>JAVDOI010000017.1:11396672-12596672 GCA_032191485.1 Leptoclinus maculatus
GATGTTTTGTCAGGGAAATAAAGACCAACATACCAGCACAGTGAGCAAGAATGCAAATCAGCCCTGATGCAAATGTCATACGTCTTCAGAGGCAAAACAGACTGTCTTTATACCCCCCCCGAACACTACACACTTCTCTCTGTGCTACCAGAACCCCCATTCTCCTCCACTGCTGTACGAAACACACTCTCACAGAACACTTCCAGGAGACAATCGTGTGCAGAGCGAGAGGAGTGTGTTCACAAGAGAAAACATCATCTTCTTACTTCACACCACACAAAAGGGCCACAGAGGGAGCACAGTGGGCTCTTTGCACAAAGGCAACACGAACACACCTTTGAAAAAAAGAAAGGATAAACCACCTACTTGTCTGTCATGGCGTCGGCTAGCGAATACTGATTCATTAATACTCCTTTTCACTTTCCTTCACACAGTGGGAAATGGTTTCGAGGGAGAGGACAGGAGCAAAATGTCACAACGCCAGTCTGCAAGAGAAGAGGGAGAGCAGCGAGAGAGTCAAATCATTCACTCAAACCTACAGTAGACACAGAATATCCAGAACTAATGGAAAAGGACTTTCATTATCCATTCATTGTTTTTTTTTCCATAAAATGTCAGCAAATAGTAAAAAATGCTCCTCACAGCGTAAGGTGATGGATTTAAAACAGCTCGTTTTATTCAACCAACAGCCTAAAACCCAAAGATATTCAGTTAAACGCTAAAGATTCTAATTCCAATAATTAGAGTGGAAAATAATTTGCCCCATATTAGTAGAAGTTTCAGTTTTTTTGATTATTTATGCACATGATTTAACTATTTTGTATGTAGGTCAAGTTCCTCGATGATTCAACGCTCTCCGATGAGAAACAAACGCTTTTTAAAAACAAGTAAATCACCTCTACTGCGATGGTTACCGCACGTCTGTGACAAACAGAAGAGGACAAAAGAAATCCCCCGAGCCGGCCATCGTCCAGGCCGGGGCTGCAGCTAACTTTGCAGACACGCTTCACTTGCTCACAATTAGCCCGGCGAGTCCGGGTCTCTTCAACTTTCTGGGGGGATACCGTCACCATAGCTACCGGGGCAGCCGACCAGCCAGCTAGCATAAGTAGAGAGCACCGAGAAATCCTTCTGGGCGGAGAGCAAACGGTAATGATGCCTATTTGGGAATGCACATAAATGAGCAGCTGTTTACTGCCAGCATTCAGAGTTTTAAATCTCGATGAGACGAGGCGCATCATGTGGCCTGCTGGCTGATGAGCAGCCTCCAAACCCCTGACATCAGCTCTTCAGCTTATCTGCCTTTAAAAGATTACGATAGCGGCACTATTGGATTCATAGATTAGATCCGGTTATGTGTCAACGCAACTGGCATAACACAGATTGCGACGTGACAGTGACGTGACGAGTGGGATTTAGGCTCCATAAGCAGATAAAGGTTCGATACCAATTCACAGACAGTCGAGTCCACGTAATAGACCCTGGAGCAGAAAAGGAAAGCTTTTAAATGGTGTTTTACCTCCGAAATATGTCTCTTTCAGTTAATAATCCAACACTGATTAACCAAAGACGACTTAACGGTTTGATGGCTGTCAGCTACGACTGCAGGGAGACAGAAGCGTGAGGGTAGAGACCCCACCCAATCCCATCAGACAGACAGCCAGCGGCCTCAGAGCCAGCCAGCGGCAGTCCGTCTAATGCGGGGATCTTCGCTCAAGAGGCTGATGTGCCTCCCTTTCAACTTTTCCATCCTCCATCACCCCTGAACTCTCCTTTCTAATGCTCTTCTTACCTGTCAAGTCTGTGTCTCTCTTATTTTTACTGTCTAATGGCAGCTCAATTAACTTTTCTCCATGTGTCTTTCTTCAGAAACGGGCATTAGCTGTATACACCCAAGTAATCTCCGGTAATCGATTAAGTTCCATTTCCTGTGGTCTCCTCGGGCCACTGTGTGCTTATGGGAAACAGTTTCAGAAGCACAAAGACGCCAACATCGCAGTTACCCTCGGAGGAATTTAGACATTTTGGGTCAAATCTCAATGAATTGGGGTGATAGTATGTTTTTAAATTATTTTCCGAGTTATAAAAAGAGGCTCCACCAGAAGGTTATGGATAAAATGCCACAGCATTTCTCTCAAGAAGCACAAAAAGTCCATCTCCAAATGACATTTTTCTTCACATTACTGAAATATGCAGGATTCCATGCTTTTTGCACAGTGTGGCAATCCCCCCCAAGTATGAGAGCTTTGTATGAAAAATGTCCCATGCTCGCGTGATGATGTATGCAGTGTTTCCCTGCAAAGCCAGGAGTTCCTTAACCAAAAGCCCCAAATTAAACTACCGCCTTCTCACGCAAGCAATGATACAGGGCCTGGATGCTGGCCTTGATCACAATGCTGGATACGCTGAACAACAAAGAACAGTCAGACTGTGCTGCAAGAAATCTGCAGCTGGTGGTTTACAGAAAGGTCAAGTGAACGAGCGGAATGGTTCCTACCGGTGCACGGCTGAGATAGCGATGCACTGGAGCCAGAAGCACAGCGCTCTTTGAAGCGGCGCGATAGCACTTGAAAAGACATGTTGGCTAGCTTTGATGTACCCGAGCCCAACACTCACAAACAATTAAATCTTTTTCCAAGCGATGCGATGCCCAGTGAAAGACTTAGAGATAGGAAAAGGAAAATGTGAAATGTCCAAGCTGTGGGAGACGATGCCACTCCTTCCCCTCTGGAGGGAGATTTATAAATCCTGACAACAGCCAGCCGGGGGAAGACCAACTGTTTCCACATCTAAAGCTGGGCAGACACTTTATGGTAACTTACTGTACACATTTTCATCAGCCTTTGTGCACAGCCAGAACCTGCGACCGTTATGCTCACACTGTACGGATCAATTGAGCCGCCACGACTTGGCCGATCACACTGAGCGCAAGCACAGAACCCCTGGTTGGGTTTAGTGACAATTGCAATAAAGTTTATTAAAAACAAGATGGCTGCATCCTCAATGTTGACAAAAGAGAGAAAAGCGTTACTTTGTGCAATTCTATTAGAATAAATAATGACGTGGAGCTGCAGATGTGTTTAATATCACAGCAGTCTAGAGACTATAGTTTTAGCCACAACACGTAAAACAATAGAAAAACAAGCTCACTGCAGTTTGGAACCGATATGTTGACAGCGGCCATGAGGGAACAGCTCAAACTGAAAGACAGCCGACCAGAATTTCAGACATGCCAGGCGTCCATCGGATCGTTAATCAGGCGTTGTGATCGTCCAACTGCACGCTGAACAACAACCAATCTGGCAGAAACTCAGCCCTAATCTAAAATCATTCAGGGGAAACCAATTCAGGCCAAATCCATACGGAGGTTGCCCAGCTTTACTGTAAACAAAACAATAAACAGTAAAAAAAATTATGAAAATACTGCTCTGTACTCTTCTTTAAACACTCCAAATCACACTGATGAAAGAGAGGCTAATCTTAGTGAAACGAGAGGGTATTTCCTCAAAGACACAGCAGAGTCCCCCACTCACTGCATCATGACAAACGTGCAATCAACCACAGCGCTGAATTATTTACCTCCCAAATGCGAATTGGGTAAAAATAGCATCACTGTACCGGAGACTCCTCGCACTGCGCATACTGAGCATAAAAACATATCTGGTTGCTATGGCAGAGGAACGAGGTGTTGACACCGTGAGACGCCAGCAAGTCAACACACTCGACGTGAATCTTACCAGAAGTCTGGGAGGGACGATCCTGCAGGCGGAGAGAAAGGGAGGCTCTTCCACACACCGGCTCGGTCACACTGTTATTACGGGGAAAGTGTGCACGGGTTTGCATGACAGACGAAAAAGAAAAATAGAATATGATCATCCAGCACGAGCAGTCTGTCACCTCCTCCCTCTCTACTCCTCTCTCTCTCACTCACACTCCCTCCTTTGGTCTCCCCCTGCCTCTCTCTCTCTCTCTCTCTATCTTGCACTATAAACAGAAAAAAAGAGCACAAGAGGCTGCAACGGGTGGAGAGATAGTGCTTGCATTAAAGGGCTGTTTCACTTTAACGCATGTCAGCGGCAGACTGTTGTCGTCTGGTTTGCCTTTCCTCTGTCACAGCAGTGGAGAGCGACAGCGCAGAGACCGAGCCTCTGGAAAGCGTCAATGCACACAATTGCTGAGGAGGGGGGGGGAGGGGGAACTTGGGGGTGGCGGGTGAGGGAAGGGAAGACGGGGGAGGGGGCCGAGGTTAGGGTAGTGTGTATCTGCGTCTGTGGGGTTGTCTATTGTTGTGGGGGATTTGTTTTTGTGAATGGGGACTACAGGTCCAGCTGCTGCCCTCTCTCGGCACTGTATTTAGCCCCGAGTGATCCACACCTAGCTAAAACTAATGCAGTCTGATACAGTTTTAACACAAATTAAGATGTCACGGGATGATTCATTTCATGGCTGTTGCATTAGTTTTACACAGCTGTGCCTAATAAAGCGGCAACACACGCGCACAGTTAAACGGTTAAGACAGTTTGTATCCTCAGGTCTTATTTCTCACTATGCAAACACTAAACAAATGAAACAATAAGGGAAGCCGATCAAAATCTGCTGACTGCAAATTAAGTGTCTGCCGTGCATCACCTCCTCGATGCAAAACTACCGCCTGATAACAAATGCTGCTGAAAGTTGCACAAACTCGAAGAGCACCATCTCCCATTCAGCTGCGTCACACAGCACTATCCTCCTCTTCTTCTTCCTCCTCTTCTTCCTCCTCCTCCTCAGCAGCAGAATGTACTGTATATCCAGCTCCCCGCTCCATTCCCTTCCAGCTCCCTGCTCGCTGGGAACCTTTTCAAAACATAAAGTGAGCCGTCAATAGCGCTGCAGCGACGCATCAGTAAGCTTCCTGCACTCAGCCGAAGCCGTCATAGTTCAGGGTGATGCATCTTGGGAATCTTCACTGTGCAGTTTCTCCTGACTGCAGTTATTGGCAGCATTTACAAATAAATAGACGACGGCTGCGAATACAAGAACTAGTTTTGACCGTTGAAAAGAATCAAAGCGACTTGAGCCTTGCAGGGCGTGGACCGCTCCTCACCTTTTTCTTATTGTTATCCAACACGCAAAACCGAGAAAAACAGGAAACCGAGCTTAACGTCCAGTGTTTGTCTTTGTATCAGCTGATGTGAAAACCGCCGTTCAAGTCATGAGGCAATTTTGCTGAGACATCTCTGGAATGCAGCGATACATTATGCATGGCCAGCAACACACGCGTGAAACGCCTAGACATGCCACTGTCTGCCGCCAGATGCTTCTCTCTTTGCCAATGGGAAATTATTCCAGCCTGAGGGTGTTGGGGTACTAGGGTGTGGCAGGGGGAGGTGTGTGTGTGTGTGTGTGTGTGTGTGTGTGTGTGTGTGTGTGTGTGTATGTGTGTGTGTGTGTGTGTTTCAAAAGGAGGTGGGGGGTTGTCCCCGATGTCTGTTTCACTGAGCCAGCGCACCTCAACATCCGAGCACCACAGACTGGCCCCCTGACCTCTACCCTTTAACTCCTGCAAGCATCAAATCAATGAGGCTGCTGCAAGACGGGGATCGAAAAATCGCCCACCTTGTTTCCCCAAGAGGACACAACCGCTGTCGTGTGCATCTTTCAGCACGCAGCGCGTAGGATTTCGAATTTGCTGACTCGACTGCCGGCAGATTCCTTATGTTTAAATTGCTAATGAGCAGGAGGGAACAATGGCACAGCACCTTTTACAGTGACCTCCACGGCAGGAGGTGAAGAGTTACTGCCCACGCCATTTGCAGGTATTTCAGCCTTTTTCCGGCAAAGGAGACTGGCTGACAACCAAACCCAGCAGGGGGGGGGGGGACGAGAAGAAAGCCTCTGACGGCTCATGAATGGTCACTCTCTAATCCATTAGGAGTTTATTCTATTACCTGACAGTCAGTCACTCTGGGCGTGTGAAGAAACATGACGTCCCCTAAAAAAAGGTCTCCTTTGAGGTGGTTGAATAATTGCTTTCGGATCTGAAGAGTAACACAAAAAAAAGGCAGTATGTGTGCTTAACGCGAGCTCCTATATGCAACACTGGATGCCCTCCAGTGAGAAGCGATTTCAATGCTCCCAGAGAGAAATTTGACAAACAGCCAAGACTTGTTCTGAAAACCAAACAAGGGATCCAAATAAATAAACCCCTGACGTCCAAAACGAGTGCCATTTCTGCACAAAGTTCAAGTTTAAAACAAAGCTCTCTTTCAGCCAAGCAGTTCCCCTTTCCCACCCATTTTAAATTGATTATTGATAAAAGAAGATACTTAAGACGGGTTTGCGTGCTTATAAGGGGGTTATCATTAACAAGCAAGAGCGCTCCGAGTAATTGCATTTAGCACATGTGACTCCTGTGCCGCCAATGAATGTGGGAAAAAGACAAAGATAGTTCAGTTTCTCCACTAATAGAATTTTAAAGAAATCAAACGCAGACACGAGTTTAAAAAAAAAAAAAAAAGACGAATTAGCTTTCCTGAAATGGGAAGTCCTGGGAAAGCA
Source organism: Leptoclinus maculatus (assembly GCA_032191485.1). Lineage (NCBI taxonomy): Eukaryota > Metazoa > Chordata > Actinopteri > Perciformes > Stichaeidae > Leptoclinus > Leptoclinus maculatus. The sequence goes on from JAVDOI010000017.1 coordinate 11,403,213, forward strand.
ACACGTGTGCAAAGATCTCCTCATAAAAAAAGCAGGTAAGTGAAAGTCTACAAGTCTTGAAAGAAAGTCTACAGTTATTTTCACACAAAATAATACAGCTACCATGTTTACCTTCCTTCCGATGGCCATTCCAAGAGCGAATGAAAACCGTACAATGCAAACACAGCCTCTAACCTGAGGGGAAAGTCAGTGTTACAGACAGAAATGCCCGAGCCTCTCAGCGGCACGCAGCCAGTGGATTAATGATTTGTCTGCTGCTGGTGAATGATCACACAGCAATATCCTGTTCTGGCTAGTTCTCCGGGGCCCCCGCCCCCCCCCCCCCCCCCCGAGGCTCCGGCTGACATGATTCTGGCTTACCCGGGTGCCACCGAAGTGCCAGCCAGCTCCTCGTATTGACAATATCCTGGAGGCTGCCCCGATGCCTGATACGACCCGGCAAAAGGACCTGCGGAGTCAAACTCGATGAGGCAGAAGGAACAATTATTGAGGCCTTGAGGGAGGGGATGTCATAGCCCGTGCAATGTGATGAAAACACTGAGCGAAGAGGAGGGAGATGCGGGGCGGTTGATGTCACTGACGAAGCAGTGGAAACAAAATTATTTGGAAAACACAACAGCTGTATTTAAAAATAAAAGGGGGAAACTAAATAGCTGGCATGTTTGAGAATTCCACAGTGCTTATGCAATGTAAGCCTGTACTTAATGTGAGGGGCGTTTCTTTGCTCTTAAATGAGGAGCATTCATTAATTTCCCATGAGCCTATGTGCAATGTTAAAGAGCGTGCGGTAGGGACAAATCAGGAATAGGGCTGCAACTAAAGATCACTTTCATTATCAAGTCATTTGCAGATTTTTCTTCTGTGGTGACGTCCGCAATGAGACCCACCGCCCAAAAATGTTTATTGTAATGTAAAGCGACGGAAAGCAGCCAACCTTTACATTTGAGAACCTGCAATCGTCCAACGCCTTCCTTCTCGGTCAATAAACTATTTAACTGATAGTTTCAGCCCTAACCCGAAGTGATTGTAGGGCCGAAGAAGGTCAAGAGGAGCATGATGATGGTGTAGTTTGAGCCAGGAGAGTCACACAGAGACACAGGACTTCGGTTAGCCAGGCCAGAGGGCAAAAGGTGAGACAGAAAGCAGCTCCGCCACTTCTTACTACTCCCTCCGGCCCACACAGCCAGACATGCATGCAGGTGAAAGGTTTATGATCATCCACTGATGAGGCACAGCTGCACCGGACTGCCCTCCTGTCTTGGCACAAGAGAGAGTCAACAGTGCAACGCTGCAGGTTCGTTTGGTCTGATGCTCCAACTGCAGGTTCGTTTGGTCTGATGCTCCAACTAGAGCCAGTCTTCATATAAACTGTGGTAACGTGGATATGCATGCCTCAGTGCTGTCAATAAAAAAAAAAAAACAGTCTTTTGTTGTTGCAGTGAAAGAGCCCCCTTGATTTATGCATGCCAAGGGGTAGAGAACCCCCTGAATGACCTCCGGCTGCCAGAATGGCATTTTGAAAGTGCAAGGGGAGTTTAATCTTTAAAAAGATTTGCGTGACCACGGCTGGTGAACACGTAATATTAGATTCAGGAGGTATTTTGCGCTTCAAGGACGGTGACAGCGACTGCGTGGTTTAGCGCAGCAAGTCGTCCGTTAACGTCCCTTTCTTTTTTTTTCCGCAGTTCGGCTTTGAAAGCGTCGCGGTGAGAGTATTTTCAAAGTTTCATGCGCCGAAAAAACACTTAACTGAAATAATTAGAGATAAAAGGCTGTATTTTTCTTCTTTTGTGTCTCAGTGGGGGTTTTCGGCCACACTGCAACAAGTGCAGCTGAGCTTGGAGGCAGCGACGGCACGCACGAACACGACTGAATTAACTTTTACAATTTGAAAAGTCCTGACGCAGTTTAGGTTAGCGCTCGCCAAACTGTGCACCGAAGTGAAGCCGTGTGTTGCTACTCACCGCGGGGAAGTTTCTCCTCTTCGTCCCGGTGTGTACGGAGATGAGCGTCGGTGCAGTCGCAGCGTGACAAAGTTTGGTTGGTGTTGGTCTGTCTCTCCCTCCCTCTCTCTCTCTCTCTCTCTCTCTCTCAGCTCAGCATGGCGGCTTAGGGGCCAGATACTGGATTCAAACCTCTCCGGGCTGCGATATCAACAGACGGGGGGGAGGGTGCAGGGGGGAGGCGGCGGTGGTGGTGAGAGAGAGACCTAGTGGTCGAAGAAACACTCTGAAGTTAAGCAAAAGTATTGTTAAAAAATACTCTGTTACAAGTAGAGGTCCTGCATTCAAACGTTTTCAGTACAGAAGTATTAGCATCAAAATGCACTTTAAAAATACTCATTAAGCAGAATGGCATGTCATAATATTGGACTTGAATTAATGATGCATTGATTGTGTTCATCACTTTAATGTTGCGTCTAATAAAGGGATAATTAGTTTAGTGTGTTTCCCCAAGGGATAATCCTAATCTATGCTATTACATCATAATATATACATTAATTTGTATTAATCTGAATTAATGTAGGTTGTCAAATGAATGCAGTGCACTTAAAAGTAAAATATTTGCCTGTTATACTGTTAATATTGTAGTGGAGTGGAAGTATAAAGTAACAGAAAAAATGCACGAGTAAAGTACAAGTACCTCAAAATTGCATTGAAGTACTTCAATTTTTGTCTATTTTCAACATTCACTACTTTAACGATAGTTCTACTTCAATATATTTCACTATTTAAATAAAATATCTGAGTAGCTACTTCTGCAAGAGGGAAAGCCCTAAAAGGGTCTTTTTTTAAAAGTAATGTTATTTTATTCCGTAGAATTATATATAAATATATATTTTCTAACTAAATACACATACTCAATTACTGTACATACACTTTTGAGCTATTTTTACTTTCCTTTTTTTTATGCTACTCATTACTTAATTTCAGAGGCAAATATTGTGTTATTACATTCATTGGCAGCTGGAGTTACTCGTTATATTGCAATAAAATTTTTTAAATATGATGCATATTTAATACTGCCAAGCACAATATACGTAGTAAGTTAAAATGAGCTCTAACTCCTCCCTACTTGTACATTTTCAATGCAGGTCTTTTTCAATGGCTTCTTTTTTACAGGTATGTAATTTAGGTGGAGAATACTAATCCCTTTTAATTTGATTCGCTCTCTCAAACCCCACACATTTCCAGACAGGTCATGACCTCTGTGGTTACCTTAAACCTTGGCTGAGGGGACTCTGTAGGTGGGGCCAGTGGGTTAAAAGGGTCACTGTTGGAGGTCAAAGGTTGCACAACATTTTCCTAGAGGAGAAGTGAATCAAAAACACAGTGGAGGGAAGACAGGCTGACCCTTGTGTCATTGTGCAGGGCAGAGGAGGAGGGAGAGGGGCTTTCCATGGCACTGCAGGCTGAATACAATACCATCTTTGAGTAGAAGACAGATTGCTGCTGGTGGAAGATAGAACGGCGTCCCAGTCTACCTCTGTGGCTGCTTTGTGGGTTCTCTGAATAACAAATGCTGAAAATATACCTGCTCAGTTGAGCTGCAATAAGTCTATAATGTCCCTTTTCTTTGCCGTGTCCTTAAGTATGCCAATACTCCCAGGCATCATCTGCTATACTACAAATTGTTTATTTTCATAGCAGCCCCTGGTGATTTGAGAGCTCGGGGTTGAAGGCTGGCTGGAGTTAAAAGGGGATGGTAAGTGCTGCCTGAAATGAATACGTAAAGCAGCTGGGTTTATCTTCACTCACTCTCTGACATGTGCTGCTAAGAGAAAACAGGTGACCGAGGACTGTGTGCTGAAACCCAAACGTAATACTGGTGTTCAAATGATTTGTCACCACTTAGACAAATCTGCATTTTTAAAGACATTATATGTAGTCATCTGTTTTCTATATGTAGATCTTTCTTGTATTGTCTGCCCCCTAAATTCAACTTGTCGATAGTTAATTTACTATCACTCTGCAGAAGAATGACATTTTAATGCTTAGTTTATATGTTAAAGAAATAGGAACAGACAGACACACAAAGACGCCACACAGTGAGGCTTATTTTAATGCTCCTCTAGATAAGAATATCTGATAAATGCCCTAAATGTAACAGGAACAGAAAGTCTCCCACACACAATAGATGAGAGCGTATTAGAGTTAAGGTGTTGATTTCCAGTGTAAGTATATGATCTTCATGCCTGAACTCTTCAGACACACCACTTGGATATATTTAGAGTCCCTCGCTGGTGTATCCATGCTACAAGGCAGACCACAATTATTCACAACACTGGAAGGGCCAGCGCTGGTCTGAGATCAGTCAAGAGGGGGAGTGCATGTGTGTCGACTGGTACGGGAGAGAATCAACACCACAAGGGTCAGAAGTCAGGGCCACTGGTCCGATATGCAGTAAACTCAGGAGTTTAAAATGGAACATTGCCCCCTATGACTTTTAATACAAGATCCTGCAAAGCTTCAGTTTTAAAATACTCTCAATATATATTTCTGAAGGAGTGAGGTCTTTCCGTTATAATCAGTCAGTTCTGGGACAAACATACAGACGTTTGGTGCACTTTATACTTACCTTTATTAGCCCACATATTTCCCTAAACCAATAATGTGTAATATCTAAACTCTGGTCAGGTAAACTTTAGGAAATAACATTTTGCAATAATGAGTTACAGTCCGACTAACACCATTGTAGTGGAGCAGCACCATCTAGTGCAAATATCAAACATGACATCTTAATGCATGTATCTTGTGCATGCGCAGACGGGTGTCCCTAGTTTTAGTTATAATGAAAATGTTAGTTCCGTCAAACACCATGGCAAGGTACAGCTTCTTTTTTTTATTTTATTTTTACTACTAATGCCGCTTTGCAATGTTTGAGAATCCTCAGTGTGATGTAATTGACCTCAAGTGCCATTGTGATGTTTTTTTTTAAATTGCCTGACTTGCACCACAAAGTCAACATGAGGACGTCTGCTGCAATAGAACTGTGCAATAGTACCCGTGCACTGTTAAAGAATTTGACTCAGTTTTTTACTAAATTACCAATTCAGTATTGTGAGTTCCTGTAAGTGTGACATAACTTGTGTACAAATGCATGCAGCACATGTTTATTATATCCGGCTTTTTAAGTCGGGTCTGTACTGTATCTTTCGCCATCGAAATGCTGCAAGACCTGACTTGCAGCGGTCATGGCGACTTTGGACAGTGTGTGTTTGGGCTCCTTTTGTGAAAAATCCATAAAAAAGAAAATCGATGTTTTCTTTGCAAAGATGAGGATTTTGTGCATGCTGGGATACCAAAAACGGCCATGTTTTGTGAAAAATAAATTTCGTAAGAAAAAGCCGGCCGGCTTTTTCGCACGAAAAATAAATTTCGTAAGAAAAAGCCGGCCGGCTTTTTCGCACGAAAAATAAATTTCGTAAGAAAAAGCCGGCCGGCTTTTTCGCCGGCCGGCGAAAAAGCAAACGTTAAACGTTAAAACGTACTGCTCTGCAATGTCTTTCCTCGTCTCAGCCCCCTGTGTCATGGTGTGTGAAAGAGTCAGGAAACTTGTCAGGCTGGCCATTTGATTGGCTTTTTCGCCGGCCGGCTTTTTCGCCGGCCGGCTTTTTCGCCGGCCGGCTTTTTCGCCGGCCGGCTTTTTCGCCGGCCGGCTTTTTCGCCGGCCGGCTTTTTCGCCGGCCGGCTTTTTCGCCGGCCGGCTTTTTCGCCGGCCGGCTTTTTCGCCGGCCGGCTTTTTCGCCGGCCGGCTTTTTCGCCGGCCGGCTTTTTCGCCGGCCGGCTTTTTCGCCGGCCGGCTTTTTCGCCGGCCGGCTTTTTCGCCGGCCGGCTTTGCTTTACTTTTTCTTTCCCATAACAACAAGCCGCGGCTGATCCGTCTCTATAGGAGACCATCTCATGTTTTTATTTTCACAACCCAAACGTTAAACGTACTGCTCTGCAATGTCTTTCCTCGTCTCAGCCCCCTGTGTCATGGTGTGTGAAAGAGTCAGGAAACTTGTCAGGCTGGCCATTTGATTGGCTGAGCTGCAAGCCTCTGCTGTTAAGTTTCGTTTCACGATAGTCTTGAGTCGTTGCTAGGTCAAAAAATAAATAAACTACACCAAGCAAAACCCTACAAATGTTATAATTTCTTCCATATCTTTCAATTTGAACTCGTACTACTCCAACTAAGCTCTGCTGGCAAGTTTCACTTTAGTCACGTGCTCGCCCACTGACCAATCACAGCACACCCTGGACTTCGCGGCAAAGCAGCACCTGGACGTGTAACGTTGACGGTGGAGTAGGCCGGTGTGTCATTGTTTTGTTCCTACCGACAGTATTTAAACTGTGGCTCACAAAGCAGAGAAGCTTTATTTACTACTCTGGTGTTCTTTTAATTTTCAGTCAGGTTTTCCAGAATAAAACAGGAGGATCATCAGCTAAAAGTGGACATTAACTTGGATTTATTGGTTGTTGATTTTACAGAGTAATTATGAAGGACAAAATCCGCGAGCACTAATGAGATCCACGCGCGCGTGTAGAGGTCCCACATGTGCAACTCAAACAGCCACGTCACTCCACGTAGAATACCTCTGCTCGCACCAGCAAAATGTAAGCCCGTGAGGACAAAACCATGCTTTGAGGAGAGAGGAGTGTCCCCTGGTGCGCGACTTCTATCACTGCTCTTCTGCTCACAACGATGTTTTTTCTTTTTGACACTAAGTGGGCGGACCAAGTCACCATCGTATCATTAAATTGAATTGGTTACAATCCTCGTTATTGGATTGATCAGATATTAATCCCGAGGTAAATAATGTACATTTAGCTCCACGTCATAATGTACTTTTTACTACACTACATCTCAGAGGTACATATTGTACCTTTAGCTCCACTACACCTCAGAGGTAAATAATGTACTTTTTACTCCACTACAGCTCAGAGCTAAATAATGTAATTTATACTATATCTCAGAGGTAAATAATGTACTTTATACTACACTATCTCAGAGGTGTAGGAGCCATTAGTTACTGTATGTCTGTGTATTTATGGCTGTTTATATTGGGAGCCTATATCTCAAGTTGACGACGAGTGGCAGTGTGGATCAGTGTGGCAGGTAAATTGTATATGGGGCACAGGTGCAACAGGCAGGCTAATGATGAGTGGAGATCGCACGGTTTTTACCCCTCGCACGCTTGTATTCACTGGGCAGCCACACCAGAAAGCCAAGTCAGTCATCATATCACCGCACAGGGTTGCTTGCAATATAAGGTATCAATCTGTAAACCGGATGCTCTATTAAGTCCATGGTCCCCAACCTCGTGATTGGGCCCCTCTGAAGGGTCACCAGATAAATCTGAGGTGATTAATGGGAGAGGAAAGAAGAAAAAAAACAAATTTTTCTTTGATGCTTGAACAGTTATAGAAATAAAACAATTTGCCTTTAAATTTTTTTTGCATATTCTGTGACATCATTACCGGATCAAATCATCTTCCACCGCCCATGCTCATCAGCTTCATGACTTTAGCACTAGCACTAAAGTAAAAAACATGGATGTGTACTTAAAACCCCCTTTTTCCTGATGTGGGCGGGGCAAACAATCCATGCTCCAATCACAGCCCCCGGTGTTGTCACGTGCCTACCAAGGTGTCCAATAGCGAGCCGCAGATTAAAAGCAGTTTGCCGCACCCAAAGTGGAATGATGGGCGGAGCGACGCAGGGACGACGAGCGCTAGAGAGATAAACCCACTCTGAGCTCACCAGGGTCCGGGATAAAGGCAGTGAAACCCACCGTCCTGCTTTCACAGAGTTTTCATATTCCATCACTTCATCAAAGAGAGGGTAAGGTTTGAAATACTCGAATTTATTTGCTTTTCAGCGGTTTGTCCGATACAATAACCCATGTGTGTGTGTTTTTAGTGTTTGCTCCGGTCTCGTTGTGTCTTTAGTGTGGTTAGCTCTCTCACTGTTTCTGCTAACATGTTGCTCTGCAGAGACGCTGCTGCTGTGCACGTTTTATTACTGTAAAACGGAGTATTTCTGCGTTTTAGTGTGATTTTTAAATGACTTCGCTGCAGCTCAAGGCGGTTTCCTGTGTTGGACAACAACAGCGCAGGGCCACACACTGTGTGCCCAGAGTGTGTGTGTGTGTGTGTGTGTGTGTGTGTGTGTGTGTATCGTTAGCTTGCTGCCCGAGCAGGCCTGTTGTTGCATTATTTTTTTGCATTTCACATGCGCCCCGATCACTGAAGCTATTTAATATGGGCTGCTCGGGTCGATGCGTTTCGTCATTTGTGTTTGTTTCCTATCTGGGCGTGTTTTTGAAGCAGGACGATGGGCTTTATTCAGTTGTGTGGATGGAGTAGTTTCCTGTTGTTAAGATGGCACCATATCCTGCATATAATACACAATATGCACACTCATTTGTATAGCAGGTCACTGTTCACAGTATAAGAGGAAACATCATGCCAGACATAAAGTACTTTATTAATCCCAAAGTGAAATTATGTGTTTATAGTACCCAGGTGATATCTCTTATTAGTGCATTGAGCAAAACATATTCTAGAAATAATGTTATAGCTAGAGATAGAGGTAAAAGTTGGACCATACACTAAATATAAAGTAAAATATCGTGTATGTTAGTGCAATCAATCTATAGCCCATCATAATGTTCATGGTGAATTCACTGAAGTTTGCTGCTTCTAACTTATCAGATTTGATAATTTGCTGCTTTTCTCAGATTTTTATATAATATTAAATTTGATTATCTTCAAGTGTTGGGCTGTTGTCGGCAAAACAATGTCGCCTCAGGCTTTAGTTGCAGCACTGATTGTCCAGCTCTAGTGAGAGTGTGTAGGAGGATTGAAAGGTGATAATAACCTGAGAGTTTGTAAAGGTTTAATGTGCCTTGTTGACAGTTTTATCCTCAAATCGGAGAACATAACCACTAAACCGTCACAGTGTCTTCTTTCTAAAGTCGACTGAGAAGTCCCTTCCCCCTCATACTGGATGAGGATTAGCAAAAACCAAATGGCCAAGATAAAAAATGTCTGCGAGTGTTGAGGGATGGTAACTCCCTGGATTTGGTAATTCCGTTAGAATGAGTGAAACTCCCAAAGGAGAGGGCTTAGCTCGGGTCAGTCTGGCTCCATGTTGCCACAAACTACACTAATACACACATGTATACACACTCACTCCAGATACAGAGTGTTTATTTTACTCCCACTCCCCACGCCCACACCCTTGACTGCAGTGCAGCTGAAAATGTGTTCCTCATTTCAAGTCCATCCTCTCTATTTCACTCTTTCCTTCCTTCCTCGCCATATGTGATCACTTAGGAGGAGGCCTTTATTTTTAACGTTAGAGATGCAAAAGCAGTCACACCTGAACTATCATTCACACCACATAGGTCACTAATGGCCTTGTCAATATGCTGTAGGCTATGTATCTGTTTGGTTCAAATATTTATGCTAGCGGGCTACAGGCTAAAGATACACGAGTGCGCGTTACAGGCTAAAGATACACGAGTGCGCGTTACAGGCTAAAGATACACGAGTGCGCGTTACAGGCTAAAGGTACACGAGTGCGCGTTACAGGCTAAAGGTACACGAGTGCGCGTTACAGGCTAAAGGTACACGAGTGCGCGTTACAGGCTAAAGGTACAGGAGTGCGCGTTACAGGCTAAAGGTACAGGAGTGCGCGTTACAGGCTAAAGGTACAGGAGTGCGCGTTACAGGCTAAAGGTACAGGAGTGCGCGTTACAGGCTAAAGGTACAGGAGTGCGCGTTACAGGCTAAAGGTACAGGAGTGCGCGTTACAGGCTAAAGGTACAGGAGTGCGCGTTACAGGCTAAAGGTACAGGAGTGCGCGTTACAGGCTAAAGGTACAGGAGTGCGCGTTACAGGCTAAAGGTACAGGAGTGCGCGTTACAGGCTAAAGGTACAGGAGTGCGCGTTACAGGCTAAAGGTACAGGAGTGCGCGTTACAGGCTAAAGGTACACGAGTGCGCGTTACAGGCTAAAGGTACACGAGTGCGCGTTACAGGCTAAAGGTACACGAGTGCGCGTTACAGGCTGGAGAGGGCACGCTACGGGCTATAGACTGTGGAGGGGATAGCTATGGGCTATAGGCTGGAGAGTACGCGCTAGAGAGTGAGACTAAGGAAACTGTACAGGGAGGGGTCTGTTGTTTCAGAGAGCAATCTTCCACCACTCTGTCCCATATGACATGTGACAGCCAGATAAGACTCCCTGTACTCACACTCTTAACACAGCACAGCGTTTGGCCTGGCCTTGGTAGTATGCAGCAGATAATATCTGAGCCATGATGATAGTCCCAGTGATGGTGAAGCTTACATACAGTACATTTTTATTAAAAGCATGACGTTGGCTTCGTCTTAGGAGCTATTTACTTGCCACTCAGCTTAAACTTAAATGTATTACTGGGTTCTAATCGATGCGATGATCATTCATTTAATTTTAGGGTGGACAATGTTACTCACCAAAGCAGAGGGAGATATCTGTCTCTTTAGCTGCTAAGTGCTCCGCTAAGTTCACAAGCTAGACGCTAACTATGCCATTTAGTGCTCTTTTTAACTGGGTGAGATCACACACATAGATACTGTGCTTTGGAGCTGAGACAAGATAAAACAATGTCATTTTTTTGCATGCAGTGTGGTATGATATTTATGATATAATTTATGATATAATATGCAGATGTATTGTTGTTAGATCCTGTTGTCCATAAAGCTTTGACTTCTCTGTGTATGCCAATTACTCCGTGGTACACAAGACCATGCATAGGGCAGTGCTAAAATGACACCAAACGCATTCCTACGAGGCGGAGTAGTCAGAGTCTGCAACACACACACACACGCACACACACACACAAGAGCAGTTGCTAGTGGATTCTTCGTCCCCAGTAATGACAGGCATCTAGCTCAGAGATATAAAGAGCCTCGTCCGAGTGCTTCGCTCAAATGTCTCAAAACTGCTTCTATGAAACACCAAATACACACATGCACGCACACATTATAAATGACAAAGAAAGACCAGTAAATAATTTGAGGCCATTTTTTTTTTTCACACCATGGAGATCTTTTTACTGCCAAGAGCTTGATTGGCATATTGTTGGAACAAACTAAATGGATCTTTTTTGCTTAATACTCTTGTGAACTTGGTCATGCTGAAAATATGTTTCAGTGCAAGCTTCCATCTCTCAAAAGAGAATTATGATAAAATTGAAATATGCACAATGTAAAGTACACCCAGTGCTTTTTAAAGCCAGCCACCGTGGGAGAGCAGATAGCCCGGTGCTTCTCCTCACATAATACATCATTGCAAGTTCAAAACATCATAAATCACTTTGTTTAACGAAACCGCATCCAGTTAATTTTAATTTTCGAGTGTTAATCATCATGGTAAGCACACAGGTTATGCAGATGGCATGTATTGTAGTGTATGAATGGGATGCTTGATTCGTCATCGCATTTTCCTGTTGCTTGGAGACGAGTAAAAACCCTCGGATTCATCCAGTCCAAGAATTTTTTTTTTTACACATCCACAGTGAAAATGGAGGAGGAAAGAGCAGCGTTTGATGTGAGACTGTTGTATGTTCTGTGTATCAGAGGCCCCTCTGTACACAGGCGACCTTCAGTGTCTTAAAGTCCTCCTAGCAAACAATCTTTTGCTGCTTTGTATAAGCTCTTATTCCCCTTTTTAGTGCTCCAAACGTGCAAGGCACAGAGAGCTTGTCGGGCCAGACAATACAGTGCCAGGACCAGACACTTACTGCCAGGGGTGCTATAAATTCCCCGACATTTGCAGGGACGTGCATGACTTGCAGCTTTAGACACACCATCAGTTCACCCAGGGTTCTTTCCTAACCTATCATTTAAAGAGTGTACCATCACAAGAGGGTCCTCTGGTCTGATTGCTTACCCTATTTGACATTTCAGTTTACAACCAAAATTGACAGGCATTATGATGGACACCTGTTTGAGCACATGCCATAGGTGTAAATACTAATTTGTGTTATTATGATTAAGGTTTTCCTGGGGTCATGCCATATGACATGTAGTCCTTCATACCTAACCATAGATGTCAAATGATCTCATATTTAAAGAGGTATTTACTGAGACTGGCATGCAGCGGTTAGGGTCATCAGGGGTCCCTCTCTTTGGTGTCATTTCCTGTCACGTGGTCTTCTTGCACAATGTTTAAGAAAGTGGCTCCTTGAATGGTGGTTACACCACCTTGACACTTCAGGAAGTTGACTTCAGTGACATGATTCCCCAAATAATTAAAATATTCAGAACAATGGTGTTCCTTAATTTTATTTATTAATAAATAGTTATAATGTAAGATTATGCCACACTAGTTGATGGGGTGTTTCGATTAAAATGTCACCTTTTTTAATTATTTGGTACAAAGCTTTAACAATGTTCCACATATGTACAGTATATGATTCCCAACATGACTCTAAAACAAATGCTCCTATTACTTCAGCGTATGTTGCATTTCTAAATCTAATATAGGACGAGTAACAGAATAGTCTGAAGATGTCCTCCTTGTGACACCGACGGTCTTTGCAGCGTGATGTCGGCCTACAGCTGCTCTTACGTAACGGCGATCTCAAAAGGCTGTCCCGCGTTTCCATGGCAATGTGTTTGGTTTCCATAGTTATTGCACTCTTAAAACAGGAGTGGAGGCGGGGGAAGGGGGGGGGGGGGGGCTGTGAGCTGAACATTGTGCGTGGATAGTGAAAGCTTCCTGCATCGACGGCCATTGTTTTTGCTACAGTGTCCACAGGAAATACATTTTTTTTTTACATAGTTTACACCACAGAAAAAGAAAGATGCTCCAGAGATGTTCATGCTGGAATGGTGTCTAGTATTTCTAGAGGTTTGTCACTTTTTTAGTTCCCCAGTTGTCCCTTTTGTCAGCAGCCATGTTGGATTCCCATCGTTGAGCATGAACAACAGACGGCAAACGCAGCATAAACGAGTCACGGTGAAGTGGATGAGATCAGACCAGCAGTCTAGAAGCATTAAGATCATCTCGGTGTAAACCAGCTGACACGGGGGCAGTCAGCAGAGACCGTAGCATTGTACCTTTCTTTGATGTGTGACGCAGACCAACTCCGCCTGTATCTATCGGTACAAACGTATCTATTCGCCCAGTGTGACTTTCTTTTTAGAATTGACAGATTTTTGCAGTGCATGGTGACACATGTGTATTAATAACAGGCCAGGGACTCGCTCTTGACCCAATCACACGAGTGAGACAGAACAAGAGTTTTCCCTCCTGAATGTTTGCAGAGCGAGTATCCAGCTTCTCGTATTCTTTCTTTCGTAATTGCAATTTTAAGACGGTAGTTATGATTTAAAGGAAAACAGCTGACAGGAGACACCAAAGACTCTTGAGAGGATTTGGGTTTATGAAATTAGAGCAAGTGGGTCTCTACCTCAACTACCTCCTCTTTGGTCACAGTTGAGACGTAATGATTTGTAGGGTCTTTAATTAATAATGTCAGAGATTTTCTTTAGTTAATCCAGAATGAGCCTTTTAAAAGGATACACAGTGCAGTAACTACATCTTAATTACTTGTTGACATCTGTTTTAGATTAAATGATTTTTAGAATTTGTAAAGTGTAATTTCAAAGAACTGCATTGATCAGCTGCTGTGGACTTTCTTTCTTCTTTCAAATCGTAAATGAATGTATTATATTCATTTGAAGGTATAAACGCATGCTAGATGAGAAGCAGAAAGAACACCATTCGTCTCCCTTCATTAATGAGTAAATGAGGTGAGACTGGACAAAGCATTGTTGGCCTATAATTAGCCCAAAACAGCTTGAAAACACAAAACGCCTTGATTGGAGCAGGTGACCTGAGATTTGTGGAAAAATGCTGTTGGAAAATGTCAGAACGCCGATAAAAGCGTGACAGAAAGAGCGAGAGGGTCTCTGCCAGCTCTCGGCGGGATAGCGGATGCTCCGCGTTCGCTCTGCAGTTGTCATGGTAGTTTTGGCTGAACATTTGTATCGATGCCGACTAATGGGCCAGAGCAACCCCACATTCACCCATGCATGCTTGCACGCACACACACACACTGTCCTTCAGAGTCCGGGCTTGAGTAGTCTGTGCTTTGACAGACAGGCTGAGACTGTTTATCCACACAGCTGGACATCTGGATGGACATGGATCTATAGGAACGTCTGCCTGGGTCTCCTGTTGTTGTCAGTTGAAGGGGACAAGTGATGATGTTGAGCTAAATGTTGGTTATTGATCCACAAGCATACAGTAATAGTTCGGTCCACAACATACTTGTAGAAATAGCCGAGATTTTTAGTTTCTAATATTCATCAAGCTCAATGTTGAGAGACTTTTCCAGTTGTTGTTTTACTTCCTGTTGCCCGACCTTGACGATGGAGTGGTGTTGTGATTCCAGGAAACGCGTTATGGAAATCAATGAAAGCCCATCTCTGCTGGAGAAGTGGTCACGTGATCGTGACAGGAAGTAGGGAAGAGTGTGCTGTGTCTGATTAGCTTTCTGGTGTAATGAATGCGACGCTCACTTCCTCACTTCACAAATGTTTTAATCCTAATTGATGCATGGCCAACCAGCACACACGGAGACTTAAACATAAATCATGCTAAAATATTTAGACATCAAGAAAAAAAAATGTAAAAGTTGTCTCTCATCCCTCTCTTTACAGGAGGCTAGCGCAGGATGAACGGCGACTCAGGTGCCGGCGTGGTGACGGCGCCCCCGCCCACCACGGCCCCCCACAAGGAGCGGTACTTCGACCGGGTGGATGAGAGCAGCCCGGAGTACCAGAGGGAGAGGAACATGGCGCCCGACCTGCGGCAGGACTTCAACATGATGGAGCAGAGGAAGAGGGTCTCCATGATACTGCAGAGCCCGGTCAGTGGGGAACGGACACGCTGAATATATTCAAATTCACTACATTTACCCTACAGTCACTACATTAACTGTACAAATACTGTGGCAACACACATGAATAGGCTCTTTTTAGTGGAAAGGCAGCAGCTTTCTCAACATCGCATGATGGATCCAGTTTATTCCCCATCAACAGTCTGTCTGTGCTCTGCTGAACACTCCGGACAGAGAGCAGCTCTGTTTAAAGGCCTATTGTATGTGTGAAAAGCACTGATGTATTCAAGTCCTGGAAAAAAGCCCCGAGTGGTGCTTTTAAAATGAGCATTTTACTGTGTTGAGCTCCAGTCAGGATTTATTCTGTGTCTCAGTCACATGTACTGTTGATATACACTCAGTTACCTAGTTACTAGTTTCACCTCGCGATACCTAATGCAGTCTAATACAACAGTCCTGTTGAACTGTATTATGTTATACAAGAGAGGTGTTTCTGTTATTTACCTCCCCCTCATTGATAAATGGATGGACTAAATAAAATAAATGCCTATCAATATATACAGTATATATATATTTTTTTTGTCTTTAACATTTTCCTGTGTTTCTGTCTGCAGGCATTCTGCGATGAGCTGGAGACGATGATCCAGGATCAGCTGCAGAAGGGGAAGACGCCCACCAGCCTGCTGGCTCTGCAGCAGATCGCAGACTTCATGAACACCAGCATGCCTTCCATGTATCCAGCTGCACCACAGGGAGGCATGGCGTCGCTCAACATGAGTAAGCAGAGACGAGAACCTGTGTGTGTGTGTGTGTGTGTGTGTGTGTGTGTGTGTGTGTGTGTGTGTGTGTGTGTGTGTGTGTGTGTGTGTGTGTGTGTGTGTGTGTGTGTGTGTGTGTGTGTGTGTGTGTGTGTGTGTGTGTGTGTGTGTGTGTGTGTGTGTGTGTGTGTGTGTGTGTGTGTGTGTGTGTGTGTGTGTGTGTGTGTGTGTGTGTGTGTGTGTGTGTGTGTGTGTGTGTGTGTGTGTGTGTGTGTGTGTGTGTGTGTGTGTGTGTGTGTGTGTGTGTGTGTGTGTGTGTGTGTGTGTGTGTGTGTGTGTGTGTGTGTGTGTGTGTGTGTGTGAGAGAGCGTATGCCAAAGTTAATTTTTGGGACAAAGAGTCCAATAGGCAAACTCTTATCTAATTGTTATTATCTGGCAAGGAATCAGAATCAGTTGTGTCTGACTGCGTCTCCTCCTCCTCAGGTTTGGGAATGGTGACTCCAGTGAATGATCTGCGTGGCTCGGACTCTATTTCCTACGACAAGGGCGAGAAGCAGCATCGCTGCAAGCTGGCCGCCTTTTATCGGCTCGCCGACTTGTTCGGCTGGTCCGAGCTCATCTTCAACCACCTCACAGTAAGATGGGCTTCTTTCTCTATCATGCAACCGGAAGTTTTGAACTGAGTTTGTCATCCAGCAGTTATGTAAAGAGACGTTCACATTGGGCCTGATTAACAAACGCAAGTCGCACAAATCTGTGCGTTATACACGTATCGGGTAAATTGTACATGTACAATACGAGGTGGTCTGATTTGGACGTTTGGAAGAGGGCGTGCTTTAGAACAGTAACGCTGTAATCTAATGAGACTGACTTCTGCTCCTCTTTAGGTCAAGGTGAACTCGGACGAGGACCGCTTCCTAATCATCCCTTTTGGGCTGCTGTACAGTGAAGTCACTGCCTCCAGTCTGGTGAGAACATGTGCTGATCTCTATTAGAACCGAGTGTCTTTTCTTAAGCTTCTCTTTTTACTTTCCTATCAGGGATTTCTGTGAAGATTAGTGTACTTCTCATTACACTGGGTATAACCCCCTCGTTGTCTGCCCCGCTCTCCAGGTGAAAGTGAACTTTCAAGGTGAGATAGTTGACCGGGGAAGCACCAATCTCGGGGTCAACCTGGCCGGCTTCAATCTCCACAGTGCCATCTACGCCGCACGGCCCGACGTCAAGTGCGTCGTGCACATACACACGGCTGCGGGCGCCGCGGTAAGGGACGGTGTATACAAAGTAATTGCCCCTAACATAAACGCGGACCTGGACACGATAGTCTTACGCCATGCGTTGTTTGGTTGCAGGTGTCGGCTATGAAATGCGGCCTGTTGCCCATCTCGCCCGAGGCACTGTCCCTGGGTGAGGTGACCTATCACGACTACCACGGCATACTGGTGGACGAGGATGAAAATATTATCATCAAGAGGGACCTTGGGCCTACTAGCAAGGTAAAACGCACAGCATGTCTCAATGTGAAAATGAAATAAAGATAAATAGTACTTTTATTTAAATTGTTCCTGTCTTTCAGGTGTTCATCCTGAGGAACCATGGCTTGGTTACTGTAGGCGCAACAGTGGAGGAAGCTTTCTATTACATGCACAATCTGGTCACCGCCTGTGAGATCCAGGTAGGACGCACATTGACGAGCGCGCCGTAAAGCACACGAGACATTTATTTATGTCAAAGAATCTCAAGTATTATCCATCTGCTCTCATTGTGGTTTGATGCATAGAACCGTTTATTTCCATTTGGGTTGTTATATTTGCCATCGTGTGTCTGTCTGCATTTTTCATAACAATTGTCTTTGTCCCTTGTCTCTCCACATTTTTTTTTTTATACGTGTTCCATCTTTCCTCATGTTGATGTCCGTGTGCGTCCTCATGTCCACATTTTATTTTCCTTTTCTGCTTTCCGGACTCCGTCTGTGTTTTTTTTTTTTCTTCTTCGTTGGTATCCCTGCCAATTTCTTTCAGGTGAGAACGCTGGCCAGCGCTGGAGGGCCAGATAATCTGGTGTTGCTGGACCCAACGAAATACAAGGCACGCTCGCGGGTCCCTGAGCCAGCAAGCGACGGGTCGTCCACATACCCGAAGTGGCAAGTCGGGGAGCAGGAGTTTGAGGCTTTCATGAGAATGCTCGACAACTTGGTAAGTACAAAGAAAAGGGGGGAATTGGGACTTCTTCATTCTTTGATCACTTGGATGTGACGGCTAAACCCTGTTGTTGTTGTTGTTGTTTGTCTTCCCGTGTCCCAGGGCTACAGGACGGGCTACCCTTACCGCTGCCCGGCCTTGCGCGACAAAGCTAAAAAGTACAGCGACACGGAGAACGCTGCCCCCGGCCACGGTGGCTACTCATACGGGGAGGACAGCGACTCAGGCGCTCGCTCCCCGCTGAAGCAGAGCTTCCAGCGCGGCCAGCGCGACAAGACCCGCTGGGTCAATGCGGGCAGCCGGCCTGACGAGCCCTGCGAGGACGGGCCCGACGGCAGCAGCCCCATGTCGAAGCCTAAGGTGTGGACGAGCATAACACACGATCACGTCAAACCCTTGCTGCAGTCTCTCTCGTCTGGTGTCTGCGTGCCAAGCTGTATAACCAACTGCTTGGTCTGTGCCTACCTTATTGTTCATAGTAACGATTTTACAGCTACCTTGTTGGTGGAAAAGGGGGCAGGTGGTCGGCATCCTGAGGTTCTGGGGACAGTGAGGAGTAAAAGTGTAGCACCAAGCTAAAACTGTTTTTTTTAGGCTCACTTTAGGCACTGCAGATGTCCTATTAACCCACCTTTCTAAACTCTGCTCTGTTAAATCCTCCGTAGCATAGCTGTGAGTATTTGTCCGCCCTCCCTTTCCCTTCTGGTCTCCTAATGCTTCATGATGCCGGGCCAGCCTCCCCAGAGCATGCCCCCACTGCATGCGTAGTAGTGAAATGCATTGTTGGTGTTGATGTTTTTCCCAGAGGAGCGAGCAGCAGGGGTGTGTGGCACGAGTCCTCACGTGGGCAGGTGAATGTGGCGAGACACACACGGCGACGTCGCTGCTAAACCACCCTTTAGCTCACCGCCCCGCAGCGGCTCTCTTTAGTTTTAGTCTTTGCATCTTGAAGTTAACATGATTTGAGAAAATGTACAAAAGTACAGTGAGATTTGAGGCCATGTTAACCCTATAAGTGTGAGTTATTTTTAAGATTTAGCGTAAAAGAGGGAGGTGGCATGTCTCCAACTGAGAATCTTTAATCACCAGAATAAACATTTGATAAGAAAAGAAAACATTTGTTAAACTAAATTTCCTTCGCAAAAGAGTTATGCAGCCTGCTTTTCTAATTTTTATTTTCCTCAAACACCTTCAACTGCACCCAGTTGAACTTCTCTGTTTCCTCTACTTTATTTATTTTTTTCTGGTTTCAGTTTCATTCTGAAACTGGTTTTGAACACCTTTTTTAAGACCTGCATGAGTGGAATTGTTTGGGGGAAAAAAAAGAACCGAGAAAAGGCGATGGAATTTGACCTGACTTTTGAATCGATTATCTCCTGTTGGGAAAGTAGGAAGTGTTGTGTTGTGAGACTCTCTCTCAGTGAGTATACATCACGTTTACATGTTCATCTCATACTCCGCTACTTCCATCCAGAAACCCTCCCTCATCTAGCGCAGACCAGCTTTACGACCAGCACAGGAATGACGTCATGAGCTTACGCTTTCCACCGCGAACGACATGCCTAGTTTTAAAAAAAAAAAAAAAGGTTCAACAGAATATGTTGCATGAAAGCTGAAGATTTTGATTTCTATATTCACCCGCTGCTCATTCAGTTTGGTGCAAGAAATGGGTGAAGACTTGTTCTTTGCCCTCCAATCATGCTGAGCATTACCAGGTTAAGAAAAACAAAGTAGAAAAGTCGATGGGAGTATTTTTTTTTTCTTCTATTCGTCAAGACGATAAAAGGTTACATCCTCTGCAGGAAAGATCCACTCGTGTCTCAGTTTGTGGCTTTTTTTTTTATTTTTTTTTTTGTCCCAATGTGGGCGAGTGTCCTCGAGTGTGTTTCTCTCTTATCTCTGTCGTCCTTGTTGTTGTGTATCAGCCTGGGAAATGACTCTGGTGATGCCAGCTCACCCCTCACTGCCACTCCCGCTTCGTAAGCCAGCCTCCTCATCTGTCACCCGCCCTCACCCCCCTTCACTTCTCCCTCCCTCACCCCCTTTTTACCTTTTTACCATTTTATTTTTTCCTCATTCTGTGATGTTCTCAGTTGATCTTCAGTGTGCTCCTTCTGTTGGTTTTTTCTAATGGTACATCAATGATGATGACAAATGGTTTTCATACGGGTATAAATACGCCTTTAGGCTTCAGGCGTTGCATCTTAACTTGTCGTCATGCGGGAGGTCGTTTCACCGGTTTCTGACTGAGCATCACCTCCACCGATCACTTCGGAAGTATTGATCCAAAAAAACGCCGTAGAACAATTTGAAGGATTTTAAAACTCAGTCGTACAAGCTTTACCTCTCAGCAACTTAAAAATCACCACAACTCCTCGTGATCATTTCACTTCCAGTACGCTCTAGTGTTTTAGCATTGACTCCTATGGATGAACGTTAAAAAGTTAGTCACAGAATACCGCTAATATGTGTGACATAATACTGTATGCTTAATCTATAAATACCATAACAGCTTTTAAACAATTTTCTAGCATTTCTTGACAAAATCCTTAATTTTACGACATTTCAGCTCCATGCAACAGTTTCTCAGTAAGAATCGCACACAGAATATTCGATCAATCCTGTAAGAGGACAACCCTAATGTTCTGCATTTAGACAGTTGAGTCCCTGCTCCAGTCTGTGATGGAGCCCCACGTTACTGGGAAGATGCAGCCTCATATCATGGGTAGATAAGTAAGCGTCAGAGAGGTATTGGAACAGTCCTCCACTAAATTTAGTGCGAATGAATCCCATCATCATTGGTTCACTTATTAACCTTTTTACAGCCATCCAACTTTGTTCATTTCAGTTCAGCATGAGTGTGAAGCCTGCTTAGTATTTTGTCTAAATCTATTTTTGTGCTTGGCATATTAAGTCATTCAGGATATGCGGTTTTCGTAAGGTTTTTAACACTTGATGTGGTGTTCACAGTGGACAAAGGAGGACGGACTCCGCCAGGCTGCCACAGCCAATCAGTTCATCCCAATGAACACCAACCCAAAGGATGTCCTGGAAATGAGGAATAAGGTATCACATTTCCTCCTTTTTACTGCCTTTTAAAGACCATTTGATGTCCCCGATGCACTGTATGTTTACTGTTGTTATGCATGACTTAAAATGTTGTTGTTTGTTTTGTAGATCCGGGAGCAGAACCTGCAGGACATAAAGACAGCAGGGCCCCAGTCCCAGGTTCTGTGTGCCGGTGCCGTAGTGGATCGTAACTTCAACCAGGTCAGTCTATAAGTTCTGCACATGAAACCCTCGCCGCTACAGCCATCCTGACCTGGACGTCAAACAAGTGTCTCATACCGACAAAAATACCTGTTTGGTGTCTTGTATTTACTTAAAATACATTCAATTATAAATGCATAATGTATACTGTCCAGGTCAGGATTCACCCCTGAAACCAAAGTGTGAATATTGTGCTTGAAGGAGTAACTTAAATCAACCGCTAATAACGGAGAACAAACCGCGTCCTCCATGTCGTGTTCCAGAGCACGGAGTGACTTTGTAACTGTCACATTATTCTTTGACCACAGAGATTGTCTATCTGGCAGGTGAGTAGTGTTTTGGGAGAGGTAACCTCGCTCTGCTCTCTCCAAACCTGCCAGCTCAGGTCGTTTCCATAATCATACACAGTTTATTTTCTCTCCTTCATCTGCTTTTCCTTTTCCGTAGTTTTATAGTCGATGCTGTTATCCGGCTCAGCACTTTCAGACTGGTCTCTTGCAATATATAACAAGAGCCCCACTACAGTCTAATACACTTTTACTTCGGTGCATGCAAAAAATGGAAAATTGCTTATAATTTTCCTCTTGGGTTCAGTTTGCATGGTTTGCTCTCCCTTGGCTGGGCAGCTCTTAGCTCAGTTCTTCCTGGACATCCAAACCCCATGAGGATCCGGACAAAGTAACACAGAGCTGTTAACACGCTTTAAAGAGTGTTAAAGGGCCAAAGCAGTCCTTGGTTGTTATTCTGTTAAGACTGTATCGCTCCCCCCCCTGTGTGGATGCATTACAATGCATGGTCTTGGCTATTTGACCCATCGCTGCTATGCTTTCCACGGCCCCGCATCACTTTCCAGAACCATCTCTCTGTGCATGCATGTCCGATACTTGTGTATGCCTGTATGGTAATGTGTGTGTGTGTGTGTGTGTGTGTGTGTGTGTGTGTGTGTAGAGGTGGAAAGTAACTAATCATAACAACATTAGTTTTTTTTTATTCTATAACCAAGAGGACTTTTTCACTTTGAGCTCTTTTCTGAAAGCTAAACTCTCCAAACTTAACATTTGGGAGATTTCTAAGTGTGTGTTCTTATTGAAATGGTCACGATCAGGTTGACAAATTGGCTCTTTCGAAGTTGTGGCCTCACGTCCGCTTTAGGATTACTTAGATAATAGTATTTGTACTTGATATCGTAGTACTCTTTCCACCTTTCTGTGTGTGTGTGGAAGACGTTACGTTTTCTGAAAGTCTGCACACATTCATGCCTGCCTGACAGACTGCTGATCTGAATGTGCTGGTGTTTAAGAGCTGGGTTGTGCTCCCCCCTCCCCCCCCCTCACTGGGTTTACTATTGCAGGACGCCCCTCTGTCTGACTGCACAGACACTATTGATGGCCTCGATGTGTCCGAGGGGTCCTATAGTCCTGCTAAATCAATTAGAAAGGTACTTGCTGCTCCAGTCACAAATGCCATTCACCTGCACCTCCCATCCTCCGACCGTCATTCCTCTGAGCCTGCAGACAGACTCGTCATATCTGGGCCGATGATCGCGCTAGAACGAGGCTGTTTTTTGTGGTCATGTGACCAAGTCTTTCCCACACTACATGTTTATGCACTCTGAGATGTTTGGATACAGTTAAATTAATGTATTTTTGGTTTGTTTTTGAGCCGGATACAGACCGTGAGAAGGATTGATGTGTATCTTGCCGTCATGAGTCTGTCTGCAGGAGAGATTTTCAGCATTTGTTATTTTTTTTTTAAACTTATTGTTTCAAGTTAAAGTGGGTAGTAAAGAGGGCAGGTGTTAGATCCAGTGATGGTGGTCTTTTATTGCATGTATTGTAGAGTAAAAACAAAATAAAACTAATGTTTTTGGTTCTAAGTACATAACTATTGCTGTTGAGACTATTTCCTGGTGATTTGGGATTGAGTCGGCTTGAACTCTTCCTCATATCTGTGCTTGGCTTTTATGTAGCTGTGTATTGTATGAAATATAAACCGGAAACAATTGCTTATTCCTAATATACTAAGAAGTAATCTGTTCTTTGACGTCGTAACGTTTCTGTGCTTCTTGAATTTTGAAATGGCCACTGACTTGTGCTCTGAAGACGCAGATTTGTTCACCTCTGGCTGATACTTCTGCTCATGCTGCATAATAGTTGTGTGTGTGTGTAAAGTGTCTCTAATCTGATAATCCAGTCCATTTTCTGCCAGCATTCGACACTAAATTACTAAATCCTTCCTCGTGTGTCGTGCATTAACTGTTCCCTTGACCTCTCGTCTCTCTCTCTCTCTGCCTTCCTTCTGTGTGTCCTGAAGGGGGAGCTGGTGACCGCGTCCAAGGCCATCATCGAAAAGGAGTACCAGCCCAGGGTGATCATCAGCAAGCAGGGTCCCAACCCCTTCAACAAGCTCACCGACCAGGACATGGAGGAGTACCGCAAGGAGGTGGAGCAGAAACAGAGAGGGCCTGAAGGTAAAGGTGAAATGAATCTAAATTTAGTGGGAAAGAAACCAAACATACTTTCCACAACCTTTCTATCATGTGATTCTGTTGAAGATTACATGATATTTACAATATAAATCGCTCGAGAAAAGTCTCTGATTAGTCTTCACAGGAAGTAGAGATCAGCTGAGCGGTTACACTCTGATGTTCACTTTATGTTTTAAAGCTATGTGCAGCTACTTTAAACATGCAAGGATACTTTTAATAAAATAATATTGACCTTCCTGCAGAATCGTGCAAAAAAAATCGAATGAACTTCAGATTGGTGACGTTATCTCTCCACACACACACACACACACACACACACACACACACACACACACACACACACATGCACATAACTTCACAGTGCAGGGACGAGACCATAGTAAGGAGGGATCGGCCTCCGGCGTACCCCGTCCTGGGCCTGAACCACGACCGAGGGGTGGAGCCTCTGTCTCCGCACCGCTACAGTCTGTGGCTGACTCGCCCAGCTTAGAGAGAGCCCCGCCTCCAGCCGCCCCGCCGGCCTCTGAGCGGGGCTCCTCCTCCCTCCTCGTCCTCTCCGGCGGGGACTCTGCGGATGATGTTTTTTCGACCGCCGGAGAGGTTATGTCAGCTCCAGATTCCCCGCACAAGGAGTTCCACTGCGCCGTGCTGAGAGCCCTCAGCAAGGAGCCGTCAGTGGTAGAGGCAGATCGGGCTCCAGGTACACCAGAGTTGTGCCTAAAATATCCGGCCTTCCGCTTCCCTCCTCCCCCGCTCAGCCCTGGTCCGTGCACTGGGGAGTGTGGGGATCCCAACCTGCTGTGTCCTCTCCTTTCTCTGGGGGTGTGGAGTCTGTTGCCGCTGTTTTTATCCTCCGCAAGCATCCTCCCTACCCACAGTTCAATCTTTTGTTCAATGATTATTCCCCCCCCCCCCCCCATCCCCTCTCTCTGATGCCTTGTCCAAAGGCATCAGAGTTGTGGCTGATCAGAAACCTTTCTGCATTTTGATTGGACGAGGAGTCGAGTAGAGAGGATGTGAGGATTCTTTTTTTTCGAGGAAGCTGTGTCTGAGCTCAGTCATCCAATCAGAGCCTCCCATGTGTGGACTCTTCCTGCTAACCTATCCTGGATATATATATATATATCTATCTCTTGTTGGTGTCCACTGTCCCTTCTGTGCCTCTGACTGATTTTCCAATCAAACAAATGGTTCGTTTTGCTCTTCGGGATCTCTTCAGGTTGATTAGTTTGAAAGCGTTTGCAGTGTTCTCCTGATTAAGGCTTCCTCCCCGGTTTGCTTCCCTGTGTTGTCCTCCCTTTTCTTATTGTTTTGCGATTTGCAAATATTTCTTTTAAGGGTCTAATCCAAATTATATCGCATCATTGATTTAGTTTCTTACCGTTTCATTTTCTGCTGATTTTCATCTAGACTTGGAGCAGCTTGTAGAGCCGGCAGCGGCGGAGGAGGAGGAGGAGGAGGAGGAGCCCCAAAACCAGAAACCAACCGCCACGCCACCCAGCACCCCCGTCAGAGCAGACGAAGGTAGGTTGGCCCGACATACTCGACACAACCGGTGCGGCCCGGCTCTGCCTGGTTCGGCATTGGGTTTTCTCCGGTCCTCTTGCTGGGTTTTGGGTCTTCTTTAGGGTCTACAGAGGAGACGCAGAGGCTCCTGCCCGTCCACCCGCCTGCCTGCCTGTCTTGGGGTGTGTTCGTGTTGTGGTCTTTAATAATAATAATACTACTACTACAGGTGCTATGCTGCGTTTTCTGTAATAACAGGCCAAGAGGTTCTGATTATTTAACCAGGTTCATCCTATGAGAGATGGAAAATCACTGTAATTCAGTTTCCAGATGTAATGTCAGGAAAGACGATGACTGACATCTTTCTACTTTAGTTCTTTTCTATTCATTTCTCTCCCTCTTGGTCTTTATTACTATTGGATTACACCTATAGGAGAACTGGTTCTAAAACTTCATAAATTAAAGTTATAATTGGCATTATTCCAGTCACCTCAAATTTCTTTTATGAGCTACTGTCTGCATGAGGGAGGAAGAGGAAGAGTAGCTTTGAGGTGTAATCTAATACCTGAAGTGTTGTGTAACATATCTCTCTATGTTCGGTATCTCCTTTACCCCTTCACTTCCATTCTCCATCTTTTTGGGGTCTTCTAAGAATGGTTCCCAACCATTCTTTTTAAGATTGTCCTCGGGTATTTTATTTTTTCTCTCTCTCTCTTATTTCACATTTTAATTTATTTTGATTTAACACTGTGCTCGTGGTTTGATCTGCATAGACATTTGTTTCTACTTGTGCTTTTTCTTCTTTGTGGCTGCGATTACAATCAGGAGATGGAAATACAAAAGAGTACCTGTTGCCATAGTAAGTACGTACGGTTCCACCTCCTAATTACCCATCACCCATCCATACCTGTGTTTGGTCATTTACCCCCTTTTTGTTTTTCTCTCTGCATGGCTTCTCTCGTAGAGCTGTCCTGTGATCTGAACTAACCCGTTTGAACTCGGTTCTCTGAACTCCTCTGAATCTCTTTCTTGGGGTTGATGGGGGTTATTTCAGAGCCCCTCCTCTTTTAACTAGACGCATTTCACGGTTTCAAGAGTCTGTTAAAAAAGAAACTATTGCAAGAAATACGAAGAACTTGTTTTGATCTATTTCAGGTGTGATCCTCTGATCTGTAATACTATGCATTAAAGAGTTACCCGAGTGATAAAGTCTAAACCAAAGTGGAGGATGTTCTTGAAGTAAACCTCACAACTCACCAAACCTTTTTATGTTGGATAACCTCTCTTTTCTTCCTGCCAATTACTCACTGTCTAAATAACCAACCTCTCTTTGCACATATGCACATGTTTATCAATGTTATATGGCACTGTGTTGTTGTTTTATGGAAAGAAAAGGAATCAGGTAATGTTTTACAAATGTGTTGAATGTTTTGTTTGTCTTACAGACGAGTCCTTCACCAGGTACATCAGTGCTTTATTTGGGTGTCGCTTTCCAACCAAACTTGCTGCTGTCAGCTGTTGCAACTCACTGTTTAGCTTGAAAGGCGGTTGAGGTCCGGTGCTCTTGGCTGTGGTGGTGCTTTTTTTTATTTGATCTGTCTGTGTGTGTTGGGCCCCGTCTCTGTTCGGACAGACACGAGAGATGTAAAACTAAAAACTGGTGTGGAGTGTTTTCTCGGGTCTAAAGGGGGTTTATTTCTCGCTGGTCTCCGTAGCATGTGAGCAACATTAAAAATAAACCAAGCCGTAGTCGCAACGTGTGAGCTTGTTACCCGAGCATGAGGCAGTGGTTCGGATGCCGGTGGTCCCCCACGACGGTCGACTGAAGCTTATAAAGAAACGGCACTTGTTGCTTCTTGACTCTTTTTGCTGGGAGTATCTTTAAAGGACGACGCTGGCTTTTCTACCTTAACTATCTGGTGACGGGTGCATGATTTCAGACAGAATTGGGACAAAAGCAGAGCTTGTTTTCAGCGAGCGTGGGTTTTTGCTGGAAACTGAGGCTTTCATATTTTAAGTTTTATTCCCATGAATCGGTCCCGTCTACTCCTGACATTTTAATGTTAATTATTTTGAAAAACAGAATCCGCATTCGCAAGTTGATATATCTTTTTGAGAATAATCTCTACATGCATGGACAGACGGATTACTATAGTTAATTGAGATCTGTGAAAGCAAGACATTTAAGACCAGAGGGGACGGCTCTATATAGTTTCTATACTCCCAGCAACTGGATTACATTGCTATTAAATAATTAACAAAGTTAAGTTTTACGCCAGTTTTACATTAATACAACTAGATCCCTCTCCCTTGACTTGTTGTTGCCTCACTTGTTTTTATATTTCTGTGTTGTAGACTTTG
This sequence comes from Leptoclinus maculatus, assembly GCA_032191485.1. Lineage (NCBI taxonomy): Eukaryota > Metazoa > Chordata > Actinopteri > Perciformes > Stichaeidae > Leptoclinus > Leptoclinus maculatus. The sequence continues at coordinate 11,430,682 of JAVDOI010000017.1, forward strand.
ATTTTTGTTTGTTTGTACACAGGGTGCAAATGAGCCAGGGAGCTGCACTCATTAAGATTTCCCTGTTTAAATGAAGGTAAACACCAACATGCTGTGTACCGGCTTGGGCCTGTCAAAATAAGGATAATGAGAGCAAAGTGGTGCGTTTAGTTGCTTCTATTTAAAGCTGAGAAGATGGTGAGTCTTTGCTTTCCTGTTATGTGATGTAAGAGAGACGCTGCAGCTTGGTTTGGCTTTTGATCCGAGGAAGGTTTAGGTCAGTTTAGGGGTCTGGTGTATTATTTCATCAGCGTGTTTGTGAATCTAGTGGGAATGTTGCCTTTTGAAGTGTTAGTCCTTTGTACCCTTTTATATTGCTTAAAGACTGATTCAAACACATCGATCTCATAGATGCCATAAACTAAAGAGGCCAAGTTGTGTGACCAGTAGAAAACCACGTGGATTTAATAACTTGTCCGGTGATCGATTGGCAGCGGCCTCAGTGGTGTGTGTGTGTGTGTGTGTGTGTGTGTAAGCTCAGCAGCGCTGATCCATCAGTCTGTCCTCCGAGATCAATAACTCTTCCCCCTTTTCCTCCTCCCACCAGAGTCCTTACCCGAGCAGACCTATAAGGATGAGAGCGACGCCGCCACCCTGAGACAGACCCTTCCAGACCTGACACCTGACGACCCCTCCGATGCCCCGGCACTTCCTGTCGAGGAATCCGCCCCCGCCGGTGCCGACGCGGCCGAGGGGGAGGAACCCGCTGACACTGGCGACCAGGAGGGAGAAGAGTCTCCCAGCAAATCCCCCTCCAAAAAGAAAAAGAAGTTCCGCACACCGTCCTTCCTGAAGAAAAACAAAAAAAAGACTGAGTCCTAGATCGGAGAATGTCGGATCGGTCCTCAGGGCTGGCCTCCGCCTCTTTTTTTTTTATTTCGCTTTTTGTCTGCACCCTTCGAGCAAGCCACAGTAAACACACAGTTATGCTTTTTTTTTGTTGTTGTTTTGATATAATTCATCGCTGGCTTATTAACCTGTTTTTCCTCGTTAGTGCGTGCCAATTTTGTATACAGTGTAAAAATGATGGATTGCATAAAGGTTTTTAATTCTTAGGGGCTTTTTTTTTTTTTTAGTTGTGAGTGATTCATTCTGTCTTCTCCGCTCCATCTGGCCTTTGATGCATGTCTATTACTACAGGCCCACACACTTACTGTGAGGTTTTAGGGTTTTATTACTAAACTGTTGTAACCACTAGAATGTATTGGGATTGTATCAAAAATATGTAAGTGTCTTTTAAAATCAATGAATGCAGAAAGAGAAGCTTGAACTCTCTCATTTAACTGGTGATAGTTACAACTACAAACTGAATAGTGCTAACTTTACCACTGAAGCTAATTACATGTTGGCAGGCCGGGAGAACTACAGTTGGGATACTTTCTGTTGATTATTTATGGGAAATGCAGTCATACAAAGTCCATATTAATGTCTACATAATCCAATATCTTCATTAAATCTTCCACAAGCTAAATCTCATCTTTGTGTTTGTTTGACTTTTTAAACTTAAGATCTTCGACCCGAAAGCATTAAACACAGCCTTAACGTACAGGTATGTGGTGTAGTGCTGTCGGTCTTCATGTGATGTGGAAGTTGGGTTAAATATTTCACAAAACCAGATTAACTCCTGCAGATGATGTTTGAACCTACAGATGTTGAGCTAGAATCACAGCAAAGAGAGGTTCATCCTGGGAAGCGAGAGCAAGCATTGTGCTTTTTCTTTTCATTATTCCAAGGGTTGATAACGTATTAGCTGCTGGCTGTAAGTGGTTAGTAGGACGTAATGTGTAGAAACTGAGCTTTCATTATTTTGCTTTCTCTCACAAAGTAGATCAAGCCATGATTGCGTGCCGTGAGGGAGCAATGTGAACCTCACTGGGAACTCGTTCCACACACTCGATCATAAACATAGATACAGCTGTTACAGAACATGTAAACGACGTCACTGTTCCGAAGCCGCATAGATCAACCGGGACTTCCCTGTGTAAAAACTGCACTCGGAGTCATTGAACACCTGCGCGTTTCTAGTTGCAGTAAAGACACAAAGTACACTGGAGAAACCTTTTTTTTTTATTATTTTGCTGATGTGTAATCAATGGAGTGATTGCAAATGAGCTGTGCTTGAGGTCGCAGGGCATTATACAAAGGCCATCTCGTTGCATTGCTAACTTCTGTGTATTCATCCTGTTTTAGTAAAAGGTAAAACTAACGGGACGCTTGATAAGCCTTTGTTCACAGGTGTATCTATGTCATTGCATACAAGCTGAGAATGTATAAGTCATGAAGGACTGCATGTAAAGAGTGCTTACAGTGTGTACTGCTCAACTACCCCTTTTATTTGAAATGTATTTTCTTAGCTTCAGTGTGCTAATAACAATACTTAAGTCCATAGTTGTTTTTCTCTCAGCTATGCTGAATTGTATTCTCTGTCTAATCTTCCAATTGAGATGTGTCAGCATTATATCATCTGCAGATTTACCACTTCCACCTTTTTTTTTTTTCATGGTCCTGCCTCTTTTACAACCATGAATAAAATAAATCCACTTACCTTGAAAATCAATTTTGCGTGATTGTGGTTATTTAAGTAAAATCTGCAGTGTAAATGTAGAAAGAGACTGTTAAGCCATCTCCTTATATGACCATATATGAGTCTATATAAGTATTTGTTCAGGATGGATCATTCTGGGTAACACTTCAGTAGATTAAGATGTATCAAGCATTTAAAAAATAGTAACACTCAACAAGCTAGCTACAACATCAAATACAGCTTCAAACGATGTACATATGTAATAATGATTAGATGATATCATCTTGATGGCTTAACATTCACGTGGTCTATCTGGCTGTATAATGTAATCAGGTAAGTAAAACATTTAATCTGCTGGTAGGAGAAGTCAGAATGTGTCATTCAGGGACCTTGGTATCTGTTGTAAATTCCATGGCAATTAATGTAATGGTTGTGAGATATTTCATGAACCAAAGTGGGTTCACCAAAATCAGTAGGATTATTTATCTGTGGACCATGACTAATTTAATCGCAATCCATCTCGATATGACTGCAAATATCCAGTTTATGCAGATTCTATAATAACAAATATAGTTATTTTCACGTTATTAATGGGATAAGAAATTAAAATCAATCATTCTCATGTATTTGTGTTGGGATTGTTGTAAACTACTCTTTATTACACCATTTTTCTCTATGTGACCCGTGCCCTTATTTTGAAGGATTCATTTATGTTCACCGCTAGGGGCGCTGTAGGGTAATCTCATACCGGAAGTGTCTTTGTTTTGAACTTTCACCTCGGATTTGTGCACGCTGGAAAACCAAGTGAAACAACGTGGATAGTACAAATAAAACAGTGGTATTTATTAAATTCAGAGTTGGCAAAGCCAACGCGCCCCATGTTTCCTTCCGCCGGGATTTAATACCTCGACTCCTCAGCGCGGCTAAAAGGTAAACTCTGCCTCTGTGTGATAATGTCGGTTTGTTTACTAACTGTGGACGGCTCATAGTGAAGCTAGCTAGCTATGAAGTCGCTCCGTCTGTAATGTCAGCGATGTTCTCTCAATCAGTTCACTAACGTTACTGTGTTACAGATGGTGAAGGTACCGAAGAAGAAGAGGAGCCTCGCCGACAAGGTCCGCAAAACCAAAACCTCCATTGAAATCAAAAACAATCCCTTTGAGGTCAAAATCAACCGGAAGAAATTTGAGATTTTGGGGAGAAAAGGCAAGCATGATGTGGGTCTCCCTGGTGTGTCTCGATCCAAAGCCATTAATAAGGTAAGGAAGAGGAAATCTCATGTTAGTTACCTTAACACTTGATCTTTAATAACATATCTCTCTGCGAGCAAGATTTCAGCAACACATGTTATGTAATCATACTATTAACTGACATACATAAAGCAAAGTAAAACAAACACCATCTGCATGTTAACACTCTGACTTTTTCCAGTTCTTAAATCTTCATCTTCTGATGATGTAGCCCAAAAATTCTACACATAGCACCAATTTTATGTGGTAATCAATTAATGCCATGAAATCAACTTTAATTATGAATGTATTCATTGCAGTTGGTAATTATACCAATTGTACCTAATGAACTAGAACATTTTTAGGTCGATGAGTAATTCTCACCGTTAAGAATTGCTTGAATTTCTTGATGAGCCGATTGGATCCTTATGAACTGTATCTGTCAACGATGGCTCACAGCTCCTCACCTCTTTAACACTGTGTGTGTGCTGTGAAGCCTGGCGCTCTGTTTCACGCTGAGAGAGGGAGTTACTGCAGGAGACACTTTGTGAGGACAGAGAGTACTACGAACAGAACTAAGAGCAAGTTCAAGTGAGGATAAAAGAAGTATCTGTACACGTAGCATTGGATTAAACATATTAAATATTACTTCTAATGTATGATTTTTATATGTATATGTGAGCTTTTTGCTGCAGATCTGATAAATCGCTCGGTGCAACATTGACGTAACTCTTGTCGTCGTCACGTGCAACTCTTTGTTTTCTCTCCGTAGAGAAAAGAAACCCTCCTGAAGGAATACAAACAGAAGGGCAAGTCCAGCAAGTTCGTTGACAGACGCTTTGGGGAGTATGACACCAACATGGCGCCAGAAGACAAAATCCTGCAGAGGTTCGCGATGGAGAGAAAGGTCAGTGATGTCGTTGTGATGTGTACAGGACACAGCAGGCCCTAACATGCCATTTGTCCCGACTTTGACTTACTTCTGTAGCTCTGGTCTTCTGAATGATTCATTTGTTACTTAAAAATGTCAAATGACAAATCTCACTACGTATTTTTTTGAACCCTCCGTCAAACTTTGCTTTATTACTCAGCGTGTCCATGATAAGAAGGATCTGTACAACTTGAACGAGGAGGAGGAGCTGACTCATTATGGCCAGTCGCTGGCCGAGATGGAGAAGTTCAACGACCTTGCGAACAGCGACGATGAATCTGAAGAGAAAGGTCTTTTATCAGGTGAGTACTGCTGGTGTCCAAACACCAAATGAACAGAAGGTTAAACCATTCACATATTATTATTTTTTATTTAAACATAAATCATAAAAAAAGACTCCCTACTTTATCGTCAATGGCTTTTCATTTCCAGGCCACAGCTGGGTTTGATAAGTCGTGTTATAGATGACAGTCAGGTACATAATAGTGACACGATTTCTCTTTCTCGTCCAGCCGAGCTCACCGCCACCCACTTTGGAGGAGGAGGTCTCCTCAGAAAGAAAACATCAGAGGAGCAGCAGGAGGGGGAAGGGAAACACCGAGCCAAGTCCAGACAGGAGCTCATTGAAGAGCTCATCCAGAAGTCCAAGCAGGAGAAGGTGAGCCGGTAACAGTTTGAGTTAATCCCACATACAGCATCCTGTTGCTGTAGAATATTCTCTACCGCAGCGGGAAATAGTCCCCAACAAATACACCATTTACTCCTGTGAGAGTAACTTTCAGCTTAATGCTGCTCGCCGACATTATTTAAAACATGAACGTGAGCTGTTTTTAAAAACTTGTTTGTGCTCCAGATGATTAACTTCTTTCATTCTTTGTTTTGACTTTTTCAGCGGGATCGACAGGTGAGGAAAGAGGAGTCTCAGGAGCTGACTGAGAAGCTGGACCTGGAGTGGAAGAGCATCCAGACTCTGATGGTGACGAAGACGCCCAAAGGTGAACGCGTCGAGGAGGAGAAGCCCAAGGTAGAGTCACAGCGATCGGCCAAATGCTGTTCCTCCTCTGTGTGCTTTCATTCATCGGTTGCGGAGCCTGATATTTCTTTGTTCTCTCTCTCTCTCTCTCTCTGCTTCCTCTGTGCGCTGCAGCTGGAGCAGTACGACATGATGGTCAGAGAGCTGGTCTTCGAGATGAAGGCTCAGCCGTCGGAGAAGCTGAAAACCCCAGAGGAGGTCGCCCGCGAGGAGAGGGAGAAGCTGCAGAAACTAGAGGTATGCTTACCGTGCAACGGTAACACTTTCATCTCAACGCTAAACAAACTTCTAGTCGTTATCGCATATTTTGATGCTCTCTTTGTGCTCTGGTTTTCTTCCTAGGCCGACCGCCTGAGGAGGATGATGGGAGATGAAGTCGGGGAGAGTTCAGGGAGTCAAATCCACATCTCTGCTGATGACCTCAATGATGGCTTTATCCTGGATAAGGAGGACAAGAAGACCCTCTCCTATCAGGTGAGAGACGACGCGACACAACCCGCTTTTTGTCGATTTATATGTCGACACAGAATGTGTTAAATTCACATTTCTTTTGTGAGTCCAGGATGGAAAATGGAACATTGAAGAGGAGCCTGAGGAAGATAAGGATGGAGAGGATGATGAAGAAGAGGAGGGACAGAGTGGAGAGGATGGGGAGTCAGAGGCAGAGGAGGAGGAGGAGGAAGAAGAAGATGGAGATGATGATGAGGAGAAGGGGGAGAAGGAAGAGGAGCAGGAGGGCAGCAGTGAGGACGAAGATGGTCACTCTGACCTGGAGTCCGAGCAAGAAAGCGAGGATGAGGAGACAAAAGAGGACAGCGCCGAACTGAGTCTGAGCAAAGAGGAGATGAAGGCCCAGCAGGACGCGGCTAAAGCAGAGCTCCCATACACATTTACTGGTAACTACACAGTAGTACTACACAGTAGTACTACACAGTACACATGTACAAAAACTACCCTCAAAGAAGCCTGTCTTTTTCTTTTGGAGTTGATCTTTGTGTGAGACGTTGCTTAGATGAGTATCGTCACCATTCTCCCCGTTTTAATAATGTGTTTGACTTGTACGATGTGTTTCTTCTTCTCTTAGCTCCAGAGAACTACAGCGACCTGACCGACTTGCTCCGTGGCCACACCCCCGACAACCAGCGCCTCATCGTGGCCAGGACTCAGAAAAGCAACCATGCCAGTTTGGCTGTAGGCAATAAGCTCAAACTGCAGGTAAATATAGAGCAGGCGATATGTTTCTGTGAGCGTGGTGCGTTTGTCTCTGTAGCCAGTTTCAGGCTGCGTTCGTGACCGTAAAGGACTTAACATGTGATCTCTGTTTGTCTCAGAAACTGTTTGGCTTCTTGTTGGAGTACATCGGAGAACTGGCCACCAGGAGTCCATCTGAACTCACCACCGTAGATAAGCTCATACCGTGAGTTCAGAAAGTTGCTTTCTTTCTCTAGTTTTAACCACTGATTCAAATATGTAGTCCTCAAAACAAAATGTATCTGATCATTCCTGCACTGTTTCTTTCTCTCTCTCTGTAGAGAGCTGTACACCATGTGTCAGATGTTTCCAGAAGCAGCCTGTAAGGCCATGCAGGGCATCCTCGGAGACGCTGGTCATAGCGAGGAGGAGGTGCTGGAGGTCAAAGGGCATATTGCTTTCCCAACGCTAGACATGGTATGGAGTCTTTGCTTTGATACCGTTAACAAGTCCACTTTGTTCAGGGTGTAGGTTTGGAGGAAAATATACTGTTCTACAATATCTATTTCTATATTTACTACAAATACTGATTTATCTTTGGAGACGGTAAAATGATTCTTGGTATCAAACGACAGTATTTGTTCCTCATTCTCTGTGACAAACAGCTACAGTGTGTGTTTTGTGTTTGTAGCTCATCTACCTGAAGGTGACAGCCCTGCTGTTTCCTACCTCCGATTTCAGACACCCAGTTTCAACTCCGGCGCTGCTTTACATCAGCCAGGCTCTCACCAAGGTCTGTTTACTGTCTGTGTCGTTGGAGACGTTTCTGTATTGTTCTGGCTGTTCTCGTCTTCCTGCCTCTCTAATGGGATTCCACAATTTCTCATTCTGTTTGAACCCAGCCCTTCTCTTCTCATTAGTCACCTTTTTTTGTGTTTATTTCCATATATACTCCTCAAACATTGTCAATTATTCATTGGAAGTTTTCCAGGTTGTGCGTTTGTTTTATTTCCACTGCTGCAGCTGAAGCACTCAGTGTTTACTTGGCCGTTATATGAAGTGAAAAATCAATGTGGCCGGTCAAATAAATGTTTGGTTTTTACGCTTTGTACGTCCTTTAGTGTCCAGTGAGATCATTACAGGACGTGACGGCGGGCTTAGTGCTGTGCTGTCTGGGGGTGGAGTACGTCACCTTTTCAAAGCGCTTCCTGCCCGAGCTCATCAACTTCCTGTCTGGAACGCTGCATCTGGCCGTGCAGGACAAGACCTCTCTAGGTAGCCGCGCGCTCATCTTAAACGACACATTTCCACAATTCAAGCGTGCTTTTTTCTTTTCTTTTTTTGTGCCAGCATTTGTAAGGTGCAACAACACTTTGACATTGTGTTGCAGGTTACACGGTGGTGCCGCCCTTTAGGCCATCGGGGAAGTGCAGCGATCTGCTGGTGTTGTCGGACTCCGAGTCCTGCAAGAGCTGGACAAAGAAGAGCCTTCCACTGTCTGCGACTCAACACCTGGAACTCAAAAATGAGCTGGACAGAGATCACCACAGGTAGGAGGGGAGGGGAAGAGTTTTTATTTTTTATTTAAAGGACTAGTTCAACATTTTGGAAATATGCTGATTTGCTTTCTTGCTGAGAGTTGGATGAGATGAATCGATGCAACTTGTCTGTCCATTAAATATGAAGCTAAAGCAAAGAGGTCATTATCTAAGCTTAGCATAGCATGAGTGGAAATAGGGAAACAGCTATCCTGGCTTTGTTCAAGAGTTAAAAGAAATCCACATTTGAGCACTTCTTAAGCTCATTAATGAACATGTTTTACCACCAAAAAAACACAACTTGTCAGTTTTACTCTTCAGTTATTATACTGAATAAACTAGGTAAGCTAACCGTAACATTGAACAATTAGCAAAGCATATTTGTACAGAATGAGGACTGTAGATTTGGAGAAACATGTGTCTTCTCAGCCTGTGTGGACAGGAGGAATGATGAAACACATCTTAATATGGGCATGTGAGTCATGTTTTGAGGAAATAATGATCCTATCCAGGCTTATCAGAAAGCTTTGGATGACAAGAACACTGTCGTCATTTCTTTATTCAATTACTGTCCATGGTTTGTGTGTTCACTGTCCCAAAAATGAGTTCTAAATTAAAGCCCCCCCCCCCCCCCCCGACGTTGTTTCGTAAACCCCTCTGTATAGACCGCTGACCCCCAGAGACATGGCATTCAGAAGCAACAGATCTCAGGATGCCTTAATTGGCCATTCAGAGTAGAGTATGAAACAACACCGTGTAACAACACCGTGTAACAACACCGTGTAACAACACCGTGTAACAACACCGTGTAACAACACCATGTAATAACACCATGTAATAACAGGAGGGAACACTGGTCTGGAGACAGTTAGATGCCCAGCAGAGAGAGAGAGAGAGATGAAGTGTGAGGAAACGTTTTGTCTTCTCGTCCAACAAATATTAAGACACAAAGAGACGAAGTTAGACCGATTAATTATCTTTCTACAAGTGTTTTTTTTAGCACATAAAATAGACAATGGAAGCACACAAACATGCACTCATTAAGGTCGTTTCTTTCAACAATTGCTTCACAACATTATATAAAAAATGTGTGAAGAGGGCTCTCTGTTAATGTACGAGTATGAAAGCTATAATGAGTCATCACACGGTGTTTACCTGCACAGACTGTGCTGCTCAGAGCTGATACATCCACTCTTGTGATTCTGATGAGTCGCCAGTGTGCTTTCACACAGCAGCTGCTGTGTGGGCACAAAGCGGAGCTTGTAAACAGGCTTCAGTGCACGTGTGGCGAGAATATACATTTTTATTTGTACTCGACTAAAACTGATACTCGTAACGTGCCATAAACCGCTCTGACTCAAACTCGAGCACCGTTATGTTGGAGATAGATTAAATGTACTGACTAGTCGTCAAAGAAAGTGAAATATACCTGTGAGTGACGAAGAACAAACCCCAATCTTATCTTTTATGTACCTAAAATCAGTAATAAGGATTAGAAATTAGCATTTTTTTCCTGGTAATAACCACGAGATCTGTCTCTCTGCAGGTTGATGTGTCTGTCTACTTGCCTGGACCTGGTGAAGCGATGCTGTCTGATCTACAAAGACCTCACGTCCTTCGCTTGCGTCTTTCAGACAATCGGAGCGCTGCTTTCCAAACACCTCTCAGCCCAAACGTTACCAGAGCTTTTACAGGTTGGTGCCAAAGAGAGTTTGTTATCCAGCGAGGTCTCTAGAAGTATCGGATTCTCAGTTTCTCCCTAATTGTGACATTTTGTTGTTCTGTTGCAGGAGCTCCACGGTGAGATCCTGGAGAGCATCGGCAGTGCTCCCGTGACTCGCAGTCGGCTGGTTTTAGAGAGGAGGAAGCCGATTCCTCTGAAGCTGCTCACACCCAAGATTGTTGAAGTGTAAGATGTAATCCGATGAGTCCAAAAAAAAATCTGCTAAAATGAATTTCCCCATCTGGAAACGTGAGCTATAGCATGCACAGTGGCATTTGTTTTAAATGCCTCATTTGCTGCTTTCCTATTTGTCAGGTTGGACTATGGAAAGAAACGTGGCAGCACCAAAGAGGAGAGAGAGAAGGAGAAACTGAAGCACAAGTACAAGAAGGAGTTTAAGGGCGCTCTGAGGGAGATCAGGAAGGACACGCGCTTCCTGGCCAGAGAGAAGCTCAATGAGGTCATGGAGAGGTACGGATAACACAGAGTGTCCATGTGGAAGAGAAGACAAACATGTTTCTGTGAAGAAAGAAAAAGCCTTTAACTTGTTGTGCGTTCTGTGTTTCAGAGATTCAGAGAGAAAGAGGAAAGTGAGGGAGCTCTTCGGCAGCTTGGCCACTCAGGAGGGAGAGTGGAAGGCCCTGAAGAGGAGGAAGGAGAGGGGGAAGGAGAAGGGGAAGGAGAGGGGGAAGGGGAAGGGGAAGGGGAAGTGAAACACACAATCTCTCTCGTCATCGTATCTATCCGTCATCTGTTTCCTGTCAAGTGGACGTCTCCCATCCAGATGTGGATAACGGCCCTGTTCAAGGTTGACATCTGTGGAACTAGGAGCCGTTTTGTATTTTATAGATTTTTTTTTTGGAATTGTGAGATGGGACAAATTCAACTTCCTTGTCGCAGCATTATATAGTGTTTGACTGTCAGAAACAAACACCCAAGTTGTCAAATATTATGATGTAGGCGTTTGATGCGTATATCGGATACTGTTGTTGGAAGTGTCAGTCAACACAGCAGTTAATACTCGGTTTGCATTCTCCTTGTTTTACCACCAGAATCCATCACTATAATGTGCTTAAAGACAGAAAATAAACGAGTGTCTTCATGTTGTCTGCTTTCCAGTTTTATTCCCGTCAAGATAAAAATGCATAAAGTAAAAATGCTATGATAGAGAGGATTGGTACTGGTCTATTAAATAAAACGTATGGATTGTTCAGTGGGCGTCTTTAGAGGGAGTGAATCCAGTTTTCTAGTTTTACTTTACGGAGTTAAACTGCAGCCACAGAGCGTTGTTGAAAGATAGCAGGGATGTGTGAGGAGAGATGATGATGATGATGAGGGGGGGGCGGGGGTACATTTTGATGTTCCAGGAAACAGCAGCTGGCAGGTGTGGACTATAACGAGCGAGGACGCGGACAAGTGCACGCCTCTCTGCAGGGTTCATTAGTAAGAAATGGAAGTGCAAAGTAGAGAGTTAGATGACTCACTCGTGTTCCTGGGAGTGCTGCTCTTTAGGGAAACTGTTGGGAGGGATTCACAAAGGCCGTGTTTACATCTGGAGGAAGTGTGGCTCTAAACATTTTTCTTTGAGAAGATTCAAATTCGGCAACCACTGAAATATACATGCTCTCAAGTAGCGGTAAAGAAAAAGAGCTGTTCTGTGGTTGTAGATGGATGTGTAGTGAGCAACATGAGCAACATGTCAAGGTACACGTGGGACATCTGTCTCTGCGTTAATGGAGCTCAACTGTCTCCCGGAGGGAAAGACGCTGGAGGAGTTGTTTACAAGGACAGACCTTTGTTAGTGCATGTGTTGCTTCTCTTTCTCTCTGCTGCTTACAGCACACACTCAAGGCCAACATGTTCTATTGTAATAACACTGGTTGGTTCAGTGGCTGCAGGCAGGATTATCACTGCCTTTAAACCAAATGCCAAAAGACACATTTCCCCCTGATGAAACTACCAGTATATCCAATCATGAACCCGTTGATGCTGAACATCTTGGCAGATATTGAAATCCCTAAAACAGCAACCTGTTATTGGTGCTCATGTTGTCCTCTGTTGTCCCCCAGAATGAGCAAAACCACAGCAACGACACACTTTTTCTTACTTACTTTTATTCAACACATAACTCCAAATAAATTTGATTTAGCAGCGGTTAAGCTGAGTAGTTCTACATGCTCTTGGTTTCCAAAAGTCCATTCAGTATGAGATATATTTGTCACAGAGGTGATAAATTAAAAAATACAATATGAATGCACAGATAGCTCAGCACTTTTTTTTTTTTTAGTCCACCGCAAAATACAGTGACAGCACACGGACAAAAATAGAGAATATCATTACGCTTCCATTTCAAACAGATCACTGTAAATTCTTCATTAATATAGAGACACTTAGGTGCTTGAAGTGGTGTATTTCAATGTTTGAGCAATTGACATAGCCACGCAAGTGAAGACAACACGCATATAGACCCCCGCACACACACACACACACACACACACACACACACACACAGACACTGAGAACGTTTACTCACTGTAATCACAGCCGGTCACTTTAAGGACCGATGTGTTAAAGGCACACACACTCACACAACATCTCCCATTCTGTACAACATTTACCCACTTACTGCTGTACAGACGTACATAACAACACAAACAGAAACACACACACACACACACACACACACACAGATGTTGGGCACAGACTCCATAAAGGACCATAAAACGAGGCACAGCGGGACTTGGCAGAGCGACATGGAATGTTTCGGTCTCTGATTGTGAAGCTCTCAATCAGTTGTCGTCGGTGTCGTCCTGAGAGAGAAGAGGGACAAGAGGTGGGCGGTGAGTTTGCCGTCCTTGAATGACGCATCAGCATACAACACCAAAATGAGTGTCAATTGAAAAATTGAAATGCCAAACATGTCCGTTGTGATGCACAAGGGTTAAACGGTCTATCTTCTCTATCACATCAACTGTTCCTTCTTTAACTCTTACCTCTGTAGCCTCAGTAGGGTCCGTATCAACCGGTGACTCTGCCATGTCCTGTACTGCTGAGGCTTCATCACTCTGGGAAAAGACAAAAAGGACAAAAAAATGTCCTTACTTTGAATATGATCCAATTTGCATGATCTCATGGGGAGTTACTGTATGTTTAATGTGAAAACATGGTGACTAATTTGGGAAGCCTGTTCTTTTTCACATTTTTCGGAGAAAACTATGAATAGAGAAAATAATCAGCAGATGAATCTAAAATGAAAACAATATTTAGTTGCAGCCCCCAGACACAAACATCTGGATGCACTAACTACCATTATGCCATAATTTATGCAACATTATACAACACAAGGTTTTAAAAGGTAAACAACACACAGAATTCATCCCATTCCTGCTTTGTCCCTTCATACATTTCATGACGATCATTATGATTGGTGGTCATTTCCAGAGAGTGGGCTGTGTGTGACGTCTCTCCTGTCCAGCTGAAAGGACGCCCTCCACACCGTGACGCTGAACTGACCTTCCTTGATTGGGGAGCGGTCACAGTGCGCTGACGTGCGCATGTGTGTGTATATGTGTGGGACACGCTCACCGGCGGCCGACATAACCTTAAACCACTTATTGCACCTTCTACTCCTGCTGTTGCATTTAACGCCACCCATCGAGCCTCCATCTGGTCACCCAGCAGAGCTAGACACACGTGTGCTCATGTAAACACACACACACACACAACGCACAGCTGGACTGCCAATAGACACCACCTTGGCCAAAAGTCAAAGATTTGGTCGCTTTTCAGGACAAATCAAACCTCAAATATCTTTGTAAACCACCTTCCAAATCCAAATCAAAGTACCACCCGGCCTCCATTCTGCATTGTTTCAATGCAGAAATTGCCTCCGGGGACGTGAAAATATGGCAGCCTCTTTTATTGCATGTCGCTGAAAAGATCTGAGCAATAAGTCGTGTTGCTGTTGGCCATTTTCTATTTCCTGTCGCGTCTCCTCCTCAGGTCCCCACCACTCCACCTACCACGCTCTGTCTCATTGTCTCTTCCCTCTCCTTCTACCTCTCTGGCCTTTGCTGTCTCCTGATATGAGTCACCAGCAGCTGATGAATTGGAGAAACAACTAGATGAGGAGATTAATCAGACTCAGCATCCCACCTTCCTCTGTTTGTGTGTCTAAGTGTGTGTGTGTGTGTGTGTGTTTCAGACACACAGGAGACCATCTTTGATGTGCTCTCTCAACCTGGCATACATTTTTTAATCAAATCAATATTAATGACGTTTCAATCTCTCGCTGGGAATGCCAGGATTATGTTTTGTGTTTATTCCTCTCGGTTTTTCCACCATATCTCCATCAGTCATGCACACTCTGTGTCTGTTTGTCCATCTGTTTGTCTGTGCTGCCTGCCAGTTTGGCTTGTCATCCTCGTAATGAGGCTGATCTAATTCCAGGTGGAGCTCCATCAGTGTTCTATCCCTCAGGGTGAATATTAGCCATCGAGCCTTCTTAATATCGTAAACCCCTAACCGGGACGAAAGGATTCAATGGGATGTTTGTGGGAAAATATACCACAGGCATCTTTTGATGGTGAAATCAAAATGCAGCAAATGTCAGCAATGAAGGATGGCACCAGTAGTGGAAGAATAATTTGACTGCTTCATTAAAAGATCTGCTTGTACAGGTGTCAGTTGTTGCCATTGGCAGGAAAATAACCTGATGATTTCTTTGGTATGTTATCTTTTTTTGTCTTGTACTCACGGATCACAGCCAAATTGAAGCACAGCTGAAGACGTGTTTGTGTGTGTGTGTGTGTGTGTTTGTGTGTGTGTGTGTGTGTGTGTGCTGTTATCTCTTGGTGTCTAAATTGTGTTAATTAAGAGGCGGGAGATCGAGCATCACAACAAACATTTCAAAGGCCCGGGGAAATGTTTGATTGGTTTATCATTTCCTGCTACTCACAACGATGTCACGAGAGACGCGGGTAATTACAGGGAAATTTAGTCGTCCTCTCAGAATTACATCCGGTTCCCACACCTTATTAATCCAGACACAAAACACCGGGTAGTGTAACTGCGATGGTTTGAGACAAAGGAAGAGCAGTGTTTGGTTCAGTGTAGGGGAGAAAAAAAAGCAGAGCATGAGCATGAAGGCCATCTGCACCTTTTGTTGCTCGGCCTGCGCTGATAGGAGATGGTGTAAAGTAAAAGTAGTGATTAAGGGATATTTGCTCAAAGCTTTTGTTTAGATTCAGTGTTTCTCACCAATACCCACAGCAGGTATCCTTGAGGTCTGACAAACCTTTTGAATTCTCATTGAAAAATGTGAAACTGCTGTTTACGACCATGTTTACTTGCAGTCTTCTTTTCAGTGAATTGTTTCCCTTTTTTTTGCGCTTAACCAGTTGTTGATCAGAGTATAATCTCAGTGTCCTAAATGGTAGCTATAGCCCTGACTGTATCAAAAAATCCACATGAACAGCTGTCAAAATCTTCGCTAGAGGGCAAGAAAGAAAAGGAGAAAGGAAAATCATGTTTCATGTTTGACTTGTGTCGCAGCAGTAAATTATTTGCTGCAGTAAACTGCCCTTACCGCCTCCTCCTTTGGACAAACGATGGCCTGAATGACAAGACGAACAATGCTGGGAAGCTAACAACGTGTAACGGCTTTCATTTCAGAGAAGAAAGACAGGCGGTAGAGATGAGAAGTGATGACAAATGACTCAAGGTAAGGAGGCCATTTTGAGTTATAGCTGGCAGCCACTGTGGAGAGATGTGCTGTGCTGCAAAGATGTGTTATTGTATATTAGTATGTCTGCACAAGTGTGAGCATACTGCAAGTGTGGTCAGACGAGCACAAGTTGCACTGACATTTTAATTCTCCTTTTTGTCTAAGGAAAATATAATTATTTCCTTATCCTGTATATATTTTTTTAATATAAATATAATAATGAAAACTGGTTTTGGACATGTTTTTTGGGGAACTGTTTAAATCCCGACACGGAGTAACAGAGTCCCGAGTCAGTAACGTATGAAGAGCTCAGATCACTAAAGCAACAGCTAACAACTTCCGCCCTGTAGCTGGTTAGCTGCTTTTGTGGCTTTTTACCAAATACAAATGATGGCCTAGATATATACTGATTTCTTAAACATTTTAAATAAACTGTTGAAAAGTGTCTTCCTTACTTGTTTGGCCGGATCCTTCTTGACCAATCCAGTGGCAACGACAATGTTGCTGGCTCCCTCCACCGTTTTGTGGGCCACGGCGGTCACCCCAGTGACCATGGCTCCACCCACCTGTGACACTCCAGACACGGCTGTAGGGACGAAGAGAAGAAGAAGAAGAAGGGCATTAGAGAAGGATTTATCTCTATCGAAACTCAATACCAGTCTGTGAGGATTAGCATGTAGAAAAACAAGCATCTCAAAATACATGGATCAAAGGGATTTGTAGATGTTAGTGAAAGATATTGACAGGAACTTTTATGCTTAACATCATACTGTATTGATTTAATACTAATACTAACACATTGCTTCGATGGATGTGCTAATGGAACAACCATGAAGTCAGGAAACATAAATATGTTTGGAAATGTGCACAACCAATCCAACGCTAATCCAACAATTAGGTTAGGACAAAAGCTTGTGCTCTTTCTTCTTCCAAATAGTCTCATGTTATACTGCACCTGGAGTAACGCTTCTAGTTGGAACGCCCTACAGAGCGGTTTAAGACTGGATCAGCACCTGTCGTCCTCATTTGGTTAACTGAAAAAAACCTCGGGAACAGCCTGAGGCACAAATTTCCTTTCATAGACTTCACAGAGTTTCACCCCACCTTTTACTGTCTGAGCGCTGCATTGTTGTGTAATGTGTGATTTTGCATATCAGTATCTGATCCTTACGTGTCCTTCTTGTGACTTTTATGTAAACATGAACTGTTTTGGAAAGGCGTGTTGTAAATATACATTTTCTTTTAATTCAGTGAGGCGTCATTCTTAAGTTAACGGTGAAAAAGTCAATCAGTACAGATATTCTCTTGATATATCCATTCAGAACAAAGCTTAAAATTCGAGGGAATGCTAGACTATTAGCAGTATAGGACTACAGAAAATAACAACACTTATACAACCAGTGACATGGGGTCATAAGTACATAGCTTTATTTTAGGGGGCAGCAAGCCAAAAGGTTGGGAACCGAAAAAAAGAAATATCCTCCCTCACTTAGTGGCTAAGACACTTTGTATAACCACATTTCCAAAAACACTCACTTTACTCGCGGCTATGTTACAACAATACAGCCATCTCCCTGGATGCCTATAACAGGAAGCCTCCCCCCGGCTCCTCAGCTTGTTATGTATGAGAAATGGCGGGGCCGGGCCCATGGGGGGTTAGGCAGCTTGTGTGGAGTAAGACGGTGAAATATGACACCTGCAGAGTTACAGAACATCTCTCTTACTGACCACCTGAGGATCCGGTGAGATTACTCTTTCCTGCTTTTATGTCAAAGATCTATTGTGTAAAAACAGCAGCTGCAGTTTACAAAAAGTTTAAATTAATACACTATTTTTTTTTTTACCAGACCAACAAGAGAAATGGAACAGATGCATTAAACCCTGAATTAATATATGATCGTACCTGTTGTGACTCCATCCTTTGTTTTGGTACCTGAAAGGATGCAGGTGAAGCTCAATTAGTAAACCAGTGCACACATGATTTAAAAAAAAATGCACTTATTCATTCAGGCTCAGAGTGAGTGGTGTTGCGTAATAGTAATGATTGTAACATATTCACAAATCAAATTAATTCCCAGCACTCACCGACAAACATGACCCCATCTTTCGTCATCTCAGCTGCTCCACTCACTCCGTGCTTGGTTTTCTCCGCCACCAACACGACCCCATCCCTGGCTTTGGAGAAACCCTTCTTGAACACGTCCATGGCTGCTCGATCGGCTCCCAAATTAGCACGCAGCTGTGAGGATGTCAAATTAAAATAAATAAATCAATAAAATTGAGAAGGCACTCCCGGATCGAAGCGTGTGACAAGACACTAAAACGATGCCACCGCCCTACGTTTCTCTCTGACAGGTTTGTGAAGCCGATACCACCGTCTGAAATGTTTGAGCAGTTGATACAAGCTGCTGAAAAATCCCACCTGTAGGAACTCGTTACAGCCCAACTGAGAAACCATGAATGGATTTACTATTCATTTCAATTTAAAATAAACTGTTCCATTCCAACGCGATTAGGACATAAAATAATGCTTTAGCTGCTATTCTTGAATAAAGGATGTTTAAAAAAAGAAATATATGAGAGAACAATAAATAAAAGAGCTGCGGTTTACGCACCTGTTCGCTTCAACTTCCTTTAAACCGAGAATGTGGTGAGTCTTCCGGGATGACGGCGGAGATTCCCCCAAAGGGCAGTGAAACCGGTTTATTCTCTCCGAACTACAACTGTAGCCTACTCTCAAACACGATCGCGCGCGTATGTGTGTGTGAGTGTGTGTGTGGTTCCAACAGACAGACGCTCCACAGGTTTGACAGACGCCTCCTACGTGATGGAGAAAGAGCGATTAAACCCCGTGATGCTGATGCGAGAGAAGAGATGCTCACACACACACGCACACATGCACACACGCACTCACACACTCACACACACACACACACACACACACACACACACACACACACACACACACACACACACACACACACACACACACACACACACACACACACACACACACACACACACACACACACACATTCACACACAAAGATTACGTAGCTCTTTCTTTACGTGGGTTGCCCACAGCATGTGGGTGCAGCACGGCTCTTAAAATCGTCAGCTGGCTGAATGCATCTGCGGCCAAACTACTAATTAGTGACAGTATAATTATGCAAAATAACACGACTGGGCTGATGATCACTGTTTCAAATGTGAGTAAGATGTTAACTGCAGCTGCGCAGCAAGTCCCCAAAAGAATCTTTTGCATTGTAACCTAAATCAAAAGGTCATGTTGGAATTGGCTTTAAGACTGTTACACTCATTCAAGTCAATTTTTTTTCAGTTTTTACTATATTTTGGATTTCAAAAACAACACACCTTTTAATATTCAAAGGGTTTATGAGATATAATTAATGGATCTGGACCATTTACCTTTATCAATGCCTCATTACACAGTTATAACTTCAGATTTGCTGGCTTAATAGAAAGTGAAAAACCCATGAGCATTTATTAATGGATTACAAACATTTATATCTTTATTATTATCAAAAAGGAAGGATATATACAACCTGGCAAAGCCCAATTGTTCTTATTAATGGCTTATAACCGAGTTATAAAGCTTAAGGAATCAAAGCTACAGTTATAAATGTTGATAAATCACTAATAAGGGTTTTTAATAACCAAGCTGGCAGTTCTAAGTTTTAATAAGTTGGTGATTAATGAATTTTGGTCCAGATTGTCTCTTTTTTAGTATAAAAGGAGTTTTCCCAGCAACAGCTCTGTTAGTAAAGTATTTATTAACCATTACGTTACAAGTATAAGCTCTTTATAAAGGGTACCTTATGAGAAAGTGGTACCATGGTAAACCTATGAACGTTTGTTAATGGCTCAACATTTGTAACTGAAAAATAATTGCTCAACCTTTAATAAAGTCATTAGTTACAACTGATACGATATTACAAAGCGTACCTTATTAGAAAATGGTACCCATGTAAACGGACACGTTGCTATACCTGTACTTATATATAGTTTGTTTGATGGGATGATATGAGTCAGATAATCTTTTATTTCCTGGTGACCTATTCTTCTGGGTTATCCATGTCTCATCATCACTAAGCCTGACTTCCTGTTCAATAGTTCCTGTATATTTGAGGTTATTTGGTTGTCACGTGCGTTTCATAAATCTAACTATCTAGGCAAACATTTATGGAAATTCATCCACAGTGGTGGTGTAATACAATGTTTTTGGAGTTTATTCGTAATGTGATACACTAATTGAAAGTGCTTTGCCTAATGCATTAAAAACATGCAAAAGTATTTTGGCAATGTGTCCTCATTTGCATAATATACACACAAAATACGCAAATAAATAAAGTATGAAATAAAAAAGAAAACGGTGCCAACTGAGTGCTGAATGGCACTGAAACACATACATAGCCTACTGTCCGAGAGGCATTCATGAAAATTTAAATATAATGAAGATTTGAATCGTCCCCCCCGATAGACTGCGATATGGTGAAAGCACTAAGAAATACATTTTCCTCCTAAATGTTGCCCATTGAAACTCAGTGTTGGAGCTGGCATCTCCTTCTTGAGAAACCAGATGGCCGCAACACTTTCCATACCGTTCTGTATCTCTCTAGTAGCCTATTCTCTCTCTACTCAGAGCCACAGTCCTTTCCAAAGTCTGTTGCTATGTTTTCTGCCTGTGAATCATCATCCACTGTGAATATCCACAGCAAATGTTGTGGAAATGTGGCCAATAGGCCTAGTTGCCAAAATACTAATCTGACAAACAGGTAGGCTAAACCTAGACTGAGTGACATGGCTCATCTTTTGGATCCAAAACCGCAAACCCCACCTGCTGGCAGCAGATATTAATGCATGACATAAAACATTAGCATTGTTGTTATCTATCATACAATATAAGGTAATTGGACAGTAGGCTAGTTTTAAAAATAGTGTTTTAAAAGCACTTTGCTCAGACCCCAGTATGTGTGGATAGCCGCACGCGCAATGTCAAATATAGGCGAGTGTGTGCAAACAACAATGCGCATGCTCAAAGCCGTGGGCAACGAAAGCGGATGTCACGGATTTTTTATTTCCAGGTGAGGTTAATTAGGCCTACCACCTGTTGCCAGTGGCAACAGGTGGAAAATGTTCTTGGTAGGGCTGTGCCACATCCAATCAATTTCAGCAAACATCCCAGAATGATTTAATGCAAACAAATTAAGGTATCAAACGCGCATTACTACTTTGCAGTTAAATATTTAACATTTATTCCAACACGAAAAAAAGCAGTAAATAACACTTTCACAAACACGTCAGGACATCTTATTTTAGTCACCCTCACAGGGAGTTCAGTATAATATAATATATATAACATATAATAATATTCTGTATAATATAATAATATATATATATATATCATATAATATTCTGTATAATATAATAATATATATATCATATAATATTCTGTATAATATAATAATATATATGTCATATTCTGTCCCCGTTGTTTTAAAAAGATAAATAAGTTATTATCATGACGTCATCCAGCTAGTCAAACCTGTCTGGTGTACAGCTAGTAGAGAAGCTTCATGTACTGCTTCTCTTTCCTGCTAGTCTGCTGTCTGATTGTGAGGTCAGGCTGATCTGGGATCAGCTCTTTCAGTAGTTTCTCCTCTCAGTTCTCCTCTCAAACGGGTCTTGGAGGAGTAGTGCTCGCGCTGGCGCTCTCCTGTAGAGACTTCTCCTGACGAGAACGCGCAGCTTGGGGCAGGAAAAAAACTGCCCCAAGCTGAATCTATTTGAGGACGCTGATTGGCTGAATTGTATGTCACTCATTTATATCTTTACTCAGCATTGGCTAAACTGCTTTATAGACCCGCCTCTTTGGGGCAGTTTTTCCAGCGCCCCAGCAGCTGAGACGTGCACACACAGAGAGGAAGAGCAGACAGGCAGAGAGGACAAGCAGGAAAAGCATATATTTACCGCAGATATCATATTTTACACATATTACTGGGTGATTCCATGTTTCAAAAACACAAATATTGACAATTTGTATAGTTTATTTTTATTTTAAATTTTATTTTTATTTATATTTTTATTTTTATTTTTATTTTTATTTTTATTTTTATTTTTATTTTTTGTAGCTCTAGGGGGGGCGGCGCCCTAGCGCCCTCTATGGACCAGCCGCCACTGGTTGCCACACTGCCATGTGATTTGCTGTTTGCCAAATTCCGATGTCGTCATTTGCCCGCAGTTGTCAGTATGGCTTTTAAAGAAAAATGCCAACTGCTGTCAATATTATCTTCTACAGCACAAATGGGACAATCTGCGTTTTCTGATAAAAACTTGACATTAAACACCTCTCGGTGCACACCAGCCGCAGTATATTGTTATAAACCAAACCGCTGGTAAAAAACAATTAGATGTAACGTGGAGTTTAATGTTTAACTGTTGGCTGGTCAAGGACTATTCTTTATTGGCTTCCTGTGCGTTTTTTTTGGAGGAGATGGTAGCTACCTGGTCATGAACAGACTTTGCATCGGTTTGAGAGGATTCACGTTACCAAACATGAAAGCAGCAGGACAAGGCGGCGGAATACGGGAATTGAGCAGCAACAAGGAGAACAGGTATGTGCTCAGTCTGCGTTAAACTGTGGGAAATGCCAAACAGCGCACCTGTCCAAGGTAGTTGTTTCCCCTCAATGTTGCACCTAAAATGCCACTTGAGATATCAAAGTTATGGAATATTGTGAAAGTGTAGAAGGCCTAGCGTGCACAGATATTGACAATAATGTATTTTGTGTCTTTGAGTTTATCTACAACACTGCAATCAAATATACATTTCTAAGAAGACAACAGTAATAACAATGTCTGTCTTTGTACTTTTAACGCTGATCATAATATGATCTTGAACACAGCGCAGTTGATGGTTTTATTCAGTCAAACTTGTGTCAGCACCACGGTGTACTGCACATGCGCGGTGATGCCCTTTATAAGCAGGGCTATTTTAAGAATGCTAAACATTTATTGATTTGCCGTTTGTAGGTTGGTGTGTTGCAGTGCTCCTTGATGTTTTAGCATTTAAGATAACACTGAGTAAAGACACACAGAAGATTACCTATACTTAAATTGTGTGCCAAAATAATGAAGCCTGAGCCAAACAGTAACCTGAATCATTATCAGAGAGAAAAGCATTAATAATGACTAAATAGACAGATGACTAAATGACATGG
This sequence comes from Leptoclinus maculatus, assembly GCA_032191485.1. Taxonomy (NCBI): domain Eukaryota; kingdom Metazoa; phylum Chordata; class Actinopteri; order Perciformes; family Stichaeidae; genus Leptoclinus; species Leptoclinus maculatus. Next base: position 11,453,855 of record JAVDOI010000017.1, read on the forward strand.
ATCTTGCTGTAACTAACAGTGTTTTTTTGACATTTTAACTATTTCCCACCGCTGTCTAAGCAATGTGTCCGATTTGTATGAAAACACAACGCCTGTTAATGTGTTCCCACTGTGCTGTCAATCACGTGCCAGAGAGCGGGGCCATTAGGGCCCCATGTCATTCATCACCAGCTACAGGGGACGAGCCGGCTCATTACTGTGTGTGCTGGTGAGCCCCAGGATCAGCCGCCCACAGGCTCATTTACAGGAACCTGATGGATCACACATAATGTCAATGTAGCAGCGGCCTTTCTTCAGATTAATGCATGCAGAAATCCTGTAATCCTCCCAGTGGTCTGGATGAGTGGTCAGATCACATGTGCAGGACATTTTGTGCTGGCCATTTCTGTATATTTCTGTTTTAATTGTTGTGACCGGTGGTACTGGAGGAGAGGGCTCACTCTTTTGATTTTTTTGTTTTGTTGATATTGATTAAATCCTCTAAGCTTGTTGATATTGATTAAATCCTGTGAGGCAGCATAAAATTGAATCTCGAAATATTAATCATTTCAATAATATTTTGTTGAAATGGATTCTGTTGTCCAAACTGTACAAACAAAAGAACAGAGAGGGGGCGGAAGGAGACAAATGGACAGACAAATAGCATTTGGTAATAGCTTGAGTAAGGTCAAACGGCTTTAAAATTAGATATAGTACTGAAGCGATTGTTGTGGAATATATATTTCAAATGAGCATAACTCACACATGATACACACACACACACACACACACATTTGTGTACTGACGCTGACAGATTGTCTCACATCGGTGGTGATTACAAACCTTTTTTTGTCAGACCTTCACCAACACTATTTCAGTCATTTAGTCATTACTTTAAACTGTCTATTTCCACTGTTTATCCATTATAATTTGTCCTCTGTTTACTTGCTTTTCACACACTCGTAATTGCATCAAGGTGTTCTTACTGACTAAATATGTGACCGTTTTTTAAATACAATTTTTATTTGATCAAATTTATAGAGCCGCTGCATCTTATACTCCCCGGCGAACAACCAACCACCTCTGGTTGGGAATCGTTGATCTAAATGATTCAGCCAGACTGTCAGATCTTAACTTTGGGCTCACCTTATGCATATTTGCTGCCATGGACGGTGCATATTAACTCTCAGATATCATCCATAAATGATGGGTTTCTCTGAGACGAATGACTCAGTATCCATGACCCTGAACTGTTACTGATTTATTTTTTCTGTAGAAAGAAAAAGAATCGATACTCTTACAGATCTTCAGCTGAACGTGTGATGCCTTTTACCCATTTCTACCATTTTATTTAATAAAGCACTTCCCACTGCCCTCCGTACATGTTATGCATTAATGAGTGGCATTTCTCACAGATACTGGTATATTTTTTACCATTTTTAGGTTTTATAGGGCAGGGATCCCGATAAAAGATAATTTATCTCTCTGTCAGCCGGACTACAGATCGTTACGGTCGACACATTTTCTCCAACATGCCATACTGCCATAAATCATTTTGATGATAAAAACTGATTGGTTGGTTACTGTAATCATTGAGCAGTGGTCAAAGTAGTAGATCAAAGCCTTTTCATATCCACTGGACAGCTTAGAGAGAGGTGTGTTGTGTAAATGCAGTTTCTTTCATCAGCGGTGTCAATCAATAAGGAGCAATCCATAACAACATGCTGCTAGTTAGTCATAACATGCCCGCTTGAAAAATTAATTGAAAGTTTAAATGATTGAAAATCCTGCGTCACTTTTATTCAAAAGAAATGAGGATCGTGAACTGCAGAAAGTGACTCATTCTTTTTTTTTGTTGTTCTCTCTAAATTACCACCCTCAATGAATCACCATTGAGACTGTTAACATAACATGAGTCATAGAAATTGCACTTTTCAGAATGTTTAGCTTCATAGAAGTTACTTTAAAGAAGGCTTTGCCATCCTTTGTACGTCTGTAATACAGTTTGCAGATTTAGGTTTTGAAATCCTCACAATTAAACAGTGCTATCAGGGCATTGCAGTGTGTGCATAATGAGACACAGTCTGGTGCTGCACAGTAACCAGTGAGGCATAAAAAGGCTTGTATGGATAAAGACAAATCCAAACCCACATATGACTGTGGAGCTCTGCCCAGCTGTCACCACTGGTTCACACAGTAATTGGTGTATCTTTTCTATGTGTGTGTGTGTGTGTGTGTGTGTGTGTGTGGGTGAGTGTGCATGGAGAGCCGAACCAGATTGGTGTTGACGCTAAAAAAACACAGAACTTTGCAGTGAAACTTTGATTATTTTTCAAATCTGGCCTCATTAAAGATGGACTGACTGGGATCTAAAGTTGCAAAATCATCGAAGGTGATATAATAAAATAAAAACAAATAATAAACCTATTTTATTATTACGACATAATGCTGATGACGGCACCAAACTACCATTATCATTTATTTTATTGTTATTTATAGTAAATGCAGGTGTTGAAATATGGTTCATTATGAGTTTATTACAAGTGCCGTAGTGCCACCTACTGCTGGGTGTATGCTATAGCTGCCCGAACCCACTGACCTGGTTGAGGGGAAAACCAGAGATATTAAAAGCCATCGATCTCTCGCATACAGAAAGACGTAACTCTGACTGCATCTGGATCCCTTTAGAAGTCACATTGTCAGATTCATGATGGGCTCGGAGAGGTGAAGGAGGCCTTAGGAGTGCACTTCAGACCGGTGCTCTGAAGACGATCAGAAACCTATGAATTTGATGAACATGCTTGTCATTCCTGTATCACTCCGTGTTCTCTGGCTCCACGAGCAGCGGATGAATCAACACAAACATCTGGGTGATGAAATCTCAAGGAGGGTTTAAGCTGCCACGAAGAAACTAAAATCAACAGCTGCTCAGAAAACATTTTTTCTGTGGCTTCAAATATGGAGTTAAGACGTCCGTCGTGCATTATCTGAGCTCCTGCGACTCAAAAACAACCATCCTAGGTTCAGTCGTATCATCTGAAACTTGGGCCAGCACTTAAATCTAAACACGCACCCCTACATTGCATTGTCCTCTTCTACGATACCGCTTGGTTTGTTTAGGATGAAACATTTTAATGCTTTTCTGCTAAACACATTTTGTGTTTTTTTTTTTTCTTTTGTCTTTTGGTGGCCCGTCCATTCCAATAATGGCTCACAGACTCTCACTCCCACACCATTTGTTTGGACATTGTCCACGCTTTGACTCATCAGACACGTTGCAGACCGCGGAGGAGAGATGACTGTTTGTTAGTCACTCCTTAGTTACTCCTTGGGCGTTGGTAGACGATAGATCTGCACAGTGGGTGCAGCAATATGTGAAAAGGGGATCATCTTTATTGCGTCTGTGCCGATCCTCGATGTCGATGTAGTCTCGATCACTACGACGGGGATGAATGCTGATTTGAATTTGTAGCCCTCTGTTACATTTACATTGAAGCACCTTGTTTTGCATTATTTATTTCTACTGCCTCAAAGTGAATTTCACAGTTTTACACTCTGCCCTCAATTATTTAACACACTGAGAACATGGTCCATAGCTGATCCATACAACCGAATTGCACTGTAAAGTGTGCTGTATTACAAAGCGTTGCAGTTTTTCCTCATCTGAATCAATGGTCTACTGTGTACAGATGGTAAAGCCCACGTTGTCATTTTAGCTATATAGATCAAATTTCCTTGACTTGACATTTTAAATGAAATCACTAGTGAACATCTCATGCAGTTATTCTTTAAACCAGATGGTATCACTTTACCAGCTTTATTGTTACAGTTCCCAGGAGAAGCTGGCGTTTACCACCTGGACGTTCTCAGCCTCACAGATTTCGTCAGCTCTGTATATCGTAGCTGTAGGATGTGTGTTTATGGCTTTGACCCAGTTTTCCTCTTAAGATCAAATGGAAATCTCTGTGTCTTACACAAGTCTGACATTTATTTCATGATGCATTGCTCTCCTTGTTACATTGCATTATAAACTGCCTGCCTACACAGAGAAATGGTCGCTAGATGGCGCCAAAAGATACTAAAACAGCAGACGGTGTCCCAAATCTGAGCAGTTTTCACACCGCATATGTATTTAAAGTGATCTGTGGCACTTTTGAGATTACTGTTTGACATGCACTTCCATTTAATTCTACATTATTTAGAATATATAATGTAGAAAATCATGATGATAAATGAAATAGAATAATGTTACATTATTGATCTCTTGAGTTGCCATAAATTGTGAGGAAAAGAAGTTTTGAGTGCAGTTTTAAATGAAGGAAAATATTCAAGAGATGAGTGAATGTTTTTGCTGTGATATTAGCCTGACGCAGCAGATTGTTGTCCACAGTCACCCTGAGATTGTTAGCAGTCTGGTCAGGTGCTACGGTCATTCATTCTGTTGCAGCTGGCAGGAACATAAGTCCACACCTCAACCTGAGCAATTGCACATATCGGCTAATTGATTGATTGATGTTAAGAAGAACAGATTGTGTGATGTAATTCGGTGGAGAGAAAAGGGGAAGGCAGCGGAGAAGAAGCTACATGATGAACACTGAAATCTCCAAAATCTAGTTGGGAGTAAAGATGGATTACAAATGGTGGAAATCTGCTTGTTCACGACTTAGATTCCTAACCAGGCAATCGTTAGTGAGTGTCACTTGTACCATATATAAAACAATATTTATAGCCCGATAGAAAATGTTATCTTTTCTTACCTTTTAACTAACACATGGCTTACTCCATAAAAACTAAAAAGATCAAACACACAGGGCTGTTTTGTCTTGATTACTCTGCTGTACATTTGGGAAATTAAAATCCAGTTCAGTGATTATCAGCAATATGCTTGTTTTGCCTCCTGAGGGCTTTACCCAAATTCTACCCAAAATGATAGTTCGTACGCAACACCACATTAAGTGAAAGCATCAGCAGTATCGTGCCCACTGAGAGGCTGGTTGGTAACATTAAAAAACATCTTGGTATCCAGGTAACTACCGGAGGAGAAGTGAAGAGTGTGGCCACGTAATATGTTTAGTCCTTCCTCGGTGAGAACTTTCAAAGTACATCTGATAAGACTCGGATCAGATGTGTGGCACATGCTGGTAGCAATTTGGTGCATCTGTGGAAATCCAAACACAAAACTAGAAGAACCTGCAAAACCTCTGGGTGACTCATCTGAAACCCACCTGGAAAAACAACGACCGCTGAAGGTCAGATTGAAGTGATAACTTTAACTCGCAGTCGAGATGAATGCAATGTGGTGTGTTCTCTCTCTCTCTGAACACCAAAAGCACTTTGTGATACCAGTTGTGTCGGTCGTCCATCACCTCGATCCAGACTGAAATATCTCAGCAACTGCTGGATGGACATTCCCAACCACCCGTGTTGAAAGCTAGCGCCATTTGCAACGATATTTAGTACACACGTCTCCTCTTAAAGATGCATTGTAATGACTTTTATGATCCCTTTTTTTCATCTTGGCACCATCATGAGACACTTTGGTAAAGATAATAAAGAAATAAGGAATTACACACTATCTCCATACCTTAATTTGTCTTTGAAGGTTATCTTTATCACTTCAATTAGATATCGTGTTTTTAAAAGAAGTTCATGAATAAACCCTTCAGCATGAGAAAAGCATTCTGTTCTGCACCACATTTTTTAAAAACTTACTTAGATTGAGAGGAAAAGAACACAACTTTACTCCAAATAAGCTTTTGTCATTAAGTGGAGATCTTTGTTTACCAGTCGCTCCACTTCAAAAGGCTCCAGCACAATTTGGATGTGATTAATAATCCATATATTATCTGTCTGCATGGCGGATAAGAGAGGACGCGGCCGACTGTGGTGACTGTCAAATAGTTTTTTCTTTTCTTCGTCCACAATGATGGGTTCAAAGGGAAGTCGGGGAGTTTCAGAGGGAACTGGGAGCAGCTTGATGGATGGTTGGATGTACAGTATATACAGCTGCGATCTCATTTCTCCTGTTTGGTGGAGCACGGCATCGTGGATCGAGAGGACAACCTCGAAGACTTAATTAGTTAAGGATGTCTTCCTGAAAAACATTTCCATTAAAAATGAGAGAAGACAAAGAAAAAAAGAGAGGATGGTAGAAGGAGATATCAAGTTCAAGTGACGAGTCTTTGAAAATATTTAGAAATTTCTGAAATCCAAAGCATGTGAAGTTTCCATCGACTGTGTGTGTGTGTGTGTGTGTGTGTGTGTGTTTTGACCGATTGAATTACCCCCACCTGGAGTTTAGTTTGGCTGCAAAGTGAGCGCTCACTCATAGAGCGGCTCACTCACAAATTGTAACATGACATTGCACTGATTTCTTCTTATGAAATCAACATGACACTCGGTTCCACTTAGAGTTACTAAATCAAACGAAACCCTTTTAAGCATGTTTGGCCTACCACCACACATGCAAAAACACACGCATGCACGCATGGTGCTGTGGGACTGGGTCTGCGTAGCGCTAGAGGAAGGCCTGCATGGTCCTGTGCCATGGATCTGCGGTGTCCAATACAAATCTCTCGCAGCGAAAGAGGCATTTTCACTTTGGCATGCTGCTACACAGCGTCAGTCACTGTTTCATAACAACATGCTTCACTTGTTTTCTCAACATTACCCAGCAACAGTGAGACCAGGACCTAAGGCGCGACCAATCTAACTCCCAATCTGCGTGATGTAAAACCGTTAAAAACCCTGCAGGAGCTGTTATTTAATTCAAACAGTAATGATTTAATTTACGACGCTAATTGATCAACATCTCGGAGTTTTGAAAATAAATTGTTGCCAAAAACTCCTTTTTTTTAGGTTATCACGATATATATGCAGAACATCTGCCTCGGCCCCAGATGTATACATTTACGTCGAAAGATGAGGTGCTACAACTGCTGACACCCAATTCATGATATCATGTAAAGTGTGTGTGTGTGTGTGTGTGTGTGTGTGTGTGTGCTAGTGTTTCTGTTGGAGGGGATCCAGGCATGCAGATGGCCCTGGTTTGTGTTTGCACTGAACGACTGCAAGCCTCTCGCCTCCCTTGTGACCATGACAAACTATGTGCGTATGCGCACACACACACACACACACACACACACACACACACACACACACACACACACACACACACTCTCTCTCTGGACCACGTACACTGACTTATTAAAGGGTCAGGTTAGAAAACTCCTCTGAGCTTTCTACAGTATTTCTGTGCTGCTTTGACGCAGTTATTTTACTGACCTGAGGTCATCTCTGTGGACGATTTAGGCGATGAGACACAAGTTTAAATAAATGACTATTTCAGTTTCTATTCACAAACCATACATTCATCTCAGATACCGTGTTGGAACATCGTTTATATCTACACTAATACAAAACCTCTTGTAATCTTTTGTGACTGGGAGAGAGTGTGATATCGGGTTGTGACGTCTCTCAGGTGTGTCCTGGCCGATTATATAAAGACTTTGTTCTATTTCTATCCCGAGCATTAGTGGAAGGCAGCGGGTAGAGGTTGGTACGGTAGGTGTACCTGCTCTCACCTGTACACACTCGCTGGCTGCCGGCCACTACTATAGCAACAACAATAACAACACGCAAGGGAAGCCTTTTTGGACTTCCTGGGAGATCCTCTGGTATGCAAGCTCAACTCCGGGCCAATGTTTGTCGACTGAGGAATGTTGCCCGGGCAACCGGAGGCCGTGAATAGGGAAACCCCTTGTATGCTGACGTTGTCGTTCAACCGTTGTCACGCTTCAAAGGCCTCTCAGGTACAGAGGAAAAAAAAAAAAAAAAAAAAAAAGACGCACAGACACACACCTTGAGGGTTGGTGTATATACAGTATGTATGTCACCATGGAGATACTGTTTGGGTGGAGAGTACGCTCCACAGGGCATGAATGGTTATCTGAGAGAAGAGAAAAAGGGCGTCCCTGGGCTTTGACTGGTAGATTTACACTTTCAAACAGGAACTCCAAAGACGTAGATTCATGAATGAGCTGGAGACCATAGGCTTGTTTATGGGAGTGTTTGCAGAATGAGCAATGTGATGGCGACAGTTTTCTCTCTGTGTTGTGTTTGTTTGGTGCTTTGTTGATCTAATGATGACTTTAGATCTGGCCTGGTTTTTTAAAGATTTGTTGCATAGTGCAGATGCATTATTTACTTATAATAAATACATGTCATAATAGGGTCATCTAGAATGATATCAAGTAGTGGGATGTTATGTAGTCTTTGTATGAATCTTATTTATGATAAAACACATTGTTTTGCATGTTTCTGTATTTTCTTCCTACCGTCTACCTGTCTATACAAACATGCATAGCAACGTCGATATCTAATCTTTATGGACGGTATGCTTTCAGTAAAATAACACATTTACCAGATATGAAAGGCCTGTACACTGGGAGCTGTACATTGCGGACAGAAAGGGATGAGAAAACTCAAAAAGCCTCGTGGCTGGTTGTCAAAATATGTGAAATGTCTTTATTCACACATGGCAGCTGACAAAACCTGCACAGATGGTGTCGATTGTGTCGCCGCTCTGGTGGCACTTCAGTCGGTCCTGATCATAAGTGCCGGTGTCCTCAGTTGGCCATGCTGGCTCCATGGATCACAAACTGGAAGGTTTTTCCTCGCATTAACAGCAATTCTGTTCAGCTGGTGGGAATTGTCAAACATATGCTTAATTCATTTAGCTTGATCTTCTACATCTGATAAATTTCAGGATGGGAATTTCCAAGACAAGAGTGAACCAAGGCCGCATTTTTGATGTGAGGACAAAGGGGCCATAGTAGCATTGTTACGCCTCAGATTAGCAACCAAACAGCATATGCATACACATTTAATCCAACCCAAAACAATCTGCCTTTTTGCCCAGAGATCCCTTGTCGACATGGAGGCAGAATGACTCAGTGAGCTGATAAACTTTAAACTAAGTTCTCTATTTTCTTTATAAAATAATAAATAATCTTTAATGCTTGTGTTTCACCCTGTAACATCATCTCACCTCCTCCTACGTGCCAAATGGAGCATTAGACAGCAATCGTACACCACTATGTGTTCATTAAAAAACGCTGTCCCTGCCAGGATTAATAATTTAATGCTCTGTTCTCAAATTGAATCAAATGTTTTATCAACTGGAGTCAGTCGGACTTGGTGAGTGAACTTGCGTCAGCCTGCAGTCGTAAAAAAAAGAAAGGGCGAGAAGTTTTGATATTCGTTGTTTGGCTACAGCTGCCGTGTTATGTTTCCATTGTCAAAACAAGCATTTTTCTATTATCGGTGCATCAGAAATGGATTCCTGTGTTTGCCGTCATGCTACAAAGTTATACCAAGATGTCACTAGTCTTCATGGAGACCACACAACAACCCAAACAATAGAAACGCACAACAATTCAGTATCTCACATTATCAATAAAACAAGCCAAATATTGAGATTTGGAAGATAAGTGGAATGACTCTACATATGATGAGACAACAGTAGCTCCCAATGAGAATAAAAACAAATTGTCACATGAATGGCGTGAAAAAGAAAATGACATTGAAAAAAGGCTCCTGAACACTAATAACTAAAGTAACAGGAGGGGCTCTATGGAGAACTGACTGCACCAACACCGGCAGAGCAGTGGATTAACACAGCTGCAGGGGTGAGACGGGGTGAACTATGACTCATCTAGTTCTGAACATGAATTTTATCTTTTTTTTTTTTTTTATTTGCGTGCAGCAGTTATGATGGTTTAACTCTTTCTTGATTTATTTTTCCGATCTTATTTGTCAAACACACTCGCGCACTGATCTTTTCCGTCTTGTTCCCCTGAAGAGATGTGTAAACATTTACTTATGAATCATTAGTGATGACAAACCTAAGCTAAGCTAAACCGTTAATCAATACTACACCGTGTCTTTCTATGGACTCCGCAGGAAGAGACCCTGTTGGACAGCCAAATACATCAGGCGACCTTTCCTTTGATAAACAAGATTTAAGGATGCAAAGCCACTTAATCAATTTGGATAATGTTAATATATGCGTTGAAATATTGATTAGGGATGATCTACCTCCTATGAGGAGAAGCTCGTTAAAAAACATAATCCCCCGAGCATCCAGCCAGCAGAAAAAGATCAGACGGTGTTTATGCGGAGGTTGACCTGCTGAATTAAAGATCAACAAAAAAAAACAAATGCACCCTTAAATGAGCATCAATGATTTATGCCCGAGTCCTAAATTCAAAAACGTGTATTTGTTTATTATATTTATTTTTTAATGGGCACTGTTGTCTCTCAGAGGTGTGTATTTGACTGGAAATGTTGGGCATTTTCTTCCATACTTTTTCTTGTTTTGAACACAGTGACTCATATCATCCAATGTATTAGTTATATTGCTTTTCTTCAACTGACAAAAACTAGACTATCAAGATTATTTCCTGGTTGGGGAAATGAGAAAATAACAGACAGAAGAGAGAAAGTAAAGACATAAAAACATTTTTCATGCCCTGATGATGTGTGCAGATAAAACCTCTGCAGCGTTTAAGCACTAAGGAGGACCAGCTCCTCGACGGCAGCAGTAAACAGTATGCTCCCTGGATATTAATGTCATGAACATTGTTTTTAGTGTTTGCTTAGCCGAAGGGAAAAAGCAGCACATCGTGATTCCGCCTGCCGTGCAACATGAATAGCAAGGTGTGCTGTGAAAGGTGTCCTTATAAGTTGCAATTTATTGAGAGGGAATTCTGTCCAAGCGGGTTTAGCTGGTTCCTCAAAGCCCCAATCGGACAATGAAACCTGTCAATATGAACGTGAATCCTTTTCTATAACTGCGTCCACGCCCTTGTATGCTGACGTTGTTTCCATAAAGACACAATAAATAACACGCGCACAATTTCACTTTCGTCTGTGTGTGTGTGTGTGTGTGTGTGTGTGTGTGTGTGTGTGTGTTCGTGTGCGTGTGCGTGTGCAGGAGGTGGTTTATTTTCCATGATGATAGTGAGGGAATCCTGTTGTGCAGCTGACAAACCTTTTTACCTTTTGTGAAACATTAAATATGATGGCATTCGCCACATGAGAAGATCAATATCACTCGCATGTCACATGGCGCTGGTGCTATGAGGCTGTTAGCTTAGCTTAGCAAAAAAGGCTGGATGCAGTTTGTTTGTTTACACAAACAGACATTTAAAAAATGCAAGGAATTCACAGAGAGTTACTCAATGTAACTCTTGGCGAACAACAGTTGGGTACAATGACTTGCCGAAAAAAAATAGTGATCGCACAAAACTCTCCCTAAAACCACTAAACTTTGAACAGGGCCATGCTAGCTGTTTCCCTCTGCTTTCAGTCGCTAAGCTGATCGCCTCCTGGCTTTTGCTGAGTAAAGTTTCTAAGTAGAAGAGAAAGTGTTTTTGTGTATCACAATATCTCAATATATGATTCCATAACTATATGATGCATTGTAAAATGATAAATTATCATATGGAATTATCACCGAGTATTGAAAGAACCAGGTTTTTCTGTGATTTATGTGGTGATTCAACCAGTAGAGTTGCATGTTTTTTTTTACCAAGCTGTGGAGGAGCTCAAACTCGTGGGGTCGTGTAACATGAAAAATAAATGTCTGAGCGCTGAAACAATCAGGTGATGTCCCTTGAGGTTGATTTTCACAGGCTTAACAGAAGACGTTGCACAACTGCTTTCACAGGCTTCGTTGTGCTCCCCATGACGAGGTGATTGACTCCGACATGTAAAATGAAGGACTGCCCCTTTTTAGAGTCGACTGAGTTGAACTTTAGCTTCACTTGACCTAACTTTGCCTCAGTAATGACCCCATTCATGTTCTCCCTCTCGCTGTACTTCTAGTGTTACAGGACTTTACTAGCATTACGGTGGATGCTCTGCTGGCCTCAGGTCACAGATGGCTGACAATTACAACTTTCATTGTGTTTCCTACAGTTTTTGTACAGTATCTCCCCCCTGGCCTTGTCCTTTCTATCCCAACTTCCCAGCCGCCTTCTGCCCCCTTAATCAAAGCGAAGTAAGATTTAGAGAGGAGGTAAACACTCTGGTTTTATGATTGGGCCCCTTCTTACAGTGTGGCCTGTGTAATTGAAAAGCCCTCGGTGACTATTTTAAGACACTAGTGGGAACAGATTCCCATGTGTGCGCTACGGCTGGGAATGGGGCTCTCTCATTTTCTCTTTGCGTTCACTGATTGTTAAACAAGTACGGTGTCTTTGGCTTGTTGTCTTCTACGATTACCATTATTGTACTGAATACAAAGAAATATCTGCAGTCTCACCAGGGCAGTGATCTGTCACTTGTGTGATAAAATAATAAGAGTTTTTGAGAGAGGGGGAAAAAAGCTGTAATGTCACAACTAGCTGCGTGTTTTTAAACAGGTTTTTTACTCAGACCATCTGTTCTTCACACTGCTCCACAATCCCCGACCGCCAACATCCCGCAAACCAAAATTAACGTTGTTTCACTGTGAGTAAAAAGTTTAAACAAACTGAAATATCAACAGTCAGCGTCTTCTCTCTTCCACTGAGTCGGCCATAATAGACTCTTTGTTCAGCTGAAATTATAAACTGTTATTTTGGACGTTGTGTGCATGTGTCAACTGCTGCCTTGTGCGTCATTATAGTAAATGCTGAAGGTAGAACTTCTGTAAAGTCACAAACTAAGTTTATCACACTTAAACACTGATAAGTAAGGAGAGCAAAGACTCATTAAAACTCATTACATTGCCAAATTACCTTTTCAACAAGGTGAGGTGAGGCTATCTAATCGCATGTAATGACAGATTTATGGTCAACGTGAGCTTCCTACCCTGAAGTGCCCTGAAGGTGAGGAAATCGCATTCTAGATGCACCATGAGTTGAGACATCCATTTTCCCATGTCACTAAAAATAGAACTGACCTCACTTGTCTGCCTTAAACATTGTGAATTACACAGGCAGGAAGCACCTGCTGGTAAATTACTAAACTTTCCAAAGATTTTTTTAATAATAAACAAAACAGTCATTCTAGCGGCTCTATGAGGCTGTAATTCAACACAGCGGTGCGTCGAGCTAAATGCTAATGTCAGCATGCTAATAGGCTCCCAATGAGAGCGCTAAAGTGCTGATGCTTAGGCAGGTGTAATGTTTCAAATGTTCACCATTTTAGTTTAGCGGGTTGGCCTGGTAAATAGCACTAAAGTGCAGCGAAGGCTGATGGGAATGTTTTTTTAGGTATTTAGTCAGAGACGGTACCTGATGATGGCAGTAAAGAGGCCACCAAAGCCATTACAATCCAAGCTAAGGAGAACATGAATTTCACGACAGTAGTTGTTGAAACATTTTACTCAAAACCAAAAATGTGAACCTCATGGTGGCGCAAGAGGAAACGTTCAATAGGATCACCGACGTCAGTATGATTTATCCCCTGGGCACTATGAATGTGTGTGCAAAATGTGCCGATCCATCTGGTAGATGTTTCTTAGGTCAAGTGAAAACTTTGACCTGCTAGTGGCACTAAAGGAAAAGTCACAAATCAATTTCATTGCATCCATCCAACAGTTCAGATGTTTCACTTAATGAAATGATAATGTGGTGGTAATAAATGTCAAATGTTAAACTCACACTTTTGAAAAAAAAAAATGAGAAGTCACTTTTTCCCGCACCACATATAATATAGTTTAAATGGTGTTGTAGTAGGTTAACAGAGAAACTAAAAACTCTATATCTTCACGACAAAATGCATAGTCGCATGAAGTAACCCCTCCCTTTTTATATAAAGAAATATAGTCCAATAAAGTAATTTAAGACACATGAAGGCACGGTCCCCCAACTCCTACAAATAGGCCTATTACCACATGAAAGACGTGCTCTGCTCTAATTCCATTTGCCATTATAGCCTCACATGCCTTATGTCCCGGCTTTACTGGGCATACCTCTTCAGACGGAGGCTCTGTTCATCAGCGGATCACCATATACTGTAATGGTATTTTATATAATGTTTGATGACCAGGAAAAGCACAATTAAGAAGAAGAGACCCCTTCTAACAGCAACAAAACTAAAAGTGCACAAATTTAAAATTATTTAGTGAAAAGGTCGCTGAATAAATGTGCAGCAGGTTGAAGAATAGTTCTATTACCAAACGGTAATGTTATTATCAAGTACAAATAATGCACTCCAGCAGAGGATGAAAATAGATTAGAGTAGGTATAGAAGTGAGGTTGCAATCAACCTTTTGAAGATTCAATCAATACACGTTACTAATGCAACAGCAGTCAAATCAAACTGTGTAACATTAATGGACACGAAGAGTACATGGGTTTTCCAGGAATATGTCATTCAACACTGCTTTCACTGTGGTCCACTAATACTCTAATGCAGTGGAGGGCTGTGAGTGCGCAGGTTTCATTTCACCCGAATTCCTGCGTGATGTACTGCGTCAGGGCTCGGTCACACCAGCAAGAGTAATCTTTGGAGAAAGCCAAGTTAGATATGTTCCCTTGTGTTCAATCTTTGTGCTAAGCTAAACGCTAACCGCCTCCCATCTCCAGCCCTTTTTTTCGCAGAAATTAGATATCTTTTCATCTAACTCTTGGCAAGTAGGCGAAGTGTGTTTCCCAAAATGTGCATTAATGACAGTCAGTCAGGGGTTCATAGTACTGTTTCTCATCAAAACTATTCAGTAGTTCAAATGAATAAAACAGCAGCCTTAACGTGCCAGTGAGAACCGTGCAAAGGAGCTCGGCAACAAGACACAGCAAGTGTGTTTCCAGATTTCAAAGTCAGCCACAATCATTACATTTGATTCCAGAAAAAGATCAAAGAGAGTAGAAAGGGAACCCGCACATTGCAAGAAAAGCTCCTCACCAGAGGTCTCCAAAAATAGATGCTTTTTTTTTTTTTTTTTACATTTCAACCATGCTCAAAACTCAGTGCACACTTCCATCAACGGGTACTCCACAGTGCACTGTATCGTATACAATGTAAAAGGTTGAGTGCGAGAGACTTTGCCACATTTGTTACATGCAGTAACTGACAAACAAAGTTAGAGATGACTTGTTTTATGGGTGTCCGCTGTGGCAACAACCAGCATCGCCACACTGTCTCTGCACAATAAAACACAGTGGCAGTAAGTGACATGACAGAGATTCTGGTCACATTCATTGTTCCAAACAGGGATACAACACATTTCCAAATAAGGTATACAATGGTTATGTAGCCTGCGGAGCAATTCAAATGTTACATGTACTCGAGTAACTTTTTTGAGTAAACTGTACTCAAAAAAGTAATTACTGTACTCAAAAAAGTCATTACTGTTACTTTTGAATACATTCACACCTACATTCACACCTACGGGCAATTTAGAGCAATCGGTTAACTTAAGCTGCATGTCTTTGGACTGTGGGAGGAAGCCGGAGAACCCGGAGGGAACCCACGCTGACATGGGGAGAAAATGCAAACTCCACTCAGAAGGGCCGTCCAGCCCGGGAACTGAACCCCGGCCCCCTCTTGCTGGGAGGCGACAGTGCTAGCCGCTAACCATTAACCACCGTGCAGCCCCCTCCAAAATATATATTTCTCTTCATATCTAACTCTGTATAATGGGAATCCAATGTTTTGTTCCTCCTGCTTTCAGCCCTAATGCTAATATAAGCTAGAAGAAGAGATGTTCAGACTAAAACTCGCACAGGATGGAAAAGGAATATTAATCATAATTTGGTTTTGTCCCATGTGTTATAGTAAACAAAGGAAAAAAAATATATTTCCCAATCAAGCTGTGCTGGTTAAGATGTCTGCAAAAGCAAAAACGAAATGATGCCTTTTAAAACAAATAGTGCAAGCAAACACTTACTCTTTCACACAGGCAATCTGGAAGAATTACTGCTGAAGAGTATACCATGATCCCAAGCTCTACTGACTCTTCATTATAGTTAATTTAAATTAACAGCCACTTCAATAACAATAAAGCAACAGTAGGCAAGCTAATGAAACACTGAGCTGTTTCCAGCGTGCGAGTCTGACCCAGACTTCACTCACACCCACCAGCATACTTTCCCCTTATATCAGCAAACAAGAAAACGGCAAAGCTTTTTATTATTCATAAAACACGATCATATAAGCTGTCACTGGCATTGCAGACAACATTGTGGAGTTTTTTTTTTAAACTGTGCATTACGCTCTCATAAAATCCCCTCTTTTTATTCAATACAGCATGTCTAGACTATATTTTTATTATCATTATTGCCAGTAGCTAATTAAGATTTTATTGTGCAACTCAATTGGGGTTTTGGTGTGCCTTTTGTTTTTCTAAGTTTTTGTCATTCCTTGTGTCTCTGGGGGAATGCCAGTCGACCAGCTAGTCAGCCACCCACTCCGATGGAGGAACCACAAGGAACCAGAGATCGTCTGCATGTCTGCTCGAGCATCACACGGAAATAGAAAAAGAACTGTGCTGTGTATCGCACACACACACACACACACACACACACACACACACTGAAAGGAAACTATGCGGACAAGATGTTTACCAGCAGATATCACAGGAGAGTGTCACATTAAAATGCGGGACTACGCTCTGTGTACATGGTAAACTTTATACCTACTAAACATCAGCATGTTAGTAATGCTACAATTCTAGAAAGATCAATGACCACTGACATCTCTCCAACTTTATGCAAGGACAGTCGGACATGAGCGGATGCAGACTCGTGACCAGGAAACGTTTGGATCCTTTGTACTTCGTGCAGGTGTCTTTCTTGCCGCGGCACACCGACATTCTCAAAGCTCTCCATTTCCTCCACCCATGTCTGATGGTGTGATGGCACTTTGGCCTTGCACACACTCTCAACCCCTTATGGATGCGGCAAGCTTAAACCAAGCTTAAACCAAGCTTAAACCAAGCTTAAACCAAGCTTAAACCAAGCTTAAACCAAGCTTTAGGAGCTGATCGCACGAAGACCAGTCACTACAGGCGTGGCCACTTAAAAAAAGATAACGTCTCAGCAAAGCATCAGACAAAATATCATGGTAAATTTACCTACTGATGAATTTCAATAGAAAAAAATTGAAATGCAGATACATTTTTTTTGTCCATCTTTTAGAATTTCTCTCAGAAATGTATTAATGTAATAATCGTTTCCAATGTGCTTGAAACCTTGAGCTCATACACTTGAATGTAGGTCTGCATTATGACACCGCTGTGTGATTGACAGATGGCACGGGTGAAAAGGCTGCAGGAGGGCCGAATCTCTGGAGAAAAGATGAGTGAGAGTCTCACAGATACAAAGAGAGAGAGAGAAAACTGAAAGCAGCCCAAACGCTATATATAGAGCAGATGTGGTGCTGGTGATGCTACTTATAATAGAGGTAGTGGTTGGTGTCATGTTATGCTCTCTCTCTCTCTCTCTCTCTCTCTGTCTTTCTTGGTCTCGCCTTCTCTCTGGCAACTTTGGTCCTGGCCTACAGCTCTTTATTCACGTCACCAGCTCGCTCTCCACTCCACAGCTGTTGGTGAGAGATGGACAGGGGGAGGAGGAGGGGGGGGGGTGAAGATGTTACCTACCATGTGCCGCCTCGAGATTCGAGGCTTTCATCGAGGCTGTTTGTGTTCCGATGACACGGAGGTAAACAACAGGTGTTACATATGAGATGCCCGGGGTGATAATCTAAGAAGGGATTAGCTAAAATAGCATACAGTAGATTGGGTGACACAACAACAAACTTGAAGCAATATTGTTGATGCCTAGCTGGCCCTCTGGCGCACACACGACTGTAGGCTGCTTGTGTGTACTTTGACATCTCTTGTCTGTCAGTTTATTTGTTTCTTTCCGCTGGGAGGTGAAGCCCTTACACCCGCTGTCTTCATGTTCCTGTCAGTGGATGCCAGGCAGTCCATTAAATCTTTTTTTTTTTTTTTTTTTAAGGCTGCAGTGAACTCCACATATCTCCTGATCTCTATTGAGATAATTACACAAACATATTAATATCTTTTTGCTTTTGCACAGGGCTTTGTCGGTTTAACCTCTCGCCCTAGCAGATCCGTACATTTCAATTTACATAACACACGCTCAGCCAGCTGACCCCTTAAAAAAAGAGGCATTCACTGACCACAGGGTTACAATAATGCACTACTACTACTACTACTGATATAACAAATGAACACATGAGATGATATATTGAATTCAGTTTGCATAGATATTCGCAGATGCCTACATAGATGGGTAGCTTGTCTTTGCCCTTTGCAAGCCGCTGGCATTGGAGGTAGAGCTCAGGACCAGACTTGGAGGACCAGGACACCCTGCTCAGGGAGAATGGACAGTCTGAAAAGTACCTAGTGTCTCCCAGTCACGCCTCACCACCTCCACTAACCAGTTACCTGGTGGAAAACCCTATCGTTCTACCACAAGTACAAAATGTACTGTTTAGAAACGGTGTAGTATATTATAACGAACTGTCTAAGTCAAAGACAATCGAATACTCTAACATGCACCAAAAACATATAAGAAATGGATGTACCCACGAAATCCACATACATATTTCAAAAATGAATTTGCATCAAGTTGGTAGAGTTGGTAAAGTGTATAATTTATATTCTAAATTCTATGAATTACTATTCTGTTACTGTGCCATTCCACAAGATGGTGAACTTGAAATTTCTGAATATGGACTTAATATTTTCTAAAAGTATTTACTAGGATGAGAGGTTAAACCCGTAGAGACTTGATAGAGAGACATTGCTGATCTCGATGAGCACTTCCACTTGCAGAGTAATCTTGGAAATGATCTCTGCTCTTCGTTTTTGTCTCTTTCTCTCTTCTTTTACTCTCATATATCTGTCTGTCTCTTTCTCTCTCACACACACACACACACACACACACACACACACACACACACAGAGCCGTGCAGCTGCATGCCAAGCACTAATCTGATGGGCAAAGCTGTACCCAGATGGTTTGATTCATATTCCTGCTGTTAGTTGCTGATGTTAAACAGGTGCTGCCTGACCTTCATTCCACCGCTGCTCCGCCATATTTCCTCTGCATAAAAATCCCACTGCATTATGTCTCTTCCCAGCCCTGCTATTTTCACTGACGGTGGTGTTAACGGTGGTGAAGTGCTGTAATTACTGGATGGCAAATTGACTTTTAGTGACACACTGACGCCTTTTTTCTTATTTTCTAATCAGAAGCCAATCACTGTTTTGTATAAACTCAGCCTGAAGCCACTGGCTCTCAGACAGCATTTTGGTGCCGACAGTTATTATGGTCTGTTATTGAGAGCCTCTTTCTACTGTAATAAAAAGCACTGTTCTGTATGGGACCTGTTGATGTTAATCACTACTGTTGGCAATACTAAACTTAGCTGGATTCCTGGGCATAGGCGTATCGAGGCGTGTGCCCATTTTGCCTAATGATCCATGGTGTGATGATTGTTTGTGTTATTCTCTAAGGGAAACCATTGATCAGGCAAATATTTTTACTGGAAACAAATCTGATTAAAATTTAAAGACCGTGCGTTTCGCACTTGATTTCTCCGAATTTCCCCGACTGTTTTGCCCGAGTTCTGTATTTTTCTTCATGCAATACAAATGAAGATGTAGCCTTATCTAACCGATGGAGCTCTAAAAAAAGCCTCCTCCTTTAATTACTGGGCTTGCGGTAAAGCTGATACCCTCTATTTATTTGGCCAAACATTACAGTTCCGGTTGGGACGGATGAAACGCACTCCTGCCATCAGTCCTCTCTTTGGTGATGCTCTGCGAAGTGTTTAATTATCGCAGAAATTTATGTTCTGAGAAAGTGGATCATTCAGATTAAGTTTGTTTCCCAGGCCAGAAGAAAAAAAAAACCCCATATAAAACCTCCCCCACTCAACATGTACGTGCATGCAAACTGGTTTGTAATAGACCCAGTGTTTCCCTCGTGCGAGTACAGAAGATATTACGCAGCAATGAACTGCAAACTAACTTTATAAAGTGTTTTTCGAAATGTTTTAAGCCGACAAAGGTTTTAAAAGACCTTCCTGTTTAATTCAGAGACGGTCCTATAACCAGCCACTTTGGTGCCAAAAAAGCCGTAAATCCCACCTCAGGGGCATTAAACAGCCTTAGTTATCTTTCTCTCCGCTGAATGGAGAGATGAACAAAGAGAAGAGCGTAAGGTGGTAACCCAAGCTTTGTGCCTCTGTCGCTGGATAGCGTGCTGACTGTGAGAGGCCTAGATTGCGTCCTGTGTTTCCCGTGGCTCGGAGAAAAGAACTCCTTGGCGGTGTCCGATGTCACTGGAACCTAGTTGCTCTGGTTACCTGGGTATAGTGGAGGAAAGCTGAGGGAAAGAGGTTTTTTTTTATTTAAATTGTAGTAAAATAAAATCTACATGACAAATATTCTGCACTACATGGACAATTCATAGCAACCTGACAACAACCTGACCTGAGTTATGAAATCTATTTTGCAAGCAAATAGCGATGATATTAAGCATTCAAACTTCAAAAAAAAATGACATCTTAATATTATTTTGTATTATGAGTTGCCTGCTATTTTGGAGCACTTGGCAATCATCCTGCCAGTCATCCTATACTTGTCTCTGAAGAGGCCAGGATAAGGTGTCCAGAGAGGATGTTCTGGGATAAAGTGACACAAAGCAGCAGGTGTGGGAAGAAATGGCTCCGTCTATTCTGCCCAAACTCTGGCATTTCCCAAGGTAACCATCAATAGCTTAGATTTCCAACCGTCTACTTGACCTGTGTGTGCATTGACATTGTATGAGAGAGAGAGAGAGAGAGAAGAAAATGGGGGGGAGGTAAAGTTATGGGTATGGGTACACCACAAACACTGGAAACGAGCAGAAACTGCTAGAGGGTAACACAAATTTGCTCACTGATACGTCATTTCAAATGTCAAATCCATACAAAAACATTAGTGTAAAAACAAAAAGGTGTGTTTAAGAGGGGTTATGCTAAGCTAGGCTAACCATCTCCTGGCTGTATCCGCTGTAACAAGCAGATATATGGGTGCTCTTCTCTCGGCAAGAAAGCAACATAGTGTATTTAAATGGAAAATATCAAACTCATCCTTGAAGATGTAACAAAAGGAGGAAATTGTATGTCATGTCAACCCTTTCTTGTCTTTACTCTTCCTTAGCTGGAAGCCTGTTGAAGCCTGCATACTGTAGAAGTAGTCTGACAGTCGTTATTTGGCTCACGTTTCACTTGAGCTCTCTTTACAGTATATTAGCAGCTTGTGGTTTGAGGATGCATACATTCATGAGGCTTTGAAGAGCAGAAACCTTTCTTTTCTCTGATGTGTGTGCGTGAGGCTGTTTGGTTCAGCTTGTACCCCCCTCCGGCCTGTAATTACTCCAAATCTGGTAGAATCCTCTCTGCAAAACATCGGGTCGTGCGTTTGCTGTGCGAAAACCTGCTCTCATTACTCACACCGCTAATGAACCATACCTTTTGTATCTGCATAAGACGGAGAAGCTGAGTGGGACATGACCAGCCTAAAACTGACGGATGACTTGTCATACGCAAGTTTGAACGCAAACCTTTTCTAAGCCTCATCTTCAGCCCCACCGCAATACACGCTGAAGACGCTCCAGAGAGAAAAGCAAATATGCTTACTCAGTTTCCCTGGATTCCCTCTGAAGTGTTTCCCGCTGTTTGCTGCCAAAAGAACAGCATGATTTTGTCATTATTTCTTATCCTTGTTTTTCCCTCCTTCGTTTTTATTTTCCCTTAACTTTATGGCAGACCGAAACCCCGGTTGCTGTGATATGCTGCTTTGTTTATGTGTCAGCCAATCTCGCTAAAGTAGATGCATCATCCCTTATGGGTTTAGCGAACCTAATGGGAAAGCCTTGTAAATGTCCCAGAAGGTGCATTGACATCGAAGACAGAGTTTATAAGAGGGTGAAGAAGTACGTACGGTACACGGAGAAGTAGAGTGAGGCGAGAGTTTGGATGCAAACTGTCTCAAACATCTGTTCCGCGATGATGCAATTGCATCAGTTTTGCAACTCGATGTAGCAGGAGCTTCACGGTTTCACAAAAATGAACCAAACCCTGCACTTGAGGTTTGCTCGTGGAGGTCAAGTTCGGACTTGTTTGCCCGCAAACCTGAAAAATAGGTCATACCTTTTTTTCTTTTAAAAGCTCACATGAATCATCAACAGCAAATAAGCACGCTGCTTTTACACACCCTTTCCTACGCAGTGAGGAAAGCCATTCGGTTAGTCTCATTGATATGAAGCTCGCTGCTATGCGGGTACGCGTACGTGTTTACAAAACAAGTGTGACACCGACGTCACATGGCGTGATGCCCAGTAATTTCAGATCCCCGCTCCTCCTGCCCTGATGCCAAAAGAAGACTCCCCACGCCTTGATCCTGCCTGAGTCAGCAGAGCGGGCATGGTGCCCTGCAGATTTAGTCAATGTTTGTGTGAGCAGGGCAGAGAAGACGTGGAAGTGGGGGGGGGGGGGGGGGGGGTGGAGATATAATTTCATACACAAGAAACGCAAGAGCTGAGCTACAGCTTAGGCAACTTTAATGACATATGAACGTGTGAAAGGGAGTCAAAAGGTATTTAAGGGGTAATTACGTCATCATAGGAAAGCATGGGGTTCTGTTTTATTGTACTGCAACACAAAAGAGGTGACCTACGCCGAACCCAACCCTTCCATATCATTAAGAATTCATAATCTGCTTTGCTTTGTAATGCTAAACAGAACTATGAATTCATCTCTCAGGTAAATAAGTGGTATGAAATAATAACCCTGTTTTCATAGTTTTGGCAGACGAAAGAGGTTTTTATGTGTCGTTGAAACGCATAGCAACATCACCCGCCGCAGAAAAGGTCTTGGAGCTGAATTTGATTAATTACTCCTGTTTAAATATCGCACACGAATAGGAATTTGTCTGTCACATAACAAAAGACCTCGTCTCTGACATAAGTGCTTGGACCACTCTTCTCTTCTCTCCCATTGTGGAGTTTGGAAACATTGACACTGTCATCATTTTATTACAGCATTTATTGCGCCCGCTGAGACATACATTACATGTCGCCTGTGTTTTAGAGGCCGAATTTGTTACTCGGCTCCCTTTTCTAAACCGCTGCTCAGCCTCTCGCGAGCAACACAAGTCTGATGTATTTTAATGGGATGTATCAAAGCATCGTTTGGAGATATGAAATTTTATATCCGTCATATTTTGGAATAGAGAATGGAAAATGACTTCTCGGTGTGTGTGTGTTATTGGGTTCATGGCTAATTTATGGACATATTGGGTGCATAACACTCCAGCCGCTCTACGTGTTCATTGACGGATTTCTGGAAGCCGTTGAGTCGATCAGCAGCGATGTGTGTTTACACAGTGAGACAGCATTCAAATCTGAAACCTTCTGGAACATAAATAGCTGAAAAGATACTTTTACAAGCTGTAGAGTCAAATTCATAACTGCTATTTTACAGTGTGAGATTGACCCAAATACAATACTGAGAAGTAATGACACGAAAGCCTTGTTGTAAATCGAGCTCATGTGTCTGAAACGTCTCATTCAAATGTTTAAGTTCTGTAAATTGTAAATATGCATTAAATTGAATTAAATAAAATGGCCCAATCTTTGCCTATTAGAAACGGTCATTAAAGGAAAAGGAATAGTTCAACATTTTGGGAATTATACTCACTTTCTTGCCGAGAGTTAGATGAAGAAGCAACAACAAGGAGACGCTTAGCTTAGCTTAGCTTAGCATAAAGACTGGAAGCAGGAGGAAAGGCTAATCTGGCTTTGTCCAAAAGTAACAAAATTTGCCTGCCAATATATCTAAAGCTCACTAATTAACGCGCTACTTAATTATCTTATTTATTTACTAAAACACTTATACGGATTTGTGGTTTTATGGGAGGCCGTGTATCATAATATTTCTTGGCCAGTCATAGTGGCTTTGCAAACTGACAGCGGCAGCCAGACTCCAGAAAGTCACAGCACCCAACCAAGACATGCTAACTGCCTCCTGGCTGTAGCTCAGATCAGAGTTGTATCAATCTTCCCACCTATTCTTGGCATATAGCTGTGTACAACTGCTTCTTAGTGTGTTATAAGCTATTAAGTACATGTTTGAATACTGCTTATAATGCTAAATAATGGGGCTTAAAGCGCTCCCAACAACAAAAACATTGAAACGCACCATCTGAATGGCTATAAATCTTACGCTATGTAAATAACATAGCAGTTGAACTCAAAACATTTTGTAGGGTGTCATGAAGAGTGCCTCGTTGTATTAATAAACACAATATCAGCGAGCATTGGCGTAAAAAGGTGTTGTTGTTTTTTTCGGATTGCAACATATGAGCAGAATAGTTCTTTTAATTATCTGCAAATGTTTGTGACGTACTGGAGTTCAGCCACATCCCTGACCCGATATGTCATTTGGCTACATATTTTTTGTTTTATATCATGTTCATCCTCTGTAACGTATCCAACTGTCTGAGGTCAGAGCTGTTTGTTAGTCCGCAGAGAAAGAGAGGGAGATGATTGTGAACGAGAGGAAAGAGAGAAGCAGATGCTCCCTCCGGAGGAGGGTTGAGCTGCCCACCTCCTCTCTCCCCTCCGTCCCCCTCTTTTAATTCTAACAGCATATGGACACTAAAGAAAGACCACGGGACAGGACACACACGCTGGATAGGACAAATAGAGAGAAAAGCAAGGGGGTAGGAAGCACAGGGTGAAAGAGAAAAAGACAAGAATGTCAGTGGAGGAAGAAAAGAAAAGTGGTAAAAGCAGAGAGAAAGGTGTGAGCGCGACCGAATGTTTCAAATAAATGTGTTTTCTTTTCTGAAATTAGAGCTGGATTGAGACCGAACGATGGAAAATAGCAAGCATAGTATTGCGCACGAGGCAGCACGCCTGCTGAGGCAGGGTGCGGTGAGGATATCCTTGACTTAGTTTGCACCCTTTTCTGGCACGAATCTAATCACCGTCGAACTGTAGGAAGTCTCTGAGGCTTATCGGTTTAATAAAACCATGTGCTCCGATGGGGCGATTGGACATTTACTTCACAAATGACGGTCTTCGCTTCACCGAGAGGTTTAAAAGTGTTTGAATTTGTGGACAAACGTTCTCGAGGGCGACATCCTAAATCTATCCAGGTCAAGTGGGCTGTGCTACGAAACTGTTATTTCCTCCAGAAAACCGATTCATTAAGACTGATGGCTTGTCAGAAGGTGATGTCGTTCGACATTGAGGAATAGACTCCAATTCAGAGGAATTCCAAAGACTTCCAGTCCACCTAACATGTGTTTGGCTCTGTACTGTATAAACCAGTCTGTGCAAGTCAGCTCTCAAAATGGACATGCAACTGCAACACCTGCTGCTGCAGCTGGAGACACTGTGCAGAGGTGCTGCGTGGATTCACAAACAATTATCTCATAACTTTGGAAATGCCTCTAAAGCCACATAAATAAATAAATAAGTTATAACAAGAGAATATATACGAGATAGTATGTCAAAGGTTTACAGTCCTTGTGCAAGGCTATGCAAACACACTTTGAGCAGCAGGCATGAAATTGTTATTGATATTCTTCACTGAACAAGACAGAAAACACTTTTATCTCATATTCCTCTCGATCCTAAATATCTCACTGCTGCGCTTAATGAAATATCTACGCTCATAAAAGAATGAGCAAAACAAAAGTCAACCGCTATGTTATGTTTGTGAGGTCATTCTCCGAGTGTCACACCGGGAATTGCCCCGATGGTCAACCTCAGTTTGCTTACAAAACTCTGCAGGAAGTCTGGAGTCATAAAATCCAACTTATGGTTTATTTAATTTTATCACAATAATCAATTAAGGTTTTATTATCTGGCAGGGGAATACAAAGGAGCATATATTTCTTTTAGCACCAGGATGTAATGAAAAGCATATTACAGCTTAAAAAAACACAAGCTGTATGTTTTCTTTGCTTCATGGCACCATGTAAAAAAATCTATTGCTTCCTCTTTATCTCGCCGTCCATCTCCTTTTTCTTTCACACAGCAAAACGTTTGTGTACACACACACACACACACACACACACACACACACACACACACACACACACACACACACACACACACACACACACACACACACACACACACACACACACACACACACACACACACACACACTCTTAATGTTTTGACAGCAGAGAAGCAATAATGCAGCGTTTGTAGATTTAACGTCCAGTGTTCATGTTTGCATCTTACTGATGGTTCGCTGTGGTCTCAAGTTTCTGTGGTCGTTTCACGTGTTGCAATTTGACATTTAGAATATTTGTAGAATTGGATTTTTTTTTAGGGAATGCAATGATCTTACCCAATAGCATTAGCAACAGGTTTTCACTTTGTCTGTTTGTTTTGTGTCCGAACCACAGAGGCAGTGTGATTCAGGAGATTAAATGTTCATTATTGACTGTGCAACAATGAGTGTTACCAATGTTGCTAAAATCGGTCCTCTCAAATTATCTTCTTAGCAAATTAATTTTGCATATTTAGTCATGAATATTTAATGTTACTTTTAAAAGTGAAAGGACTTTCTCAATCTATAACTTTTGCGGTTGCTCATTACACCCCAGATGTTGCCTCACGTGGTACTGATGAGCTCATTGGTTAAACGACAAATCTAGCAAAAACCCAGTATCTGAGGCGATCGCCTCAGGTCACTGCAAGTATTATTTGTCAGATGAGACTTTTTAACCTCTGAACTTGGTGCAAAATATCCCAAGAGGAGCACGCGCTCATTTCACAAGAGGTATGGCTCTTCTGAGCTGCCTCAAGGTGACGCATCGAGCCAAGAATGTGCTGATTTCAGATGTGGCGAATGGCAATGATGATTGTCAAATAGTTACAGTGTCGTTATTGAAACCATGTTTCACTCAGCAGGAGAGACTCGGAAGGCCAGTGAACCACAGCAAACGTAACGGCGAATAATTGGTAGATCTGAGGGCTGATTTAAAAAGCGTGTGATGAGTCGCATCAACATTTGGATCAGGCAACAGCGGGATATGATCATAGGATGACTCCTCTGATGATTGGCTGTTGCAATTTCAGCTTTTAATCAGCTTTTTGGATTGAGACACTGCCTCTTATACTGTAACCAATCTTTTATTCAGTGTGGGAAGTGACGTTTTCTGGAATTCACTTTTTTTTGTCGAAATGCTGGTGTTGATCTGACACAATACAACGAAGACTCACTCACAACAAATACTCCAAAACTTTAATTCTTTTAAAGCACATCAAGACATTAAAGGGTTGAGCAATGTAAACACAAAATATGCTCCACATTAAAACAGTTAAACTGTGAAACCCAGCTGAGACTTTATATTGGCTTACAATTACATTTGTGCTGAAGTTTGGTATGCAACCAGGATTAATAGCAGGAGTTTGTCACATTCCTGCGGTTAAAGCCCCCCAGAGAAAAATCATTGTTTGCAAATGCTAATTTATAAGTAAAAGACATTAGTGTGTAGTGTAACTGGTTAAGATGGAGCGGATTGCTCTGAAATTATTGCAGCTTATTAGAAATTAGTAATGTACCCCTCGAAAGGCAATAAATCATTTTCACAATCCTATTTTATAAAAGTCATAATGCATCTTTGTTGTATCAACATTGTTGCAGGGTTACAAAGGATTCCTCGGGGAACGGTCTGACTGGCCACCATCAATCTTTCTGTGTCGGGGGGGGGGGAAATTGGAGGTGGTTAGCACATTATATCATTACAGTAATCATAACTTCACTTAGGCAGAGTGTTTGTGGGTAAACTCGGTGATCCTACAAAAGCGTTTTCAACAGCCATCCTAAACATAATGTGAGATAATGCTGCTGACTACAATGTTCTGCTGTTATTAATTCATCATAATTACTGTTATTTCTGGCAGCACATCTACGGCAAACTGCTGCGGCTCGGTATTACCCAATAGAATACACAAGTAAATATAGATATAACAATGCCAACTTCCATAATATCTAGATTTATGCATGTTTATGTAGGTGAGTGTGTGTTGTGTTTAACCGTGGCAGACTAATGAAATGGTTTGATCTCATCGTGAGCTGCTGCCATCAGCGCCTGGAACATGTTTACTCAAGCAATGAGCTGCTTTTCTTCGCTGGCCTGAATCCATGTAATCATCTTTAACGTAATACCGTTCTGTGTTTGTGGCGCTTCATTTTCATGATGGATAGCAACTAAAGATTGTCCCAGAAAAGTGGAGGAAATGGCAATAACAAAGTAATATAACCATATTAGAGAGGTACTGACGTGTGTGGTTTTTGTTCAACACACATCATAAATTTCAGCAATAGTTATTGTCAACATAACAACAATGTGTTGTCATTCTTTATACAGCAGGCAAACAAGCACTTTTCTTGCAGCTTTTGAAACATACTCTTTCTCTCTTGATTAAATAATTACAATAATAATATTAAATGGGCAAGACTAAGCATCCACAGTCATGCTAGCGACACTTCAAAGCTGTAATTCTAAATGGCAAACTGCTAATGGCCGCATGCTAAAATGCTCCAATGACAATGCTAACATGTTGCAGTTTAGCAGGTAGCATCCTTATTGAGGCGTATGGGATTAGCTTTGAGGGATATTTGGTAATAAAATAAATTTTGCTAGATGCAAAGTGAAGGGATCACCAAATTTGTAACAAGTCATCCTGAGGGGAACATGAACGTGTACCAAATTTCGGGATAAAACCATCCAACAGTTGTCGAGACATTTCACTCAAAAACCAGAATGACAACCTGCTTGTGGCGCTGGATGGAAAGTCAGGGGATCACCAGAGCCAGAAGTTTCATCATCAGTTTAACAGCAATCCATCCAATAGTTGATGAGATATTTTGGTCTGGACCTAAGGGGGGAGAATGGGGGGAAAATGGGGGGGAATGGGGAATGAACATCCACAGAGCTACGCTGCTATTATGGTATTTTTGTGATAGAGCTGGATAAATATTTAAGTGAAATTACTTCGGTTTGTTTGGATTCAAGATGATTCATAATTTATTTTTCTCAGATGTATTGCATAACGCATGAAAAAAATTGTTTTTTTTAAATATGTTGTCGTCACCTAGAGTTTGTAATTGGGGACGTACATTCAGTGAAATTGTCTGTTCGCGGTATCCTCACTATACTAATGATGTGCACATGATCCAACAAAGTTAGATGAACTCTTAAATTCAGATTGCATGTTGGAGACATAAATCAAAAATCAGATGTATTTTTATGCTCAAAAGGATTATGGTTTGGCACGGAAAAACAATTTGGTTCAGATTATGGTTGAAACTGAGAACCTAAAGTTAGGATATGGTTTTGATAATGGTTAAGTAAGAACTGTGTTTCCTAAAAAGTGAACCCCTCGCCGTAGGAAACTCCTCGGTATGAAAGACTTTTATTTATCATGAAAAGTTGACTTATGCTATCTCTGATTGCAAAATTCAACCTTCGTTCCCAACTTCTCTTCTCTGTCTCTGTTCCAAACAGCGCTGACAGCTTCTATCTGGCTCCTAATTAGAGCCAGATAGAAGCTGCCAAATTCTCCTCGATGGTTAACTGAGCGCTGATTTCAGAGATGTAGCGGAGGTGAAGGTTGAAGCCAATGATTCAGTTTGCCTGTTAGACTTTGAAAAAGTTAATAGGATAATATGGCTTTAACTCTTGTTTTCGACAGTCAGCTGTACTTTGTGTTGAGTTTAAAAAGTCAACATGAATCTACATAGCTGCTCATTCATTGTTTTGAACAGAAACTTAATAAAAATCAATTTTTTGCCTTTAGTGTAACTTACTGGGTTTACATTGTGGACCAAGACGAGACATTTCGACTTTTGCAACGTGTTCCTTCAATTTCACTACAGTATTTTATCAGCATCTTTACAAATGGTTTGTTTATTACGATATTTCGCATCGAGAAAAGACGGATTGAGCTTGAAGCTTCTATGAGCCTGGTGACATCAAGAAGGACGAGACAAAAAGGCAGACAGAGAGGAGGTTTCATATACAACTTCAACTGATAAGCCTTCGCACAGACACAGGGTTGTATTAAAAAGCTCATCAGAGGTCTATTAGTGTCGTCTTTTGCCAACACGTGGTTTAGATTTTGGAGAGGTCGGGGGGGGTCATCATACATCAGCCAATAATAAGTATCAGCATGAACTCTCACCTCAATCATCTTTCTCCTATTGCTCTAGACGAAGGGATTGAATTTTAGAAGTTTTTCTCGTTAAATTATCTTCCATTGAAGTTTCGCATTTGCGCCATCATCCCCCAGTCTGTTTTCTTTACTCCACTAAACCCAAATACGTCCCTTTAACTACGATGCTCTCTCCTATCGTGTTGAACTTCATTCGAGTTTTATGCAAAAAGCTGAGGAAGATAACAAAGACACAGAAGATTTCATTTTCAGTTCTTTGCCGGCTTTTTTTGTGAGGTCAAAAAAAATAGAGGCTCACCTAAAAAATATACATATGCACAGTATGTAGTACGGGAAAAAGGACCGAGCAAACATGACACCCCTCGGGAGAGACGAGGAGGACCGACCCCCCCAGACGTCTGTGTGTTCAGCAAATGTGATTAGGGGTCAATTAGGGGAGGAACATTTT
The DNA here is from genome assembly GCA_032191485.1 of Leptoclinus maculatus. Lineage (NCBI taxonomy): Eukaryota > Metazoa > Chordata > Actinopteri > Perciformes > Stichaeidae > Leptoclinus > Leptoclinus maculatus. The sequence goes on from JAVDOI010000017.1 coordinate 11,484,497, forward strand.
GACACATGTCTTATATTTGGAGTGAGAAGAATGAGATATCAGCGGTGCAGAGGAAGGTGGAGATTGTATGCTTGATATTCAATACACTGCTGATGTTAGAGAGAGGCCAGATGGTGATGAGGTGCATTTAAGTCTGTGGTGAATCTTAGCCTCACATTCCTACTAAAATATGACTTTGAGTGAAATTTCTGACACTGGAATAAAATTGTGTTTTAATACTTTTTAAAGTTTTGCAGTCAACAATTTTCCCACTCCCTTGCTGTTCGGAGCAAAGTTATCTTAGCAATTATGTGTTTGAGCCATTGCAGGACCAGGCTTTAATTCTCTTTTGGGAATCGGTCCACAACCTAGCACATTCTGGTGAGAAAGTACACTTACAAGGCTGACATGACCTCACACTTCTTACATGCGTACATAAAGTCAGTAATATGCGGAGGCTTCCTACGTCACTGCAGCTCTGTGAAACCGCTAGAGCAGAGCTGGAAGTCTTGTTTTGGTAAACACTTCTCTAGAAACCACCCCGATCAGAATGTGGCTCGGCGGCTGCAGCCAGAATTAATATACGGTTAATGACACGGTTTGGCAAGCTGCCCTGCTCTATTGATCCAATGTGGATTCTTCCAGTCCACTTTCTTACCCTAATGTAAAACATACACCCCTCGTGATTTCTGCTGTCCAGCTCAGCTGAATACTGTATGTAAGTGGTATTTTCCCTTTGGCAGCCACATACTTCTCTCGCAGAAACTGCATATTTGAGATCATCAAATTTGCATCAGATTTACATACTTTTTTTTCCTCTACACCCTTAAGTGGGTTAAAGGCCACTCCTGCAGTTATACAGTAAGATATGCAACATCTTCACAAGTTACAAGATTTTCAGATTTCTGTTCTCTGCAAACAGCAGAGCCATTTAAAGCAAACCGTAAAAGGCAGTTTATGTCTTACATTATGTACCTGGCTAAAGAGTATTTTGCTTTCGTCAATGTAAACTATACGTGACAACATCTGGAGGTGATCTGTGCAGCATGATGTTTGCACTAATGCTTGACAGCCAGCAGGATGGCGAGAGAGTGTCCCTAAAAGCAGCATGGGCTGCTCTGAATGAAGCAATGAATCCAGCTGTACGCTTAATTTACAGAGTGAAAAGAGTTACATTGAGAGTTGGGACGCTGTCACAGGCTCATACATCTGTCTCCGTCTCTCTGTCTGTCTCTCATTCTCTGTCTCTCTGTCCCGGGGATGGGCTCCAGGTGTGTTGTAACAGTGTGGTTGTTTCCATGGTGTACACTCATCGCACAGGCGCCAGAGTGCTGCGGTTCCTCACACAAGATTTCATGAGCAGTTGGTTTGGATGAGCCGGAGTCACAAAGTCAGAGTAACACAGTCTCAGTTAACTGTCATTAAGGCATTTTTTGGGGTTTAGCTTGTCGGACTAGTGCCAGCTAATCAGGCTAATCAGGCTCATCAGGTTCATCAGCCCAGCCGTGGGAAATAGCCAGTGAAGTTTTTGTTTCTTTCAATTCTGGTCACTGAATGACAGTCACTGAATGACAGTTCCAAGTATCTGATCAAGTATTGCCTGTTTAGTTAAGATGAAGCTTATGCCTTTGTGCCTTCGAGCTCCACTGTTATTAAAAGAAATTACTAAAGACACCAATGAGCCACACCGTTGCATGGGTCACATCCTCCTTACTCACTATTTACTCCTGTTTGAATGACATTTTCTGAAAACCACAATGCCCAGCTGCTATATAGGGATTCGTTGACAATAATAAAAATATAGAATATCGCCAGCCTTCTCATTTGTCTTTTTTCTATGTTCCTCTCTTTTGGCAATTGTACCCCAGCTTTGTAAATGTATTAAAGCTCTGTTATCAATAGTGAAAATTACCACATATCACAGAATATATCTAAAAACATAAATGCAATAATCCTCAAATCCACTCTTCTTTAATGTTCTCCCTTTTAGTCCTTGCATCTTATGTAACCTTTCCTCTCAAACTTATTTTCCTCCTATGCCATCACCTTTTTGCACCTGTCATCATATCTTTGCACCACTTTTCCTGTGTCATCTCACTATGTGACGCCCCACCTCACCTCACCCATTCCCTGTCCTGTCCCATCCCATCCTGTCCTGGCACGCCTCGCCTTTCCCCGTTCTCCCATCCGGTCCATGCCATCTTCTTCCTTTCCCTGGACTATTGCCTCTCTTCACATGTGTCTATCTTGCCTCCCTTCTCCCCTGACCACTGCCTCTCTGCTGCCTCACATTCCTCTCTCCTTTTCTTCTTCAATAAGTGCTGTCACTGTAATATTTACCTTGCAGTTGAAATATTGACAAACACGATGTGAATCTGACCAGAAAGCCCTTTATAAACAGGACGAAGTAGCCAAAGAAAGCCAAGCTGCGTCTGGCCCAGATTGTTTGAATTAGAGGCATTGCGTCTTTTAGCCTCCCCTCTGCTCTCTCTGTATATATATATATATATACACACACACACACACACACACACACACACACACACACACACACACACACACACACACACACACACACACACACACACACACACTCTGACATGTGCAAAGGGCGAAGGAATTGTTACAATCCAGCTGCCTCCCATTCGAGGCTCGTCCACCACTGCCAAGGGATGATGATGCTGATGATGAAGTTGCACTGGACAGAATGCCAGCATTGGTCCCATGATGACATCACAGGCTGATGTCATTAAGTCGGGTGTGGTGATTGGACAGGGAGCTGAGAGGGGTTGTGCGTGTGTGTGTGCGTGTGTGTGTGCGTGTGTGTGTGTGCGTGTGTGCGTGTGTGTGTGCGTGCACGTGTTAGGGCAGGGTGAAAATATGCGGTATCCTCTGGGGCTCTCAGCAGTCATTCAGAGTTTTGGACAGACGCTCACTATTGCATTTGCACTGAAGGAGGAAAAGATTGAGGAGGAGGAGGAGGTGGAAGAGCAGGAGGGAAGAAAAAAGCAGAAGGGAAAAGGATAAAATGAGTGATGTGAAGATGGAAATGGAAAAAAACCTGCGAAACAGAAGATAAGAATGCAGCATACAGCCACGCAAGCAGCTCTGTGAGGATGCACTTTGACACAGCGCTGCTTTTAGCCGAATGCTAATGTCAGCATGCTTACATGCTCAAAGTGACAATGCTAACATGCTCTTGTTTAGCAGATGTAATGTTTACCATGTTCGCCATCTTAGTTTGGCGTGTTAGCATGCTACCCTTTGCTAACTAGCATTAAACACAAAGCAAAACGGATGCTGATGGGAATGGCAGATATTTGGCAATAATAATAAAAAAGGTGCTATATGGAAAGTAAAGAATATCAGGGGATAAATAAAGTCATTAGGTCTCATCCTCTGGGGACCATGAATGTTTGTACCAAATTTCATGGAAATCCATCCAATAGTGTTTTTTCAGACCAACATTAGCCATGATGTTAGCATTGGCTGAACATGAAAAGAAAAATAAATATAATGCTACAGAGATCCCTCTAACAATTAGCTAAATTGAGAGTAATTATACGGCAAGAGAAGAATCTGTGTGAGGTATGCAGGTCACTGGAAACCTTTGTCAGTGCTTAGGCTCAAAGGGAATCCAGAGCACCACATACCTGTGATAGCACGCTTAATCTAATCTCCTGCAGCCTCCCACCACGGATACCGGAGGAGTGGGTTTTCCTTATATTTCCGGCTCCTTAGAGGTAAAACTGGTGTCATTTCTTGGACTTTGGTTGGCCTCCTTGTGGCAGTAAATTGCATCACAAACCTCCCACGCAGTCGAGATTTGCGATAAGAGCATATCAGCAGTTGTGGCTGTTCATATTTTGATGTTGTCACAACAGAGGAAGAGACACACAGTTATACTGTTCTGACCGCATGTAAAGTAAAATGTATTATTTTAGGAATGGATAGGATCTGTGGAAGAAGTAACAGTAGACAACCAGGTAGAGAAACTTGTTTTCTCAAAAGAGAGGAAAGGACAATGAGCCTTTCTCAGATAGCAGGTCGACGGTGAGTCATGTGTGGGTGAAAGTAGGCCAACCTGAGAATGAGACACGCAGGTATTCAGGTATGGGATGTAACCATGGAGTTTTGCCACAGGCCACAGGCCACAACCTCACCCTCGCCAGACATTTGTTCGTGACAGGATATGTGGATGCCTGTGTGCATGATCATTTACATGTGTACACATTTCTATAAATAGCAGAAATCAGACATCCATGGATACGATTTTAAATAAGAACTGTTGATACCAATTAGTCCAGGAAACATTTATTTAGACAACACTTTACTACGGTTACCCTGTTTTCACTGGAACAGCTGAAACTCACTAGCTAGCTACCAAACTATTATTTTTACTTGGAAAAGGTTGAAGTTAAAGTATCCGGACTATGTTGCTTGGTAGAGAGCGCTGAGACAAAGGTTAACTCACAAACCACATGCACACATGCATACATACGAGGCTCCAAGGACAGAGGATGTCGTATGTTGTATAGATTGTAAGGCCCTATGAGGCAAATTTGTGATATTTGGCTAAGATAAGATAAGATAAGATAATCCTTTATTAGTCCCACAGTGGGGAAATTCACAGGATCACAGCAGCAAAGTGGACAGTACACACAAGATACAGAGTAAAAAACATACAAATAAAACTAAAAAGCTAAACAGGACGGTAATTCTCATAAAATTGTCTTTATATAATGGCATCAGGACCACAATCCCGATCGGGATGATGTTTGAAATACATCGAAATTCGTACAGGTTACTGTATGAAGTGTGAGTCGATGCTCGTGTGGTGGGAGGGGCTTATGACAGAGAGGAGAGCTGTAGGAGGAGGAGGAGGGTTATATTTTCAAAATCATTTTTTTAAATTTTTTTTACCTTTTCCAGAAAACTGCCTACCCCAGCTTTAACACACACACAGCTGCTGAGCTGAGAGTACCACGGCTGTGTGTTACATAATTTAGGGTTTGTTTTGCTGCCATGACGCAACTTCAAATATGGCCCAACAAACCCCGGGAGGTTAGTTTATAGACATGTAATTTACTTTTATAAGCCCAGCTTTAGTAGTTGGGAGTCAAAGATGAAGCAAGAACAATAACTGCCAATGTTTGCGTGGCCCACTTGAACAACGCTCCACTGAAGAATGATAAAAGATCATATGAGAAAATACAGACGCAGCTCTTCAGTGTGTGACTTTGCTGTTTAAAAGTGTTTATGAATTCATTCTCAATGAGATGTACGGTATCGGCCAACACGGAAACTGATACGTTACGGTAAGCATGCAGATTTACTGATACAGTGCAGTTTGTAAGTATTTGAAGAGTGTGATATGACTTTCATTGTTTTGGCTACTCCAGCATTTTGGATATGAAAGGAAACGATGACTGTGAGGTTAAAGTGCAGAATTTCAGTGTTAAGCGTGTTCACGTCCATACTCTGGTGAACCTTTACATTATTATTCTATTAAGACTCCAAATACTTGGACTAACTGTAAATACACAAATCAACAGAATTGAACACCTATGGGAGATTTAATTTTTGCATTTTCAAAGCAGACTTGTTTTTAGTTAAAATAAAGAGTTAAAGTACATCTCAAATAGATGCTTGAAGTCAATAAAGAGATGGATCCACGATAACAAATGCTATGCTATTTTACTAATAACATACTACGCACACACACACACACACACACACGCAGACCGTTACACTGACAGGCGAGGCCGACAGGTGGTGAGGTTGGCAGTGGTTGATCCCTGGCCAGCAGGGTGTGGGTTCACTTCCTCTGCCAACACTGAGGCACGAGGCTCCACGTCCTCTGGTGGGTGGAGAGATGCCGTGTTGTCGGGAGTGCCCCGTCATTACAGATGAATGAAGGAGGGAATAAGAGATGTGGAGAGGGCATGAACGTCGTTTAAGGTGTGTTTGTCAGCATCAATGGGTGTACAGACGTAGACTGATATCTAGCATGTATGAAGGTACTTGTATCTGTGTGCACACTGCATGGGCGTGTGTACATTCCTTGACCTGGGCTAGGCCCTTGTTGTGTGTATCCCTCCAGCTGACGGGAGCTTCCTGTTGTAGTAATTTACTTTTTATAGCCAGACTGAGGCGCCCCTCGGCCCAGGGCAGACGAGCACTTAAAAATCACCTGCTAGTGTGAGGAAGAAGCTTGCTTAAAGACGGCAAAGGAAAGTGAAAGAGATCAGACGGGACTAAGTGCTTTTAAGGTGAATTTTAGGAATGTCAAAGTGTCATAAAGCGTCAACTCTCAAAATGGCAGCTCAAGATGTTGCTGTAGCTTTTGCTTCATGAGGTTTCTCTTGAACTACACGTATCTGGACTCCTGTATTGTTACTGGACAGAATAGTAACAAGATTAGACCCGGCTCGGCTTTGTGTGTGTGTAGTAACTCCACCTATATGGCATTCATAACACAGGCCTTGGTCACAGTTAAGAGGGAGAAAGGATAAAATACAGCAACGGCAGCGCTCTTATCCGACGCTCCCCTCCCTTCTCCTTTCCTTCCTGAGAAATCAGATCTGAGCTCTGGCCCGTCTCTCCACCCGGCCCCCCGAGAGGGAGGCTGTCTGTCCTCAGCGCTTCCTCTCCAGCCTCGGCAACACGGGTGGCGCTGGGTCTGTTGCATAAGCGCAGGCTGAAGGCACGATGTTATGAGGTCATCGCCCTGTGACCGACATTATGCCTGCTTACTCCTCTCCAGCCGGGCTCAAGCTCCGGCCTGTTCCTCCCTTCCTGAGTGCATCCTGTGATGTAGTGAAAGTAGGTGTGTGAGTCTGAGGAAAAGTCATGCGCCTGCTACAGCGGGCGCACGTACAGGGGTGGAAACGTTACATTTAGGCTGCTATTATGTCATAATCCAACACAACAAATATACCATGAAGTTGACCTTTTGACTCTGTCTTAACGCAGATGAAAAATGATAAGCGTCACAAAGTTAGCATTTATTGCAGAGCTATTGAATTGGTGTTGCATTAGATCTCTAAGTCTGTGTATGTTAGCTGTAGTGTCAATATGTTTCCAACAAAGGGTTTGTTGGATCGTCTGACACACCTTGGGAGCTACCTCTGATTTTTGTATCTAATAAAACCAACAATCGGACAAGCACGCCCACTTCATGCAGTTTTAGGTGTGCAAAGATAAGAAAGATGGCAGGATCGGAAGTTCTCTCCATTAAGTTCTTATTTCTCAGTCAGTCAACTTTGAGTCTAACTGACTTTTCCTCAAGTGCCACAAGGAGTGTGACATATTTGTTTGTTGGTGAAATAATTATATGGTGGATTGCATTGAAATTCAGCACAAATATCTGTTGCTAGAAGATGAGTCCTCGTTACTTTGGGAACCTCCTGAGTTTTCCTTAAGCACCATCAGCAGCAAAGCACCACAAAAGCAGCCAGACTCTTCCGTCACTTAGCACGTGTGCAGCATAATCCACATTTGTGTTATTCTTTGTGTCGAGATAACAATAAACAGACAGAAAATACAGAGTTCCTGGAGAGAGAGATCTATGACGCAGTTTGATGCAGCCAGGATGAGGGTGTGACGGCAGGCTTTTCTCCCCGCCTTGAAGTGTGGCCTTTTGGGGGACGGGTATAAACATTTTTTCCTTTAGATGTGGTGGGACGACACGTCGCACAAACTAGCTCATTTCAAGCACATTGAACCCAACTGTCTACCACAGAAAGCACAATTCTCTCGTACTATTTTGAATTGGGATTAAGTCTTACTTCAACAGGCCTAGAGGAGCAAATATTACACTGTGACACCTTCCCACAACTCACCCTTTATATTAGAACTTCTGCACTTTTGGATTGGCGCCTGCAATCTCTGACGATACAAAACTGTGTCTTTGTGCTTATCAATCAAAGCATCCGTGAACTCAAACAGGAAATGTTTTTTAAATGACCACGCTGCCTCTGTACCGTAACGCTGTGCTAGCCAATTAGCTGCCAATAATTATATGCGTGTGTGTATTTTAGAAATGGACCCTGGCTCTGAGCACAGTTATTCGTTTTGTTTAGACAGAGAGGGGGGGGACAAAGTCACAAAAGGTCTCTTTGAGAAGCTCCTCAGGTGCATTTTGTCACCGCGGCCTGCGGCTTTATCTGATGAACTGTGAGACGAAGCTAGCATTCTGTGGTCCACTTTATTTCCTATTGCAAAAAAACTGGTCACGACATGGAGTGGAGACCATGTGGCGCACAGAAATGGCGATAAGCATCAAATTGGTCCCGTCAGCAACAAGAACTCTCTCTGTTTCTCACATTTTGTGGCTCGGGCCATGGTCCCCAGAAAAAGGGCGCCTTTTAAAATGGTGCTGAATAAGAGACATTATGGCAGTAGGGAACAGAGAGAAAGCTATCGCAGCATTTAGGTAAGGAATGACAAGTGGTCAATCCATTTAACATCTATCTTAGTATACAGGTTTAATGTGTAAGTGGCGAGTTTTTATAACTTTCGCTTGGCTTGGCTCCTTTATTTGCTTTATTTATTTTATTCATGCTCATAAATGAGTTTTTATAGGGATCCTAAAAATGAAGTAACTCAGAAAAAGAACCCAGTAATGTATGAGCAAACGGCTAAAATCACTTCAACACCTACGGTGAAATGAGAGAAGAACCACAGACTCTCTAGTACGGGTGGATAATGTGGAAAATGATTAAAGCAATGTAAGTCGCATATTGCATCTTTACCATATCACCAATTCTTGATATTTTCCATATTCACTGAAGATGCTCCATCAGCATTTTCTCATTGCTCTGTGCTGCTATTTTTCTGTCCTGTCACTGTTACTGAGCCAGTGTGTGTACAGTTTGAGATAAAAGGCTGCTCCTATCTGTGGGCAGAGGGTGTGTACACCAGATCAGCACGCAACTGAGTATTTACTCTCTGGCCCCGTTCCCTGGCTTCTCTCTCACGATGGCGTCTGACGTGGTTTCTCCTGCCTTTCTGTGCTCGGTGAATGTGTCTCCACACTTTGATCCGTCAAATACCTGTTGAGTTTTTCCTCAATTTTCTAGGTTGGTGATTGTCATATGGACAAACTGATACAGTGACAGCATTGATACTCTGTGGAGCCAAGTGTAATAGTATTGCTGGCAGTGTCCACTGTGACATTATACTTTAGCTAACACCCTCATTATGGCTTAATGGGGCCGTAAGAGTGACATAATACTACAGAGACCCTCAGCTCAATGGAAAACCCCCTTCGACAATGATCTGTCCTTGACCCACAGTCGTGTTACTACGTCCCCAACACCTGCTGCTGGCCATTCTGCTGCTTTGTTCACGGCACACTTCCATCGTCCCCCTTTTTCCACATCCCTCTTTTCTCTTCATTGCTTTTCTGCTGCCTCTTTATTCTTTCAATGCCTGTATTTCCCCCCTTTTTCTATAAGTCTGTGGTTGTTATTTTTGATTTCAGTTTCACTGTTTGAGAGAAAGAAACTAAACACATGAACATTTCCATGGCAATGCATTATCTACATTCAGATCCAAGCCTGGCTGCCACAGTGAGTTGCTCTCTTGTTTTTATCAACAGTCATTTACACCAGCCTGGCAAAGGGAGCTAACTGTACAGCAACAGAGATGATGAGGATGATGAAGACAATAATAGTGGTAAGAGTAATGGAATACTACTCTCGGGTCTGTAGCGGCTGCTTACGCACGCATCTAAATGAGTCACGGGGAGGGGAGGGTCCTCCCTCCCTGTGCAACTTTGTGGTAAAGTATTAAAATAGTGAGGACAACAAAAAACTGGTTTGACAGACAGTTGCGCAATCTGGATTCTTTGTTATGGAACGCAATGCAAGTCATGGTGGATGTGTTGATGAGGGTTATGCGTGTGCATTACTTTATCTTTGAAGAACATAAGAGGAGAAAGGGGAAAAAAAGGAAGGAAAAAGTCAAATCAATGGTATTTCAAAGAGATGAAATCTTAATCTATTCCACCCGCCATAAAATGATCTCATGTGTACTTTATATTAAAGGGGTGTGACCATAATATAACTTTGTACTCACCAAAGTAATCGCTGAGATCTGGGAGCCCTGTTGAAATCGCCACAATGAATTCAGATGAGGCAAGAAATTGTTAGAGGATCAGACAAGCTAACACCTAAGCCAAACGAGCTAACCACTACTCACAGGTAACACAGAAGTGAGCGCACGTCAGCTATTGGCAATAATCTGTCATGGCTCAAGAAAACTTGAGAGCGCACATACCTAACTAAGTAGCTGTGTCATAGTCGAAGCAGGAAGTTGGTCTGTAAACTGAGTTGGATGTTTACAAATCCTAACTCGTATTCTTTTTTCCAAACGTGTTCGTCTAACCTGGGGGTTCGTTTGAACCCATTACGCTAAACCATTGTGTTTTTTGCCCATACAACTTTTTTTAAGTCAAGCTAGCTGCGTGGCTAGTGGCAGTTTGTCGGACTAAAATATTGACTATTGACTATCAACTAACTATTTGTTGGATTACCATGACATTTTGTACAGACAGTCATGGCTCCTATAGGATTACCTTAAATTACTTTGAGGATCTTCTAGTTTGGTTTATGACCAAATACCTCCAAAACGAATTACATCCCTCAGCTGTACATTGTGTCTCGTGCTAACTAGAAAATGCTAGCAAGGCAAACATTATACTTGCTTAACATCAGCCTGTTAGCATTGTCATTATGAATATGTTAGCAAACTGCTATTATTATTTAGCCTGAGAACAGCCTCACAGAGATGCTAGCCTCACTTGTTGAGTACAATCTTACCAATAGGAGTTGGCCAAAGCTATGAAAATAAGACAAATGGATGACAAGAAACTTGTTGTCATAAACTGTATGTGTCTTTTTACTCTTTGAATAACCACACATATCTGCAAAACATCTTCCTAAAGACATTTTTTATTTATTAGTTTGTTCAAAATCCTCTGGGGTGTCCTGAATCTTCTTAAACCCAGATGGGAAACAGAGGTGAGCTGCTCTAAAAATAGCTTAACGTCGTCCCTGCGGTGGTTCCCAGCTCTGTGACACAGGAGGGAAACTAACACACTAAACTCTAATTTTCTAAGGTATACAATACACTGCTCCTCTATTCATCCGTCTCTTTGAGACACACGCATGCAGAATGTGGAAATGAGGATACTCATAGCTCCTGTGTATGTGTGAGCAGGGACACACACTGTTGATTGTTCTTCTCTTCACTGTGGAGTCATGCACTTGTTTGCTCTGCGCAGGAAGGCTCTTTACTTATTTAACGAGAAAACACTACAAGGCCCAGCTGAATGAGCCCATTATTGTGAACTTGGCTGTGCTTTAAATAGCTTAATGACTTCTTCTTGCTGTATGTGAATGTGGCGACACTGGTGCCAAAGCCTCCAAGACAAACAAAAAGTTGTATTTTCCCCTCAGCATTCAGAGTGGAGGTGTGCTTGAGTGTGTGCACGCATATGCTTACATGGTGTTTGCATACCCACGTCTCACTGGCTTTTTGTGATGTTCCATGGTACGTCGACATTTCAGCACTGTATCCCGCGTCACATTTTCCTTGGTACGGATGTAGCTAGCTCACGTCTGCCACGTATGTGAGCAGGCATACATACTGTAGCTTGGCATTGTGGGGCAGTGGAATAAGTCCAACCACACTCTCACACTGTCAACAAGCTGGAGAACATCCACTCTAGCTGTAAGGTCTATAAACTAATGCAGGGCAGTGAGGTCACATAGTTGGAAACATGGCCGCTGCCTGAGTCACACGGTTCTCTTAAAAAACGTCTTGTGGCTTGAGGTATCGTTGGAAAAAGCTCACAAAAACATTGATGTTAATATAAAGTGAGAGACAGGTTTGATACGTTTTCAAGATGATTATCTGTCAACTGATGAAAGCATTAATTTGAAAACGATTGCATAAGAAGCGATTCCTCCAACAAAACTGGCATCTCCTCAAGTTCCGATTTGGCGTGTTCACACAGGAAAAATGGCAACTTCGCAGCAAGTTGTGCTTTTAAAAACTGCAGCTCGCAAACCAGCAAAATATGTCAAAATATGTTTCATTCACCATCTCACCATGGACCATCAACTGACAACAATGGTGTCTGATTGCCTGTCTTTTCGTGCCAATTTTGGGGCACCAGATCCTCATTTAGTTCTTGGATTTAAGAAGATCCACAAAAAAAAAGCGTCACAGTTGAATGACTGCCTCTGCATGATCTGCTACAATTACAGCTCACAATCTCCTCCAACAGCAAATATACCACTTAAAGGACGTACCACAAGTCACAATGAGTAAATTGGCCTTTGCATGCAACTACAAAAGCAGAGAGGGAAATAAAACTGACTTAAGTCAAAGCAAAACGATTTGTGGTTTAGTAATTTTATTTGTCCATCCCTCAAAGAGTGAACTTGATAGGAGTTAATGTTGTTCAATATTTGTTAACGTTTAAAAGCTGTCTCTACCATTATCATGCACATACAACTGTCTTCCTGTGGGCAGTATCTGAAAATAATTAGACAGCTGATGCGACCAGGATCGAGTTGCATCACTTCCAGTGGTCTGATTGATGCTTTTTTGAATGTTTCCAATACACTTAAGAATAATTCAAATTGTTTATACTTCTCTTCTAGGCCATCTTTACACAATTTTTTACACAACTGTTTCCCACCAAAGAATATAATAAATAAAATGTGTGGGCAAGCACACTATTCAGTGTTTAAGCAGACTTACATGGATTTCCACTGGCCAAGCTTTAACGATTACCATGCTTTTGTCATGTTTATGGGCATTTATGTGAAAGGTTTTGCCAGGGGAATCCTAATTTGATTCTGGAAGAACTTCTCAGGCTTGGGGGGTCAGAGAAAAAAAACAACCTATTTGATTACAGTACCATAGCCTACAAGCTGCATCATGAATGTCATTAACAGTTGGTGAAATCACTTTAATAACCTTCAAAGTGCACTATTGATCGCAGTTGGTATGAAATCAAAAAGTCTCTGATGTCTTTTCAAAAATGCCGGCATATGAAAAGTGCTGTGCTGATGTGGCACGTTTCCCATTTTGGTTTTAAAGAAATCCATGTGAACCTACTAATTTAGTTCACTTCTAACGGCCCGTTTCCTTTTCAGTCATTAAATCCATGTGTCTAATGAACAGTCTGTGTAGTAGCTCACACACACTCTCTCTGCGCGAGTGTGCGTACATGTGTGTGTCATGTTAATGCTCTGTGTTGGAGTTTTACTTTGGGCTGATACCACTGTACGCTAAATATGCAGCCGGAGCCAGCAGTCGGTTAGCTTAGCTTAACATAAAGACTGCTAGCCTGGCTCTGTCCAAAGATAATAAACCTGCCATCCAGCACCTCTAAAGAGCACTAATTAGATGTTCTATTTTCATAAAATAGTCTGCCATGTAGAAGCCTGTTTTCACACTCTGGTTTTTAATTAACAAGATCTAACTTGTTAATTTAGACGTGCTGGTAGCTGTAGGTGGATTGTGTTGCCCTAGAGTGCCAGACTATAGCTGTTTGACGTCTTTAGCAGCTAAGCTAAGCTAACTGGCTCCCGCTACATATTTAGTATACAATGAGGGTGGTATCAATCTTCTCCTCTAACTATTCACATGAAAGCAATAAGCATATTTCACAGAATGCTGAACTATTCCCTTAAGGGGAGTCATTAGTATATCCAAAAAAAAGAAAGTTTGATATAATATCCATGGAGTTCAACATGCAAAGATAATGCTTTCACCACTTACTTTCCACTGACAGCTTTAAGTATCTTTATGATAAATGGCATGGTATCAGATTCGTACAATGAATATAAATCTGACCAAATAGGTCAGTTTTATGACATTTCATAGTACAAGTATTTAATTTAGCCAAAATAGCTTTAAGTGTAAGAGAGAGAGGGAGACAGTGAGTGAGAACGGGTGGAGAGAGAGGGGGGGGTTGTTAGTTCATGAGCTGGTGGCCCATCTGGTTTGAGTTACTGAAACCCCCCTCCTCAATTAGACTCAGCATGATGTCAATAAAACGTCAGACTGGAGAAGCTATCACTTAAATTGGGGCTGTCAAATATTGTTCTTTCCTGTGCGTTCCAGCGGGGACGATCAGTCTGAAATGATTTGTAGTTTGATTAAGGTTACCACAATGTGCCATTTCTGATTTGATATGGACACTTGGCTTAAAAATGTTGCCATAAAAGTTGTTTGCCTATTACTGGGGATATATATATTGGGAGAAAATGCAGAAAAGGAAATCTAATGGTATTGAGTAAGAAAAAAAAGTTAGTTTCAGCTTTGAACTGTTCTGACAATAATTTTCCATGTCTCTCCTCTTAGTCCTTCACAACATTCCACTTTTATTTAACTATTCCAAAGTTTTGCCATATAACCCCCAGATTTATGCCTGAATATTAAAGTTCATACCACAGGGAGGTTTGGAGAAACAGTGGTGACATTGATGTTTCTCCTCTCTTATTGCAAAGCGAGTTTATAAGGAGTTCCCTGGTGCTAGCGGCGGGAGTTTCCCAACAAGACCTCCGCTATCCTACTAACCATGGATTATCCTGCAGCGCCTATAGGTGCTGATAGCCAGAATAATTAGCGTCATTTTAGATTTGCATCGATTGCGGGCATGTTTCCACAGAGAGTCAATCCAGGACCTGGAAAAACGGCGATCCGTGGAAAAGGTCACACATTCCCAACCGTTCCCAGTGGGAAAACAGGAGAGTCCACACCTTCTCAGGAACGCAGAGGCCTACTACCCTAAAATCTGACAACAATTACCACATGAAATTTGACATATTTTAATGACGCTTTTCTGCAGACCTCCACTCTACGGTGCTCAGCCAGTCTGGAGATCATGTGTAGGCCATTTGGTATTTGGAACTGTAAAAGCTATCCATTTAAAGTATTTTGGCTTCAACTAAATCTGTTAGAGAGCTCAAAATTCACATTACAGATGCTTAAAATTCCAAATGCAATGTTACGCATGCTCAAAACTCCGTAAATCACAAACTCTGTCACTGAAGCGAGCCTCTATCAACAATACATCTCGAATTCCAATGTGTCTCACGAACACAAGATTAAATCAAGTGTTTAACAGCAGCGCATTGAGAGCATAGACGACCCTCTAGCTGCTTCTGAATCGATGCCAGAGCGCTCTTGAAGGTTGAAGAATGCTGGTGATTGCATTAATTGCTGTGCAGCAGTGGTCTGATACTCGTACAGAGAAATAAAGAAAAAAACGTTCATACTCGTATGTTTCTATAGGAACCTCTCTAACATTGTAAAGATGTGGTCTTGGGTTACTGACAGCCTGTACACTCAGCTTTTATGGTACAAGCGTGACTGAAACGGTTTGTGTTAAATTAGATTGTTCTGTAGCTCATGTAACTTTTGGAATAGACTTTATAAGCCATAGATACAGGGGCGGGGGCGGGGGACAAAGTACTGGAAACATTTTAAGATAAATCACTTTATTGCTAACATGGCTAAAGATGTAAATCATATTAAGTCGCTGATTAGCTGAACTATATGGAAATGTACTATAAAAGTCAAAACCATGTTGTTTCCCAGTCAGTCAGCTTCATGTTGTGGATGCGATGCTTGTTTTCTGTTGTAGTTCGTCTGTGTTTACCACATGTTATTGTGATTTCTGAGTTGTTTTTTTTTGCACCTGCACTTTTAGGCACAGATGACTTTGCCTCCTTGGAGCACAGTTAATTGTTTCCTATTGCGTCGAAACTTTGAAAACTCGTATCAAAGAGCTGATTGCCCGATCTCATTTATAGCCGACAGATGCTGCCGACTGATATTCAACCTTAGATGAACCACTTTTGAAGCAGCATTTGTAAATATGATTAAAGTACCGCAGGAATTAAGTTATTTACTATGTTTACATTATGTTGTCTAGTACCCTGTGGATAGATAGTACACACAGTATCTCTTTCATTAAGGACACTGCCTTGTTTATGCAAACTGCTCAAGTCACTTTAAAATACCCAACCAGGTTGAAGTTGTCAAAATATATTTGTTATTAGCAAGAGTTTTACAAAAGCATTATCTTCCAGTTTGACATCCCACGGATTCAGACATTTCCTTTGGGAATTTGCCTGGATTTGCACTATATTTCATCATAATGCTCAAAGATCTGAAGCATCCCTGAATGTGAATCCTTCTTTTTCAATCATAGTTTACCTGAACTTTTACTTGGTAAGTATCCTAGCAATGCACCACCATTTGAGGGTTTCAACATCCAAAACACTGCACACAAACATCCAAATTCTTCCTGTTTTGGCCAATATAGCACAGATGGGTTAACGTAACCCAGTACCCTCCCATGGGTACAAAACTAAACAAGAGAGTGGAGTCCTATTTTTTTATATCACAGATTTTCCCGTACAACTGCCACAAATGTATTCTGAGCTGTAAAGAAACAATCGGTAACAAATAGTGACATAGAAGTTTTAATGAAACTTAAGTGAATTTATGTGAGTTAGACAAACGTCCAATGGTCTTATGTGTATTTAATGTGTCCACTGTAGACGTGAAGCAATCAGTCAAACATTACAGTCTGTGACGTGAGGCTGGTACTGATTTAGCTGGTAGTGAGGTTGGTGCAGAATGAGACGTGAAGTTCTCCGTATGTCAACAAGGTGAGCTCATGGGAAGTCCCTGATTCTCCCATGTCAGACAGACAGAGAAACACATTTTCTCCAGCTCTGGCAGCTCAGTCACAGGCCTTTTTTCTTTTTAGAGGCTTCTAATCCTGGCGGGTCCCTGTTCTGACGTCACAGGGCCCTCCTCCCACCCCTCTTGTCTGCCGATGTGCCGTACCCACACACACTCATTTCCTCCTGAGCTCACGAAACGCCAATCTCTGCTCTGGTCCTCTTGGCTTCTGACGTCTGAGCATCAGATCAGAACAGACTGCCTCATCTGGCCAGCTGAGGGGGACAGGCTTTATAGGAAGGCGGTGCTAAGTGAACATGTGGGCCGGTGTGGGTATGAGGCAGCCAACCAAGCGCCCTCCACTCCCCTCGTTCGCTCTTCCCCACTTCCCCTGTCTCTGGGAGCTGCAGCATGTGACCAGGAAGTGTGGCTCCCCTCCGTTTCCCCTTCTGACAGAAAGGAAATATTGTAACAGAGGGGGGCGGCGCTGGGCTCTGTTACGTCGCTGGTTAAAAATAACTGGCATATTTAAGGCTGCGGAGGAATCCCAGGGCAGGCAAAGGCTGGACAGCCTGCCGCCCGGCAGGAGCTCTCGCTTCCCTCTCAGTCGGTTGCTCCCTCTCTCCGCTTCCTCTTCTTAGTCCAATATTAAGCCCTGCAACATGACCATGACCACCGTCCCATACCTCAAGCACATTTTTTCAACGCCTGTGAAAACCCACCACTGAATTCTATGATGTGATGAAAGCTCCGTGTTGGTCTGTTGCATCCCAGCCGGACCGCAGCTCTGTCCAGCTATAGAGGCTCGGCTGGGATTGTCCAAACAAACTGACTCAGACCTCATCCATATGCATAGCATCACACAGCAGAACTGTCAACCAGCCCCGTCTGTCAGCATATGGAGCCCTTTAGAAAACAAATACTGAAAACTGTTTTGTCATAAGCAAATTTCTTTTCACTGTGATGATTTATATACAAGGCTCCGTTTGCTGGTGGATGTCTGGACCGCAGTAACAGGTGTGGTGAACTCTTGAGGCCTAAACACTGTGTAACACTGAACACATGGGCCTGAATCCATCAGGTGTTTTTAGATCACACAGCGTTTGGGATTATTGTGAATGAAAAGATTATAAATGTACACTTGAAGATGCAGACATTGTGAAATAAAACAAATCAGGAACATAACATGTAGTAGTTTGTAGAGCTGAAACTATGACTCAGTCAATAGACAGAAAATTAACAATTTTTTTCAAGTATTTACTGCATTCAGTTTTTAAATGTGACAGTTTATTGATTTTGCTGTTTGGCATCTCAGTTTTAATTGCTTATCTTTTTGGTTTGGGGCTGTTTGTCAGACAAAACAAGCACTTTGAAGATGCCTGTCACTATGGGCTTTGAGGAATCTTGAGAGACATTTATGCAATATTTTCTGTAGCCTAAACTATAAATCTTAAAAAAATAATAATATCGCAGTGGAAATTTGTATCAGAATTTAAGGAATATCTGATCAACAGCATGGTGTTCGTTATGAATTTGGAATGCCTGAATATTGACGTATGAGCTTTGAACAGATGTTGGTATCAAATATAAAGGCAAAAGGAGATGTTAGATAGTGGACATTAGGTGAAATGACACGTTTTTATTGAAAATAATAATAGTAGTGAAGTCTTCAAACTACTTCTGAGAGGAGGAAATATGTATGAAGTAAAACAGAGGGAAATCCTATCACAATTAGGCCTGCAGTTGGTGCCTTGTTGCTGAGCTGCTCGATGGTTCTTTAGCTTTTACACTGACACAAAGTTCCTACATATACAATTGCATTACAGTTAATGTGAGGTGGAGTGGAGGGAGCTGCAGCACAGAGAATCCAAAAAAAAAAAGCTTGACTCAGCTTTCAAGAATTAAGAAAAGAATGAAAACTATTTTTTAATTAGCGAACAGCATCTGGAAGAGAGCACTGAAAAACCTCAATATCTGGAGTTATGATCCGCTGGTACTCGTATTCAATTGGGTGCTTTCCAGGAGGGGGAACTTCACTGAGGGACACCAGTGGAAACTATGTCAGTCACATACACAACAAGAGAGAGGGGGGAAAAAAGCCAAAATACTCAAGAGCTGTGCAGTTGTTTACTACTTTACATAACATCAATATTCACACCTCTGCGACTGGATCATCAACTATGTCTGATCTCGATTTTGAATATTAGCTTAAACACAGATTTTCAGCTGCACAACTACGGTTTAGAAAACATTTAACGTCTCAGCAGTCGAAACTCCCACTACCCCCAAGAACGACACATGCTCTCACTTTAAAAAAAAAAGAAAAAAAGTGAATTATTCTGAAGACACAGTAGGTGTCATGACATCCACATGTGATCCACGCTGATAAGCAGAGAAACATTATCGGGACATTTGAATTAATGATAGGAAAATGTGACCTCTGAAGTATGGAGTTAGAACTCAGAAGTTAAGCTTGTTTATACAACTACATTACCTCAATCGCTCCACATCCGATTCTTGCGGTTATGCCGTCAATGGCGTTGACATAATGTCAATATCTGGAACTGTGTAACACTTGAAATGATTCATACTGGGCTGGGTATTGCAGCTTCCATATTCTCAGCACTGCTTTCAGTCAATACTGTAAATGTTGCATTAACATATCCCACACAAGGGTTTGGGTTGAGTTACCAAATGACCATGACTTCATTGTGTCAGAAAGAAAACACACAGTGGTGTCATCTTCTCTTCCTTTTTATTTTGTATCATCTCTCTGACATTATTGCGATGCGAAGCACCTCAGTTGTCAAAGTCAAGCTTTTGTTTTCAAGATCATTTTCAAAAACCATTATCTCCCACCATAAAGAATATGGCTATAATGACATCGCTGACATTGTGTTCCTGCCTGGAAGCAGGCCTCCAAGAACGAGACATGTCGTTCAAACATCCACACACAATTGAAGAGGCACATTGTAGACAACACACGTATTACTGTTTGATATATTAACAGTACAGACACTCAATCTAACCAAACAATTCATAATGAGTTGCCCAACAGGATACGCTTTCTATTTACAAAGTTCCATTGTTGTCTTTATTTTTTCCCACCAGTTTTTGTTTGCCAACCAAAGAAACGTGCATTCGTGCAATTTAAACAGTGAATGAAGAGACCAACCAACACTGAGTGCTGTGTTAAAATGTCGAAATTAAGTTTGTTGACATGCCTAACGGACAAGATCCTGATGCAGCAGGATCAGTGGCAAGCACTTTGTTTGCTCTTGCACTGAACTCTTGAGTCAATGTCTCTAATTATGTTGGAGAGAGAGATTAGTTAGCTCGCTAGCTCTGAGCAAACACTGCCTGAACCCAATTCAAACTCAACACTGAACACTTCTCAGCATTTTCATTTCCCCAGGGGAGGTACATTTCTCTTCTATGTAATTTACATAGCTATACTGTAGTGTTAAATTAAGTCTTTCTCATAGGACTTTTTTTTGTTATTGTGCAAGAGCTGCGAGGGTGGCCAATAAATATTGTTTACTAAGGGCTTGATTAGGTTTGCTTTCTATAACATTTTTGCCTCAAACACCTGTGTCAAGAAACAAAACTAAAGCCACAGCAGCCAAGATATGGATTATTATGCAGATTAGACCCACAGTTTGTCTACATACATGTATAATGTAGAAATGTAGGCCTCTTGCTGCCTGCTAAATTCAGCTTATCCCTAATTGTAAAAGTAAAAAAATTATTGTAAGAATATAATTATAGAAATGTATTAAAATAAAATGATCATGCTTTACAAGTGCGTGCATGCCTTGGGTGGGGGTTGACTCCTACTGCAATCCAGTGATGTAATGTAAATACAACACTTTGTATAATTGCCTCTAAACTGTGGGGAAATAATTGCACTCACCTATTATCACTTGCAGACAAACAAGTGGAGCAAAGAAATGACCAGCAAAGTGTTATTGTTCTTTTTTTTTAAAAATGAATTTAACAAATGTTTAAGGAGCTAACTGCCAGGTGCTTTTCATCCAGGTGATGGCCACGCCTGCAGGTGAGGTGACCCTCTGTAGCGTCTCAAAGATGCGCTTCTCACCCACGTTTCTCAGGGATAACAGCAGCAATGATAGGTACCGTTGCTATGAATACAAACAAACCTCTCTCTCCCTCCCTCTCTCTCTTTCTCTCTCTCTCTCTTTCGCTTCCCCGCTCGCACCAGCCTCCCCCCACGTGCTCCCTCCCTCGCACAAAATGTTTTTCCAAGCTTGTTGCTGCGCAACGAAGGCGTGTCCAGCAGAGTTCCGAGTGCTTTAAGGATACCTCTCGCGGTTTTCTCAGTTCAGGCTGCCGGTACTCGCATGGCAACAGGCGAGAGGGGTTCCCCCGTACGTCGCCGCTCTGTCTTGCCGAAATAAAATTAAAAAAAATAAATAAATTCAAACCGTCTGGCTGCTTCCACCCGGCGCGCCCAACAAGCGGCAGCATGTACCGGGATGTAGTATAACGCGCGACGCGGAGCAGAAACTTTCAACCCGGGGACATTGAACCCAGCGCAGTAACGCACCCGAAGAGCGGCCGAAAGGAACTCCACATCCAGATTCTCATTGATGAGGTGTGGACCCTTTGACGAACTTTCCCACAACAACATTTTGACTGATGCACACATCTGCTCTGTGGACTATAACAGGCTGCAGTCGCTGTCTCCGGGATCATCACACACAGGGATTTACCACCTTTTTTTCTGTTTTTAATTTCAGGCAACCTCCAAATGACGCAGAGATGGCTTTAGGTAGCACGCTTCTGCCGTCCATATCCACGTTCGCCAGCGGCCCCTCTGTCAAGAGTAAATCCATTGGAAATGCCAATTTAGTGAGTAGCCCGTGGTGTCTTATTAATCTTTTTGCATAATGCCAAATAGCCATATGGGCATCAGGAAATATGTAACCTGTGCAGTTTATTTACGGTGTAGTTGTTTTGTGTTATTATGGGCACAGTCGAGGCTTGACACTGTGCTCTGCTGGGGCGTGCACCAGTTTACATTGGCTACTCCAGCCAGGGGTTTTCAGCGAGAATGAAGCGCGAAAGCGCACATGGGACACCCCTCCTCAGAAAACATCCCGAAACCCACTATGATTATTAGTATTTTTATTCAGAAGGGGTTGTTCAAAAGTGTTTCTTACCCATCCCACCACTAGTGGTTTCCAGTGCAATGTCTTTGCGAGTGAGAATAATCTGTATTCTAGGAAGTGCTCTGTGTCAAGGACACTTGCCGCACCAGACTGAGCTGTCAAAATAGTCACTCTCCATTACAGAGGCAACTTCCTTCCTCCTTGAAGCATTGACTTATATTTGTATCCGATTTTGTATGTATTCAAAGCAAGCACTCATGTTTAGTTTAAGGACAGTGTGACAAGTGTGATTTTTTTAAACCGTAACGTGACACAGACAAGCAGCCTATATGAGGACAGTCATTAATGCCTCTGTAACTTTCCTTTAGAGATGGAAGGAGGAGTTGTCCCTTCTTAAGAAATCCAGTGTGCCAACCGGAAGTAGGGGCTCTGACCCAGACCAGCCCTCTGCCACCAGCACAACAAGCCCCAGCATGTCCAAGAAAGAGACAGAGCCGGACCTGGACTTGGACTACGACTTCATTCTTTCTAACTCAATTCTGCAGCAGCAGCAGCAACAGCAGCAGCAGCAGGAGGAGGAGGCCATGGCGGGCAGCTCTGCCCAGACCTTGTCGCCTTCCCCCAGCTCCTTCTCCTCATCTTTCCCTCTCCCCTCCCCTCAGGGAACTGCCAGTGAGCTCCTCTATACCATTCCAGATATCAGTGACGTCTCGCCCTCTGGAGGCTTTGTGGCAGAGCTCATGAGACCGGAGTTGGACCCGGCATACCTCCACCCCACCAGCCTCCACGGCAAGTTTGTGGTAAAGACAACGATGGACATGGGCGACTACAGCCAAGGCGTGAACGTAAGCAAGATCTGCGTTTCTGCCGCGTCGGAGCCGACTCCGTCACGTTCCTCGCTGCCCTTTATATGCCCCAGGATAAAGCAGGAGAACCTCAGTACCTGCACCATCTCGCAGCCCATGGACCTACACCTGGCTGGGGTAAACTCCCAGGGCAGAGGGAGCCAGCAGCAGCGCCCATGCCAGCTAGAGCTACATGGCTTCCCTGGCGGAGGGAGATCCTTGACAGGCGGCAGATTATCCTCATCCTCCTCCCTCTCCCCAGACCATCCTCTGAGCCGGGAGCACCAGGTTCTGGGACACCCCCACTCTCAGATCCCTCCCCAGGGTTACCACCATGGCTCCCCACAGGGCTACAGCTCCTACCCTCAGCCATCCTCCCTGCAGTACCAAGGTTAGAGCACATCTCTTTTTCTCACAATTCCGCCCTACTTTATATTATCTCTTGAAGTTAAATGTGGAAAAAAAACAAACATGGAACGGAGGAGACAACAGGAATATCAAGTCTGTAGAGTATATTTAAATGCATCTCATACAACCATAAGGGATTTAATTATACCCCAAAACCAGCAGATCAAAAGGAGTGAAACCTACATCCAATGGCCTTGGGCAAAAAACCTTCTTTTCATCATCAAGTTCTTTAAACCAACCGAAAAAAGATACAAGACATTACCAGATGTTTAACTAAAGTTATATAGTTGTTTTTATCCATTAGTAGTCATTATCCATTGTTGTGCACCTTTTGCGTTAACTTTTTACACTATAATACTTTTAAGTTTTCATGAAGAAGCCTGATGTTTTCTTTTGCATCTTAAAGTTGATGACAGAAAAAAAAGATACAATTCTGCAACTCCTGCTGTGTCGATGCATCGCAAGTGACTCAGTGCTCTCTTTACAATATGATCTGCTATGCAAACCAAGTTATGGGACCTGTGACCTTAATGCACCGTGTTATGTCTGATACATTCACTGAAAATGTTCTCCCTACATGTGGCAACATGAAGATGACCATAATCCTTTGACCCCCCCCCCCCACAGATCCCCACATGATCTCAAGTGGGGACTGCATGCCGGAGGAACCAAAGCCTAAACGTGGTCGGCGCTCCTGGCCGAGGAAGAGAGTCGCCTCACACACATGTGACTATGTTGGCTGTGGGAAAACGTACACAAAGAGCTCCCACCTCAAAGCACATCACCGCACGCACACAGGTATGTTACTGTGTTTCAGCTGTTCTTTACAGCGTTTTGGTCAGCCATTTATGTGGTGGCATGTGCAGGTATCTTTCGATACTCTCATGAAGAAGCATATTTTGTGTTTTTATTTAATGTTTTAACGGTTCAGCACTTTTGTTTTTTTAATACTGTTTTAATTGTTAAGAGCTAATTACAGGTCTTATCCAAAACAAGCAAGTCACAGTGAATTATTATTGAGTCCTGATGGGGGTTAGATGGGTGGGGGATGGTGAAGGGGACTTGCTAGACAGGTGCGGTGACACAGGTTTAGACTGATCCCTGTTCAAATACAAACCCCAGGCAGATTAGCGTGGTGTTCATGCACTAGCTGTTGGACAGGACGGACCTCTTTTCTCCGCAAGGTGGGGAAGGTTGGGCCAGTTTAACCTCGGGGCCGGCGCTAACTGCTCCATGTGTGTATTGTGTTTCCATCAAAGGGGAGAAGCCTTACCACTGCGACTGGGAGGGCTGCGGTTGGAAGTTTGCCCGCTCGGACGAGCTCACACGCCACTACAGGAAGCACACAGGCCACCGGCCATTTCAGTGTCTGAAATGTGACCGGGCCTTCTCAAGGTCAGACCACCTTGCTCTCCACATGAAGAGACACTTATGAGACTTTGTGATGGATGAAGGCTCCAGAAAAAGAAAGAAAAACAAAAAAACGCATGTTAGCAAGAACCCGGAACTAACTTGTGACCTACACTTTTTAAAACCATAATTTGCCTTCAAGCCTGTTGTCAAGCAACAAGACAAGCTGTGGTGTTCACGGCAAAAACAGCGTTACTCCCTCAAGAGCCTCGAATTTCTCTCAAGACTGATCCCGTCTTCGCACATTGAGCAGGCGACTTGAAAAAAGACCTTTCAGTCAGGGTGGTAAACTTTTTTTTTTTTATGAAAGGGACCAAACTGGAATTTGTCTTATTTAACTGACAAAACTTGGAGGACCAGGTGCCAACAACTTTTAACTGGAAATGTGTTTCTGTCAGGGAAACCAGGAGCAACAGACAAACATCTCCAGAGGCCTTAGACCAGCAACATGCCAATATAGGCTCTGTTATCAACTACACACTGTTTAAGATACTGTATTAATAAATACATCTATATTTATATACACATTTCACCTGCAATGCCATTAATTTCAGGTACAAATGTTAATTTATACAGAACGCTGCTCAGTGACTCTGAAGAAGGTTTTTTTTTTATCAAAGAAAAGGTACCAAAGATTAAGGACAATATACAAAAGGGTGAAGACTATGAAAAAGTGCCATATGGTTGTTTGTGCGTTTCTTTGGAAACCCCTCTTCCACAATCTGACTTAAATCAGGTGAACACTTCACTTTATACACGGTGATGGCAATCTTCAATGCACTGCAGTCGCAAAGTGCAATAATTTATATGAGACATTCATATTTTTGTATTGAATGAGTAACTCTGAACAAAGATTCTTTTGTTTATAGCCAAAATATGTAATATAATCTTGAATTTTGTACATTTGTAAATAAAAATGCTTTGTTATTGTTTTGTATTTTACACTATAATAAAATAAAATGTATTTGAAATAAGAAATCTATAATGGCCTTTATACTCTACCATATCTACATCATTATCTCATTGAAAACATCACAGATTTCCCCGCTAGTGTAATGGAGAAGCACCTTTAAATGGCAGCAATAGCTCTCACAGTCCGCTCACACACAGTATCCCCCCCCCCCCCCCCCTGATAATAGCCATATCGCCGCAGGCAAACTAACACAATGTTTTTATTTTAAAAAGCACTCCTACAATGTCCTGTTTCCTTGGGGTTCTCTTTCAACCTGTCAGTGGGAAGAATGGCGAAGACAACCGAGTTACTGGCTGACATTCAAAGATGACACCAAATCTGACTGCCACTCTGTGCAGAAGCTCTCCGGTGCACGATATGAATAAAACCGATAAAGATGCTACAGTGAGACAGTGTCGTCGTATGTCTCTGCTACATGTGTCCAGCTACATGCATTTAGTCACAAAAAGAAAAGTTACTTGAGAATATTATGAAATTACAAACATGAAATTGTGAGTGACTTACACAACATTGAAAGGAACCCCGTATCAAGGTGATGTTAGCGCTGTAATAATTGTGTATGTTTTAAAAAAAAAAATCTTTACAGTAAATAAAGTGATATTACAAAACAGAGGACATGATTGCCGTTACGGTTAATCATTTTGTAAGAAAAGGATGGCACTTATAAGTTATGTCAGTGCTTGATCTACTTTTATTTATTCATTTATTTAAAAAAAAAAAAATGTGTCCATATATTTCTACTGTACAGTATGGCTACACAACACTCCACAAAACATGTCTTTAAATTCATAAATAGTACAAACAAGCGACTAAAACAAAATCTGTATTTCAACTGTTACTTCAAAAGTTGCCTTGTAAAAGAGGTGCAACTATTGCATTACTTGAACTGCGTGTTAATATAAACAAAGTTTATATGTTGCTACATTTACGTCCTACAGAGTAAACCGCATGTCTCTGATATTCACTCACTTTGTGGTAGACGGGTCACACACACCTTCAGGCTGGCAAATAGAGCTCAGTGTAGACCGTGTTTCCCTCTTGTAAATATGTTGTGGTCTTATGTTGCCCCCTGTAGGTCAATTCCGTTTTAAGCACACTCGGGGCTCTTTGTCATTCAGCTTCTATTCCTAAACAGAGCATTATGGGGCCCCCTCTTTGGAGCTTTTAAGCAATTCAAAAGTAATTCAGTAACGAGCCTGAGGTACGATGACACTGATATAGTTCACATGAAAATAAAATATTCTCTGTAGTCTTTAGTAACCTGACACTTTGTAAAGTAAATGACATGTGTGTATTACACTTATACATCTTTTCTGGTCAGTTTAGTGTTCACTGCAACACGTTAGCCTTATTTATTGCCCTGGAATTTGGGGTTGTAGGGTATCAGGGGGTCTGATGGACTGGATTTTCTCTTGCCAATAAATTAGAACCAGGATCAAATCATAATGTAATAAAATAC
Organism: Leptoclinus maculatus; assembly: GCA_032191485.1. NCBI lineage: Eukaryota > Metazoa > Chordata > Actinopteri > Perciformes > Stichaeidae > Leptoclinus > Leptoclinus maculatus. Next base: position 11,511,425 of record JAVDOI010000017.1, read on the forward strand.
CTGTACACATAATTACCCCCAAAAGGTTATTTGTAACCTTTAAAGTCACATAACATTTTTTTATTTTTATGTGAAAATGTCAAGTAATTGCAACTAAACCTTACCATGTGTTAAAATGCCTTCAAATATGATGCATTGCAGCTGAGACTTCTTTACCCAGCACCATGCAGACGAGGGATGTTGATAGAAAAAGAACCAGTGCCATACACGTTGTGCACAACTTTATTTCTTTCAAATCTCCATTACTTGTCAACTTAAAAAAACAGAACAAGAGTGCATGAATACTGTTGGATGTATCCTGAACAAACCTCACTTATAATGTGACATACTGCAAACCATACTGATTAAAGTATTCAAGTAAATCAATAGCACACAGGTGATTTCTGATGCAAAGTTCTAGTACTTTAATTGTTCCTCCATTTCGAACTGATCACAAACAGCTGATAATGATCCAGTGTTATTAAGAAAGGTAAACGTGGAAGTGGTGAATAAATCTTTTTTTGTGTGTGTTTTTGGAAATGTAAAAGGCTTGTTGTACACATATTTAGCAATCAAAAAGTAGAGGAAGAAAAAAAAGTCGAGATGAAAATTTAATCATCGTCAAAGTTCTGTTGTAAAAGGAAGTTGGCGGCCAAGTTCTCGTTCTTCTCACATGCGAAGTAGGCTTGTATAACGAGTCCCTCCGGAAATCCTAAAGCTTTTAGCTGCAATTGAGAGAGAAAACAGTTGCAAATTAGCCAAACAATACTTTAATAAGCAAATACTATTTTCTGCTTCATGTTCAACAGTCTCAACACCGTGAAAGATAAAAATAAACGTTGTCAGAGTTGTGTATCTTATTCCAGCACATCTGGTAAAGCAGTACTGAACTCCCCGCTGAGAGGAAAGCGGTTGGTGACAGTGTGGTGCTCCCCCCCTCACCCTCACCCTCTCAATGGCCTCTTTCTCCTGTGGCGTGACCTGGATGTAGCTCATGTGACTCCCGCCGGGTGTGTCCCCCGCTATCCCTCCGGCTCCCCCTGCTCCTCCACTTCCACCTCCTCCGCCTGCCGGCACTGTCTCTGGATTGGGTTCATTCAGCATCTGGATGAACTGCTCCTGGTGGCTGCTAATCTCCTACAGTGGTAAATGAACATTTTAGTCAAACTGAGATAATGTTTTTTTCAAACCTACATACAACTACTGGTGGAGTACCCCTTTAAGTGAACTGACACTCCAATGCCTAAACCGTGAACTCATTCAATCAGAACTGTGTCGAGGCCCCCCCCCCACCACACCTGCAGCAGCTCCGGGTTCTCCCTGCCGATCTCCTGCAGCAGGGCAGGAAGCAGGGCGGCATTCTGCTGGATCAGCTGTCGCATCACGTGGAACTGCGGCTGATTTCTAAGGAAACTGAGGGGGTTGCCTGAAAGGACAAAACGATAGTCAGAAAGTTTAAGCACCAAAAAGAAGGATGATACCAGAATCAAACGTTTGCTCATTGAGGCTGCTGAAATATACCGACTTCTACGGGTCGCTTACCTCCCGCAGCACTCGGGGAAGAGCCAGTGTTGGCGGGAAGGCTGATGCCACCTATGGGTGCAGCTTGAACACTCACTGGAGGCACCACCGCCGCTGGGCCCGTTGCACGGCCCGGATCTCTGCCTGGAATACCCTGAAAGACAAGTAACAAAATACAATAAATAAAAAAATAATAATAAACATGGTGTATGGGTGCCGCAATTTGATTGTGAGACTCTGGATTACTTGTAGTTCACTTCAGTTTAAAGTTTGTGGGTTACATCATGTCATGTACACATTTTAGGATTAGGCAACTCAGAAGTTTTTGAGAAGTGGTTATGGGTGGAAGATTTGTATAATGTCATGTTATGCATGTCACTGGCGAGTGACAAACATAACATAACACTAAAACCAACATAACACATTCCAAAGGCAATGTCAATTTACAAGAGCCTGACCTGAGCAGGGATACTGAGCTCTATGATTGCCCCGAAACCACACAAGAGGTAAAAGCTATTACGTTCCAATCCAGCAATTTGCTCAACAACACATTTGGCCTCAGACTTAAGACGTTCTTACCGTGAGCAGGTACTCCACGGCTCTGTCGGGGTTGTTGAAGCTCGCTCTCAGAGCTGCTATCACCTGCTCCCTCTCGTAGCCCATGAGCATCATCTCGGTCACCATGGCGTCGTATGATGGGCCCGTCACTACAGGAACACACACACGCACATCAAGACAGATCAGTAGTGGGACTAAAGACCTTCACAGTCGGTCAACAGCATCTTGTGGACGAAAGTTCCTGTATCAGATTCAGAATTACATTTCTGTCGGATCTACAGATTCACAGAGGCAGCCTTACCTAGATTTGAAACCGCCTCATCAATCAGGTTCGTGTTCGTTGAAGCCTCAGAGCTTCTGCAAGAGAAAACAGACCTTGGGTGAGGCGTGATCTGCACGTCGCCTCTCAACAGAAGACTCGGTGAAACCAGACAGATATTTAAAGACAAACATCTACCCATCTTTACCCGACAGGGGTGGAAGCCGGCTCAGCAGTGGAAGACTGCGTCTCCTCTGGTTTGTCGTCTGTGGCGGCTCGCTCGGATGTGTTGTCAGAGCTGGACGATGAGGCTGCAGTGCTGGGAGCTGAAGTGGCAGGTGAAGGCTGCGGGGCGGCCGAGGCTGCTTTAGCCTGCGAGGGAATTTATAAAAACATTAAAACGTGTTAAATCTCTGATATCACTTGAAAGCGACAGTGGGTCATTGGACATGAGCGGTTGGCGGTGGAAAGAAAAGGTCACAAAACCGACTCATAACATTCATGAGCATGCTGTACTACATTTATTGAAACAATTTCTAATTCACAAACCTTTGTCACCATGACCACCACAAAGTTCTTCTCATTGATTTTGTATTCTTTGAGAGCCGTGTCATCGCTGAGGACTTTACCTGTGACGAAACAGAAAAATGAGACACCTGGCTTTACCTGGCATGAACCCTTGAAACAACACGCAGGGACGGAACAATAGATGGTATCACATTTCATCGCTGAATAGAAGGTTGTTGAGCGGTTTATCGCCCGCTTTTATCACCACGTCTGGTTCTTTGTTATATTGTTTTTTTTTTGAGTGCGTCGTGTGAGAAGCCACTTTAAGTAGATCACACAAAGCTTCATTGTATAAAATGCTACAATATGCTAATGCATACACAGAACCTGCAACATGCATTCAGCGTCCCTCTGCATTTGTCATGTTTGAGTGCTTTACGACACAAAGGACAGCGGCATAATTTAGTCTGACAAAAATCCTAATTAGTACCCGGTTTTCCCCAAGATTTATCTCCTCTTGTTTTGAAAGTCAGACGACTGCAATGAAAGTAAGCTTGTCATGAAACACTTGCCAAACCAAGCTGCTGCCTTTGTAGTTATCTGGATAACTTTTTCATTTGTCTGACGTGTTCTTTGGCAGCTTTTCTTGCTGTAGGTTTTGCGCTTTAGTGCATCAGCTTAACGTGCTAAACAGAAACAACACTGCAGACCTCCAGCAACTATTAACCAGCTCTGCAGTAGCTGAACAATATTACTGAGGGCCTAAAATAACGTGGACACAATTAATCAATTTAGACCTCTCAATGCAAAAGTAGAACAAATCCAATGTGTGGACATGTGCATAACAATGCAGCAGCTATGATACAAACTGATGCTTACTTGTAATTACATAAGTTCTCAAAATTTGACATAATATGGTTGAGAGGGAAGCAAAGAAGTTGGGCAACGTCTGCTATTGAAAGGCTAAATCCTTGTAAACAAATAAAAATGTTTACATTTTGTAGAACATGCAGAACAAACAGCGTTTGAATTTTTCATGCTGGATTATGAAGAGAATCTTTCACTCTCCCATCTCCATGTATAGTGTACAGACTTTTATATTATATGTTAGAGTAAACTAACGCACTCAATGTAGGCCCACTAGCTTCAAGAACACTTTGAATTAAAGCTACTAGCTTTCATGACACAGTGACAGTGAACACGCTGGATAAACCAGGTGCTTCCTGATCTGAATGAGTCTTGTGTGGTTTGCCAGGAGACCTTCCCATCACTGTGAGCTTCACTAATTAATTGCTGAACAGTGTGATGACTTGCAGCACACAATAAATAAACACAATATCAAGAAATGTGAGGATTTAAAAACAGCAACATACCAGCATATATCAGTTTCAGTCCAGCAACTGAAAAATTGTCCTTTCCTTTCTCCTGTTCAATCCTCTCCTTTAATGTCTTCACCTGTGGAAAAAAAATGACACATTTGTGATCCATGTGTAATACTTTAATATGAAATGAATCAGGTTTCAACGCCACCATTTTCGCTCAGCCCAAACTATAGCACGAGTTAGAAAATAAAGTTCAAAGTGTGCTTCATAAACCTGGAGTTGAACATGCTGGTGAACTACCAGAGAAACCATTGTAAACACATAATTCATATTACAGACTGAAAGCATAACGTTTTATTTCGAAAAACCAAATTAACGAAACTAGAAAACTAACGTTAATTACGGTGCACCCCCCGACCCCCTCCCTTAATCTGTCCATAAGTGGGCTACGGCTAAATGCTGACAATACAAACTACTTTTCCTGACCAGTAACGTTAGTTAATAAATAACGATAATCTCAGTGTCAGACACAAGACATATTAACCAGAACACTTCCGTCCTTCCAAAATGTACCCGTTGTGTTAACGCTGACCCATCTATCGATCGATTTGAAATGGTCGAAAACAAAAGTCCTCCGTTCCAGGACATACCCAACTCCCACTCCACCCCCTCTTCACAAATGCATGGTTTCAACTCTCACCGTCTCCTCTTCGTCGATGTCGATTTTGAACGTCTGCTGTTGTAAGGTTTTCAAAGTTATCTGCATTTTGTCGTCGGGGTTTGTCGTTTTATTATCCCCGGGAATAGTTTAAACGTTGTAGATCCAAAGCAAGAATCTGGTCTGTTTTTGTTGGCTCATTACAAACTGTCAGCCGCCATGACTTTTCGCTTTTCTTCTTCTATGTAAGATATTTAAGCTACAGCGCTCCTACTGGATGGTCCTGGAACTGCAGCTGAAATCACCAGTTTTTACAGGTGTGCTTTATTTCGTATTAGTAGTTTAGTTAGTAGAAATCTCTCATTATATCCTTTATTTAAATAAGTCGCTATACCTCAATTTAAAACAACTCCATAGCAAGTAAATGTCCTGCATTCAACATTGTACTTATGTCAAATTATTATCAGCAAAACGTACTAAAAGTATCAAAAGTAAAAGTAGGCTTCTCTTAATGCACAATGGCCACTCTCAGAGCGTTTTACTATTATAATGTTATTTTTATTGGATTAGTAATAGTGATTTATTAACATATAAGCAACACTTGAATGTGGTAGTTTGTCAATATGTAGCCGATTAGCGGCTTTATATACTGTTGGATAGTTAAATAGTATTATAGGGCATAAGTGTTTAAATATATACACTCTGCAGTATTGTTTCTCCAGTGCACTTCCACTTAAAAAAAAGAATAAAGATAAATACCTGCAACACTACAAATAGGTAGTAGCCTATGTAAGTATTATTATTATTATTATTAATATACAATATTATGAGTTTACTTCTTAAAAATTATTTTATTGTCAGTTATTTTCACAAAACAGTGCATGGCAAGGGAGGGTACATTATAAAAACAGGAGAAAAACATACTGTAATAGAGAACAATGTTATTTTACCCTACTTTTTGCCTTTTGATACATATGTTTTTGGTGCTTTTTCATCATGGTCCTCTGACATTGGTGGTATAAACATGCTTCCCTTACTGAATTTGAGTTAGTATTTCAGGCTGTTATCACAATCCCAGGTCATTCAAGCATGGAGACATTTCAATATCATCCATCCAGCACTCAGTATTCAGAGGCTTTATTGACTTCTGCCTCACATGCTGCACAGCAGAGAGGACTGTTAAGTGCCACAGATAATATGCTGGAGTTCAATGGAGTCTCTTCCCGTGGCCACTTTTCTCCTTATGCTCATATCACTCCACCTCACTTGTGAATCTGTTAATCTCTCACTCCTCTCAACTGTCCCTCCCTGTTCTTCTAGCTCTCTTACACTTCTTCTATCCTGGCTTTCTTTTCTATCACTCCACTCGCCCCCCCCCCCTTCTCTCTTGTCATCCAGTTATTACGACAGGAGCTGTGCCCTTGCCTGCTTTGGCTCAAGCGTATGCTCATCATGCATTCCTTACGTTGCTCCACTCAGCAGCAGCAGCAGCAGCAGCAGCGTCCTCCTTTCCCCTCTCCCCACTGTGGCTGTGCCTCTTGCTCCTGTCTCCAGGGGTCGTCAGTCTGCCATCGGCCCCCTCTGAAGTGGTTGAGCCACAGAGATTACAGTCTAATCCCTGGTGACTTGGAGATATTTTTAAGAGATGATGTTAGACATGTGAAATAAAGACTCGGTCCCTTCGAAAAACAGGCGGGAGAGGAAATTCACAGGACGTGTGTGAAATTGAGAATTTCAAAAGAAAGACACAGATAGACTCCTCCAAGTGCTGTTTTTTTTTTAGAGAGATACAGGGAGATGTTGAGGTAATGAAAAGACTAATCGGTGAAATATAAAGCGGAAGCATAGCCTGCTGATCTCAATGACTCGTGGTATTTAGGGCACAGCATTTGCAGCGCGTGCGGTTTTGGTCAGCAGAGCTCTAGCTGGGTGTGGAGTAGAGCAAAGACAGAGAGAGAGAGAGCGAGAGAGAGAGAAACAGAAGGGTGGAAGGGTGTAACACAGAGTGAAGGCCACTGAGATGCCTTCTCAGCCCGAAGCTATTTCCTGTGGACGAGCTGCTGAGAGTATTATTGGATGTTTCAAGGGCTCTGTTGAAATGTTACAGAGGAAATCCTATATGTCACTGAAAATATGAATTATGTTGCACAAAAGCTAGAATAGATAACCAAGACATTTGACATTATGCTTAACTTTGGTCAATCATGTAGTTGCTCAAACATTTAAATTACTCCTCCGTGTTTCCACTGAGTATCACCAACAACACAAAGGCTCAAGTGGTGGTGGTGTCCATCCGACTTTCCTCTACCGTATTAAAAAAGATTGATATGAACAAACATTTGAGACATAAGACAGAGGAAGCAGGCATTATTACATAAAACAAGACAAAGAGTCTGTGAGGCTGTATACTTCAGCAGAGTGATTCTTTGAGCTGAATGCTGACGTCAACGTGGTAATATGCTCAGTGTCAATGTTAACATGTTGTTTACAGGTGTGTTAGCATGCTAACATTTGCCAATTAGCTGAAAACACAAAGTGCAGCTGAAGCCGTCATCAGGTATTTGGTTATACACCAAAGTCTATTTGACCTGACAATGGCCCTAGATTAAAAATCATGCGATCACCAAAGTTATTAGTATTCATCCTCTGGGCACCATGAATGTCTAACAAACTTCATGGCAATCCAACCAATAGTTGTTCAGATATTTCCGTCTGTACCGAGGTCGTAGACCGACCCAGTGCCCTCCCCAGAGCCCGCATGGCTGAAAATATCTTTTTGCATTGACCTGCTCATGACTGGAATTCCTCAAATCGTCGTTTTTTGTCAGTTATGCCAACCTTTTCTTTTATGGTCTGCCACCTGGATACAGATATTTGCTTTGGCTAGGTTTATGTATTAATAGAATTAAGAAATAAAAATAGCTTCTCTGTACGAGAACCATATCCAACGTAAATCTCCAAGTAACGACATGAAGTATCTTCGGCTAATATTTGTCTCTGTGGGTCCTTTGTTCTTTGCATATCTCGTGAACCGTTCATTCACACTCAAGGACGCCTATGTGTCAGATTTTGTGCAAACAGCACTCTGCAAATCTATGGGAATAGGTTTTTGATGGAAGATTAAAGACAAATCAGAAGAATATGATGTTACAGGAACAAGTTTTAATTCCCCTACTCCAAATATGTTCCCCCCCGGGACTTTTTTATTAGACTGAAGCTGTTTTTTTTTATCATGGAACTGGAAAGATTGGTTGAAATAGGATACTGTGCAAACCAGTGTATCATTTTTACTTACTACTTACAAATGTTTACTGATGGTTCAAAAGATGGTTCAAAATGATCATTTAGGAACAGGAGTTTACATCCCACAATTTCAAGTTAATTTATGGATTAGAATTACAGATAAATTATCGGTCTATACTGCTGAGATGATGGCAGCGATTGTTGGTCTTCAGTGGGTGGAATTTAGAGGTTGGGAATAGTTGTAGAATTGTGTTGGGTACACATGTGTGACTAAAAGGGTAAGGAATTTGCTGATAACTTAAAAAAATCGCTGAATATGAGGAATAGTGGACATTCTATTTGGTAAAGGTAAAACTCTAATCAAAAAGATAATATCTGAACTTTGACAGAAAAAAAGTTGGATTAGGACAGTAAAGGCATACTACATACTATACATACTATAAAACATTCTAGGTTATTGATACAGATGTATTGAATGATGATTATTTTATCTGATATTTGATGTTCATGGTTCATTTGCAACCTAATTACATCATGTATTTACTCGTTATATTCATGTCATTTAAGAAACAAACATACCTACATAGAAGAGTGAGCATGTGTTGATCACGAGGCAATAAATAATGACAATTGAAAAATAAACAGACATTTTGGTTCTTTCTTATTAAACACTAACCATAATTCACCTACCTCATTGATTGTCACATCTAAATCCTGAATTGAATGGTTAAACAGAAAAGGTCAAAGGGCCAAGATGAGAAGATATAATGTGGGTCAAATACTGTGGTCCAAATACAATGACTTCAGTTTTATTGCCATTGAGATACAGAAAGTTTGACTCTAGAACAGAGGTCTTCAACAGGGAATCCGCGACCCCTAGGGGGTCCGCGGAGGTACTGCAGGGGGTCCGCGAAATTTTTGGTTGATTAGACAATTTAATTTTAAATTTTTTATACATTTATGTTTAAAATAAAAACGTCAATTTGAATAGCTTGTATGCATGATTATCATGCAATTGACAGACAATGTTGATATTGGCGTATGTATCAGCTGACAAGGTATATTTCTAAATGGCAGTGGCACGGCCACCCTACTCACTGTACCTTGCACATGTTTAAAATAAAAACATGAATATATGAACCTGTGTATTATTTGAATAGCTTAGTATTGAATGCACAATAAAGAGGTATGTTTATACATGGCACTAGGCCCAGTTTAATATAAAACACAATTTTATACAATATATATAGTCGGGGGTCCCTGCTCCATCTCTCTATCAGTTTGGGGGTCCTTGGCCTGAAAAACGTTGAAGACCCCTGCTCTAGAATATTATAATTTTCTTCTCTTTTCTTCTTTGCTATCATGTTACCTGTCTCGTGACCTCTCAGATTGATCTCTGGACCTCATGGGGGATGCAAACCGTCAGGCTGGAATTGGGTTGGGAACCAATGCAACAGACTACCAGCTCTTTAGCATGTTGGACACACCAGCATGGTTGTCTCGTAAAATTAAGTTCCCATCCAATAACACTGGTCTGCAGACGCCTGCTTTGGGAGGAGGGCTGTTTAAAACTGTTAAAAACCGTGACTGTAATCTGAGAGAAAAAACATGTCAGACTCATCACAAGTCTCAACACTACAGCCTGAAACGTTAAAGAAGCCTTTATTTAAATAAATAAATTGATGATATAATGAATCATTACATACAAATAATTCAGCGCCCATTGGCAGTTTATTCACATTCAATTGTGGGAAAGTGGCAGAAATATGACTTTATCAAAGTAATATATTATGTTCATTACTTAGGCTATTTGTTAATTTAGCTCTCCTGAGCCAAATTACGAAAAGTGGTAGCAGTCAAAGTCTATTCTGAATCCAAAGTTACAGGTCAGATATGCTACTGGTTTACACGACAGGAGTTTGGTGCGAGTATCTTACCACAGCATCCTACATCGGACACACCGGAAGCCTGATGTGAGCTCTGAGGCAGACTGGCACGCAGACTTCCTGCCCTCAGGTAGCATTGAAGCCTGGCTGACCATCTTTACACTCTGCTGTTGGCAGCCACTCAAGCTCCAGAGGAACACGTCCTCCGGGCCGCGATGGCTTGCCCCACACAGCGACACCTATCACTATGCAGGGCTTAAGAGCGTGACTGAGTCTTCCCCACAGTCCAAACACCCACCGTCAGCATTGGCTCCGAGAAGAACAGAGCTACTACTTTTTGAAGATACTGAGGTTAATTTCCACAAGATGTGTGCTTCATACACAAGATGACACCTCAACATTCTAATTTATTTGAGTCAGGGAACATGCGTGTTCCATCCAGCATTCTATTCTATTGCATTCTATTCTATTCTCAAGGGCAGATAATGTCTCCTTTTATGAATCCACTATTTGCTAGTCCAGCATTCACCATGTTTTCCATGGCACAGTTTTCACAAAACTCCACACATTATGACCCATTAACAGTAATGAAATAACACTGTATATTACAAAAAACATTTTGTCTAATTCTAACATAGCCGAATGCTGCATAGTTTAATGAATAATAGTGCATCATATTTTAATTGTTAGATTTTGTGAGTAAAATCTGAATCTGCAACGTAACCAGTAACATTTCTCTTGTCAGGTAAATGTAGTACTACAATGTTTTTCTCTGAAGTAGAAGTACACAGTACAGTTGAGTTGCACGTTTTTAAAGTGTCGAGTGTGAAGTTGTTTGTATGCAAGCAGCAACACAACAGGCCAAGCATTCGGCCCGTTCTCAACAGGCATGTTTTGCAAGGTCACGTCACTAGTTTGATTAAAATTGGTAATGTTAGTTTCTTCATAAAAAAAGGCATTAAGGATGATTTGATTATAAAAACGTCACTTCGCCCTTGACAGTGAAGCACTTCACTTACTTAATTCTCAATTTGCTATTCAGGAAGCTTGCTTATCAGTGAGTTTTAACAGTTTGACATCTGCGCTGATATGCATAATTCACTGATGTAGAGGGCAGCGGAAGTTATATATCCTACACGAGGAAGTGTTATTATGCGTGATATCAAGTGAATCAAGTTTGCAAAAAAATGTAAAAGAGTTATTTTACCAGGTAAAAGTGCAGCATGTTCAACCCATAACATCTGAGTGCTACTGTTAAGCAAGGAAAAGTCACACTTCAGAGCCCTGATGTAATTTATATTATGTACAAAGAAGAGAGCAACAAAATGAACCGTTATCTGATAACTTTATTATCAAGTTAAAAAAAGACAATGAATTACAATATTTACAGAATATCCAGAGATAAATGGAATAAAATTGTAAACAATCATTCTAGGCAACATCACAACCCACCATCAGGTAATCAGATTTAAATGGGAAGAAAGGCAAGAAGGAGAGAGTCTAGTGTCAAACTATGGAGACAACAGTCTGAAAAGAGAAGTTCATCGGAAACAAACTAAACATATATACAAGTATCCAGTGTGTTGTCAGCAGGGGCTAAACTTTGGGTAAACTGGGAATATTACAGTCTAGAGACTGCACACAGTGTGGGATTCATAGTCATTTTCTATTAAAATGATCACAGAACAACAAACAATTTTGGGTTGACAGCTTCATTACCCAGATTGTCCCAATTTATCATCTGGTTGACACTGGGCTTTCAAGCCGGGCAACAAGCTGCCTTAACAAAGCTTATTTCTACAACAACAGGTTTCAAACAGTTTTACTTTCAAAAAAGCTACACGCTGGTCCTGAAAAACTGAAAAAAAGGGCTTTGAGGTTCAGCACCAACTCGACAGTTTTTTTTTAAAGGTATTACAAGGACTGAGGAGCATAGTGGGGCTGCTACATTCCCACCTCCTGATGTCTGGGTAGACTACATGTAAGGGCAGGACTATTTGGAGCAAGTCAGCTGATGTCCTTACTGGTCATGGATAGAAGATACTGGAGTGTCAGATGTTGGACTGGACATGAGTCAGCTAGATCTCAGAGGGATCAATAGGCCGACTGGCCAATCCCAGAAAAGGACCAAGCTGTTTAGGTAAATACCCCTAACGGAACAATTTTTTTTCTTGTCTTTTACCTTGCCATGTTTTTCTCCTTCACAATAAAAGCCCAGGCCATTAGATAATAGAGAACTGCATACCTTTCCTTCATGTGTTTAAATATTGTACAACCACACTGCTCTTCCTATCTGCTCATTCCCATTACAGTACAGAAAAGGAGATATTTTTCATTGTAACCAGACATTGTACAACAGCGTAATAATGTTGGATTGGGGATTCAAAAAGCCCCTAAGGGTTAGCTATCTGTGTTTAGATTTCTTTTTTTTTCTTCTTTAAAAAAAAATGAAAACACCTAAAGGAAAAAGGGTTAAAGAATCCTTTCTGAAACACCACGATTCAAACACTTAACAAGTAGTTTTGTTTTCTATACATGGCTGCAAACGTGGTTCGCCTGGGTTACAAACCCAAATTTCCCATTTCCATCACTGGTTCAATGCTCAGGATAGACACAGCAGCAAACACAGCAGTCTTGGTAAATATTTTGGTACCAAGAACACAATTACATTAATCGTGCCCTTTTAAAAAATGTATATTAAAGTTATCAGCCATATCATTTCAGATTGTTTTATGTTGCTTATTGGTCTTATTGGAATTGGGCTTACATTTGACTTAATTGCTATTTATTATCTTATAAGGCTTTAGGGTATTCAAGCAGCAACTTTCAACAAATACAATCTCTGCCTTTTGTCAGTATCAACAATAACATGACAACTTTATCTAAAAAGAAGCACACATATCCAGGCTGTGACAGTTGTGCCAATACAGAATTTAAAGGAGTTTAAGTTGGGGGATTTAAAAACCTTTTAAAAAGTCAAAATAGAGTACCAGTGGCAAATAAACTCGATTTATGTGGAAACCAATGATTTTAAGGTTTTCTATGCTGGTTACACTTGTCTTTTCAGTGCATCCCATTACTACAAAACTGGACCACAGACTGTAGAAAAGCATATCTGTGGCATCAGCCATACGTTTCTGAAGGGATGTCTTAAAGCCAGGATTTGAGTCTTATGCTTAATGCCAGCCTGTCAGTCATTGGTAGCCTAAAAATCTGAATTTGGGTGATATGGAGGGGCCTGGATGGAGTTGAGGTAATCACCAGGGCTGACTGTGAAAGACAGAGACATCTGTCAATCACGCAAACATGGCTCCAAACATAGCCAGTTTAGCATGGAATTTCATTTGTGGTGCTCACAACATTGAAAAAAAAAAACACACACTAAGCACACGTTTTCCATAAACAGCTTCCCCTTTCACTCCGGATAATATAGTACAACACTCAGATCACACTATCAACAGTTTTCATAGGGACTTTTTGTTTGGTAGAAAGTAGTTCCAACAAAATCTACTAAATTTTCTTAAATGCTGTGAGTAAAACAAATTAATTTCCCTTGAATCAGAAAAAAAGTCTCAGAGACGGATATCTCAAGACTTTGTTTAAAAAAAGCAAAGCTATCTGCATAGCTAATTACCACCTGGGGTTGATGAGAATATATATATTTGTTTTGTAATCAGGTCAAACCAACACTTCAGGCCTCAACATTGTCTTTGCTGCTGTTTTGCACTACCTGGTTCCATGCTACAACACATTTCATTGTACTGATACTCTGTGAAATTACCATTAAAAAAATCTAATTTATTCTAATCTGATTTTATTTTAACAATGACTGTCAGAATTGCCACTGAGGCACAAATTAATAGAAGTGAAATTAGCTGTTGGGTCCATAAATTCTTGTGGAAAAGAACTCACAGAGAGATTGGGGGCGATTGCCTGGGTACTTCAAACTACCTCACTTTCTTTTTAAAATCAATTAAAGCCATTAAGTGGCCATTAGAGGAACTGGATTCGTAAGGCACTTCAACACTCAGCCGTGGTGGTCAGCCTCGTCAAAACTTTGCATTTAATTGTCATTTTGATGCCCATACAGAACTGGATCCTGGCACATCACATTTTCAATTGTTTTCACTGAAAAGACAAGTGTGATCTCTGTCTATTGATAATGATGACACATATTACGCCACTGTTACAAAAACCTGCAGTTATGTTCCAGGCTAACTCTTGCGATGCTCAGTTTAACGGATACCTATATCATGGGGATGCAGTCATGACACATTAAACATATCTCTGTTACATTGATCTTCTGAGTGCACAGGTTGATGTTGTTTAACCTGGACTACAAACAACATATCTTACAGGGGAAGGGAGATTTGAACTAATCCCATCATTTCCATTATTCCATCACGTGAAATTACTGGACAACGAAACAGTCAAAATGCGAAGGGTGCCACAGGCTGAAGGCTTATACGTAGTATAATATTAAGGGACCTAAAATATAGCAATTTGCTACAAACATTGGGGAAAATTGTCAGTATTTCTACGAATGAAGAAAACAGGATTTGTGTTTTTTTTTTTACTAAAATAGATAAGGTGCGATTTTTTTCTCGAGGAATACTTCTACACACTTAACACAAGGCTAAGATGAAAAAAAGTCTCAAATTTCGACAAGAAACAAGAATAGGTAGCTCTACAGTGGGCCACGGTTTTAAATGCTTTCATATCGCGTTTGTTCCATTTGGGTACATTTACAGTACCCCTGTTTTTGGTTGGAGGTGCTTCAAATTCAAAAATTCTAAATTTAGTTAATCATTTTGGACATCATTCTCTATAAATAGCTTAGTTTCATCTTGGTGGGATCTGTCACTGTAGATTTGACCAGAATGTCAGCAATAAAGAGTTCTGTTCACTATTGGTTACCAATATATTAAGATCTGTCCTAGGGGACTGCCCATTTAAAGAGCTCAGCCGTTTTATGCAGCACAATCTAATACTTAAATATGTAACACCTAAAATCTAGTAATGCGCCAACTCATAAGAAGTCACTTTTTTTCAGTTTCAATCTTTTTGTTTCCTTTTTTTACGATTCAACTCAGTGCTGATCCTACCCATGGTGATCAGTTTCTAGCATATTATCCCAACAGGCCACAATCACTTCAACCAAACTGTTGATCCTTTTTGGTGTCAAGCATTGTTTTGCCTTCCACATACTGGCTTGGACTTCCCACCGAGAGATCAGCGGGGTTCCCTTCCTCGTTGCCGTTGCTGGTCAGGTCCAATCCTGTGTCCATCAAGACAGAGGAGCCAGTGGAAGATGAAGCTGAGGCCTCTAATGCGGAGGTGGTGCTGGTGTCCATGTTATTGTTATTAACCACCCTAACAATGAGGGAGAGAGCAAAAATAAGTGCCTTTTACATGTGAAAAGATGTGATTTTTAAATATGCAGATATATACTAATGAGAGAAGACCACAGCCATGCCATGCATATATGGCATTGATTTAACATTTTCATCGGTGGTAGCACAGGTGCGCCTCTGACAGGTCTGTGTGTGTATAAACAAAAATGGTATACGCCATAATTGCAAAATTAATTCCAACCATCCAGAAGACACCATCAACAATTCTAAATGTTATTATTTTACTTTGTTGCCATCGTCTGTAGTGGTTATTCACATAAAACGCACAATTTAAATGATAAAAAAATAAAAGATTGTGTTTTTATTTGAATAATTGAAGATTGAGATTGAGAAATAGTTAAAAAAAAAAATACTAACATGCCGTGTCGAAGGACGTGACGCTCCCACTCGAGGCTGTTGGTGAAGCAGCGGCCACAGAACTCACAGGGAAGCCGCTTCTCTGCGCTGCCGGCCGCAGAGCCGCTGCTGCTGCTGCAGCTGCTGCTGGGAGATGCAAGGACCTCTGGGAAATAGAGTTCAAATGATTGGTCAGTCTCAGAACATATTTGTTCTTTCAGCAAACATTAGTGGTTGTATTTGACAGAATCATATTGTCCCTTGAATATGGACCTTGTTAGAGTAAAGATGAATATGAGTAGATATTATTTAACTTAACAAAGATTACTTCAGCTGCATTTACCTTGTAGGCCGGGCTTCTCCTCCTCCAGCCCCCTGACTTCCTCTTCATCTTCTTCTTCCTCCTCCTCCTCCTCTTCCTCTTTAAAGTGGTCCTCTATCTCTTCATCATCTATCTCTCTCTGTTCCTCCACTATGTTCTGCATAATCTCCATTCTTTCGTCGTCGTCGCCGTCGTCGTCCTCCTGCGCAGCTATTTTTCCATCTTCAACCATCTCCATCATTTCCCTTTCTTCTTCCTCCTCTGCGCTGCTCCCTCGTTCTTTTACCATCTCCAGCTGGTCCAGGTTGACGCGGCCCATCAGCTCGAAGTTCCGGATAACCTGATCAGAAACAGGAGGTCTCATCAGACGTGTATTTGTTTACTGTACAATGCAGCATAAGAGCAAAAAAAAATTAACAAAGAAGATGAAATATTTCGGTGACAGAACCGTCTCATTTCATTGCATAAAGCATTCTGTTGCAAATGATGTCACTCTTTCTGAGCAATTCCCTCCTCCCACACTCCCTGAGGACTGCAGCATCCTTCCCAGCGGAGGCAATGTCTGCTCTTTCACTCCTCTTACTATGAATAGGCTCTCTGTCTCACCCAGAAGGAGCCCTGCTCTCTTATTGTTCCTTTAAACTGCATTTCATCAATTGACAATAAAGTTTTTACCGGATTGAAGCACATATTTACATAACCTTGAAAAAAAAAAAAAAAAATTGCTTTCTAGACTGTTTTTGACCTTCAGCAACACATGAAAGGACCAACAACTCCTGCACACTGCTAATCACTTGGACTGACTTTGTTTATGATTTTCGGATCTACATACCTTCATTACAATTATAATGAATTCATATAGACAACAGCATTGGTACCATATATGTAAACCTAACCAGGGAAGGAGGGTGCCGGCAGTATTGTTTACGTACCGGTGCTGTTTGTCTATTTGGATTTCATATGATGAAGGTCTGAGGATGGTAAATAAAGTGAGCACAAGTGATTGACAGTGCGGGTGATCCGTTAATTTTTGGGTTCTAATCCAACGTATCTGTCTGATGTGCAGTAACTTTGTAGTAACTGTGACCTTGATCTACGGTACATAACATCTCAAGTAGCACCAATTATTTTTCAAAAGGATGAACTGAATGAGAAAGGTCTAATAGTAATAATAATATGCACGTAAAAAGATACTGCGTTTCTTCTCTTCACAGTCCCGAGTGTAAACTAAACTAAAGCAAACTTCTTGATTTTGCAACCTCTTGACATGTGTAAATTCTCTTTATTGTCTCTAAATGTACCATGTTAATTAGGCTGTCCATCCATTAGTCCTATTTCAGGTAACACAAGGGACGGACCTTATCCCAGCATGCTTTGGGTGAAATTAAGGATCTAGTCATGTTAAGAATTGAAAAACGATAGACGTGTGCCCTTTTAGTTTAATGTACTCTAAACTTGTAAAATACCATCTGCCTTCTCACATCATCTCATAAATTACCCCCATTAGCACAGACTGAGAGACAAAACCGTTTCCCTCCTGGATGTGGTAAGAATATTCTCATGTTAATATTCACTTTCAAGAATTCTAAAACTTTGAATGGAAAATTAGACAGTTTACACACTTTCACACTCCTGATTGACTTTACGGCCCACTGCTATTGGAATCTTCTGATAACTTCTCATATAATACAGTTTTATTATGGGGGAATATAGACAGTTGATTGGCACAGGCCTCACAACTTCCCATAAAACCAGCAAAGGCCATATAGAATGAATTGCACAGCTTGTGTTGAGTGTATCAGCTGTAAATACATCATGTTACAGCCATTAAGCAGACTGATTATTAAAACATGTTCTTATGAGTAAACCACATTCGATAAGACTCTCTGGAGATAAGCCAGAAAGTCTCTAAATATACTGTAGAATTCAGTTAGCTAAGGTACATGAATTTAAATGTAGCTACTTAAAGCATGTGTATCATATATGGACGCCCACTGACCTTGTGCTCAAGGCGTAGATGCTCCTCTAGCTGGCTCCGTTGACTGCTGTCGTAATAACAGAGCTGGCACTGGTAGGGTTTGATCTCGGCGTGCTTCTGCAGGTGCAGCTGCAGGTTCTGGTCACTGGAGCACGTGAAGGTGCATTTGTGGCAACGGAACACGAGGCCCTGCAGGTGGCGCGACAGCTTGGAGCGACTGACCTCCAGTGGAGCCACACGCTCCTCTGGTGGAGGAAGAGTGAAAGAGCAAAGTGCTTTAATTATTCAGTAAACAAATAGCTCCACAATGATTCTGCCGGTTGCCTGGGAACCTTGCGGTGAAGACAAGATCCCAACAACTTACTGCACTCTGGCCAAAAGAATACTAGCCGTTTCTCCATTTCCTGTCTTTAAACTCTCTTCATCTAACTCTCAGCAAGAAAGCAAAATACTGTAGCTAATGAGTCCCCAACATGTTGAACTATTCCTTTAAAAGTAAAGTTCTCCATGTCCCCAGTTGTACCTCGGTGCAGGACAATGTGGTCAATCATATTGCTCTTGTGTTTGGTGTGGTAGAGGCAGAGAGGGCAGCGCAGGTCTTTAGGGAGGCTGTCAGGTGCATTGTTGTTGTGACCGGCCTCCACATGCATGGTGAAGGTATTCCTGAGATGGATTCAGAGACAGAGAGAAGGATCATTGAACTATTGAGGGAAATGTATCCAGTGCTAGTATATATATGTTACCGTTATTTTACATTAATAAACGTCTGCAGCATCTAAACTCACATAAACAGCCTATAGTACACAACACATCATTCATGTTCCTATCTTTCTCTGCTGAAGTCTTTACTTACTTGTAGCAGGTGAAAAAGGAACAGTCTTTGCACTTGAAGAGCTTCTTGCCGCCGTGGCGGTCCCTGTAGTGCCGACGCAGGCTCTGCATGTATCCAGAGCTGAACTCACAGAACTCACAAGTCAGGACGCTGTCTGGTCGATTATCAGCCACTGTCGAGCCAGAAGACATCTGACTGCGGGATGCCAGCTGGTAATGACTAAGCTGCTGACGAACATCAGCTGGCTCCAGGTACGATGGATCTTAAGAGAGGGACGGAGAAATGAGAGAAACTTGTTGAAAATGGAACAGCTTCTAAAATACAATGCATTGCTGTAGATTAAACCAGGTTTCCAACTGTTTTGGCTTGTGGCCTCTAATAAAACAAAAAACAGCATCTACTTGGGGCTCCTTGCCATGTTCTAAGATGTTTATAAATTGTTAACAGTTCCACCAAAGAGACATTTCCCTCTAAACGCACCACATGGTTTCATTTAAATGGCTGTTCGAGCCCTACTAAGGTAAAACTCTCCAATATTCCACAAAAAAAGCAAAGATTAGAGAAAAGGCCCAGAAGTTAATGCAGATTTATGTAGCTGAACTTTCTATTTTTGTAACCCATTAATCATCTCAGCACCCCTCAAATGTATCTTTTCATCCTTTGGACCCAACCCGTAGGTTGGGAAGCGCTGGACTAAACTACCCGACTGTACATAAAGGAGAAAACCCAGCTCCACTTCCACCAGCTACAACAATGAAAGTCATTTAAAATGGATGCAGTATTAACAATCACATTTAATTACACATCAGTCACAGGGGCACAGTACTTCCGATTTTTTTCCATTTTCAATGCAGGCAGTTTAACTTCCTAATGAAGTAGAATACTGTTGTATTGGTACTTTAACTCAAGTTTACGATCTGTGTACTTCATCCACCTCTTGTCTGGAGATATTTCTGATGAAGAAATGTTTTCGCATTGCACAAACATGTGTACAGGCTACCAGTACATTTGTACGTTCTTCTTTTTTCATGATTATATTTCAAGACATGGCAGGAAGTATCCACTCTAACAAGAACACATCATCGCTGGAATGAAAGTACTATTTTCTCTGCTAAGTTCAAGAGGATTTGGGCACTAGTTTTTCAATCCACAAGAGTCCCTGTGCATCTAAGACTCGTGTTATTCCAATGCACATTTTTGCACAGCAGGATGGAGTTTAACCTACTTTATGTATCTTCTCTTTCATCTGCCTCTTCTGTTCTATTAATGAGAGCTGTCTGATGATTTCTTTAAAAAGAAAATGCACATTTTCTGTATGTACACATAAATATTTAATCAAAGACTATCAGTAGACAGCAGTTGATTTTTTTGGTCTCTGAAGGAGATACGACTCTCACGTATCAAATGCCCCCCCCCCCCCCCTCACAGATACAGATGTCATCATTTGTCCCCTACCTCTTTCCCTCCTCATTCCCTTTCTCAAGAGTCTATAATATCAGTGAGCAAGCTCATCTTCTCGCCCTACTTTGAGCCTCCAACACATCAATAAATAAACCACAGTGACACTAATAGAATATCTATCCATGTGAAAAATGCCTCATTCAGCACTCAAGAGTATGAGAGAGCTTGGAAGAAAAAAAAAAAAAAAAGAATTGGAAAAAAAACCTTTTACTTGAGATGCTTGAGATCCAGTTTCTCACTTTTGCAGAGGAGACAGAGGAATTCACACAAATCAAACAATGCCACAGTTGATTCATGTTTTTAATATCCTCTCTGCATTGTGGAGATGTAAAGAGATGAGATAGCGGATGGAGAGAGAATTCTGTCGTAAGGTGGCGATGTGTCTTGTTGAAAGGATTAAGGGCCAGAGCTGTCTATTACGTCGCATTAAATGAGAGGAGCAATACTTCTGTGAGGAGTTGGAGAAGACAGGGGAGGAGAAGAACAGCTTAAGTAAATTTAAAGGCTGACCTTAAAGCACCATCAAAAAAAGTAAGGATGGGGTTGGAGATCAAAGAACCTGGGTCTTACATTCATAGTTTTAGCGCCAATCAAATGTTAATCCTTTCAAAACAAACCCTCTATTCCACTTCAAATATCGGAATTCAAGACATTTGACTGAAGGTAGCCTGTTTGGCACAGTAGAGAGACATTCAATATGTCAGCTCTGCTCTTTCTCAATGCTTCACTTGTCTTGGTAGGGCACAGCTGACAGCGGTGGTTGGTGCATTGAGGAATGCTGCCCTGCTTCAGCTCCAGGGAAGATTCCACAGCTCCAGCAGCAAGGTGACAGCTGCTGCCAAGAACAGTCTGCAAGCTGTGCAATGCACGGCCACTAAAGCACCTAAAAACATGGCATCACATCAAGGAGATGGGTTCTGCACCAAGCTACGGTGAAGGTGCCTCTTTGATAGAACATATTCCGTAAAAGAAAGGTGTCAGACTCAACGTTAAAGGTGGCTTAGGCAGTCAAACTCGTGAATTCTGACATTATTTATTCAACCCGTGCACACAATACTTTCCCAAAGGCTTATGACACTTAATTATTGACCCTAACTGCTGCTTTTCCATATTCATAGGAAATTTAATGAGTTACATTAATAGTATGAAAAACCCACCTGGGCTGTAAACATGTACTGTATGTGCTAGATCTGAAATGATTCGTCAATTAATCAACAGTAAAATTAATCAGCATCTACTGTATGTTGATATTCGACATTGTCGTTTTTCAAACAATTGCTGGTTTCAACTTGTCAAATGTGAGGATATATATATATATAATGATGATGATGGCAAATTAAACAAGATTTTAAATACTTTTTCTGGGCTGTGGGAAACCATAACTATTTGGGGATATTTTCTAATAGTAGATAATATGATATACCACTCAGAGTCTTGGCTCCAAAGTAAAGAAGCTCTCTTCTGTATTACAATGAATTCTGCTTTGATGCTCAATCGAGATTTTCCAGATCTGGCCTGACAAGCGCATCATATGATCATACATCTACTAAAATGACATAATGCAGGAGCTCATACCATCCAGGGCCAAGGGATTCAGCTCGGCGTTACTGGCCAGCCGTGAGGGCCTGAGGGCGCCATGAGCAGCCTGGGTAGCAGCCCGGAGTTTGGGGAGGGTCAGGGCCTCTCCATGGTCTCTCAGAGAGTGCTCCTTCAGCTGGCTGATGGTCATAGAGGAGAAGGGGCAAGACAAGCACTTGTATGTGTACTGCTCACCTGGAGGGAAATCAAGAAACACAAGTCAACAACATGGCTGCTAAAGGAAATTTACTGTACAAAGGCAGTATTAGTTGAGAATCTGAAAAGACCTGTAAATGGTTTAAGATCCTTAATAAAAAAAAACGAAAAAACATGGTGATAATAAACACATCCTCCACCACAAACAAAGCTATTCCCCTCTAAGCCAATCTGTAACATATATGTCACTTTTAGGACTCCTCTTGGACCAATAAGCGTAATTTCGCTCGAAAAGAATATCGGGCTGCAATGTTTATTAGAAATGTCTTGAGGTATCGCACATAAACATGATCTACATTCTACTACACTGTCAAACAACTATTATTCTAGTTGACTAAGCCTTGAATGTAAACATGGATATACTGTAGTCTCACACAGGGAGGCGAGTCTGAATGTCATTGAGGCACTTTTTTTTCATAATTGGCGAGCTTTGTACAGGATGATGATGAGTCATGCATAAAGAACAGTATTTCATATAATGCCTACAGCTAATCTCACTCACAAATTACAGTCATATATACTAAACACTTTCCGTGATGTATGCCGTTACAATATATGACTGTACTGATGCCGCGCTGGCTACTGTGTGTGTTTCTGGCAGCTTTGGTAGAGTTTTGAATGTACCCATGAGGGATTTATAGCATCTTTCTTCCTGTAGCTGTTGAATACATTTGCTTAACAACCTAATGCAAGCAGCATCCTGCAGGAGAGTAACATAATCTTACCAGAAGTGGTTTAATAAGAAAAACTACTTCCTGATTGAACTATTTCTGTTAAGAACATGTTTGGAATAAAATAGCTCTGGATACCTCAGGCACGGAGGAGCACTGACCAAGCCGCGGTATTTGACGCACGGGGAGTGAGAACGAGTTGTACTGTGGGTGTATCAATACAAAGTATCTTAAGGACACAAATGAGAAGAACTGAGCCACAAAGATGATTTATATCAATCAACAACATCACCAAACTCTACTTTTCAAATGTAATCGCAACTCAAAATTGGTTTGTGCCAATTATCCACAGCAGCTGTCGGGCGAACTCTTTTTGCTTTTCCTTGTTCTTTCCAATCAGACAGTTAAGAGCACTCTAAAGCCTTTTGATAATTGGCCTTTCTAGTTGGCCACTTTTGAGATAGTTTCTTTTGCTCATGTATTGATTTCTGAAGTGGAGCTTTTTTACATTTGCTTGAATGTCTATGACTTTGCTGTCTTGCTCCCTCAATAACAACAAAGAACTGATCACAGGCAAAGATCTAACTGAAGACACCTGTCAGCATTCACCTCTGTAACATGCTGAGGGTTTCATCTCCATATTCCCAAATAAAGAATATTAACAACAAATTCATCTGGGTTATTTGTGCTAAAAATCCAAATATGATTCTTTTGTATGTGCTTAATAAGGTGTATCTAATGTACTGGGTGAAGCTGCTCCTCCAGCTAGTCCATTGGTTACACTGTGCAGGATGAGTTAAATCATGCACAGCATCTTTATGTGGAAGATGATAAACAGGAGGCTGCTATTCTGACCCGGGAATACCTTGTTAGTCACGGATACAGCTGTAAGATGGGATTTGATGTGTGTGTGTGTTTTATTGGTTTTTACCTGTGTGTGCCTTATGCAGGTGGCTCTTCAAGCGACTCACGTAGGCAGATTTAAAGGGGCAGAGTTTGCACTTGAAGGGCTTGTGGTGCCCGTGGTGAGACTGCACATGTCTGTCCAGACTGTCGATGAGACAAAATATACAACAACAAAAAAACAGAGGGGAGGATATGAGATCAGAGGATAAAAGACGAAAAAATTGATGGAACGAGGACAAAATGATAGCAGATCAGGAGAGAAAGTGACAAGAATAGAGTACAGGAAAGAAAGCAGGAGAGCTCTACTCAACAGCATCCACTTTGATGATTTCAACTGCGTTTTTTTTTCTTCTTCAGCAGCATCTAAAGTGCTCAATTCTGTTTACCTCACAAACAACAGCCGCACATTTCCAATGACTACAGAACAAGGAGCCGTGGGGTGAACTCATCTTCCCAGAATCCCTTGGTGGTAGTGAACGTGTGAGCGCCTGTGGGGACAGCGGCTGTGTTTTTAATGCCAGCCTCCTAGGTGGCATGGGAATTTGGCTTCTTTCTGGGTCAGGGCACATACAGTACAGAGGGATTACACCTGGGAGCTCAGAGGAGATGAGGACTCTCTCTTCCCCTCTCACTCTGTGTCTCTGTGATGGATAAAACAAATCGCACTACCAAAATGTCTGTCTCGCTGTAATGTTTGTCTTACTCTCCAAGGAGGCAGGAAATCTTAGAAAAGATTGAGGATTCAAAGGGATCGTGAAGGGTAAACTGAATAAGGTGTAAAATAGTGCTCTGTACAAAATGAGTTTAACATCCAGCTGGTGCACGAATGGTAAGGTATAGAAGGGATGGAGTTTAAAATGTCCTCCTACTGGGGCTCTATTGATGCAGTTATATATGTTCCATAATGACCTAACAATATAGTTGTTTGTGGCGGAGTCCGCCATTCCTGCACTGGATTTAAATTGCCTTCACATGCATGAGGGATTCAGAAGAAATGATGCATGCATGTAATCTAGCGACACGTTTGCTGTCCCCCTCTGCCATAGCCATATCGCAACCGTGTTAAATTACTGCTAATCCAAGATGCCCTTAGTTTCATTTTCCTCCTCTGCATTTCATTCAGTTCAATGTGCATAAGTAAATACTATGCAGCAGTGTTTTTTAGGCAGCCACACTGAGCTGCAGACTGCAGAGGGTGTTTTCCGTTGTGTCTACCAGCAGCCCTCGTCCAATGTAATGTTGCTTTTTCATACGTCACCGGACTAATTTGCTTAATCTTTGCAAGTCTTACAACCGCAATGGAAACACAGACAACAACCTTTTTTGTTCCTTGAAAAGTAGTCCCCCGTACTAAAATTAAAAGAACTTCTTGTTGCCAAATCAACAAGGAACTTGAACTAAGCTTACTGAAGAGAACAAATGAAAGGAACTGGACAGTCAGAATAGATCAATGTTCAACAGAGGATAAACGGATCAACACATTAACACAAATTACATACTTGTAAATATGTGTCGAATTTACTCTGGGGACTCCACTGTAGAAACAGTGAAGACTCTTAGACTCTGCTCCTCTTACTTACTTGTGTCTGAAAGGTGAGACGAACTGGCAGTACTGGCAGCTGTATTTGTCTTCTCGGCTGAACAGCGCCATGGCTGAGTGGCTCCTCTCATGGGACCTCAGTCCCTGCATGGACATGAAGACTCTGTCGCACTGGACACATGGGTGACCCCCCGCTGCTAATCGCTGCTTCAGTTCGCCCTCTGACACCACGGCCCTCGCTGCAGCCACAAGGGCCGCTCCCTTTCCTTCAACGACATTAGTTTCTGGTTCCAGTGTCTCCTCTGCAACAGCACCACCAGCTGAAGCTGTGGAGACCATGGGTGGACCCATCATTGTCTCCGCGGGTCCCTCGAGGCCGTCGGTTTCAGCTGCTTCATCCCCCTCGAGGTCGCCATTAGTCAGGGTCTCTGAAGGCAGGGTCAGGGGGACTTCGCTGACTTCCTGCTGCAAAACAAAGAGAAGTCTCAGATGTTCAGTAGCTGTTCATTTGGTCTGTCGCAGTCTTTTTGTTCTGCGGATGCACAACCCTGCAATATAAGGAGAAAGATGAAGGGTAACAATTTTATTTGGATAGTCCAATGATACTCAATCGGCTACCAGATGACAAAAAATGGCTGTTCAATGAAGTATCACTTAGAGTCTGGCACCTCTAAGTGTTTTTCCTAAATCAGGCAAATCATGTTAACAGCACATAAGCAACAGTTAAGCATCTGTCTAACACCTCTGGTTCTGTTCTGCGCTGTATGAGCGCAATCATTTTCAGTTAGTTACAGCTCTCTCAGTCCTCCTCTGTATTGTCAATTGGATCCATTTGTGCTGAAGATCAAAATGTGGGTATATCATTGACCTGGAAGCTTTTCTATTTAAATAATTAACCTGTCCAAAATACTTTAAGCTGCAGTCAGAGCCTGCTAATGAAAGTGTTTCTGGTCCAAGAACGAATGACTGAAAAAACATGACTGTAAAGTCCAGCGTAGGCAAGCCTTAATAAGAACCTTGGGCCAACTCCAACCCTGACCTGACACTCTGTAGTCTGCCGGTATTTACTGACACACCACTTAGTTGATATTGAGTTGATTGCACCATCTAAATGGAATGTGACATGCAAATTTGAGTCCTACCCCTCGAATCGGTCCAGGAGCTTTATTACACATCATTCCCAACTCTCCTACCTTCTTTTTAAAAATATATATCTCAACCGTATAACTCCAAAAAATGAATGCAATTAAATTCTTCTCAACAAAGTGAATCACAATATATATATAGTCCTATGATTCATTCATGACTCATTGTTACTAGTTGCTGTTGATGCCTGGAAAGAAATGGGAGGATAAAAAGCTAGTCAAACACCAAAACAGATAGAAGACCTAAAACAGAAGACCTTGCACATTCGCACAATCGACCAACAACACGAACCAACTGCAAAACAAAACTCCTTCATCTGTTTCCTCTTCCGTCATCTACTGGAGTGCTGGCTGGTTTCTGTAGTCATCACAAGCAGACCGAAAATCACCATGACTTTTTTATTGCCTCGAGGAAGCTCGTTCTTTCTGTGGAAGGACCTGACCCTGCACTTCATGCAGCCATAAATAAGATGCGGCATCCACAGACCCAACCTTGCCATCCAGTATGCCCTGACTGCACTGTCAGCCTGTTTTTTTTTTCCATCCAACTCTATCATAACCATTGCAGTTCTAGAGTTGAAACTGTATTCAAGATACTATAAAAAGCAACGTTTATTTTTACCTTCTGCAATGTGTAAAACACACGATAAATTCCATCTGCTAGAGATGTTGTAGGCCATGAATGCTTGCAGTTAACCCATAACCCTGGCATGTGCCGTTAGCTTCAAAGGCTAACATTTGATCCTATATACTGAACATACCTAAAAGTCAACGTGGCAACAGAAATACCCATTTTTTTTGTAGACCTCAGTTGCCGAAGTATGCAGTACATCTTAAATACATAAAAGACAGACCGAGTGTCTGACGGAAGAACCAGGTCTACGTTTGGGTGAGGCGTTGGATCCTTAGGCCTGTTCCCCTCACTGGCAGGCTCAGTGGAATACTAATGTATGAACGGTTACCCACCGCTGCCCTACAAGTTATGGCGCACCACTCTGTACCCCCCAACCTCCACCCCCTTCCGCTGCAATGGGAAGTGTTTTCTCTGGAGGAAGCTGACAGACTGTCTACCCAGAAGCCACCATCAGTTATAAACAAAAACAGAATCCAAGTCCAGTAAAACACATCACTGCAGAGGAAAATGAGTATTGTAAGTAAAATATTACATTGATGTAAATGAATAAAGCATACTATACATTTGCGTGATCTGTGAAGTGGTAGCTGCTCGATTAATTGACATTTTGGGAAATACGCTTATTCATTTCCTTGCAGAGCGTTAGATACCGAGATTGATACTACTTATATAGAAATGTGTATTTATCATAATAATTATATACATTAACCTCTTATTTTATACAAATATGTTTAACATAGACGTGTGCAGTTGACATGTCAGAGTTAATGTAACAAATCCCCAGTTAAATATGACACCATAACAGCATACAAGAAACTCTATTTACCTTGACATGTCCCTCTTTGACCTCTCCGTACTGGACGTGCTTCCTAAGGTGGTTGCAGATGGCACGGAGGGTGGGGTGCATCTCTATGCAGAAGTTACACCTGAATCCTATGGGAGCGTTATTTACAGGGTTTTCCTGTTAACAGAAATAGAAAAAAAGTTAGAGACAATCACTTTTCTTAAATAAACATTAAGGATGAATGGTATTTTTCATCATGAAACGAACTAATCACACATTATGATCACTGCTATATATTCCCGATGACATACATAATTGTTTCTTTTATTCTGTTTGGAAAAATATGACTACTTTGAGTACAACTGCAATGGTTTTAGGCTTATAAAGTCTTGTTAAGATAAATTAACAATACTCTTAGTGAGACTTTATGTCTCTTTAGAGCTGTTTTCCAAAACTATGGGAGCCCATTACTCAAAGGACTCAAAGAACAGCTGTACCATGACAGCTGTAGTATCGTAAAGCATCAGAAGAGTTATAGTATGCTGTCAGATATTAATGGTAAAAAGGAAAATTAAATTCTTTCATATTCTTTCAAGACTCGTATCTCTGCTCACCTTCTCAGGTTTGGTCTCTGGAAGTTCTGCGGCTTTCTGTTTGCTGAGCAGCTGCCTCCTCCTCTCCTGCCTCATGGCCCTCTTCTGAAACTCCTCATTGTGGTTCAACAGATGTTTCGCCAGAATTGGGAGAGCTAGGAACTTCAGCTCACAGTGCGTACACTTGTACAACTCGGAGTCCTCCTCCTCAGGTCCAGGCGCTACCACGAAGTCTCTCTTCAAGTCATTGCTGTGGTGATCGTTGTAGTGCATAGAGAGCAGCTCGCCTGTGCTGAAGGACAACTGGAAGCATTTTAGACACTTGAATGGCAGCCATTCAACCTCTCTGTCCGGCTCGGGTTCAAGCTGAACCGCCAACACTTCCTTGTCATCCTCTGCCATTGTACTGACAGCAATCTTTTCAGGTTCTTTGGCATAGACAACGGTAAAGTAGCGACCAAGCTTGCTACCGTGCTGCTTCTTGGGGAAGACACCTGGGTGGCGTTTGATGTAGTGTGACACAATGCTCTTCCTGCTGAAGGCCTGGAAGGCGCAAAGAGAACACCTTCGGCTCTCCACAGCCAAGCGCAAGTCTTCACTCATTTCTGAATTTTCCCCTTCTGGCGGCGGGGGTGCTATCACTTTGTTAGGCGTTTCGGTCATAGTCTTGGAAGCAGCCAGACAATGGGTGTAATAGGCATCAATATCATGCCGCTTCTGGTAGTGCGCTGCCAGACCTTTGCGTATAGGGTTTGTGTATGCACACAGAGCACATTTGAAGACATTGTTTTTACCCTCTGGCTGAGCACGGACGTTGTTGTGCTTGATACGGTAGTGACGAGCGATGCCTTTCCTGGTGGAGCAGAAGTATTTGCAGAGCTGACAATTGAATATAGCATGTTTCTCAGGCTTATTGATAGGTAACTGGGAGAGGGCAAGGTCCAATTCACTGACCTCCTGGACTTTTGCTGCGCTTGAGATATTACCAGCACTGCATTCAGCTACTGGCTCTGATTCTTTACCGGTGGAGAAATATGTCAGAGAGGGAGCGAACATTTCAGAGGCCGACTGATTGTGATATTTCTCGTAATGGATTTTGAGTTTCTCCAGTGTCCCATGCGTGTAGGGGCAGATTTTGCATCTGTATGCGCCGTAGCCTTGCCTTTGAGTTTTGCACTTGTCATCTCCTTCATTTGGGTCAGCGATTTGCTCGATGTCATCTGCAAAGTCTTCTGCAGTGACTTTCACTAATGGGTGTCTCTTCTGATAGTGAGTTAGGACACCGTGGATTCGGGAGTTTACATACGGACAGTGACGGCATTTATACACAGAACTGGGGTTGATGTCTGCCTCCTGTGCAAAATCTGCAGCTTTTACTTTCATACCCGGGTGCTTCTTTCCGTAGTGAGTGAGGAGGCCATGGAGACTGTTGTACTCTGACAGACATACAGTGCACTGATAAGTATTGTTTGAGATGGAAAGACGTGGGTGGGTAGGATGGGGATTGCTTTCTTGAGGTGTGGTGACCATGACCTGTGCTCCATCATCTTCAACAGATTGGCAATTGAAAGACACATGTTCTTTGGCAACCGCCTGGTGTATATTTTCAGCTGGGCCATTTCCTTTGATAATATCCAAAAGCACAGATTCATCCCCTTTAATGGCCCACGGGTGCACTACCTGATAGTGACTAGTGATGTCCCATATTGTACAGGCCTCAAAGGCACAGTCTCTGCATTTGTAATGTTTAGTTTCCATATTGCCCCCTTGTTGAGTAGTCTCCGGTCCAGCCCATAGCTTGCTGGCCATGTATGTGTAATCAACATTGTGTTCAGGATGACGTCTTTGGTAATGGAGCAGCAGGCCTTGGGGTTCAGCGTGGGAGTAAATACACCACTCACAGTGGTAGCCAGCCTCCAGAATGCCATCTTGGTAAGCCCAGTGTAAAATGGTCATGGCTGTGGCTTTCACAGTGGGGTGCTCTTTCTTCAGATGCTTCTTTAGGGCATAGACGTAGGGTGATGTGTATGTACAGTGTCTGCACTTCAGTGAGCGCAAAAGTGTAGTGTTTTCAGGGTCTGGAGGGGCTGGGATCAAGGCAGAAGAGACACTGCTCGACTGAACCATCTGTGCACGCTCGCGCTGACTCCGGACGACTGCAGTGTGGCGACGTACAAGGTCAGCGTTGGCCTTGGTTTCCCTGTGCTTCTTCTGGTAATGAATAAGCACTCCTTTTACAGTGCGATTGCCATAATCACAGTGCTGACAAAAAAACAGCTCATCCTCTCCTTTCTCGCCACTTCCAGGTTTAGGGCTCGTGTTGTTAGATCCATCGTGACCGTTATTTTGAAACTGCTTCAAAAACTGCTTGGGAGCCGCAATTTGCAATTCATCCATTAATTTCATCAAACCGGGAGTGGGAGCGCCATGTTTGATATATTTTGCCGTCACTTTTACTTCCGGGTGTCTCTTTTGATAATGGACTAACACACCAACAACAGATCTGTTGCTGTACACGCAATGTTTACAGTAGTACATTTCTTCATCTGATCCATACAGTGCGCTTGGTTGTTTTGGAGGCGTAGCCATGTTGAGATTATACGAAGAGTTTGCAACAGGCTGCGATTGATCCACCGAGATGACCTTCATGGTTTTCTGTATACGGAAATAAGACGCCTTTTGCTCTGGATGTTTCTTCTGATAGTGGACCAACACAGAGTGCATGTTGGGGCTAGCAAAAGAACACACATCGCAATCATACACAACAACATTGCCACCCATAGGTTCTTTGAGAGGGTCTGCCTCAGCACTGGCTTCAGGGGTCTTGGAGACCGTTTTCGGCACTGGGCTGGAGGAGGACCTTGGGGTTGACGTGGCTGAGTTCAAATTCTTGGGGCCAGAGTTTAATATTTCCCTCAGGGTTTGCGATTCACCCGTTTTGTTGGACTGCTCCACTACATAGCTGGAGAAGATCATTGCATTGTTGATTTTCACTGTTGGGTGCATTCTTTGGTAATGGGGCATTAGGCTCCTGACATTGGGGCTTGTGTATGAACAAAAGCGGCACATGTACACCAGATCTGGTTGGTTGAAGTTGAGCACATTGCTTGCTTCAGGGTGGTGATCCATGTAGTGTTGATGCAAATCATTGTAATTTGTGTATTCAATGTAACACTCTAAGCAGCGGAAGACCGCGCTGTGGTCCTCGGAGTCCAGGATGTACTTAAAGCTGAACTTGATGTAAGGGTGCATCCTCTGGTAATGGGTGCTGACGCTACGAGCTGATTTGTTGTGGTAATCACAGTGTTTGCAGTAGAATCGTGTAGTTCCTGGATCCTCTGAATAATCAGCATTCTCTTGGGTAGCACCGTCACTGGGGTCAGCAGAGATGTTTTCACTATCATCTGAGAGAGTCATTGATATAGGAATGTTTCTAGGTTTTGACTTAGGGTTGCTTTTTCTTTTCCCTATTCGGCCTTCCTTGTTAGAGATCATTGAATCACTTGCATGAAGCTGTTGTGTGTTATAAGTGAAGACAGGGTTTTTATTGTCATGGTTTCTACCCTCTGTATCAGCACTAGTGTGATTTTCTCCTGCATCTACATCATCCATGTCATCTAGGTTTATGATCATGTCCTGTTGGCTTTGGCTTATCTTACTTTGAAGGTTACTGGCAATTTCATCAATTCTAGTTCTCTTCTTAACCGAGGACAAATCCAAAGGCAAGTCATTAATGGACTTCCTGGCTCTTTTCCCTGTTACTAAGGGCTTTTTGGTGGCAAGTCCTAAAATCGAGGTCTGGGTTTTTTGTAGAAAGATTGGAGAAGCGTCCGCTTCAGAGTCCGGCTGGTCAGTCAGCTGGCTTTCAAAGACAGTGGGATCTAGGTCATCACAGTAGGAATGCTTATGCTGCTGGTGAACCCTCAGACCTTTCAGAGTGGTGGTAGAGAAGCTGCAAAGTGTGCAGCGATGAGGGTTTTGCTGGTCGTTCGGTGTGCTGGTTATCTTTTTTCCATTGACTTTGGAACTTACATTACCCCCATTAACTGGCTCTGCAGCATTGTCATTGTGAGAGTCTAGACTATCACTTGTTAGGTCCATGGTGTCTAAATCTGAAGATATGTGGCTCTGTTTGTGCGTGCCTAGTTTAAGAGGGCTGGTGCAAATAAACGGACATTCATCACATTTATACACTGTAGTTTTACCAGAAAGGTGAATGTTTTCAATGTGCCGGGAGATGCTTCGCCTGTGCATGGTGAGGAAGGAGCAGAAAGGGCACTGAAAACGGTTCATGTACTTTCTAAATGGTATTCCTTTAGTCTCCAGTAATTTATTGTCCTCATCAGTTAAAAGCTGCTTTGCATCTGCTGACAGGGTCCCAGTATAGCTGGGATCATCTATATCGCCCAAGTCTTCTTCATCATCATTCTCTAAGCTGCTCTTAGAGTCTTCTTCATTGAGTAAGTTGGCATCCGTCTCTACGACACTTTTGGAGACGTCAGATGACGCAAACCTCTTGGACAAAATGGAGGAACCTGTACTGTTGGGTGTTACTGCATACTGAAAGGCAGACATCTCTGGGACTGACTCCTCGGACGTGTTTTCTACTGTTTTTCCTTCCGGCTCTTCCTTTCCTTGAACCTCAGTGAAACCCATCTTTGATCTATTCTGGCTTCGGGAAGAGGAGGGAGAATCTGGTTTGGGTGAGCTTGCACTTGCCTCTCCTTCCAGCTCCTCAATGCAGGAAACTATCTTGACCTTGTCACTGTGTTCCTTCACTACGTGATTAGTCCAGCTGTCCTTCTGGTCAGTCTGATAGTCACACCATTCACAGGCAAATGTTCCCTTCATGAGTCCACCGGCTGAGTCCGACTCCTCTCCGGTCTCATCGTATTCTGAAGGATCTCCAGCACTCTCTGCGGGAACCTTACTGTGATACATTAGTTGGTGTTTCAATATTCTTGCTTTGCGTGGAGACTTGTACGTGCAATACTGACAGGAATACACTTTTGAATTGTCATTGTGCATAATGATGTTGTAGCTGGGCTGCTCAGCGCTCTGCGAGGAGATACTTGCATCAGAATCTTCCTCCACAGCATCATGCACTTTTTTGGTGTGGTTTCTTAAGAATGACTTCGATCTGAAGTAACGGACACAGAACTTGCACTGGTAAAACGGCAGGAGGCTTTCAGCTGTCTGCTTTTGTGGTGTTTGCTTGGAATTGTCAGTAGTATTGGGGCCTGAAAAAGATGAGAAAGTAGGTGAGATATCTGATGGAAAGTAAATGAGTAACATTTTGTTATTATTTGAACATTCTGTTGTTTCAGTCAGTAAAACCAGCATCGACTTTTATATGTTATGCTCCTCAATAAAACATGAAATCCTCCTACTATGAAGAGTTATATGAAACAAACAGAAATAATCCTCCACAAATGAAACTGTAACATCCGATTTGATGTGGTGGACATACTCATTCCAGCTTTAGGAGTTGAATAATCCCGGTCATCCTTGTCATCATATTGCTCCGCTTCCTCCTCATCTTCGTCCTCGTCCTTCAGAGAGTCAGACTCATCTGCATCTGCAGGCTGCAGGAAAACCGTGTGCACTTCCTGAATGTGGGTCTTCAAGTCATCATATGACTCGGCACGGAAGTCACAGCCGTCACACTGCAATACCTCCATCACTGAAAAAAGGGAGCACTCCCTGGAAAATCAGGGAAACCTGCAAAGAAAAATAAAGAGGAAAAACTCCTGAGGACATGCAGTATTTTCCAATGAGTACACAGCAGAATACATGTCTAATTAAGTGAGTGGGATTGAAAATAAAAGTAATTTATGTTAAAATATTCATAGGAGCCATTTACAGTGCACGTAAAGGGGTATTCATTTTGGCATGGAGACTCATATGTACAGAGCTATTACAAAGCAGGAATAAAACTATTCCATAATGCTTCAATATTTAGGGTCCATAAAAATGAGCTTGGTGATGATCTAAGATGATTACCAATGGCAATTCCTGCTGTGAGCAAAGAGTAATCAAGTGCAGGATGTAAGATGCACGTTTTCCACAGAACAAGTAAGACAATGGCAAGCAAAACATACAAAGCTTTTAAATGATCATGTGTTCAAACCTTCTGCTAGATTCGTAGAAGCTCTTTAAATTGTATTTCTAAGAATTTGTGACACAGTGAAGCACGTTGTGGGAAATTTTCCACTGGAGGGACACATGTTTTTTCACTGTCTGTAATTTCAATTAGGATAATTTAAAAAAATAAAATACTGTGCATTCATTTCTTTATGATTGCTTTGATGCTGAATCTAATATGCGGGAGTGGTGAGATGGTAAGATAAAAGCTGAAATTCTAATAAACCATTATGATCCTTCAAGTCTACATGAAATATGCCACTGAAGTACTGCAAAAAGTAATATTCTCAAAACTGTAATAAAGAAGACACATTTGTTCATTTATGCAAAACAGCAACAACATTCTGTTGTGTCTTTATGAAGACAAAACCACACGGACAAAGATTCACAAATTCATATAAAAATGAAATTATTTCCACAAAAGGCGATAGAAAGCCTCACAAAACATGACAAAGAGGAGAAATCAGCAGTTACTCGGAATACTAAGAAGGTCCCATTTTTGAGCATAGCATCATTCTAAGAACAATGGAGGGACGGAGGAGGGATTATGGGCTGATTTGTCCCATTTTTATTACCTTGGGATAAGCAACAGCTGGAGAGCAGCGCCACAGCTCAGTATTTAGAGCAGACTATTCCATCAGATTGTATCAACTGCTCTGAAATAAGATTGAATGAATCAACGGAGAGATGAAGGCTTTATGCCTTTGGGCTTCTCTGCCGTGTGGACTTGGACAGAAAAATGGAAATTGATGATGTGGCCATCATTTCACAGCTGTTTCATCAACACTTTCTATTGTCATATTGTCACGCAAACCATATAATATCACAGATAGCATTTGTAGCTCACACAGGTTCTGAGATAAGTAGTTAAAGGGCACACTTTACCATTTTTTACTATGTTACCAATTGCGGTGAATACATTATGTTTGCCTAACACAATAGGTGCGTACCATGGTGCAGGCCATTACTTTGGAGGGGAAGAAAAAATCAATATTGTATTGGAGATACAAGTTTCTCAAACACCACATGAGTTAAATGTAAATCTAACCTAAGGAACTTAAGTGTTAAGTGTTTAATTTTATTTCAGAGGAATTGAATCAACCCCCTCTCAGTCTGTACAAGAACTGTTGTGAGTTCTACAAAGCTGATATTTATAACAAGGCTCTCATTCATATCCAAACGGCTTATGGCCCATGAACAAAGATGGAACTAACATGGGGGATCTGTAATGGTATGGGTATGGCTATGTAGTGGGAAACATTGGGTCTGTTGATTGCTCTCCATAGATACATTATGGCCTGACAGTATGAGGCAATTTTACATGGCCAAGTGCACCCTGTGGTACAAATAAATGTTTCCACATGTCAAAATGATTATATCCCCCAAACCACTAAATGCATTAAAAAGTGCTTCTATGAACACTTTGGATACCTTCCAGGTATGAACATATTTGAACCTAAGATTCTGAACGCAGAATGGCCATTCTCTTCATTACTCTCCTTCATATATTGGCAGGTGTTTTCTTTTTTTTGTCCACTCCTGCATGTCAATGCCAGCTCAAGAAAAAACTGTGTACACTTGTGTACACTGCACAACAATTCAGAACAGAAGCTGCAGCATATAACGACTTTTTATGTGTTTCTCTTTTGTACCAAACTCCTTTGTGTACTGACAAAGATTTTTTTTTTAGATATTCTTTCTCTATGTGTTGCCTTTAGCTTGACGATATAGAGTGACTGCAGAACATCACACATTATGGTCCATAGTATTGAAAACACATTTTCTTGAAAGCTGAGAGCCACTTCTTTGAGTGCTTTTATATTTACAACACATATTCATTTGTGTATTCTATTAGGCAAAGACAGAAATGTTTTGCATATATTCAAACAGGATTGATGGTGCACACTGCCAGCATGACCCTTTGTGGATCCATTGTTCTTACACGTCGACATCACAATACGCCATGATTCGTGTCTATAATCCAACTAAATCCTATTTTAGCAGAAGCATCAGTTCTTCTTATATTCTTGTTGAAATGCCAGAAGATGATCCATCAATGGCTGATCAAATAATATATCAATATCATTCTACAGCATGATCACGATCAGCATTATCAAGCTGCTATAGAGTGAGAGTGGCATAAATACAGCACCGCGATGCGTTTTTCATTAGGGCAATGAGTTTTATAGAGAACACATTTATTTTATCCAGCCTGATGTTGCATTTATACATTTAGTAAAATTCAGTTTAATGGATGTAATAATTACATTTTATTATATTATCTCAAATGGAATAAGCAGGTCAATAAATGTAAAAGTAAATGGTTGTGATCTGAGAGGAAATATGGTACACCATAAAGGCCATTTGTTTTTCAGTTTGTCTGCAAAAGAGATTTATTTTTTTAAGTTAATGTGACGCAAATACAGACACTGCCTTTCCAAATTTAAGGTAGAGCTGAGCTGAATTTACACGTGAAGTCTTTCTACAGGTTTTGGGGAGCACTACTGCATATATATATATATATATATATATATATATAGGTGATGTAGGTGCCGTGTTTTGACAAGAAAGAGGAATGCGTGAAATAAAAAAAGGTGATATCTCTGCTGTCTCTGCTGCATCGATTTTTAACTTTATTTTTTAAACTGACAATGTTATAGAGTGCAAAGCTAAATCAGTGCAGTTCTCTTTTATTGTCTTCAGTTCTGGCATATAGTAGGCACGCTCAAGAGCGGAGACATTTTAATATTTGTCCTTGCAGTGCCCAAACTCAATAATGTCTTGTAGCTCAGTATTTGAGGTTTATTACTTGAGAGCACCGCTGCTGTAGTCGTCATAAAATTCCAAAGTTATGGAAAAATTGTTGGCACGTAATATCAACATGTTCTCATCCCAACTTGTCACCTGCTGGTACTTGGTTAGACCCCTTGGTGTCCCTTTCGAACGCACTCGGTAGCCCAGCACGTCAAACTATGATATACGGTCACATTAAACACGAGGTTTAAATTGTGAAATCCCACAAAAACACTTTCTTAGGTTAGGGCAAAAACCCACTAAAAACATCATGGTTGGGCTTCAAATGAGCACGTAAACTGACTAAAACGTACACGTTACTAAATTACGGAAAACACGTCATCACCCAACAACTCTTTGGGACACAAACACAGGTCTCCTGGTTGAAAGTCCTGTGTTAGTTGGACCAATCCACTCCCCCCTTTAAGCCATTAGTTTAATTAGTTGTGTTAAAAGGTTTAAGTGAACAATAAAACATTTAACAGTTCCAGTGTAATTTATTTTAATTAGAATAACCAATCAAACAATATTGTGTTGTGTTGTAAAACCAGCTTCGATTTTAACAGAGATATAGTAAAATTAAGCTTTAATACCAAAATCAAATTCTGTCTACTGATCTGGATACGGCAAATTTCAAGTGAGATCCAGCCAGAGACAGTTGGGAATCCCGCCCTGCTTCCCACACCCAACTGGCCAGCCAGTGCAGCGCTCCATGTGAGCCGGCCAAGCTGCCAGTATGTCCCTGAGCAACCAGGGGATCCATTGTTGTCCAGGGTCAGGTTACAGACTCACCACGGGGCCCCACCCTGCTCTCTTGGCAGTTCACTGCTGTTTTGAACAAAGTTGCCTCCTAATGCCAGGTTCCTTGACATGGATATCAAGAGAATCCTTTCGGAGAGAAGGGGAGAAGGAATGCCCGGGGAGGAGAAAAAAAAAAAAAGCCTCCAACACAACCGCCATCTGCCTTAGAGTTGGCTGTGTCTTTTCAGCCGGTCAGTCCCAGCGCCACACCAAGTTAATGGGTGAGATTGTGTAACTGCTTTCATCTAGTCAGCTGGGGCTCTAACAGGCAGCGACTGAGCTGCTCAGATCCTCCTCTGAGCCGAGCTTCAAGGGCAGCCATTTTAGGAGCTGGCTATGTGCGCTTAGGTGTTCAGCCAGCACACAACATGGACCCACAGATCTGATCCTCTTCCTCAAAGGCAGCAGCCGCCTGACACTGGAGAGCCGCTGACAGAAATCTATCTGCCAGATGTACAGTACCGTGCCCAAGCCCTCTGCCCACGCAGCTCAGCAGAAAACATCTCACACTCTTGCCGGGCTAACTTTGCCTGGTCCTTTCATTTCTCAGAGACATTATCTCTCACGTGAAGGGATTTCCAGAGAACTGAATCCCCCGTTCCAAAGAACAGGTCAGAGCAAGCGACATCCACTACGTGGAGAGAAACTGCCGACTATGTTCCACAAGGGGGTCTAAAAATGTGAGGTATGTCTGAACTTCTTTATCTCAGAGCTCTGAAACCCTGGGGACAAGGGGGCAGAGAGAGAGAGAGAGAGAGAGCAGAAGGAGAGAGCAGGCCTGAAGGGGAGGGGGGAGGAGACGGGAGTCAGCGCGAGAGCATGACGGAGCCACCTGGAATACCTTTGGTGGAAAGCAACTGAGGACAAAGCCTGGGCTCCCCAGATTCCAAAGTCTACTGACATTTGTTAATCACCAACCGGTCTCTCTGCATCGGCGAGCTCTGCCAGCAGTCACACCCTCTACTCAGACTGGCTGACAGCAGCTGCTCTGTCTGAAAGAGGGCCTTTGAATACACCAGCATTAAGCTGATTAGGACTACAGAGGTTTTTTGTCCTTAACTGTTGGTTAGCGCTACCATCTCCTGTCGTCGGGGAGAGAAAATATCAGCATCCTGGCTCCAGATAATTCATCTGGCAAACAAGACGGGATGTGCATCTTGTCAACCTGCACACCCCTCAATAATTAATAACCCATTGATTGAAAATGCCAGCCTGCTTTTTAAAGGGACGATAGAGTGGCGATAGCAGCAGGTAGCCAGAGCCATGGCAAATTGATTTTTTTGCTGAGAGGAGATGACACCATCAGAGAGAAATCAATACATTTTTTGTTTCAAGAAAGAAGGGCAAATGTGAATGTATAATGCTTCAAATTCTGATCTCTTTAGTCTTCCTCGGGTTTATTCTGAAGAGACCGCAGAGAAAGATCTCACGGTGTCTAGCAGAAGAGCAGAAAACGTGACGTCACCAGAGAGAACAGGAGATAGGGAGCTGGAGATCAAGATGGCTACACCCATCCTCTGATGTCATCAAGGAGAACACAACACACCGGATCTGATAATGTGCTCAACAGTTGCTGATACACATACCACACACTGCATAATATTATACAATACACCACAAACTAGGGCCTCAAAGAAAATGATCAAAGAGTTGAGAGAGCGGCTCTCTAACATGAGTTTTAACAAAGGTAGCAGAGTGTTGATGTACTTCATTGGTGTTTGCACAGGTGTTTCATCTGTCCACCAGCTTTGTATAGGCAAATGTGGAGCTATATGACACAAAATCAACATGAACAGATATTAAAAGCATCACAAATGTGTTGTAAAGCAGCAAATATATGGTGAAACTAAACAATCTTTCAAACTCCAGGCGAACCTCAATCTGAATATTTTGGCTCACGGGATGATCTTATTGATGATATTCATCAAGAATGCTTCATGAACTAAAACAGTGATGAAGCTCATCAAAACCACGCCAAACTGTAACCATCTCTGTTCAACCTCACTACGACTGTAAACTTGAGAGGGTAATATCCAAAAACCCGGCTTCAATGTCTAAAACCTTGCCTTCAAAGTCATGTTTTCGTTCTAGATAGCAGTAGGGGTGGGACAACATATCAATACTCGAATATCTTGCCAAATACGATATTTCTATTAAAACATGCAGGCGCTCCAAACGGCCGTTTCCGACAGTGGAAAATAAACTAGTTAGCTACACTAACGTCTTTGGCACGGGGGGGCGAGTGGCTGCTCCATGTCCAGAACCTCGTGGGTCGAAGAGAGCCCAACTCTAGCTCCCATAAATAACACATTACCACCATTTTCTCAGGGTGACAGTCCTTTCGGCTTTCAACTGGACAAATACGGCCTGACGCTTGATTTATCGCAGTGACCATCAGACCGTAAGAGTCACTCATGGTGCTCTCAATAAAAATTCATTCAAACGCTAAACTAGCGCGTATAAACTGACATGGCCTGCCATTTGTTTTATCACAGTGATAGTCTTTTGGCTCTACAACTCACGGTGCTCTCAAACATTCAGCATTACTTCTTTCGGGTATAATAATCTTACCTGTCATACATTTATTAATGCCATCTGGCCTCACATCACACCATTTTGTGGCAAAGCAGATTTGAAAAGCAGCCGTGCGGATTGTTGTCTTCACTTTGAAAACCTTATGGAGTTGTCAATTTAGATATTTTAGTGAGAATTAGTTATATCCTTCCTTTAAACATTTTCACCCCCAGAACTGTTGTACTTTCTGGCAGTTTTACATTAGAATGATGGCACACGTGTTGCAGTCAGTGTGTGTGTGTGTGTGTGTGTGTGTGTGTGTGTGTTTGAAGAGGCACTAAGATCTCAGTTGCTGAACAATACACAATGCAGTAAATAAATACATAATTCCTGCTTTTTGCCTTTTTAGGGGTATTTTGTCTTCTTCAGTTACACAGATATTTTGATATATCGTAGATAATTGTCTTGTAATGTGTCAAGTATCGCGATATTGTTGTATAGTGAGTTGCTCTCCGATTCCCACCCCTAAATAACAGTACGCCTCACTTGTGAGTGAGATTTGTTAACATGAATTCAGTTTTTGCAGCTCTTTGCTGTGATTATTTGATCATATATTTGAGGAAGAGACATGAAGTTTGACGCACACCATCCCTGTGGCAAAGCAAACAGGTTCATAACCGGCAGCTTCTACAAGCTGGAACACTGTCTCTCTTTGTGAATAACTAATATTCAGACTTTATAACAATCGTATCGACGGCAAAATCAGTGCCTTTCCCCTTTCTCAGTATTCCCACAGTATTAATGTGCATCTGTCATTTGGGCCCATTGTTCCACTATAAAGCAGTTCCTGCCA
Source organism: Leptoclinus maculatus (assembly GCA_032191485.1). Taxonomy (NCBI): domain Eukaryota; kingdom Metazoa; phylum Chordata; class Actinopteri; order Perciformes; family Stichaeidae; genus Leptoclinus; species Leptoclinus maculatus. The sequence continues at coordinate 11,552,873 of JAVDOI010000017.1, forward strand.
TGAAATATGCCAACTTGTGACAGGATTCTGGAATAATATAATTCATTCAATGGTATAATACATCTGGTCAAAAAGAGAGAATATGAGAATGAGCGGTTAAATGCATAATACATATGTTTTATAATAACATATATATATATATATATATATATATATATATATATGTATATATATATATATATATATATAACATAATAGAGAGCTAACAGCATTACACGCACCTGCACTGGCGATCAATCTGTTGATGATTTTGTAATTAAATATACTATCAATTCCACACATTTGAGAGGGTCGGACCATAACGACTTCAACGACCTATCTGAATATGAAATTAGTTACCGATTAATTTTCTGTCCATCAGCTATGTTTACATGTCTTTTTTTTGTGACCGAAGAGAAGCGAGGGAGGAAGGAACATCACGGGCTGATCTGTTTTTTATGCGTATTAATGTTGCAATGTCATTTTACCGCTGCAAATCCATGTACAAAAACCTTAATACTTCACCTATATCTAAATATGAATTTGTAAAAAGATAGCAGGATATAACAGTAGTTGTAGGATAGTAGAACATAAAGAATTTGTTTAAGAGGAAGTTTTTATTTGTACCTCCTTATCAATGTTTTTAACAACTTTGTTTTAAGGGTTAATTCTACTTAATGCGAGAGACACGGCAGACATACTTTGACTGTTGCACACAAAAAATACATCAAAAGTAATGTATTAGAACAACGAGGCAATTCCATAGACTTTAAAGGTTAACTTCACCCACAGGTCTGAGCCTAAGTCCCACTGCATAATTTAGAAAAATGCAAAAAAAAGTGGGAAAGGGGCTGAGAGATGAAAGGTCAGTTATCTTCTTTCTTAAACAACTCACTCCCTTCTTGAAGGAAGCAGACGTGAATAGAGAAGGTAGTGCTTTATGGGACGATGATATTATGGTCAAACTTGCTCCCGATGCATCAAATACTACTACTAAAAGCCCTCTTGGCTGTTTTTCAACAACACCTGTCTTTATCCCAGTATCTGAAGGCTCGAATCATCGTTCTGAAATCCGACATCTGCTGATGCAAGTATGGGCCAAGTCAAGCAGCAGCAAGAAATATTTATTTTGGCACCAAACCTTTAATCTTTCCCTTTACCAGATACAACTTTGAAACCAGAAGAAGTGAGGTAAGGCTTTGGTTTCAAAGTTTTACTTACTCATCCGACACCTGGTGACTGCATCATTGGGTGTGAGATTCAGAGTGAAGATTAGAGCCCGTTGTTGAGATCACTTATAACTGCGCTGGCTTACATTTTACAATATTACAGTTACAATGTTTTAATATTACAGCGTTTGGTAGACTAACTTTAGTCACTTGGCACAAAAATGTATATAAATGGATGCTTATTGATTGGAGGGCAGCAGTTTTATGATCGTGAAACATATTCAAATGGCAGTGACAGTTGAGGATATACTGTTTTATGAAGTTTTCTGTGTACCGTTAGTCGAGCAAACAAGCAATTTGAAGACATCATAGAAAATTGTGCTGGACAACAGGTAAACAATTAATTGACATAGTAATTGACAGATTTATCGATGGCAAAGATATCATTGGTTGCAGATCTTGACCTGACTACTGATTTTTATGTGCTCTCTGCCTGAATACACAAACACTCACAAGTATCTTTCACATGAAGAACTTAAAGTGTGACTGAATATTTTGGGCTTTTTTTTAGAGCTCCTTCAGTACAAGTTTCCCAGTTTGTAAAGTAACAGAAATGACATGCAAGCTGCATAATCTTTTTTATCCTGAGTTTAAATTCCAACATGGGAGAGCTAAATCTGTTCAAAGAGGACAGTATGTTGGGCTAGACTTGACATGGTTCTAACTATATTAACTCCTGAAAACAGATTGAAAACAGGCTTACAAAGATGGAACGCCAAAACAGTTCAGACCGACTGACTGCCACTACCACTACCATCCCGGCTGCAATGAGCTGCAAATACAGCCACAGAGACACCGAGGGTCAGGACGACTGAGTCACTCCTTCCACGTCTGTAAGAAATCCTAACACGCCATTTCTATTTGAGCTCACTTCACCTTAGTATCCCTTTTAACCACAAAGAAATCTGCAACTACTTCACATTCAATTTCATTACAGCTCTGTATATCTTTTATTTTTAAAGAAACTATTATTCAAATTAAATTCAAAGCTTAAAATGACACACCACATTGGTGTAAAGTTGTTCCCGTCTGCGCTTGCAACTACTCTAACAATTATTTGTTTTGTCTTTAAAATGTGCCAATTATAATTTCCCAGAACCCAAAGTGGGGTCTTAAAATTCGTTGTTTGGTGTAATGGAGCCATAACACATGTATGATATAATTTTAGGCCCATTCCTGCTGTCTTATTCATGGTGAACAGACATAGGGCCTCTACAGGCACTGAAACCACAGCCACAGGGTAACCAGGAAGCATAATTAACGTTTGGACTGACCCACTGTCGGCTAACATGCAGCCATATGTGCTTACTTTCTGTTAGCCAAGCATGAACAGCATTCATTGGAGAAAGCAAATACACACGCGCATGTGCACACAGTTAACCAACACCATCACCACCTCAAATATGCACAAAGGTCTGAATTCCAGCGTCAACTTGTCTTTGTTTCTTTCATAGCTTTGCCTCACCTGAAGGTCTCAAAGCACACATTGAATATGTCACTGAGCATTTATCCATTAAAAAGGACCCCACAAGAATTTCTTAATACCTGCTTTGGAAGTTACTTTGGTTCAGATTAGGTTTGGTGCCCTCAAATGCAAGCCAGGTTTGTAGTGATTCTTTGGCCTGCGTGCGGCTCATACTCTCGTTGGCTCACAGTGGGCTTTTATCTGCAGGCACTGTAGCAGATAACAACACTGGTTCAAAAGAGAAAAGCTGGTCCAACCTGAATGACCTTCATATTCCAATACTGTGCTGCTGCCTAATCCCCACACAGAAGAATTACATATTGACAGATACAACAACACCACTGCACAGACCATTGCTTCAGTAAGTATGTAAAGGTAGAGACATTGTAGGTAAGCGCTGTGCTTTTGCTCGTCGATTTTTCGGGTTTTGCAGATTTTCATGAAAAGCAGATCGCTTCAAACTGATTCTCACACTGTTGTTGTGTCCCCCTGCACTCAGTGTTCCTGTTACAAGAAGACGCCAAAGTTTACAGTAAACTAAGTCTTCGTGTTAAAAGGATAGATCAGACAATGAATAGTGGGGGAGGTATCAGTAATACCAACGACACTCCCATCAGCCTCAAGTGTAGTTTGTGTTTAGTGCTAAATAGCAAAATACGAGACCTGCCAGGTATCAGTAAATTAGCATTTAGCTTAATTTTATAAACAAAAATAGATACATTTGACCTTTTTAAACATGTGAATAAACATGTGATGAGCATGTGATCTATATCTTTATAGATATAGATATATATAGATACATATATATATATATAGCTGGACAGTGACCTCCCCCCCTCTCTGCCTCTGAACAGAGCTGAGAGCTTCCTTAAATGATGTGATCACATTCTGCTGCATATTTGAGAAAGTCTGAATACACAGAGATGAGACATCGATCCAACCTGGCAGATCAATGGACCAGGCCTTTTCAGAGGAGATGTGAGCAATCAATAATGTTCGGTATAAACGTTTTGTCATAACATTCATCAGACATCTGCTGGAATGGAATGATAGGGAGGGGAATGGCATGAAATACAACAGAGAAAAAGCAGAATGGAGCTGGAAATACAACAGTATCGCCATCACGCATGCTAACTGTTGGCATACATTTGAACTCACAATGTTTTGATTTTAAATTATTTAAAGCTTAAACTACAAAACTCAAAATAAAAACTTTAGGGGTCCTTCCTGCTCTGATAAAAGTTTCATTTAGATTCTGTTTTAGTTTTTATTCTCTGAGGTCAATATGCTGAATAAAAATGGCAGATTGAGCGACAACATTATGCTAAATCACCAGCTATGCAGTAAATGCTGAGACCATATCATGCTCACAATGAATCAACCAATGGGCCTGGATGGGCCTGAAGTCACTGAGAGGGGCCCAAATCATCAACATTGTCATAAACTATTTTCAGCCACCTGACGAGAAACTTAGATGTTAATCTAACAAATCTGTTTCAGGAAGCATACGGCATCAAAAAAAGTAGGTTAACCAGCTAACACTGTCTTAAACAGAAACATTCTTCTAGCACTGCTTCATCTTATATCCATCTGAATAGTTGATGTGAAGCAAAAAACTTAATTAAAAGGGGAGTTCATAAGAAATAAAACGCACCCTTGATCAGTTCAACACATTCAAGGGTTTTGCCACAACAGCCTTATTTGGTCTGGTCTGACCAGTAGCTTATGGTGGCTAATGTTAGCTTTCGTAAGCAAACTTTAGATAGATATTGCTCTGTAACTAATTGAATTGAGTCTCTACTTTTGCTACAGTGAAACTACAATTTAGCATTAACCCTCATCCTGTAACTGCTGCGTGTTGCCAGTTTGGCAAAATATTGCTTTAAATGGAGAAAAAGGTCTGCCCATGATTTAGGACTGCCCCTTTTGACTGCAGTGTTTTTTTTTGGAGACAGGAAGTGGTTCTATTTAGAGTAAAATAGAAGATATAGCGAGATATGCCCTAGGGCGGGGCTACCTTGTGAATGACAGGTCGCTACCACGGAGTTGTCCAGTCCGTGTTTTTGTCTTAAATTTAACCCCTTCACAGTGTGTTTTTAGTTCTTGACAGTTAATTGTAACATTTGCCTAAATATGCCCCCACCATGCGTTACAGTAGGCATTGTCTGACCCCTACTCAATGTGCAATTGCTCTATATTTAGGAATAAAGATCAAAACATTCTACTTTGGTTTCGTCAGATCACAAGTTCCATTTCCTGTCACGGGAACGAGCCACATGCTTGCAAAATGAACATGTAGTTTTTGGTGAGAAGTAGTCCTACCACTCTCACCAGACGTGTAAAGAACACATGAAACTCTTGCTTAGTGTATGTTGTGGATAAACTCTGCTATTCAGTCCTTCTGTTGTTTTTAGCTTGCTTTTTGGCCTCTTGGTAGTTTTTCTCTTGGTAGAGCTTCCTCTTTACTTGACCATCCATCATAGCAAGAGGACCTGATCTAGATTAGGTCCTAGTGGTGCCATAATTTCTTTAAGTCTTCTAGTTTGTCTTCACTATGTTACAGTACAAAAATCAAAGGGTCTTAGATCTGATTTTATGTCTGAATCTCAGAAATTGCTCCTTGCAGTCCATGCTCGTCTCTGTACACTTTGACATTCACTGAAAATAGTTAATGATTTATCTAATTAGAATCATTTCACTTTAACAAAAGTAGCCCACTGCTTGTTCACAATAACAACCCTGAGTTTACGAGGTATGTGCTTATGCACAAAGGGACTACAAACTGTAGCCTTTTGTGTTTAACTTGCTTTTACTGGTTACTTTAACTAAATGAATGAGAAAAAAAGTCTGGATTTTTTTGGTGAACATTCAAGAAACCAGCTCAGTAATCCCCGATTGTCTCGGAGGACTGGTAAATACAGGTGCATAGCCTTTCACAGGCTGCTACACCAGCGAGCTTTGCTGATCTGTCTGCAGCCTGACCTTCGCTGGTGTCACATCCAGAGGAGTTAAAAGAAACACCTCACCGTTGCAGGCCCAGGCGATCCTTAAAGAGTCGGTGTTAAGGAAAAGATTATGTAGGCTTCCCACCATCCTATCAAGCTGACTGAATGCAGGTCTAATGGAACAAAATGAAGGGGAAGCAGAACGGAATTCTTTTTCTATTCAAGGATTCAAGGATAATCTCTTGTCATTATGCAACACAGGGTTGCACAACGAAATGCAGGTGTAGTGCCTTTGCTACACAAGAAAAACAAAACAAAAACGCTAGTGTACTGTAGGTGGACTGTAAAACAAATCCTCTGGTCAATATGGCTGACATCTTAACTGTTCAAATTTGACACCGGTGAAACATTGTCCATCAACTCTGACTATGTTTGAGCACCAAGTATCATTGACGCAGACACAGAGCCCGCCTCCTCTCGTCCAACCGGAGTCCTGCGCTCTGTCCTGCCGTCCGCCCGTCAAGTGCAGCTCGATCCGGGATGCCACGACGGAGACACAACTCTGTAAAAATGTTGGAACAACCGTCACCGACCTCCGGTCGCTGGGTTAGCCTGAAGTCTTATTTCATCCATTGTCTGTCTTATGCCAAATGCGCTCCAGTAATAAAGACTAAATGACAAATTAGAACAAAAATGTAGCAACGTTCTGATTCAATTTCAAAGTGATACAAACATGTACCACATCAGTAGTAAAGGACAGAGAAGAGGATTGAAGGATTTAGATCTTGGGACTTCAAAGCACTCTCTGCTGACTGAGGCCTTCAAGCAAGACCTCACATCAAAAAGAGAGACAGAAAGAGAGAGAAATGCCATTACTATCGCTGCAAGTCGCAATACTATGCTAATCCCAGGAAGAGACGATAGTTTTCTATTTTATGTCTGCGTCGTCCATACTGCAAGGTCAGTCTGTCCCTCTCTGACAGATGGTTACCTGACATCACCCAGCCAGTCAGACGGCCTTTAATACTTAATACCGCTGCACTCATTTTCCTCTTCAAATTCTGTCTCTGTAAAAACAAGACATTTCCTTTCTCAATCAAAGAAATCCGATTTGCTAATTTGCAACATAGTAACAACTAAAGCTGCTCCCAAAACAAAGAAGAAGAAAGAAGCTGGCCATCATGGTACAAGTCACCTTGCTCCAAGGGTAGCCTTTGTGTCTCAGCAAAGGGCTGAGACTGTTCCATCTGAAAAGGGGACGACTGCAACACAGAGCACTCAGTAGCAGCATTTGCCCTCTTTTGCAGAGAAGATAATGACCAAGCAGATTAAGAGGAGACGAGCATTAATGCCCATCTTCCGTGTGGCTCCTGTCTTCAGGTTGTCATGTTAAAAATTTGCCATAAAAAAACATACAAACACTACTCCGTTCAAAATGTAGCCGCTTACAGTCTTTTACATCTTCTGCATTTACCTTTAATCATGAGCCTTCAGGGATATTTATGTGACCTTCAAGCCTGAAATTTTCACAAAGCAACACAAACAGAAGGCTGGTAAATCCCTCCGCTAAAGCCTGCTCGGTGTGAAGGTTAGATAATGAATACCCTCACATAGTCGCTCTCTTCATTCCTGTTACCAAACCAAAAAATGCATCTTTTCATCTAAGCTAATCTTGCTTTTCTAGCCACTGCATGTTTGCTCAATGCAAAAAGCTCCAAATATAAAAACAAATGCCGTTAATAGCAGAAGTCAGAACCCAGGAAATCAAGTAGTAGGGTGAGGATAATAGGTGGAAGCAACCAGACGTGCATGGTCCGAGTTATCTGGAAGCTCAACCTTCTTTTAGTACAGTCACCTCTCTTGGCTTGCTCTCTCACTCTCTCACTCTCTCACTCTCTCTCACTCTCTCTCTCTCTCGGGGATGACAGAATTATCTTCTGCATCAGAGCTGAGGCTGGGCCAAGGCTCCACACAGAGGACTCCATTTCACGCAGCCTGCCCCACTGTGGCCAAGGAGACACTGCCAATCACGCTGGAGTATCAGTGGCATGGCCGTCCACCATTTTGTGCTCCTCAAGGTCTTTGACTTGACTGTCCTGCTCAGCTGAGTGGAGCTGCTGCCTCTGCTCGCTCTGCTATCTCGTTACACAGATGGAAGTGTTTAGCTTTAAGAGCACAGACCTGAGCGAGCAGCTTCCCCTCCTGTCTGTTCCTCTGCTGACTGTCATGGCAGTCAGCGAAAGCAGAAGTGAGATGTGTGTGTGGTTTTTGTTGTTCGCTGAAAAAGACGGCTACCTCGATAGAACGAGGCTCCGTTGTTCCTCACAAGCTGAAGACAACGTCCTAGAGAGATCTGGAGGACTGTGCATCTAAATACGGAGCTTGCAAAACAACCTGGGCATACCAACATTTCAGGAGATATGTGTAAGCTTCTGTAGATAACATCAAACCCAGGTGACCCAACATGTTCTACAGCAAACATGTTTTAGTGCTTCTATTAGAGAGGTACACATATTTTTTTCTAGACTGAAAAGCATAAAAGATAAAACTTGGGGCAACCCCTTAGCAACATGATTAAATATTCCATCCAAAAATGATTAAGTGCACAATTTAATTAATAGCCTTAGGCGTGATTATTTTTACAGTTTTATATTGGGAGGAATAGGTAGATATATTTGGTTTTCTCAAGAGGTTTCTTCCCTCGAGCTTGAAAAGAAAAATTCTCAGAAAACGAATTCCATCAAGTACTGTACACAAGTAGGCTACAGCGGGGAAAAAACAACCTAATTTATCTGCTGCTTCACACACAATACATAAACCATAAATGTTCTCAGTCAGAGCTATGGGGCTGAAAGCATGCTTTATTCAGATGTCCTCAAACTGAAACGCACAAGTTCATGGGCTAAATAAACAACCGCTGAGGAGCCGGACAAGTGAAGGATGTCCAAGGACCAAACTCGGAGAGAAACCAGGAAGTGTTTTTCCACAAAGACAATCACTCCAGGAAACCTTACATTCCACACAGCCTTGTAGTCCATCTCTCCTCGGAAACCATTTCCTGACATGAATCAATCTGCTGCTGTCTCAAAGACTTCTGTATCATCTCAGAGAACATATATGGATAACTGGGAACACAGACTAAGGTCAGCTCTCAAACCAAACTCCAACCCAGTGAATTGTATTATTTGTCTTCTGTCTCACAATGAGGAAAACCATCTTCCACCGAATGCTCTTGCCTCATTGTTTTCTTTTAATCTATAAATATGCATGCAGTGTCCAATTCCACCAATTCACCAAAAACAAAAAAAGAAGGCTGTGAGATGCACTGAAGGGTTTCTTGTAAGTGGTGCTCAGTGGACAACTGCCAGAAAACACTGCAATGCTGACTTCCTTATAAGCCTGACATGGCAGTTACTACAGTTACAGGGAGTGGGTGAGGTTACAAGCTAGTCAGGATGGAGTACTTCAGAGTGACCAAAAGAGGACACAGGAAACAATAAAAAAGCAGAAAAGTCAAATTCAGTCTGGTTTGCTCGCAGGAACGTTGGAGGAAAGACAACCTTTTTAAAGCTACTGGTAAATTGATCTAAGAAGGGAAGAGGTGAGGTTCCTCTCCAGGTTCGCCAAACTGACCTCTTGAGGCAGCTCAACAAGTTTGAGAAGGGAAAGATGAGAGACCCATCAATATTAACTTACCACTGAGACCTCCTTTCCAAGCTCCTAAATATTTAATCGTCCTTGGACAGCTCTGTTGCTTCGTAGGCCGAGCCAGTGTGGATCCCTTCTACAAGACCACTCCTGTTCCAGCTCAATGAAGGCCTTGTCCGTTGGCACCACACTGCCCAAGGAACGGGCGTCTCCAAAGAATTCAGGATTTTTTTTTTCCACCACAGGCAGATCGAGGCTGACAGAGTTGGTTCACTGTGTCTTTTAAGAGAAGGGCATGAATCCTGAACTCAGGCTGGAAACCTGAGTGTGCCGCTTCGACGGCTTAATTTATCTCACCGGACAAACTCTCTCATCACCTCGGCCACTTTATACCTGAAGTCTTCATTTTCTATCAAAACTAGCCCCCTATATAAGACAAAACTGTGAGCTATGCTGAGCTACAAGCATGTATTTCCAGGAGGGGGAAGGTGATGTTGAACTGTTGATGTTCTGATGGAAAGCAGAGAGGAGGAACCAGTTCTGCAGCAGTGTAACGTGGCAACTGACAACAGCAACTGGAATGACACCACCAGCGAGCCACTTCCTTGTTCCATTTAAACCCCCGACACCATGTTGCTTTTGGGTTTTTCAAATAGGCCTATACCTAGTTACACAGCATTAAATAATTCAGAGGATCCTGGCGGGTTTTGAAGTGTAACAATGTTGTGCTTCCACATCTAAAGCAAATCTCTAAATCATGAACGAAACATGTCTATGGAGTGTAGAAGGTCGGTCAAAATGCAAGCAGAAAGTGGTGAGGTTTTAGCTGTGCTGTAATGACTATATAGTGTTTTGGATGTGGGGCCTGTGTGTTTCAGCACACTTACAAGTGTAGCAGCAGGGCCCGGCTGCATCTCATGAGCCATGCATCATGTCAAGAAAGCACTCACTGGAGCATTTCAATTTGCTTTTGTGCGTCTCCCTGGCCTTCTTCACTGCCCCAGGTAGAGAAGAATGGAGGAGTGCATCACCCAATGTGAGTGAGTGAGTGAGTGGGGGAGAGGGAGGGGTGTGTGTGTGTGTGTGTGTGTGTGTGTGTGTGTGTGTGTATGCAACAGACACAGAAAGAGTATCTGAGTGACTGATGAGCTTCACAACCACTTCCTTCCAGCGTTCAAACCATCACAGAAGTCTTGTTTAATCCTCTGTCCTCTCTGTCGACCCTTTTTAAGCGTAATCCTGAAATACCTTACAAAAATCCAGTTATGTAAATTTTTCTCTAAAAGTATCTATAGTTCAGTTCTGCCTTGTCACCTTGAAGCTGAACCGCAGTAAAACATGGCACTGAAATATGTTATGTGGAGGTAAAATTAAACCACTTTGATTTGGATTTGCCTTTGTAGTACTTCAGATATGATACAAATATGCAGTCAGTCACCAATTTGGACCATGGAACTACAATTGAAGCTACAACGGTCAATATTCAAAGAAATAACAGTATCTTATAGAATGTTGCAAGAGACTATGTTATCAATGTAATAACCCAATGCTCTGTACATATATTATGAATAGAGTGCGTTTAATTACAGCAGCTTTAGAAATATAAAGAAGATGGAAGAAGAAGCAATGCATTTTGCCTGAGGTTCAAGAAATCAACCAGTATTTCTACTCTGGAAAACCAAGCCCGATGCTGGCTGTATGCCAGTTAGATTAAACTGATCAAACACTCCCTTGTTTATCAACTGAAATTTAGTAGGACTGCAACCGATGATTATTTTCTTGGATAATCCTTTTGCCAATTGTCCACATCCCAAGGTCACATTTTCAAATGTCTTGTTTCACCTGAAAAACTGCCTAAAATCCAAACATATTCATTTACTAACATAATATATGACAACGCAATGGTTCACAATTATATTAGTTTAAAATAATGTAAAACAGAGAGAAGCAGCAACTCCTTAATCGAATAATCGACGAATCATTTAGGCTGTGCACTTTAGAGACAGGCCATCTAGAAGACGGGGGTTCAAGATCTGATAATAAATGCAGGAGCCACCTTAGGGCTCTGTGCTTTTCCGTTTTGTTTAATACTTTAGTGGTGTGTATTACCAGAAAAATGTGTAATTGATCTAATTACAACAAAGTAATTGCCACAAAGAGAACCTGGGGACTTCAGGGGGCCTCTGAGAGTCTGGGGCCCCTGTGTAGTTCCCTACTATGCCCTGTTAGTAATCCAGCCTTGGCTTACTGTACAACACTACACTATACAACTAGAAATGCCTTCTCTGCTACAGCAAAAGCAAACAGCCCTGCGTGACCCACACGACCTTAGCTGGTGAGTTGAACCGAAAACCTGAGCACTCAGATTAGCTTATAGTGCAACAGCAGCCACCAATATAAGCTTTGCAATTGAAAAAGAGTCAAGAATGTGTTGAAGGCTTGTGAAAGTTACTACGGGAACTCTAAATGCACAGAGACAGCGGACCGTGTCAGTATCCCCGAGGCAATCTGTGTGGAAAGAAACATCACGACCGCATCCAGAGTTAAATCACTCGGCTCATTTACAGAAACATCCACCGTCCACCAGACTGTGTCCATTGCACCCGTCTGTGTGACAAAAGTGTCGACCGCAGCAGGTCCTGCCCGCCCGTCCTCTATCGGCTCCTCCTTGAGAACCTGTTTGCCCTGCCACACCAGGGAGAAGGAGCATCGCCACCATTTTGATTGCTCTTCTCAGCCCCAGCATTGTCGCAGCACACTGTGTCAAGCTCACAGTCTCCTTGTCAGCAAGATTTCACACAGTGGCCGGGGGAACTGCAGAGCGTAGCACAGCCACACACACACACACACATACACACAGTAACTGCCATAGGAACACACTACATCTTGCAAACACACCTCCTTCACTCTCTCCTGACAGGCTGGTCAACAGACACCGTAAGGACATAATGTGTGAAAAGTCACCTCAGGCTGTACAGTGGACATAGGGTGCGTTAAAAACATAGGGCATGTTAACCGTATTGAAATGTCAAAATGTATTTGCCCGAAAATAGCTTTTAAAGTATCTCAATATACCTGAGCAAACAAGCAAATAGGCACAAGCTCACAATAACACCCCAATAAACAGCAGAGTCCTCAAGCTCCTGTGTGAATAATTAGTCTACAAATCACGAGTAAGACTATAAACACTTAACTTGTATAGATAACAGCCGCTGAACTCCAATTTCCCCAAAAACTCATCCAAAACAAAACAGAAACGAGAATCATCTTGAGAACTTCCTTTAAGAAACTATCTGCAGCGATTACTTCTCTCTCTCTCACACACAGAGAAGACAGAGAGAGAGGGTTGAGACTACTTTGTTGAACATTAACTACCTGCATGGCCAAAACACTGCATTATTCAGCATTTAAATTCCCATCCCATCCACGTGTCCCTCATCCATCACAATCACACACACGGTAGCCCAAAAGTGCCATCTGCAAATCCTACAACAGCAACAAACCCAAAAGAAATCCCACATATTTACAGTTCACATTGTGTTAAATCATGCACACATTTTAAAAAAAGCAGCAAGTTCCTGAAGTTAACCTTGAGAGCTCCACTAAAGGATCTAACCTCACTTTTCAGAGTTCTTCTGCTTCCTGTAACAGACTCAACTTCCGAGCAGAAAAAAGCAGAAAAAGAAGCAGAAGAAGAGGAAGGAGAAGAAGAAGAAGAAGAAGAAGAAGAAGAAGAAGGAGAAGAAGAACAAAAAGAAGAACAAGAAGAAGAAGAAGAAGAAGAAGAAGAAGAAGAAGAAGAAGAAGAAGAAGAAGAAGAAGAAGAAGAAGAAGAAGAAGAAGGAGGAGGAGGAGGAGGAGGAGGAGGAGGAGAGGCTGTGGCCATGTCATTTATGAACACAACCTTTGTTCTGGCATGAGGGATCCTGCCTGTTTGACTCCAGGGCTCTCCTTGGAGACTCATCTGCTTTCCTCCATTTTATGGTTGAAGCTCCACTAGCATGACATACCTGACTTGAGACCAGTGACAGCAAATAGGCATCCAAACAGTGCAGGGGACAATCGGGTAACAGTGTAGCAATGAGAGCAAAAACAAAACATCAGAATCACAATATATAAAGCCACCATTTCAACCACCATCAAGCTCCAACCCTGTGGAGACCCGACTCAAAATCGCTACCAGATAAGGTTTCTTTTTTCTTTTTTTTCTAAATTGAGAGGAGCAGGGGAGGGGGGGAGAGAGCACATATAGCTTCCTCACACTGGACATGGCTTTCATAGTGTGTGTGTGAGAGTGTGTGTGTGAGTGTGTGTGTGTGTGTGTGTGTGTGTGACTGGACCAGCGGCTATGCCAGCTCCTCTGTGTCGCTAATGGAGGCTGGTTGGGGAGAGGAGAGCAATCCGTGCAATGGCTTCTCCGTGAAGCTAACGCGCAACAACACGCACGGCCGGAGAGGGGGACGCACAGCCGGGGCCAATAATTCCCCTGACCAGACATGTCAGAATAACAAAACACTCCGCTCCGGCGCTGCTGAAACACGCAGGCGACCCTCTCTTTACACCACCGCGTCCATTTCCTTGTGTCACTTTGACAACAAACCGAAAGGCGACATGGCGAGGAAGCGGTGTAGGTTGGCTAGGATATTTAACTGGGAAGCGAGCGAGAAGACCCACTTGACTTTGGCTACATGGGTGCCAGCCGGAGCGCCCACCCGACTAAAATCTCGCCCCGGCTTCCTCACCCAAGTCGGCTGGACCTGGACTAAAAGGAGAAAAGGTGGTGGTGGTGGTGGTGGAGGAGGAAGGGGGGGGAGATCAGCTCTTTCCAGGTCATTCACGAGGCGCTCTCCAAATTATATCCCATGATCTACCATACCGACGTTCTCGCAGAACCTGAAAGCCCAGCCGAAATCTTGGCGTAACTGGAAATATAGTGCAAGAGGGGAAAAAACTCACTGGTACAATCTTCTCCTCAAGCGATCCTCCCAAAAGTTGTCCTCGTATTTCATGCGTGCGCCCGGTCGGTCTAATGGATGATCGCCATCTTTCCTGCTTCTCCTTTGCTGCAGCTGCAGATGACCTGAGATCCGTCTGTCTCTGAATAATGAGCAACCACACAGACAAGGAAGACAATCTGCAAAGCAGGCTACACAAAGAAGTTTGGGAGACTAGCAAGCACCAGAGGGTGCACAAGAGTTTACGATGAGACGAGGGAGCATCAGCAGGATGGACAACGTCTATGTCTGAGAAGCTCATCCTTCATCTAGACTGAAGTCAGATAGCGCGCAAAGCCTGATCAGCGGCTCAGACCACCACCAGATACATGCGGGCTCTGACCATTTTTATATAGGGTTTCCATACTGTGTCTGCCACGTCATGGGGTTATCTGCAGTTCACTTTGGTGGTGGTGATGCTGTTTCACACTTCGACCAGACAGATAGACAACTAGATAATTAGAGAACTAGACAGACAGACAGACATAATTACAGACAGACAGACAGATAGATATATAGATAGACAGACAGACAGACAGATAAATAGATAGATAGATAGATAAATTTGCTATTACAGTGTTGATACATCCCAATGTTATAACATATATATTATCAAACTACATTCATAATAAAATATATATATATATATATATATATATATATATAAACTCCCATTCAACGCTGCCTCCATCCAGTTATCATTGTCACACTCCCCCGAAGGTTTATCGTCTTTATATATATATAATAAAATCAAAACAATACATTTGATATTTGTGTTCATTTATTCTGTCCCTCATTCAGAAAATAAAAATGGCTGATTTGTTGCAGTGTGTTGTCATTACACTGTTACTGTAAAGTAGACTTGATGCTGCTGCTGCTGCTGCTGCAGGCTGCAGGCTGCTGCTCTGTCCACCAGCTGCTAACAAAGAGGGAGCCCAAGACAAAAGGTGCAGGGTCCTGCTTCAGATGTATGTCAGTGTGAGGATGGGTGGGTGGGAGGGGGTTGAGCGGCCCGGAAGGGGGCACACATGGGAGGGTGGGCAGTGAGGAGAAGAGTCTGCCTTGCATGGTTGAGCAGCTATAATGTCATCTGAGAACGTTGATGTGCCTTGATGGCTTTTGTTGAAGATAATGTAACATGTGTTAGTTATGCTTATTACCATAAATGATGCACTTGGATGTATTTTTACTATTTACACAATGTGAGGTTTCTTGTCACATTACTGCACTGTCTGACATGTTTGATATAATGACAGTTTTATCAGTTAGTTTGTCACTATAACTTATCTTCCTACATTTAAAACTATCTTAAGACTCAAGATGTTAATGCATTGCATGGTGTTAAGCTGACTTTTATCTATAACAGACCTTAAGTGATGTAATTCTTGCAGCTAAAGGAACTTTTTAAGTTCATAATAAAGCATAATTGCATTGAAAGTTACATTGGGTCTATGATGTATTTATTTTTCTTGCAGAATTATTGGAATAGATAATAAAACATACTAATACATAACGTTATATTTATCTAAATGCCAGTATGTTTATTTCTTGATACCTGTTCATAGTAATTACTGTGATGTGTATGATGTACACTGCTGCGAGTGAGATGCATCGTGTTTCTCTTTTGTTTTTTGCAGAAAGTATGTGACCTCTTCAGGACAGTTTTCTTTTTCAATCAAAGGAAGGAAACTTGTTTGAATCCCAGAAACTTTTTTTATTTTTACACAATAATCTTGCCTGTGCCACCTGAAAAACCTCAGTCACAAATCTTGTGAGCGGGCTCACTAGTGATTGTACGCTGATTTACAGGCAGAGCCACAGAGAGGAATTAAATTTGTGTAAGATACAGACGTAGTTAATCATGTTTGACAAGTGTTGGTGTTGCCTCTTGCGAGATTCGGTTATGAATTATGGATTGTGGAATACATTTTTTGTGGAATTGAATAGAAGCTTCAGATAAGAAACGATATTCAGTCAGTCTTCGTATCACTTTGTATCCTATCCGTGTCACCAGTGCTAACACAAGGGCTAGATTCTCAACAATGCTGTTAAACAATGTGATACAAACAGTGTCTAAAATATGTGACACCTTGGGATCTGAGAATATAAAATATTTAATGTGCTGTTAAACATAAGGTGACAGATGGAAACAGGAATGAGCCTTTTTTTTAAATGCAGGTCCATAGTGCCAGTTCTCCTGTTGCAATGACGTACATAGCCCCATGTATTTCCAAAACACTGTGGCAAATGATGACTTGGCCCAAAAATGACTTCCTCCTCCTTCAGGGTTACCTCTTATGCCCTTTTCTTCATTCAGGCTTTTTTTTACTCAGAACATTTTCAAGAAAATTAAAAACACACCCCAAAAAACTGTTGTATTTATGCCCGTTACATTTTCGATGTCTCAACAGAACTTTGAAGGAATGTCTCCGGAGGAACGACGTGTGAAATACACACACCCATGCAGACACACACACACACACACACACACACACACACACACACTGTGTTGACAGTGCGTCCTGTGGGTGCCAGGTAGCAGCCGGGGTTTATCATGCTGCTCGGACATATGGTTGCTGCGGCAAATCTGATTAATATGGGATGGCCAGGAGTCCAGCGTACAGCAGAGGACAGACTGCACCAGGACATCCCCACTGGTCCGGCCTCCCCCGCACACCATGCCAGGCCTCCATCCAGCTTGGCTAAAAACAGACCAGTCGTCAGGGATTCAGATGGTCTAAGCGGTGGGAGAGCGGGAGGAGTGGGGGTGCGATACAGATTTAGAAGGTGGCCGGTGACTTTTTGGATGCATTGATATCCATGTAGCACCATTCCACAGTGAAAGTGTTATCCCTAATTGAAAACAAGCATCTTCAGTTAATTATTTATCTAGGTTTTTGCAAATATAAACTATAAACTAGTGGTAATCGTGAGGTGAATTGGATCCTCTCAGACTGCATACTCTCCTGGAACTCAAATGCACCTCCTTGAAAAGTTCCCAAGACTGGAATTTAGACACAGCAGAGTCCTGTATGGGTCAGCAAACATTACGAAAGGTCCACTGTGTGCCAGTCAGTTGTGGGCCGTCAGGGCCAGCTAAGCCTTCTCTGTTGGCCTAAACAGAATCACAAAGTTATAGCTATTTTATAATTTAATAATTTTTCACAAATACACTACATGTATTATAAGTATTTTTCCCATTAGCTTATTTTCTCATTGCACAGCTCCTGTCTTCCTCTGTTGCTCTGCTTCAAGCACAGCTTGTTTTAAGGAGAGCTTTTATCCAATCAGATTCAGCCCCTATGTCTCTATGTAAGGAGAGAGGCCCGATGCCCGCTAGGTAGACTTTGCAGTTTAAGTAAATGGGGACGTTATTGTTGATTGTCATAGTCTTCAACCAATCAGATCTTTAGTTTGACATGTTGGCCGTATTCTTTGACATGCCAGTGGCACCGAGGTAGCCTGCTAAGTACGTCTGCATTAACGTGCGCCGTGATTGGTCAGTGGGCCAGCGCGTGACTAATGTGAAATTTAAGGAAGCTGGCAGAAGTTAGTTGGAGTAGTAAGAGTTCAAATTGTGAAAAATGTGTTTCATTTTAACTGAGCATTTTGGTGTTTGGAGCTATGCTAAGCTAACCTGAGGACGCCATAGCACGTCAGGACACTAAGGTGCTTTTGAAAACTTCCCGGCCGGGGGAGGTGGGATCCCGGCCCCGCTGTGAACCGGCCGCCGCAAACCGGCCGCCGCAAAGAAATGAGGATGGACTTTGTCTTTAAGTGAACAGCATTCGGTAAGTGACAAACTGCGTTTGTTTTTTTACATCTGCAGTAACGTTACTACTGTTCATTTGTCTATCGCGTCGTTTTCATGAATAATATTTTAATGGCTCGTGCTCTTGTGTGGTGGAATGCGTGGATCCGCTGCAGGTTTGCTGGATTGATTTGTTGTCATATGAATATATGTGACTGGTTCTCATGACTTTGTTGTTGTCATTGTGTTAATTACGTTGATTTGACTATGCATTGTCCGTTAATGACGCAGCGTCCCGTCATGCACGGATTCATGTATCTGCACCGTAGCTGTTCAACTGTAGTAGGACAGCACAGAAGGCCCAGGTATAAAATGCACGGCCCGCCACTGGTGCCAGTGGAGAGGGGACAGAGGAGATATAATGATTGTTGCCCTGATAGTGTGAGTTTGTGATGGTGCTGCACGTTATCTGTTTCTTTTCTCCCTCATAAAACACAGACAAGCCTATATATACACGATGAACACATAAAAATGAATTGTGTATGCCAGTTCAATTCTAATGTTGTTTTTATATTATCAGGTAAGACAGACAGAAGCATGAAGGGATTCCTCCAGTAGTAAGACAGACATGTCTTCTTAATTGAAATGGATTTTTTTTAAAGAGATTATGATGAAAGAAATGGCAATACATGTTATTGTTTCTTTCATCAGTATCTACACCATCTCGTCCAGAATTGCATTTTCTCCAAAACATTACGCCGCAGCTGCTGTGTGAGAGATCACTTGAATTACAAAACAGAAGTATAACAATGTACATAAAAATGGAAATGAAAACAGCTTATGCCTGCGAAGACTTTCAGACAGAGATGTTACATCCAGCAAATTGTCATGGCATGTGCCTGAATGGAGAAATGGTCATGAATTATTAATGCTTCAATTACTATTTCATTTAGATAAGCCCTTTAACTCGTCAGAAATGCTTCATAAATGTCTATGTGTCTTGGCTTGCTCAGGCACTGTAAAACACACTTGGATCTGGCCCATTGTATGTGAAACTTGCATGTTCTCCTTGTGCTCACATGGCGTTCCTTTGTGTGTTCAACTGTCTTTCAGCAGTTTAAAGATGCAAATACTGTTGACTTTGAGGCCCTAAGTTGCACAAAGGTTTGTAGGCCTATGTGTTTGTTTTTATTTTCCCCTGCAGACAAGTGTTTGCCTGTCATCTCCTCAATGCATGCTGGGTCCTGCTCCCCACGACTCTGAATAGGAATATGCAAATATGGACGATGAAAAGAATGAGAATCTTTAAAATCTCTCCAAAAAGTAATATGGAAAGTGTCAAACAAGAAAACCCTATTTAGTCATTCAGGTGGCTCTGAGGCCTGTGTTTGGGTGGATCTGTGTATCTTATGTAGCTTGAAGTGAAATTTTCCTCCAAATCAAAAGAGAACAGGCAGTGCAATCATTACGGTGCACTTACAGTACATATAGCACAATGAACAATACCTATACCCGCTGTGTAATCTGAATGCAATTTTCAGCAGTCTAAACTTGAAATGCTCTTTTGAATGAGAGCACTTTATACATCTTGTGGAACACAACAATTTGTGATGGCAGACAAAACAAGGGACTGAGAGTGAGCATTTAGTTTTTACTTCCAAGATTTAAAGACGCTGCCATTTCACTTAAAATATGAACACTCAAAATGTTCCTAATCATCATATTTATAGAGCATCTTTAGTTATTAAGATCAAATTGCTATATATGGTTTTATCAGACGACAACTATAACATTTCATGACATTACAATTCTTTTCACTGACCTTCAACAAATAAACAATTTACAAATATGCATTTTCACTTACTCCAATCAGCATATAACAAATGCAATTTGTTGACATACACATTAAGGTAGATAAAAGTATTTTTAAAATTTGAATCTTTAAGGTAGTTTGTATATGCAGTTTGTAAGAAACTCCCTGATGTTTAAGAAATGGTCCAAACATGACAGAACCATGCATTCTATTTCATCTTATGTTCATATCTTATATCAAGTGTGTTTCATTTTGTATCGTATTTAAAATGAATTATGGCATTCTATCCCTGTTTATATATTCATTAAATGTCTATTTTTCTTTATTTTTAAGTACTTTGAGCTGCATTTCTTGTATGAAAGGTGCTAAACAAATACATTTAGTTTATTATTATTATGATTACTATTAACCAACTTAGCTTTAGGCTGCTGTTCAGTGATTTGCATATGCAGTTCACAGCTCATTTAGCTCTCCTTTTCTAATCTATAGATGGTGTCGCTGGGTGCATCGCCTCTCTAAAGGGTTGAGGGATTGCTCTGCCACTCCTGCTTATGTCTCGTCTCCCTCATGGCTGACTGGCTGTGACGGCTTCTCTGTTGCTGATGGTGTGTAGGAGTAATCTGCACACTCAGAGTGTATGCAGACAAATGGGTACGTCTGGATGCTTTTTGTTTTACTCAGATCATCAACAAGTCAACTCCTGATATTTCAAATTTCGGATCAAATAAAAGACAGTTATTATAGATAATGGTATAATGGGATATCTCAGTACTGGCTCTGAATTGAATAGTTAAGTTACTTAAAGGCATACTTCTCCACATTGTGCTGGAATACGCTAACATTCGTGACTGAAAGACTACAGCCATGCTAGCAGCCCTGTGAGGCTAGACTAAATAAGAGCTAAATGCTAACGCTATCATAGCAACATGCCCAAACTGACTAAGTGGCTAAGTGGAGAGCAGGGCCGTCCTTCTATCAGAGGATCGGCGGTTCGATCCCCGGCTCCGCTAGTCGCATGTCGATGTCTCCTTGAGCAAGACACTTAACCCCAAAAATTGCTCCCGTAGCTGTGCCTACGGTGTAGAAATGTGATATAGAATCTGAATTGTAAGTTGCTTTGGAAAGAAGCGTCTGCTAAATGACTGTAATGTAAAGACACTGTTCTCTGCAGATTTCATTCAGAGTAAAGTGCTTTACCATAGCTTTTTGCACAATAGAAATACCATTGTGTGTGTGTACGTGTGTGTGCTGGCGGATAATTTCTCATTGTGTGGAATTTTATTGCTTTCAAGTCCTCATTCCTTGACCTCAGTGAAGTGATTGCCTCTGATAATGCCATTAACCACTGCCCTGCAATTCTCTGGGGCGCACTCAAGAGACTGAGAATAGAAAATACTTTTATTTCTGATGGTGGTGTGGATGTTTCAAACCCCTGATTTATCAAAGAGCAAACGTTGACCTCATTTTATTTGCTTCAAATTTATTGAATGATACATCGATCACTCCTCGCCCACTAAGCCATTCGTGTGTATGCCAGTGGCTGAGGTAGAGGAAGATAGTCAAATGAATAGGTAACAAATCACACTATTGTTAGAAAAGCTAAGGCTTTCTTTTCTATGTTTATTGTTGTAAACCCTAATACAATAGTGTATAGTGCATGATAATGATCTGAGCCTTTTGTGTTTGGTGTAACAGAAAGAAGAGTTGATGTCAAGATACAAGATTTCTCAAACTGCAGTTTATTATTTGATATTGTGATATTTCTTTACTTTTGTTATAGAATAGAGATTCTGAGGTTGTTTAGTTTGTGTGCAACCATTTATTTACATTTTTAGCAGACTAAAATACAAATCTTTTGGATGGATTGCCATAAAATTCGGCAGAGACATTCATGTTCCCCTCAGGATTAATTGTAATAACTTTGGTGATCCCCTGACCTATCATCTCCCATCAGCCGCAGCTACACTTTGTATTTAGTGCTTATTAGCTAATGTTAGCATGCTAACAAGCAAAAATAAGATAGTTAACATGGTAAACATTATTCCTGCTTGGCATCAACGCGCTAGCATTGTCATGGTGAGCGTGTTAGCATTCAGCTCAAAGCCCTACAGACTCTTGGTTTTGTTAAATCAAGTTTTATGTCGAGCACTTTGAGCTGCTTCTCATGAATAAAAGGTTTCATGTTAAGCTTCTGTATTTGAATTTGTATTTCATAGTTTCTACTGAACTCTCTGTCTCTCCTTCCATCCTTTTATCCACGTTTCTGTCTGCAGGCGGTGTCCAAGGTGCCCAGTATTTATCCCCATCTATGTAACAATAAATCTGCTCTGCCACAGGAACTAAAAAGTCCCCAGGTGAGAGCTGTGCAAGGAGGCTCTCCTATCAGGGAACAGCCAAGCATACAGTGGACAGTGGCATCTCTAGGATTAAAAACTGCTGCATCCACTGTTCCCCTGGCCCATTGACGGATGGATAAAGCCTTGGACTTCACCTTATTGAAAGAAGGAGAGAGCGCCTGGGGAGCCATGAATTCCATAGACCCTTCTTTAAATGGGTTTGTAAGAGGCTTCCGCCTAGCAAACCACGGCTGAAAGGGCCCATTAAATAAAGCCCAGCTCCTCAGCAAGGAGCTGGGGCAGATTCATCAGAGAGGAGAAGGCAAAGATAATGATAGCTCATGGCCAGATGTGAGACGTTGGCTCCACTTGCATGTCATGTGGGACCATGTCAATAACAGCAACAACAGCAGACAAACAAACAGTCTTTTCTCTCTTTCTTCTGCCATCTCTGGTTTGTGTCTTGAAAATCCAACTACATGTGGACAGACACATAAACACGTAATGTAAAGACAAGAAAGTAGGAGTTTATTCACCCCCAGGGTTGGCCATTTTCTTACTTACGCAGTCTCACAATCTTTTTAAAAAAAGCACTACATGTTATTCCGTCACAGATCTTAGGCCATTTAGTGTGCGTGCTGCAGAGCACCACCTACACCAAATGCTCTGTCACTTTTATATGTCTCGCTGTGGATTAAGAATCAGGGTGGGGACACTAGCCCACCTTCTTTCTCCCTTGGTTGTTTTGCGAGACCTTCACAGGGAGAGAAGGTGAACTGCAGCTTGGTCAGATTTGAATATCAATGTGGTCAGATAGGATGGGAAGGTGCTGGAGGGAGGCAGGAGGGAAGGCTGAGGAGGGCCTCTGGCAGGACAGTGGGTGAGATGGAGAGAGAGAGAGGGAGAGATTTGTCATTTGCTCTCTGTTCCACCTGCTCCCCTGTCATGCATCCTGCCGGGGGGGGGGGGGGGTAAAATACACCCTGATGTCTGAGGGAGACAGAGGGAAAAGGATGAGCGAGGTGGCGGGGTGGAGGGGTGGAGGGGTGGATGAAAGCAAATAGAGGAGGGGAGGAGATGGACAGGATTGGAAAAGGAGACAAAGGAAGGCGACATAGAAAAAGAGACACAGTTATTAGAAAAAAAGGAAGAAAGTGTATGCATGTCTTTGCGTATTTGAGGTGCCAAGTCCTGAAATGCAGGAGCTAACTACAGGGGCTGGCAGGTATGCAAATAGGAGGATGTACCAGTGTGTGCCTCCAGATTACTTTTCCTGCATTTGCTATTCATATATTTGCAAGGTGACTCACTTCAGACAAAGCAGGTGATCAAGAGCTCTTTCCTTTTTCCCCTCTTGCTTTCCTCCTTCTCTTTGCCTCCACATCTGAATAGGAGCAGAGGAGAGCATGCAGGCAAGGCATGATGGATCCACAGCCTCAGCAGAAGTCATAAGCCTTGCAAATGCCGCAGCCCACAATTGCATGCCCACAGATTTGATATGTATTCCGTCAGCAAACCCCATTTAATTCATTTTGCTGTCAGCCCCCTTTTACAGCATCTTGACTAATACAGGGAGAGTTTAGAGTGCAGGAGAGAAGACAAACAAGACACCAACATGCATACTAGTTAACAATCACACCTGAATCACAGAGAAACATTTTGGGAATTTACATCTTTTCACTTTTGCTTCTCCTGACCAATTCTCCTCAAATCTCTCTTTCTTTCTTTCTTTCGCTATCTACAGTATCAGAGATTCTTGTAGGCTACATAAAGGGCTGAATTTGACCAAAAGCATCTACATCTCCTCTGACTGATCGCACAGAGTTACATTTTTGACTAAAATGCTTTCGGCAACTAAAGCCCAGGTTGCTAATGGATGTACTCGACATTGGAACATACTTGAAAATGTTGACCTGCGTCCTGCTGTTCGCTTAATGAACATCTAGTGAAGCAGAGCTCAGTCGCTCTGCATACAAATGTTGTTGTGTTATGTGCTAGCCTTTAAAGCAGGGATATAAGTAACAAATCTCATTTTTTCTTGTATCTGTAACATGTTTTTTTTGTGTAGGCCTGTACTTTTTTGAGATTTCTTTTTAAATCTGTAAATATACTTTTATCACAAGTAACATATTGTAGGCTACTTCGCAACATTTCAAGTCGCATCCGTTACAGAGTAAAACAAAAGTCACAAGGAAAAGTCCTGATGAATTGAGAAGTGAGAATGGAACAAAGAAAAACAGATCGATCAGCTGCAGCAGAGGAGAAGCTGCAGGTGTGTGTGCGGCCACTCCGGAGATGATACGTTATAAATGTTTGCGTTCACGGGGGCTGAGTTCACGGGCCGGGGATCGCACGTCAAGCACAGACAAATTAAGGACCACATATGGCTGCTATGATGAGGTGCTACAATTAGCATTATTGTATCTTGGCATAGTAAAACAATTTAAATAAACATACCCACAATGCTCGTGACCTGGAAGTTAAGGGCGAGCTAACAGTCTCTTGTGTCCTCCACTGAGGAACCTCTACCTTCAGTCACATGTGTGAGGACTTTCTGCTGTTTTTGAGACTGTCAATCCCAGATGTTCAAAACCTTCTGAATTTGAGGAACCAGAGAGGGCGAGTGGACTTGTTATACTGGGACAGAGGCCCATAATGGACTGTTTATATCAATTCTTTGAGAATGCACGTGTTCAGACAGGTGAGTAGCTACACTACCACACACTGATGAACTCTTTCGACGAGAACGTCTACGAACGAAATTTTACAGACTACACTGCCTCTCTGTTGGTTTGGACAGAGGGGTTAATTGTTGCTTATTTTATTCCACTTGTGTATAAGTTGCCATTTAATGAAATCAATTTTGAAGCCTAAATATGCTCTTTAATTTAACATTAGTATCATATCAGCATCCCCTTTTACTCGAGTAGCCTACTCTTTCCACTTCTGCTTAAAAGGTCCAACTTTGTCTTCTGACATGAGTGATATTTAGTGAAATAGATTGTGCGTTCCATTACTTATACTACAATACTATCTAGTACGACAGAAAACTGATTTAGTATGCCCCAATACGTCCTATCTCAAATGCAGTGTGCCAAACATTGCAGGATGTTTTACTGCATCTGTGTATGCAAGCCGCCGTGGTTGGTTTTTTGGACAAGTCTTTGATTGTACGTTTCCTTAAATAAAACCCTGAATTCATAACATTATTCCGTCACATTATAATGGAAACATTCTACATAAACAGGATATCTCTGATGCACCCACATAGCTACACAAGGTGCCACACTCTCTCCAAGGTCACACTTCATCTCTCCACCAAGGCTGCCATGCAATCACGTAAAATAAATGAAAAGCATGCAGCGTCCTGAGGGGGGAACCACAACAAACAAACTGTGCTTTTCTGACATCCCACAAAGGGAATTTGGAAAACCATCCACTAGGTTTCAGAAATCAATCTTTGAAAAGTGTTTTTTTTATTATATCTTATTTTTATTTCTACTTTTGGCAAGAAAACTGCCAGTCATGTTTTGAAATGGCAATGTCTGATCAAGCCCCAATATTTGTGAAATTCATTTTAGGATGGATTTATCCTTAAGTTCAAACCTCAGGAATCAAATCCAAGACTCCAGGCAGCACAGTGACCCATATTTCTTCAGTATTAGTGACCTACATTTCTTTGACTTCGTTGTTTCACTTCACCCAGCTCTGGATCAGGCTTTTTTTCTTCCTGATCTTTAGTGTCTCTGATCTTGCGATATGTTTTAATATCAAACACTCCTGTAATAAAACACATGTGTGTGTGTGTGTGTGTGTGTGTGTGTGTGAAATTATAAAAAGCAGAAGCATTTTCCCATATTATGGCTTCTCAGAAAGGCTTTGTTGTATTGCTGAAGAGTGCTTTTGTTTATAAGATACAGAATTACTTTTCTCAACAGTTGGGAAGTAAGGATTTCTTGATCATAATATAATTTGTTGCCAATAGACCGTGTTTTTGGCAAACTTCCTCGATAACCAAAGAAGAAGAAAAATGGTTCTATATAATTAGTAAACATTGCCGTGTATAACAATTAACTATGTTAATTGAGGCATCCAGAATTTGTGACACATTCATTTTTCTCAGCCTGAATGAATATTTGAATAATGCAATTTGCTCTCTATTACTTCAGGATAATTAAAGAGCTCCCCACAAAAATGAGGACACTTTGTCATGTTGTCTTTTTCCTTGATTCCATGAACCCAGTTCTATTAAGGTCACAGTTGTCAATGAAAAGATCTGCACGAGGCAGGTATGAAATATTGAAGCCGGAGCGCAACTCCAGGAGGCACAGAAGAAGTTGTCGGCGTTTAATTTCGCTTCTTTGTTGAGATTTCTTCCTGAGACAGTTGGCGGCATCAGCAGATTCTCGCCACTGGCACGAAAATTCATGGGACAAGTGTCCATGTCAGCACTTTCTTCCCCCTCAGCTGGTGTATAAAAGGACATCACACTTGTCAGCTGCAGTAAGCCGAAATTATAAGGACAAATAAAATGGTGTGTCTGTGAGCGGGGTTGCTTCGGCTGAACGATATGATAACTTGTATGGGGTTCTCACGTGGGCTGACAGATCATGTAGCTCCCGTGTGTGTGTGTGTGTGTGTGTGTGTGTGTGTGTGTGTTCTTTCTGGTAGCGTGCAGGAATGCATTTGTGTGATCTCTGCACGCTTGTTACACCTTAAAGTTGAACTGAGTTCAAAAGTCTCCTCACTTTTTGTGAACTATAGTGATAACTGTAGCTATTGTGTCTATTTTTACTTTTTTTCCCCCAAGAGGATACAACTGTCTTTGGACATATTCGTGGTAACAAATACCTCTGTGTACTACTGAGTGGAGCATATTACACCTAGTTTACAGATGTTGATAAAAGATGCTTTAGTTAATCGTGTTTTCTGTTGATTGTGACGTCAACCGTCTGCCCCTTTACAACGTTTTGGGATGAACCATTGTGCTGTTCAGTGTTTGTATGTTTGTTACACATTATATAAAGGAAGCAGTGTCTAGCTAGCATGTTTAACCACGTACACAAATGAAGAAAAAACATCAAGGACCTTTCATTTTAGTTTGACCGAAACATAAGGTGATAGCACTCTTCATGTCATGCTGCCATTGACACACTGCTACTCGGTGCTACTTTGTAAGTGAGTGTGAAGTGAGTCAGGTTAGGTATTAGTAGCTGGTAGGTGTGGATTAAGGTTTCTGCTCATTAGACAGAGGTAGCAGAGCTATAATCCACATCCTCCCTCACAGCATATATACCCACACATAAACCCATATGCGGTGTACACACACAGAAACAAACTTCCAGCTCACCTCATTAAAGAAAAGTTTACGTCCATTCATTTTGCATGACCGAATGGCAGGAGCCTCTCAGCTTTTCAGGTTTTACACTCAGAGCTGGTGATGTAACTGGGTGGAAATGACAACAGGATTGCAGCAGGTGTTATATAGGTTGAGATTCTATCTGAGAAAACTGTGGCTGGAACCTGAATCAGGATTATGGCTGCAGTCTTTTTCTGTGGCTTCTGAATCAGCGAGAGGGAGCTGAAGCAGGGGTCTGCAAAAAGTTCTATCAAAATCCTCACAGGGCATCATTATGAAGTTATCGATCTGACGACCGGCCGTGCTGAATGTCACAGGAGTAAAAATGGTGATCATTTTCTTGGCATCTATCAAGATTGTGGGGTTGCAAAAAATACATAGTTAGGGGCGGCGTATGGTATAATGAGGCATAACTGTGGCGACTGATATGATATAGTGAGTGATACTTCCTGGAAGAGGAGGTCATAACAAGGGCAAAAATGGGGTGCAGTCCATGAGTAATAATCTGTGTTTATTATTGTATCGTCTTTCTATTATATATTCTGAATTGTCGTCCAACAAGCTGATATATCTCTTAATATATAAAATAATCAGATACCAAGTAATGATTTTCTCTAGTTGAAAAATTTGAAATGCATGAAAAATGAGTTCTGTGTGAACACCTGTTCTGATTTTAGTACAGATATTCTTAGAAGGGAACATGGTGCATTGCCACAGTGAACAGTATGTTTTCACTTCCTACAAACGCGTATGAAGATAAAGTGTGATTATATGTGTTGCAGTGCTGCTACGGTATTGATTTTGAGGGCTTGTGAGGAAATTGCCTTTTTTTTCTCTTTTTTTTTGTAGTTCTCCGTAATGATCTGTTTTATAAAATGTGTGCAGTAAAACTTTAAGGTACTTTAAATTCCTGAAAGTCTATTCTACCGCTGTATAGAATAAATCTGATAAGCATTTGAAGCAAACTGTAATTAGCTTTTTGTTTTGCGTGGAATGAGATTTTGGATGAGCACGATGTCGACAACGGTGCAGCGGGAGTCAAAACAACATCTTAATGATTCAGTTGGTTTGTAAACTAATTGGTGTTCATCAACAATGACAGATCTGAGAGGTTTGTGAGCTTCGAGGTAATCATATCTGCTTCAAATAAGCAGAAACTTTCGCAGTGTAGGCGGGTACGCCTCAGTGGGAAGTATAGGTGTTTGGCACATTCATTTTCCTGCTGTCAATAATGGACACATTCTTCCCACGGGTGCGTAAGACAACATTACATGCATTAACACTCGTGATGGTTCTCATAACCAAAATGTTTTCGACTGAGTGAGCCACCCAGGTATTTGTTACCGTTTCTGACTTTATTCCTCGTTCCTCTGCAGATGATCACGTGGGAGTGCGCGGCAGCTCAGAAAGCCCACACCTTTGTTAAAAAAAAAAAACCTGCATCTGAAGGAGCTCCACCTTATCTCAGAAACACTGGAGGCAGCTTGTCAGACTTCTGATGTTTTATATTCAGGGGTAATATCCGGATTCGGATGAACAGAGGAACCCAGGTGTATCTGGCTACTGTCTGGGCAGAATTCAATCAAAACCAAGCCTGATCTGCTCCATCTCCCTCTTCCCCATCACCATTTCTCTTAATTTCACTTCAATCCACAGTGCTCTGTTGGCATGAATGATATATGAGCTGTATTTCCACAGCATCTAACAGTAAACATTTTTGACCATCTCTATCTGTGTATTGTATACCTGCGCTATATATTGATGTATTCAACAGCCAGAAGCCTTTGTGTTGCATCTCTATCTCCGTTTCTATGTTGATCTTTTTTTTTTATCTCCTCCTGTCAGGCAACATAACCTTTATGACAGGTTATCATGATTTACTTCATATTTTCTCACTTCCGCTGCTTTGCAGTTAGTTTTGGTTTTATTTGCCCCAGTTTTCAGATATCTGTGTTTGAGAGTTCTCTATTGAAACTATGTTCTGCCGGAGAAATGAAAACAGTCCACAGTGTGTTCTTTGGATTATTATCGGTATAAATTTAGACACTGTTTTTGGGAATACACTTTAAATGTTGTATTACAAAATACAGTAATCTAAGCTTAAAGATCCACTTAATAGCTTTCCAGAGCTTTCAGTTGTATCTCATGGTCTTCTTTCTAAATGTTATTTCGTTTATCTCCACTGTGTTGACTCAACTGTCTGCATTGCAAGGCAATGTTGGAAAGTAATTGGGTACCTTTACTCAGTTACTGTACTCTTACTGCACTGCAGCACATTTATCTAATAGTTGCTTACCACTGTTGAAGATTAAACCATTGGTTCCCAATCACTGATTGAAAGCACCACCCGGCCAGCACGATAAGTGACACAAATCAAACACACCCACCAGGTGCCTGCTTGTTCTAGTTAAAAGCTAATATGCTCACGGTGGATTCTGCAGTGGTGTCTTCTACATTTCTTCTACCTTCAGTGAGGTGTGTTTCTGCTGTTTTTGACAACAGTCTCTGCAGAAGCTGTGCAGGCTCTTTTTTGATTCAATGTGTATGTTGTGTGCTGTACACAGCAGGCTGTAGCTGCTGTTTACATTGTCTTTACATCTCTGTGTTGTGTCTGCCTTGGTGATGCTTTATTGAGCTGTTAAAGTGGCAGGTTATTAAATGCATGTGGTCTAATAATGCTTGTTCCACCTGCCGCCGTGTAGCTCTTTATTTATTGTTGGTCATTTCTCTTTAATTGGGTTTTGTCCTCTTTTCTGGTTTATTGTGGCGACGCTGAGGAAGGCGATTGTTTATTTAGCTTGTTTATTTGATTGTTATCAGTTGCATGTATGCAAATGTCCTTCTATTGAAAGCTTATTTATGAGTGGATTAGGCATAAATGCTCCGTGGTGTGACGTTGTTCCACTATTGTGTAAAGTACATTTGCTGATAATACTTCTGTTCCGTGACTTTAACTTGCAGTGGATCTTCTTTTTTTTTCATTGTTCCAAGTAAATTAAATGAATACTTCTTTCACCATCTTGTCTTTAGAGATGGGGGGGGGATATGTTTCTTAAAGCAATTTGTATGAACCAATCCTTTAAACAACACAGGTTGCTGTACTGAAAGAGGGGGAAGATTTTCATCCAGCCGTGCTCCGTGGTGCACATTTGCTTCTGTGTGTGTTTGTGATCCCACTTTGTAAGGAGGGGATTGGATTTTCTCTCTCCATTTGGGCCACCAGTGATTAGATGAGTCTATGTCTGAGAGTTTAATCCTTGTTGGAAGGAGCACCAAGTTGCATGTGGCCTGCACGCACACACACATTCACACACTCACACTCACAATTTGACATCCAGATGTATCTTTTTTTTCTTCTTCTTTTTTTTTTTTTTAAGTGGAGCTGCATCTGCAGGGAGGCATGCGGCCCTCGTGGCACAGGCCCAAGCTGCTTATTGATGGGCAGATTTAGCCATTCATTTCACTCAGACATTCCTTTGTCAGACCCCTCACCCTCGCTTTCACCCTGCCACAACACACACACACAAACATTGCACACACACCATGTGTCAGATGAAGCCAGCAGGGGATGGAGACTTTGTGCAACAGGCCAGAACATAACAGGCCAGAACATAAAGAAATGATAATGTCTTTTCAAATCAGTCTGTAGCATAATCCAGTGTTTAGTTTTCTCATGTCTGCTCTTTCTTTTCTCCCTCTTCCAGTAATTACAATATAAAAAAACACTATGGACTAAATTTACAGTGAACTGTAGATCAGTTCATTGTGGTTGTAAATCTGCCTCAGCCAAAAGGACAGAGCGGTTTTAGCATAATAATGCAGATTCTCTACTGTACATTAATATTCATATTTACAGAGACTGCTGCTGCTGCTCTGACAACTTGGCTCCTGTTGCACCTGCCGGACATCTGTGTCACAGCAACAGCTAGTGTCTTTGCACATTTGCACATTGGTTCATAAATAATCTGCAATAACAGATTTAACACAAATGTACTGTAGAATGAGGACAAAGGTGCTTCTCCTCCTTTACAGGAATGTTTATTTGGATAAAGAGGTTACTTTAAAAACCTATACAGCCATGGATAGATTATGAGACAACGAGACGCCTGGACACAAAAAGCCCCCCCCCCCCCCCCCCCCTCCATCCCTCCTATAGGAACAAGACACCCAGACTGATGGAGACACAAAATGCCTCTTTGTGGTTGTTTTGCATCAGTTTGTGGTCATTTTGCATCTTTTTGTAGTCTTTTTAATGTAGTGTTGTGTGTCTAGAGTCTTTTTGTAGTAGCTTCGCCTTATTTTGTGCACTTTATTGAATATCTATTAAATCTATCTACTAAATAAATGAATGTTAAGACAAGGTCACCATGTTTGCATAATATGAGTGGTTTAGAGCCCTGCTGTTAATGTCAGCTAAAGAGTTCTGTTTTTCAGTTCTATAAAGGTAACACTGCATGTTGAATGAGTAGAGTTTTGTTTTTATGACCATCTTGGATGTTTTATATTGAGCCCATCTGGGCTGGACACCATGTGGTGGAAGGTGCTTGAATCAACAATTCGAATCAAATTAGGAAAATTACAGAAGAATGTAGATCTGAGGAAAGAATTCATGGCAAGTGAAAAATAAATTAAAATGCAAATAAAAAAGAGAAAGCATTTTTTTACCAGCCAGGGTTTTTCTTTTTTGAGGTTTCTTTGTATGCAAGTCTGTGATCGTGCCGCAGCAACCGTCCTCAAGTGCGACTCATGCATCCTCTGGCTCCAACACAAATCATCATGTTACTCATACCATCCTAAACCACACACACACACACAGCATCTCACTCATTTCATCCTAAATATAAGGCCTGCCCAAGCCATATTTCATCACACACACGCCATCTTATGAAATGGGCAACAATACAGGGTTACCGAAGCTCCTTATTGCTTTTTAAACGTTCTTTTCTGTGAGAGGCCTGTTCTCCTTGAGCATTTTCTCTATGCATCTAATGAAAAGGCCCTTAGGTACAATAGAGACATGAGATGCAGCCCAACCACCTCTGAAGTCCCACGCTGCATAATTCTTATTGATCTGTTTTGTGCATTCAAATGTGATTTTTGTCTGTTTTAATGTTATGTCCCTCTACCTAACCCTTTTAATTAAGTGGTAAAACTGTGCATGTGTGTGCTAGAGAGACATCTGGTACCTGGGCGAGCCTCTTTCCTCAGAATTGTAATGTATTTACATGTCACTCTGGCATTATGTTATTTGCGATCATCTTTTCTCTCCTGCAGGACAGAACATATCCTGCAGCTCAACAATCGAGCGTGAAGATTGAGAGATGCACCAGAGGAATCTGAAGTCTTTCAGGGGCGATAACAAGAGGCTTATTTTTTGTCACTTAATCGAGAAACAAAGGCAAATGTGATTGAGGTCGAATTAGAATTGGGAAAGGGGAGAAGCAACAGTTGGGATGTGGGATATCGCTGGTGGCCGAGATGAACAAAAAGTGGGTTTGCAGGGTTTGCAGATGAAGAACGCCTGTGTTTATATTGCCATGTAGACTTTTCGTCCCCAAACAATCACATTTTGTTCGTGTTTTGATCTGCACCGGTTCTCCACGGATGGCGCTGAATCTCAGCTACTCTGCAACCTGTCTTGGTTGACACTTTTTATTGCGACAGAGAAAGTGGAAAAAATAGTTGGTTCCTTGCACAGACGCCTTGCTTGTTCTCTGAGGTGAGCGCCTCGCAATTAGTATGCAGCAAAGACACCTCAATGTGGTCCGCCATCTGAATAGAGAAAATTAAAGTTGTGGAAAATATGATGTGTTTTCAGAGCCTTGGGAGAAAGGAGTTAATATGCATGTCAGTCAAGCCTACTGGCAGCAGATAAAGCCGAGCAACCATTTTATGCCTGACAGTGGCGAAGATATTGGTGTGAACTAACTGACCGGATGCTGTTTTCAGAGTCAGTGACCTCCAAACGGAGATTTATGCAGAGCAGGCGAGTGAGGGAGAAGGGAACAGTGATTCTCATTTGTCATAGACGTCATTCAAATCAGGAATGGAGTGACACTTCAATTAACTCCCCGTCCTCTACAAAGTTTACCTTGGTCTTCAGAAAGGCGCAGTATTTCATTTCATCCTGCAGGATTAGCCAATCATATTTCCAATCTCAGACCTGTCACCATGGTGTCGCTGTGTGGCAGCTGGTAGTCATAATGACAATCTATTCTTCAGGAAGTGAAGAGCTGTTTTTCTACCTCAATTTTCCAAACCAAAGAGGAGCATTGTGATTTTTACTCCCTCGTAGCACCCTCTCGGTTTGTTCTTTATGATAAATACGTTTTGCGTCTCTGTTTATCCATCGGCCTGTCTACCTACCTGGACTTGTTGCAGGTCTGGTCATCTGTCTGCTATTTGTTCTTTCTGTCTGGCTATTTATCAGTTTGGAAATATAGACGGGTTTTCTTTAAATGTTTTCTGACATAATGCAATATTTTATCTAAACTATAAATACAGAAGAGAATTAATCTTTCCCAGCATTCCACCTCTGGACTGAATGACACCAGAAGTTTGTGTCTGCATCCCAGACAATGTTGGCCCTGGTCAGCCAGCAACAGAAATACCCTTGGGATAAGTCCAAAGCTTTGTGTCCACAAGCCTCGTCCACAGCCTGGAGAAACACTTTCCTTTCCACTTTCACAGAGAAGAAACTCCAACAGGCGAATTGGGGTTAGTTTTCAAGAAACATGCTGGGGAATCTCAGGATTTCAGGAAGGCAGCAGATATGTATCCGACATTGTTCCAGATGTTGTAGCAGGACAGCTCTGGCCAGCGTCACATCCTCCCTCTCCTTCTTGGAATAAAGCGCCAAGAGACAGCTGAAGAATGCAGGCAGATGTTTAGCATTACTGTACGTAGGCCCAGTTTGGCTTGGTTGTCCCATGATGGATGCCATGATGGCTGACAAAGAGTGACACTGCTTCCAAGGAGATCCACAATGATGAGGAAGTGCATTCTCTGCTCCTTTAAAAACAACATACATCAATAAAACATTACTCCTGTCAAGTTGATAATGAAGTACGGCAGAACGGATAACGATAAATAGGCCATCCTGCAGCTTTCAGTGGAGGATTCTGGAATAGGCTTAATTTTCTCTAAAAGGTACTACACCAATTTTACATGTGAAAGTCAATTTATTAGTCATGGTGGGTGAATGGATTTGCATTTGTATAGCACCTTTCTAGTCTTCCTAACCCTCACAGCGCCTTACACTACATGTCATCATTCACCCGTTCACACCCATTCATATACTAATGGTATGGCTGCCATGCAAGGTGCAACCTGCCCATCAGGACCTAACGCATTCACACCCATTCACGCAGCGATGGCACAGCCTTGGGAGCAATTTGAGGTTAAGTGGGGTCAACTGGAGGAGCCGAGGATCATCCGATTGGAAGACGACCTGCTTTACTTCTAATCCACAGCCGCACTTAGCCCCTCAGCCTGTGATAGAATTCTTCCTTTACAAATGCTGTTTAAATCATTTGCCTAACTAGGCTAACGTCGATTCAATTTGAGTTTTTCACTTTACTCCCTTGATGCTTTGCCTCGCGGTAACTTGTCCGCTTTCGCGGCTGGCTACCTGAGGCCTGTGCTGTGTGCACATTGAAATCATGACTGGAAAAAAATGTCTATATCTAGGGCAAAGGCCAAATATATGTTAAAAGTGGTCATATCCTAACTTTGTATTCATGCAATAAATAAACAAATGTCAATTAGATGGTAGATCTGCATGACAAACATTTACCTGCTTATAGTGATCAATTTGTCCTGAACACACGGGGTCACCATGAGCGGTTTCCACTGTATAATGTCTTCTGTGACATTGCTCAAGTGCACACTTTTAAAAGAAACCATGCATTAACAACTGGGGGCGTGAAGTGTTTACCAGGTAAAAGATGCTTGACTGAATTACAGCATGGGATATGCTATACAAGATAAAGTCAGAATATCTTAAGATCAGTAAGACAGTAAGATCATTCCCATCCACCTGTTTTTATCCATTTTTTGGAAACCTTAACTAAGTACTTTTACTTTTTTTTATTTTAACACAGAGGCATTTTCCTCTTGATGTTCAAAAGTTGTGGTAAATGTTCACTGGCTCATTCCTTTAAAAATGCCTTCTTCCTCTACTTTTCTTCTCTGTAATACATGAACAGATGTAAGTCGACAATGCCGTTTTCTTTTCTATCGCCGTCGGTCGTTTGTCCCTCATTTCTGCAAAAAAAAACTAGAACAACTGCTGTGTTATTGTCTCATTTGTTCTCTCTCTCTGTTGGTGGCATCCATTCATTGCCCTAAAACATATGACCCTTTTTATTTGTTTTTACACATTCAAATTGGTGATTGCACAATAAGGCTTTTAGTGTGAAGACTTAATGTTGCGTTGTAATGACTCGCCTTTTTGTATATTGAATGACAATAACATGAGATCACGACTCAACTAAAGCGTAAGGCTTTTGATGTTTTGTTCGTATAACCAGCATTAGTACATTAGCGATTGTGTGAAAATGTTAATATTCAAGATGTATCGTCAGAGTCAGTTGAGCAGAGAATTATTCGTATTCCCTGATTTATTAACTGGCGGTTATAAACAAAACAATCTTGGAAGTCTTACATTTGTTTCCTCTTGTCTCATCTTCTCCCCCTTTTGTCTCTTCTCTCCTCTCTTCTATTCAGCTGCATTGTTATCCCACTTCTCAACTACCAACTGGCCCTAATTTAATTCATACATGACCTTATAAAAACATACGTATTATGTTAAGATTCTTAAAATGGTGCTACACGTTCTGTGCTCCCTCAACCGCTTCACCTTCAACATCACATATTAATCGGTGAGCAACAAACAACTGTCCTACGTTAGATCTGCGTCACCAGATGATCAAAAACAACCGTGAGTCACACACGGATCCAATAAATTTCTTCTTTTTTTTTTTTTGTTGCATCTGAGACGAGGTGTCATCCTGTTCGTGCAACACAGGCTCATTCCAGCTGATGCAAACATAACAAATATTATTCCCTCCGTAGCCTCGTGTGGTAGGACATGACTCCTCTATCATTACACACCTTAGAATGTGCATCCATGGTCATGAATATAAATGCAACGCTCCATAAAAAAAAAAAATGGATCTCAACAACAGCGTCTAATAAGAATATTCACACTGTATGCCAAGACGTGCATGAGTAAATGTAATTGAGCATCGTGGTGCAAAGGCAAAAGGGAGGAAATGACAGACGAGATAAATACTGTAAGGAGACGGAGAGAAGTGGGCGTCAAGAACTGTGAGCTGAATACTGAGCTTGATGGTTGAAAAGCAAAGAAAGAAAAAATATATATATCATGCAACAGTTGTTTACTGTTGCACATGACCCCAGGCCTTATACCTTGAAGGGTTTTACTCGATAATTATTTCATACCATTTCATTGTCGGCGAGGCAAAATGCATCAAAATACCTTTTTATAATTGCTCAGCAGCACAGGTAGTATTGTTGAAGTCATTTAGTTTTTATTTCTCGGATTCAGTCAGCATACTAACAGGCCATACGTTAAATGCCTTGGTTGTCAATCAACAAGGAGAGGATGCAGGGTTTAGCGCGGCTAGCTGTCGACACCCATACACTGAGCTCGGAGTTAGTTTGTTTAGGCAAACAATGAGACGCAGACAGAAACTGAACCAAAAATATTGAAGTGCTAGACCAGTTATTGTCCATCACATACTCAACAACAAGGGTTGTGCTCACCGCACTCTCCCCTCTTCTTCCTCCACTCTCGCCTTTGGCGTCTTTCCAGCTCATATTAGTTAAGACCTTTAATGTTATTTATTAGGTAGTTACTTTTAATTGGTTTGTCAAACAAAAGTGATTACCTGTTCATTTCCTTACACAGTTCAGCTCCGTCAACGGTGTCGCAACACAACTCCAGAGCCTCCACATCCACACACTGTGACAGATTCTGTGTTTAAGATGTGTAGAAAAAGAAAACAAAGCATTATGATTTAACCCAGTCTATTTTCTGTGTTCTTTTTTAGCGAGCTAGCTTAACACCCATTTGTGACCTCAGCACTCTGTACCTTTTTAGGGAAGAGTCCAAACTTCCATTCTCAACTTGTTATTCAGTATCTTTCAGTTTAGTTTATTTTTCGATGTATGCTTTCTGTCCGGATTGATAAAACATTTGTTCGGGGGCAAAAATTGCATTTGAAATTCAATATTTTCTACAGACCGTGCTGACACTCTGCTCTTCTTCACTGATACAGTCGGTAAAAGCATTGGATTCAAATGTTGGGTTCACCTTGGTCAAACATTTTATCTTCTCAGGCAAACTGAGGACATCTGGGGATTTAAAAAAAACATTTTAAGATACCACTGTTCCTGTATTAAAGGTTTTTTTGACTTTGCCCCATAAAGTTTACATAGGGTGACTGAACCATGGTGAATGAACCAGCTGATTGTCAAATGTAAGCTTATTAAGGCTTAGCAAGCCAGCTAAGAAGACACAACATGGAAATAATACTGCTTTTGAGTTACCAGGTCTCTAACTGCCTTCTCACACCTCCAGCCCCTGCGCCAACCTAACACGACCCAAACCAGTGTGTCCACTGCTCAGTCAACCCTCCACCCTTACATTACAAAAAAATAAATACTGTAACACATCACTAAGTAATGTATCAGTACTGATCACAGAACATGTCTACTCACATGCCATATGATGCCACCCCCAAGTAGTGTAACCTGTTCTATAAATAACATCTGGCACACCTGTCTAAAACATGTAGTGACACAATCCTAGAAATAAAGTGGAAAATGGCCTCAGGTTCAAGCAGTCAACAAATAGTCTTTGCTGATTGTTAAATTCAAAAGAATAAGTTAAACATCAAATCTTGTTTTATTTAGTTGTTTCTCTCCATTGTAGGAGGTAATAACAATATATCTTATAAATGTAGTGGTTTTATAAAGTCTTCATGCGGACTACTGACTTGTCAGGTAACACACACACACACACACACACACACACACACACACACACACACACACACACACACACACACACACACACACACACACACACACACACACACACACACACAGAGACACACCACGTACTTAATGTTTCCAAAACACTCGCACATGTTTACAGGGTCAGAAAAATTCACATACTCTAGTTTCATTGACAGCATTTCAACATGTTTACTGCCCCGTCAGCAGCATTTCCTTTCCAGCTAATTTTGAGATATGAAACGTAGTCACAGTTGCGTTTCCTGGAAAGGTTACAAGGTCAACAGAGTTTTCCTTCTCAAGAATTTGGAATTGTCAGCCAAGCTCAGTTAATTTAAAAGCAGTATTCAAGCAATTAATAAATGGTTTATAACAAACTAGTGTAGATGTAGATATAAAACAGATATGAGGACAATTTGACATTTTTCAAAATGTATTTGTTCATAACTCCTTATGCAAAGCAACAATAACAACAACAACAACTATAAGACAATAAATTAGTCATGATATAGCAAGTAGTATTAATAAAATGCATTCATTTTTTTATTTTTATTATTACAGTAATTCATCTCCATCCCTGACAAAGGCCACAAGATGAGACTCAAAGCTCAAAGAAATCTAGTAAATGGACACTGAGTTAAAGTTGTAATACTCTTGAAATCAAACCTTGTTTTCCATACTGTTTATGGATTGCATTTTTTCTACAGTAGCCATTGAATCAATTTACATTGAGACATTTACTTTTAAGTCAATGGCGGTGGCTTTGCGAAAGCCATTTTGCGAGGCGGCACAGCAGAGTCGCCTCAGCAGAGTTGCCTCAGCAGAGTCGCCTGTTTTCGCTGGGTATCAGTCTTCATCAAGTTTAAATGCATAAGCTCAACACCGCTGACCTTCCCCCAGCTAATGACCCTTGTTATCACACAGGCTCCACACCGGCACTTTACACCAGGGAGACAGTATAAACAACAACCTCGGTTGACCGGTCTTCAATCACAGCTCCATATTGGGAGTTACCTTGGAACAGTGATATCTGTCATCATCATCCAGCATTAATTTATCATAAGGGATGAGGCATTAGACACTGCAATGACATGGCAGAGCAGTGACAGGGGCTCCCTCTGGTGTGATGAAAAAAACACTGGGAGCTCTATGCTGTGATGGGCAAAATACTATGTATAGCACATAGGTGGTCTGCACAATTAAGCTCCAAATAAATAGTTTATTTCTTATTTCAAGGCAACGTTATTATCTATGAGATCAAACTCGTTACGTCTTTCACACGTGGCAAATTATGTCTGGGGAAATGAAACAGTGTTTCCAAGAAGATTGCCAGAAAATTATAGTAATTTGCAACTTTGTGAAAGTTGGCTTAAAATGTGCTGGCACTCTGGGAACTATTTTCCCTTTTGTTTGTATGTATCTGTCTATTTATTTGTTTCTATGACACACATCTGGGCCCTATTCCTCGTACGTCGCTCAACTAAGTCGATCAAATGTCCAATTATCCAGCTTGAATTACCGAGATGATTGAAGGCAGGCTATCTCGGTTCCTCAAAGGCTGATCAGCGCTCAAACAGTCTCGTTAAATCGAACAAGACCTCAGTCATCAGGATAATTGGGCGTGCCCGTTTTACGTCAAAGGGGGTAAGCATCGATCACCGAAACCATGATTTTCTAACTACAATAGCGAATAAAGTCAAAGAAAGAGCGTCTTTTTTCTCCGCTGGCGAGCAGGAGATGATCATGAACGCATATGAGGAAGTCAAGACCATAATCATGGCTAAATCTAACACCGCCATCCCTTCCGTTCGTCCGGCTTGCTTACGAAAATTACGTCACAAAACATGGCCGTTTTTGGTATCCCAGCATGCACAAAATCCTCATCTTTGCAAAGCATTTCGACGGCGAAAGATACATTACAGACCCGACTTTACTAGTGAATGTACTAGCGGATGTTACCATGGAGCTAGCGGCTTCAGAAAAGGCTAGTACTTATAGTAGAAACCTAATGAAGTCATAAGCTGTCAACCAACGTGTTCATAGTTTTCACTTTTCACGTGCGGTTTTTTTCTGATGAATCTTTTCATGGACAGAACACTGTAGAATGGTCATACTTTGTCCTATCTTCTTCAAATACATTTGAGGCAGGTGTTCACTGATAGTGTAGTTACAGCCCTATACTGTCCTTTACCTATACAGATACAACCACAGGCAGTTATTTATACTGAAAGATACTTTTTTATTTTAGACGGACAAAACTCTTACATTTTTACTGACTTCAAAGGCCCACTGCTCTGTTTCTGTATGACCTACAGGTTTTCTGACACATTCACAAGGAACTTTAGGGGTTTTTCTTTCTGGCAAGACCTCATTGATGCATATAGTCAGAGTGGTTCAGACGCTACAGACATTTTAATTTGGGTATGTCATTTTAGGCGTTTTTGCTCCAAATTAGGGGGGGAGTGGAAGAGGTGCCTGCTGGCAGTAGGCTTTGCAGATTTCTCCGAAGAAATTCGCCATGAGTCCAAAAGTAATCCTTTCAGCATGTCCTCCTGCTCTCTGTATCTCATTCTGTGAAAGAAACTAGTGTCTACGTGCTTGTATGAAGGATAGGCTGTCTTTTCCATTTCAGCCAATGGTTTTGACCCTTGGGGGGGGGGGCATCATGGTTAGGGTTAGGGTTGGGTTAGGGTTAGGGTTAGGGTTAGGGTTAGGGTTGGGTTAGGGTTAGGGTTAGGGGTTGGGTTAGGGTTAGGGTTAGGGTTAGGGTTAGGGTCAGGGTTAGGGTTGGGTTAGGGTTAGGGTTAGGGTTAGGGTTAGGGGTTGGGTTAGGGTTAGGGTTAGGGTTAGGGTTGGGCATGCTTCTGTTCATGAGAAATTCTTCGTACCTATGACAGGTAAAGACCTGTCATAGGAAACATGTGCAACTAGTCTGCTGTTATCTGACTTGGCACACTTGTACGAGTCCACAATACAAAATAAGGTAATAGAAATTTAAGATAAGAACACAAAAATATTCTTGCACGAGGTCAAGTGACCTCATGTCCTTATTACTTTATTCTGGGAACTTGCACCGTACACATTTTTAGGCTGATTACAGTTTTTTTAGACTCAGAACATTTATTCTCACTCCAAATTTGACTAGTTTTGTGCTAACAAAATGAATAAACAATGGATTTAGTATTTCTCCACCAGAAAAAGATGCTTTGAAACAGCATTTAGACTTTAAAATTTGGGAAATGAAATAGAGTGACTTTGCGACGAGAACTATGAAATGCGGCCCACTTAAAGGGAAATTAGAGACAAAGTTCTGAGACAAATATTCTTTTTCATCAGATATTAGTTAGTTATGTTTAAGTGCAGTTGATGACTTGATGATGAAAGAAATCCTTGAAAGAGCTACCTCGTTTAAATAAAACTCATTTAAAAAGCACAAATGATTAAAGTCCCCTTCCAAACAAAGTGTTTTGCTTATTGTTGGTTCACTTGGATGTTCGAGCTTCACTGTGCACAATGATGTACGTGCAGAGTTTTCACGTTCATCTGTTGTCACTTTAAATCTTAGTTTAAGACGTGTACATAGACACAAAGGCATCTTGCAAACAGCAGCTTTTAAAAAAATATTTGCATAGTCACAGATTCACAAAAACTTTTGTGTAAAAACTATATCAGACACATTATTATTCCAAGCCAAGTATTTTTATACATCTTTAAACATGTCTGGAGGGGATCCTTAAATATTTTACACGTTTTACTTTCTTTGTGGTGGTGGTGGTTAGGGAGAGTGTCAGAGGGACTCATAACTGCAGTAATTGTGAAATCCTGGCGACGGCCCTGTAGACGGGTCCACTCAACAAAATTACCTTTGGTATTTAGTGTAACCATGTTGCAGGTGTAGAGGATGTATTTCTAGTTATCCATGAAAGTGGAGTATAAAAGGACAAAATGAATGATTACAAAGCATTGCACAAAACTGCAGAGGCTTTTCACAGTCACTGT
Source organism: Leptoclinus maculatus (assembly GCA_032191485.1). Taxonomy (NCBI): domain Eukaryota; kingdom Metazoa; phylum Chordata; class Actinopteri; order Perciformes; family Stichaeidae; genus Leptoclinus; species Leptoclinus maculatus. The sequence continues at coordinate 11,595,434 of JAVDOI010000017.1, forward strand.
GCAAAACAAGCTTCGGTTTACAGTAAGCAGCATGTTAACAGTGACCGTGGTTGGTTTACAGTCAGTTCCATAGGGGGCTTTGAAGAGGAGGCACTGTATCCCTCAGGAAGGGGTTTTGGAGCAGATGGTTGCCTGGGTGTGCAGGCTCGGTGGCAATCCTTCCTACCCTTTTTTTTTTGTCTGTGTCACCCTGGCTCCTTCGTGGAGGGCAGCTGACAGCAGACAGCGCAGACTCCATGTTGAAGCTTGTCCTTGTTGTGGGAGGAGGCAGATTAGAACCAGATTGTGGATGGAGGATTTGAGAATGTTTTCAGTCATTGATTTGTGAAAACGGAGCAGGATTGGTGAGGGGAAAATGCTGGACTTTCCAAGATGATGTATGAAGATTTGTCTTCATCTTTTTTGATTTAGCGATTTAAGATTTTAGTTATGGTGTAGCAACCCCACCGCGCAAACAAGAATGTCAATTTTGGACGATTCTTGAAAAGCCCAGATTACATTCAATGATGAAACATTTCTTTTACATCCAGTGCCAATTTTGCTAAAAGTCTCGCTTGTGGTGTAAAGGTACATTTTGATTTACACAGCCCTCCAACACCCAGTCCTGCAGAAATCCCCATTATCTTCCGTTGAAGACGTTTGTTTATGTCCAAGACCAACGCTTTTTAAATTCTTACTTTGGGCCATATTTGTGCATGGTAACTAATATGGTTATTGTCAGGATAAGGTTGTTGTAATGGCAAATACATGACTCACTCTGGTCTCTTACCTGAAGGTCAGACACTCCACACAACCTCCACATCCTGATTTTCTACCTCCCTACGTAAAGAAGGTCACACTACCTCCTGTGTTGGCACTGAACACTGGCATTCACTCATTAAAGCTATCCGGATAATAAGTAATTCTGTCTCTGGAAGGGCACATCTCCACAAACTGCAACTCTGGTTTGTTTTTGGGAAGGAACAGATCCTTGAATTCGATGCAGAGGTCTCGCTACCCTGTAGGAATTTAAGTAATTCAACATATTTGGGATTCAGCCACTAATGATCAAGGGTCAATGACCAGACTGATATGTGATAATCCAACAATCTCAACAATCTTGATTGTTATCATCTCCAGGTTGCTGGCAGTACTACCTAGAAGCAGCAATCCTCAGTGTGGATCTCCACATTTTAATCTGTCTCGATCACATTGTACCACCACCTGTTTCCCTGTCCTCTCCACACATTTCCTTTGTGTCGTACTTCTTCTTCCTGTTCTCATCATCCTTACAAATCCAGTCCTTACCCTTCATCACTATCCACTTCCTCCTCTGTTTCTTTGCAACTCTTCCCTTTGAAGACGCCACATGTCTTCACATTTGGTAAAAACACAGACACACACACTTGCCCCAGTTTACATACAATTTGACCTGTGCAAGATTTACACAGCTCATCCTGAATGTTTGCTACAACGGGAAAAGCTCTCTCTACCTCTGTCTCGCTCTTTTTTTCCCTTCTCTTTCTGGCTGGTTTCTAATGTATTCTACCCCTTTGGTGGCCTCTAGCCAGCCTCACTCTTATGTTCTTTAACAATGGAGAGGGAGGAGGTCACTTGATGCCTCCCCTAAGCTCGACTCCGCTCAGTTTTGCTCTCCTCATATTCCCTAAAATGCTGTTTTCCCGTCTCTCCTTTCTTCTGCTTTCCTCTTTTCTGTCTGCTCCCCTCCCCATTCGTCTTCTCCCCAGCCCTCTGGGTGAGGTTGTCCTACCAGGATGTAACTAAGCTCACTCTCTCACTCTCTCTCTCTCTCTCAGGAGAAAACAAAGAGCTGATAGAGGCACATTACAGTGGGCAGGTTGCTTAGAGCATGTCACATGTAGCGCTCTACAAATAAGGCGTAAGGAGAAGAAACAGAAGCACTACATGGCCAAAAGTATGTGGACACTCAAATATAACATCCACATGTGATTGCTGAAGATCTCATTTCAAAACCATGAAATAGATGCTGAAAAAGCCAGACTTTCCACAATATTTTGGAACCTGGCTGTAGGGATTTACTCCCATCCAGCAATTAGAGTGTTAGTGAGGTTGATGTTGAGTGATGAGGCCTGGCTCAGTGTGTGATAGGATTTGAGATCAGTGCTCTGTCCAGGACCGCCATGTTCTTCTCAGTAACAGTATCCTTAGGTAATATGTTCATGTTGGATGATTCTGTATGTAATGATTTACGTCTAATGCCAACATTGTTGTAATACAGGAAGCAGGCGCACATTTCAAACAGTGCCTCCTGGAAGACATTAAGAGTGTTGGACTAGTTTATACGCGAAAGTGAAATATAGTGAATATGTGTACCCAATTCTGAGGTCGGAAAGGTGTGGGGTATGGGTTATCTGAAGCTCTTTGACTAGGCAACACGCTGTTTTGATGCAGTATACTTGCCTCTTAAGAGTGTCTAGTGTGGTTTGGAACAGGCATGTAGTGCATCTGACTTTCTTAGTTTGCAGCCTAACCACATTTCTTAATTACACTTTAACTGTACAGAAGTTTATTTTTCTAACTTTCTCTAACTGATATTGTAGAAAGAAATCATTTGAAAACGTTGACATTTAAAGGTGCTGACCTTGAAATTCGGAGCATATCTATTGCCTCCACAAGGCTCTCAACATGGCGACGCTGAGCCAGTGGCTCGCAGCTAACGGTGCTAACAGCGCTAACAGTGCACTCAACGGCAACAGTGCTGAGCTCAGTGTTTAACGACTCTTCAGCGATGATGCCGCTGGTCGGGGCAGCTGTAAGTGCAGTGCAGAGCGACGGATGTGAGCTAGCCGCCGGTGGCCCCCATGCACTAACATGCATGAAAAGGTACGAGTGTCTTCATTCTCTGCTCAGGTTTCACTATACCTTTACACAGCAAACTATGCTCAGCCTTCTTTTCACCTCTCTTTATAAGATGGCAGGCGCATTAGGAGCCAGCAGCTACTGCTACTACAGCCTCACAGTCTGTATGTGGAGTCAGCAGAGGAACTTGCCATCAGGTCCTGATCGACCTCCCCTCATCACCTCAACCCCTCCGTCCCTCCACCCCTCCATCCCGGTCCTGGACCGTGCTGGCGGCCATGATGAATGATTCATCCTCCCAGCAAAAAGAGCTGACTCAGCGCTACATTTCAGCTCTATATTTCCAAAGTGGGCAGGAGCTAAATGGCTTTACCAATAGCCTTGCCTTCTCACCAGCTACAGCTACCTTCTTGTTCTACTGCTGAATATGCAAAAGAAGGAAATACAGTATTGAAATGTATTGCTTTCCTTTGAGTAGCAGCCATTAAGGCCTATTTATCTCTCAGGGCTGCGGCTAATTACAGTGTATTGTAGATATACATTTTGAATGTAGGTGTATTTTATCTAATGTGCTACCTCATGAGGTCATTTCTCAATTCAAATGAAGCGGTCTGATACGATTTGTTAAATGGTCATCTTAAAAGCTCAGGTCACTAAATCGTCAAACAATCTGTCTAGAGTCAATGTCTGTCTCTTTGAAGCTATTGAAGCACACAAATATACACTCGCAGTGTGACATTCTGAGATGAAGGACATTTTAGTTCTGCTCTGCTGCAGTGAGCTAATGGTCAATAACAGATTCATTTTCATCACACCACACTACGTGAAAGCAGTGTGTGTGTATTGGGCTGCGTGTTTGTGCGTGTCCTTCACTTCCTTCTCCGGCAGTTATTATGAACATTTGAAATTCTGTACCAGCTTCTAGATCGAGCTGGGGGATTACTCATCTGCCTCAGATATTGTGCTCCTTGGTGGTGCTTGGCTTTGCGGCTGACTTAATGAGAGTGGAAGGCTTTGTTGTTGTGAATTTTTCTATTCATCCAAAAGAGGAGGAAAGGTGCTCCACTGAGGAGAAAGGGGAAAAAAATAAGGTAGCTACTCTCAGCTGCTTTTCTCGGTGAAAAGGAATGACAACTAATACCTGAGGGCACTTCCTTATCTCCAGCCTGTCAACACAGACAGGCCATATCATTCAATGGGAGCTTTACTCAATGGGAAAAAGCCATCCACCAATGGGAATAAGCCCTTTCTTGAAAACAGTGGTGCTCTATATCTTACTGTGACTCTGTAACCTTTATCATACAGCGTTTATGGAAGAATGGTTCCTCACTCTGCCAAATACTGAGACTTTCTTTCATTTCCTGATTTCAAAGCAATGCTGTGATGTTCTCGGCTTAGAGGAAACAGGATGAGGTGAGGAGGCAGGAAGTGCATTGTGGGACAAAAATGAGATTATGGGGTGAGGAGAGAAGATCAGGTTGAGATTCAAAAGATGTGCTGACCGCAGGTGGTGTTATTAATGTGAGTGTGTCTGTGAGAACGTTGCTCTCTCAGACATTTTACTTGATCCGTGTTTAAGGATCACAATTTAAACGATGCAATTTTAAAGCTCTGCTCCTCTTTCCTGGTATTTTTTTTGTGCAAAATGGAAAAATCGAAGAACATCATCACTGGATGATAGAAGTTTGAAAAAGATGTATGATGCCACAAGGCTCAAATGGTTAACGTGCTGTCTTGAGAAATATAAGTGACTTAGGGAAACAAATTATGCATTAACAAAATTAACATTTTCTATGGCGAAACTGGATTAAGCTGTACATGGCTGTACACAAAGAGACAGAGACCTACATTTCATGTAACCCCAGAGCAAAACCAGCAAAACCACATCCTGTGAATAGCCACTGGAACCACATCCTTCCACGCTGAAGACGGTAGTTCTTCACATGCATTGTGGAAATTGTCATATAGAAAACTCACTCAAAATAGTCATGTTATTTGGAGACCCGCCTTTTAACAAAAACGGTGCTTAAAAGACAACCATCCAGGGAGCCCCCCCCCCCCCTTACACTCACACAAAAGTGTCTCCCAAGAAGAAATCAATGACTTTCTGTGGGAGGTGGCGATATGCCACAATCGACTACACAGCCCACTAAATAAGCAGCCACTGGCAGATGATGTTAAATGAGGGTGGGAGGAGATAACCCATTCGGTCACAGCGTTTCTCTGGTCCTTTGAGAGAACAAGAAATGATTCAAAGGTATGAGGTGAAAAGCCAGACAGTCATACGTGTCCTTCTTCCAGTGGACAGAATTATAGATTTTTTTTTTTTCATCTATCATGACCGACTGACAGAAGTTTGAAGCTTCGTGCTGTAACATCTCAAACACACATAATATAGAGATTTTATGTTCTGTACAGCCCGCACAGATATTTCTAAAAAAAACTTTTTACCTTTCCCCTCAGATAATCTAATTTTCAGTTCTCCCCAGTAACACCAAGTCTTGTGGTCTATGTCTGGTAATGACAGTGATGATGAAGTATTTAGGACCTGTAGTCTCCAGAGTTCTGAGTGGCTCACATCCACTTCCATCTTTCTCTGATATGATTGGTCGCTGAGTTAATTGTGGAGGTCACGGATGGATGGGGAATTGAACTTCCTTCCTCGGAGACCACAAAAACTAGATCACTCAGAAGGAGAGGGCATCATTAAAAGTAAACTATTGCTGTAATAATAATGACTGATTGTGATCATTTCTTTGTTTTTTTGCAGACCGTCATACAGTGATACAAATGTAAATGAATGATATCAAACTTAATTCAGTGATTGAGGGTGGAAAAGGTGTGCTGGAAACATGTGGTTGGATGGTTTGTACACCTGCAATCCAAACTGCTTGTTTTCACGAGGAAAGCTCTTCTTCTATCAGGGCTTCTGTTGAATTGCTACAAAACAGTATTAGTGACTATTAGGACACTTTAAAGGAACAAATGCAGATTCATTTTCACAAATTGTATGGATGTTCGTGTCCTTGAACATATTGTTATTGTTAGCTGTCATTTGTATGTGCTTGTTTGGCACACTCTACCTATATTGTGTTTGTATGATCTTTGGTCATTTGAACCATTTATTTATGTTCTTAATAGTGGTGTGTTGTTGTTGATTTGGTGGTTTTGTATTCGGATCAGCTGCTTTTGTTGTTTTTCTTTTGGATCCTGTTTTTACGATTATATCAATATTTTTTGGGGGGACATTTTCTTTGTGTGTATCCAGGAAAATGAACTAATGGGGATACGATAAAACAAACAAATACACCCGAACTGATAGAGGGTGAACAGTCCAATTGTTATGAATAGCATGAAGAGAGCAATTAGTTGTGGTTTATTTGTAATCATGAGCGATGAGGTCCTTAATGATCACAAAATGTTCTGCCAAATTGAGTTTGTTCACATGAGAGATTTCTGTGTTTGTTTGTCTGTTGTGTGTGTGTTTTTTTTAAGTTGATTGGGCACAGTTGGACAAAGGTTACGTCATATATAGCTAAGCACCAACCAGGGGCATTTGAATCAAAATGTCAGAAATACTTAGGATATGAAACCAAATGGTCCCCCATGGTGCCACAGCACCGACATTGGGAACCACTGCTATACAAGTTAGACAGTCCCTTATGATCTCATACCTAGATACCATACACTCACTTTTTAATGATTATTAGGTTGAAATCTCTTCAAGTATGTAAATGCTACTATAAAGTCACTCAACCTGACTAGTTTCAAATACTGGTAAACTATTCATTCATGTCATTGACTTCCTGTTATTTGATCATACCCAGACGTTTTTGCATTGATGCCGGGGAGAACAGCAAGATGAAGAGTTCCTCACATGAGCACAAAACTGTTCCTGAGATAGTCAAGATTAATGATTGAAAACAAGTGGGCGAAACTGGGAAATAGCAACTATAAATACTGGTGCTTTAAAGAGCTGAGATCAGGCTGAAGCCTTGCACATCAATACGAGCTGCTTTGCCCTACCTTTACTTCATTGTCTATGCAGTGTAAAGGAAAAGGAACATTTTTTGCAATGCTTTGAGACCATGAATGTGAGTCCTTCTGAAGGTAAAATGTAAAGGTTACAGCACCTGACATTTGTCCAACTGGTCATTTTCAATTCGAAGCACATCAGATATTTATTAAGGGGTTTTAAGGCTTCATATGAAGTACTAACCTCCGTTCCTGTATGGACATTCAAAGGAATAGCTTTAGGTCCATTTAGCACTTCACAACGGTTTTACCCACCAGACCATTCTGTTCATTATGCATGGTTGCCCAGTAGAAAATAAATGCTTTTGTTTTATGGAAGATCTTTTCTTTTTTGGACCTAGAATAGAGTAGATGTTTGTTTTCTCTCCCTGATTAAGTAGAGATTGACCTGAGGATCTCAGGTTCCTCTGAGACTGGATGGGTACAGTGATGTACATGTAGGAGGCTTCCCATCTGGGTTTCAGGTGTCTGGGAGCTCCATCGCTATAAGTCTAAGTGGTTGTCTTCTTAGGCTACATCCACCCTACTACGTTTCCATTTTAAAACGCATATTTTTTTCACTACCCCGGAGATTTAATTTAGAAAAATTGAACAGGGCTGAAAACCTCTTGTTACTGCTATTTTTGACACAACCCCTTAAATAAGTATAATTGAAATAAACACATCTGACTTATTAGCTGAATAAGCATGGAACACATTGCTTTTGCAGTGGTGATACTAATCCATTTTGTCACTGCAGTTCCTCCAGGAACTGCTTCTCTGTTGCCTCATATGTACTGAAAGATCTTGCCAGGACACCAGGTCTTATCTTTATCTTTAAAATCTTACCACTGCTGCAGATGTTTCTTTCCCTCTTGTTGCTGCTCCAATCTGGAACATCCTCTTACAAAGTCTGAGAGAAGCGAGATCCGTGCACATCTTTGTTTTCTTTGGCTCTTACTTGATTTTATAATGTTTAGGCCTACTTTGTCCCTTGAGGAACACAAAAAAAGCCAGACGGAATGATAAGTCATTGTTTGTTCCATGAGTGACCACAGTGGGAACTCACACTGGCTATTAGTAGCACTTGGAGCTCAGCTAGTCATGCTTTTTTTTTTTTTAAAGGAGACATCCTTGGTAGTGTCTGAAAGGTTAACTGGTAAAACCCTAGCAGTGCTTTGATATGACTGTACTAAATTGTCAAGTGGAGCGTGAACCTGGTACAATTAAAACAGGTTCTTCCAGATCTTCATCCTGTGCTGGCAGTAGAATCACAATGTGGAGATCTGGTCTTGAAATGGAAAACTACCCAACAAATACAATAAACCCAAGTTAGCAACAGCTGGTGGTTATATGTATCTGTAAACATACTTCAGCAGTAATGGATATATAGATGTTGCAGGTCAGTCCTATGTCTTGGTCTTGTTTTGCAACCTTCCTCATGGTCAGACTTGTACATTCCTTTCCAGAGGCAGGTCGGCCTCAGTGCCAGGGTAAGCTGGAGTAACAGATGGTTGCTGGAGCAAGTCTGGCCTTTCCCCCTGTCTGTCTCTCTCTCTCTCTCTCTCTCTCTCTCTCTCCTCACAATAACCCCTCTGCTGTTCTCATGGTAACACTATCTGCCAAGTCCAAGGGATTGGATTTTCACAGGACACATGAGCTCAGCACTGTACCAGCGGTGGACACTCTGCTCCCACTGTCTCTCTCCTTCCCTTCTGCACCTTCATCTTTCTTTCTGTCTCTATTGAATGTTTCATTTCTTCCTCCCTGCTGGCCCAGGATCCTTTTGTCTCCTTTATCTGTCTCCACCTCTCCTCAGCTCATCTGTCATCTCTGCTTGTTGAGTCAACGGCCCCTTCTCTGCCTTCTTCTGGTTTTTGTTTCATCATCCAGAAATCCCAACCATGACTGGGCTTTATTAGTTAGTGTCTATAAATCTTACTCCAATCTAATCTCTTGCATCTGCTGAGCTATTGTTCCTCTTTCCTTTGTTTCACTGAAGCTTCAAACACATTGCCTCTATTGTATCATGTTCTCCAGACTGTGCTGATAGTCTTATCACAAGACTGATGACTGCATCTTTGGATACGATCTCGCACCTTAAAAGAATGCCGCCCATTTTGGTGTAAGGTTCTTGCAGTGTGGCATGGTTGCCTGTTAGTGCTGTTTTTTTTGGGAACACAATCAGCGACACACGCATGCACCGACCCATACAAACACACTTATTAAGGATATTAGATTTAAACAGGCACAGCATGGAGTAGGAAAAGATAGCCAGCTGCTCTTAGGACCAACTTAGCTTTCTAAAACAGTGGCCATCTGTGGTTTGAGGGGGTGACCACTCTGAATTCAAAACATCTACAAATCAAATGCAAGACCACACACATACACACACACACACACACACACATTCTCCCAGCCCCTGCTTCATCAAAGAAGAAATTCAAATCACGAGACTTAAGAAAGGGAAGCTGGCTTTCGGCGTGTCTTGCCATCTTTCCATCCACAAGGTGAGCTCGCCTTGCTCTCTCTCTACCTCCTCTTTCCCTCTTTCTTCCTCTGACGGCATTGTAAATGGAATGAGTCTGGTAGCATTGCTGTATTACGGTGGGATAAAGTATCAGTGCTCGTAATCTTCCGTGGATTAATGGCTTCTTCTTTATCTGCTGCGGCTGCTGCGCTCAGATGTCTGGCCGGGCCAGGAGCCTCCTGCTGGAATACTAATGACAGACAGACAGACAGCTCCAGCTCTCCCTGTCCCTAGCCCCAGCCCAGCCCACGGGAGCTGTTTGTGTGTGTGTGTGTGTGTGTGTGTGTGTTTGTGTGTGTTTGAGTAAAAGAAAGGGAGCACATATGTGTGAAGTGCATGTGCATGTAGATAGAGAGGGCGCACAGCAGAGACAGAGAAGGAGACTGCACGTGTTAAGTGTGTGTTAAGTGTGTGTGTGTGTGTGTGTGTGTGTGTGTGTGTGTGTGTGTGTGTGTGTGTGCGCGTGTTTTCGCCCCCAAGACCCTGTCGCCTCCTTTGTGAGGTAGTCGCTGTCCTTCTTGTCCTGGCTGACACCTGCTTTGCATACAGGAGGGGCCAAGCGGAGGGGAGGGGAGGGGCAATGATGGTGAAATGAGGGTCCCCCAGGATGTGAGAGTGAGGGACACAGAGGGGACGAAGGGAGGGAGGGAGGAAGGGAGGGAGGAGATACAGCAGATTAGTAGAAGAAAATAAAGCGGACTGATGGAGCGAGAGAAGGAACCAGAGAGAAAATTGAGAAAGGAACAATGGGGAAATATGAACAGATCCCAGTGACTGGAATGCACAATACTCCCCTTTTCCTATGAACCACTGACAGAAACCCATTCTGTAGTAAATATCCTGCTGTAGGGTGTAGTCATTGTGGAAGCTCCTCTTCCATTCCCTTAGTCACATTTACCCTGTACAGACCCTGGGCTAAGAATATCTTGTAGGTCCTTTTATGAAAAGGAAAAGGACCAACACTAAACACCATCTGCTTCCTCAGTGAAGGAAGAAAAGAAGAGGAGGAGGGGGAGTGACAGAAGCACACCATGTACCTACTACTGGCCATGCTTATGTGAGCAGAAATACAGAGGAGAACAAAAGAAGACTGTATGCCCTGAGCGTACCTCGTTTCCAAGGTGGAACAGGAACCAATATGAAGCACCAGCAGAACATCCAACCAGAGTTAAAATGAAATGCCAACATCTCGGTATCAAACTGCCCTCAAGAGAAATCTGGCCACATTACTAAACCTTCATGAATCCAACAAAATACCAGAAAAACAAATGCATAAAAGTAACTGTGGAGTCTCACAATCATTGTCTCTTAAGTAGCGGTTTGTAGTTGCTATATAGCTATTTTATTCCAAACTGCACTTCAGCTTCGATTTACTTTTCGTTGATACATTTTTAAACTATGACCATAAAAATGCCCCTAAAATTGAATGTAGCATGAGCATTGAGAACTTGGTATTTGGCAGAGCTTCTATCCAGAGATCTTGCATGTATTAAAGGTCACTCCATGCACAAAGATTCACGAGAAGCACACTGCATCCTCTACTCTCCCCTTTGGACAGTTTTCATTTTCAATTACAAACAACTAGCAGCCATCCTAGCTCACAAACTGCATGCTAATGTTTCATGAGACATTGTGGAATTTATTTTTGGAAAACAGCTGCTAAATAGCAGGTGCTAAATAAGAAGAAAAGTACCAATGAGGTTGGTGCAGGCAGTTTAGGCCCACTCTCAATAAGTACGATTGGTTTAGCCTGCAACTACAGGTCTTTTTGGCCACTTGAGGGCAGCAGAAACAAGTCGTGAACACAACATTGACATACCGTCACCTTTTAAAATCGCAGTCTTTTGTTGACATCGCCGCATCGGTTGCGTGTACTTTTAGTGCATGTGAGTGTGCCCCCCGGTCTAGCTCATGGCTGCCGCTCTGCATTGGTCTCATATGTCGCGAAAGCTTAGCATCCACCGTTTGGTTCACCCTCAGGTAAACACTGTTTGCGCTGTCAGCACTGTTAGCTACGGGCCACCGGCGTCAGGCGTTACTATCAAAATGCTCCCAATCTCATATTATGTACCTTTAGTTTAATATGGCGAACTTCTTGGTAAATATTAGTGTATTTACATCCAGCAGACAGTGCAAATTTATCATTCAACAACAGTTACTTGTTACTTGTTTAAAATACGGTATGTTTTCTGATATGTTGTAAATATAAAACCCAGTATTGGTAGTTATGTTTGACGTAAACATTCCGTTAGAGCGTTAAACCCCAGCATAACGTGTTCAAAGTAAACATGAATCATATATTACTCTAAATAATATAATAATAATCTGAGATTCAGTGGCAGTATATTGAACAAAACCACATTAATATTAGTGTTTTTATGATTATTTAACATGTCAATATACAGAATAAAGTAATGTGCAAAAGTTTGCTGATTTAAGTGCAAAGAAAGTGAAATATTAACATAAGCTATCCCTTTCATTCTCCAGTGTTTCTGTTTCTCACTCTCTCACACACACAGCCAGCTTTCTAGTCACGTTATAGTAGCTCCATTTTTTTTTTGGCATTCTCCTCGCAGCTGTTCTTTACAAGTCAGATCTTGAATAGTGGTAGACATTGGCTGTTTGGTTTGCCATTCAGTTAGAGCTCTCTGAAGAGACTTCTGTGTTTGTATGTGTGTGTGTGAGAGAGAGAGAGAAAAAGAGATGTCATATATACAACACCACAACCTTGTCTTGATGCCCTAATGCGAGTCCTTATTCCTACAGTATGTGGTCCCCACACATTTTTCTTACTCTCCTCCGGTTCGTATTTCCCCCTTTCTTTCTTTCTTTCTTTCTTTCTTTCTTTCTTGCCCCCTATCTGCCTTTCTCCTTCCTTCTGCCTAACATCCCAAACTGAGTCTTTTCCTGTGTGGTCTCAAGCAGTTCTCTCCTTACTTTCATCTCACTTGAAGAGATAATGAGTTTGATTGCATCACCAGCAGAGTCATTTGACAAAAAAAACTTTAGATTAAATAACACTTTGATCATTTAAAAAAAATAGGAAGAAGTTGTCAGTGAAAAATAGTTATTGCCACGCATTTTGCTGTTACTGTATGAAACTTTTTATTCCATCAGTTTTGTATCTTTTTAAGCGATAAATCATCCGTGGCAGAGATTAGCTCAGAGGGAGCACATGGTCCCAATAGAGATCATGTCAGTGTGGGGTGAGAGGCCAAACAACGTCCAGTCTGAGACGTCACGTTTTGACACCACTGAGTTGGAGCAGGTGCACAGCCACAAGCCAGAAGATTGTAGCCAGTTTAACACTTTCACAGTTATTTTCATGGAGTGATGGGAGGTCTGGTGGGGCGAAATGTTAATGAGATGACTCACACTGGCTGGAATTAAGCAAAAAAGGCTCATTGTAAATGCATTTTCGGGGTCATCATCATAATAAAAAATGGTTTAACAACAACTGTATAAATCTGGACAAACATTGGCTGACGATGAACATGAAAGGTCATGTTTGATTCTTTTGAGAAATAGAGGAAAACAAAGGGCCCTGGTCTCACTGGTGGTTGGAGGGATTTGGTGAAAGAGCGTGTGTGGGCGCACTAGTGTTTGTAGGTGTGTGAGCCCCGAGGCTCTTTGTGCCTTTTTGATGGACTCAGCCTTTGTTGCCACTCTACGTGTCACATGCACATGCACCGACGCTGAGCAACTGAAGCACACACGCGTATCTACATGCAAGTTGGCTGGTTTTTCACACAAATAGAGTCCCCAAAAAACTTCCCATTTCTGGGAGGTCATTTTAGATGTTTCGAACGTTATTTGGGATTTTGGTCCATCCAAAATGCTCTCACAACCTAGAATGTCCTCATAAGAATAGTGGCCTGCCTATAGTCAATCCTCACAAGCACAGCTAAACCAGATCACACACATGCAGGCAGCTACCATTGGCTCTGCAAAGAGGGTCCCCTCCTGTCCTTATCCCTTCTTGCCTGCAGCTGCTGGCCAGCGTGTCAGTTCCCAGGCATCAAGCCATCAGAGATGACGCCTCCTAACGCCACCAAGTGGTAATCACCTGTCCTGCACCACTCACCAACAGGCAGCAGTGGATGTTTAGAGGCTACCCAAAAAAATGTTTATAGCTTCATTTATGGAGTTTGAAACTCTGTGTGTGTGTGTTTAAGTTGAGACTGACGGTTCAAACCATATGATAAAGCCACATTATGGAATGAAAGCCATGTAATATAAGCTGTGTATGCTGTTATGCCATCATGTTGGTTGTATCACAGCACCTTCATTACACTGCATGACGTTGTTTTTTTGTAAATTCACTTATATTCTCGATTAAGGAAATAGAGCACTTTAATAGTCATGAATGTTTCTCTCCAAGAAAGTGCTGCAATTATTAATATTTAGCGCCAGAATTCTGGGGTAATGAATTTCTTATCACAGAGGTCATTCAACGCGCTTTACAGGCAAATGATGAGAAAGATATAAATATCAAATGACAGACGAGTTTAAAACCAAATAAATAAAGATTAAACTGATTAAAAGCTGTGGAGAAGACAGTCTTCAGCTTAGTTTTAAAAATGGCTACTGTTGGGAAATATCTTGGTTCCAAGGGGAGCTGATTCCAGCGGTGAACAGCGTAATGGCTGAAAGCTGTTTCACCACATTTGAACTCTTAGCACCACTAACTGACCGGTCCCTGCAGATGTGAGAGACCTACCCAGCTTGTACTCAGCAAACATATCTGCCATATATATATTGAGCCCAGACCATTGAGTGACTTAAAGACAATAAGTCGGGCCTTTTAATCAATTCTATATTTAACTGGAAGCCAGGGAGAAATGTGCTCTCTCTTCTTGGTGCGCGTCACTATTCTAGCGGCAGCATTTTGAATGAATTGGAAACAAATGAGTCAATGAGTGAGCAACTTAAAGGATAAGGTTGGCATTCCTTGAAAAGACACACCAACTGTGTGGTAGTCTGTTTCGCAATACTTTCTGACTTCTCCAGGCTCATTCTGAAGATGTAAATAAAAGAATTAGAAACAGGTCATAGAAATAGTTCCATTTCTTTTTTAAAGTAGTGATTTGAGTGAAATGAACATTTTGCAAATGTTACTCAAACACAACTAAATGGTGATTTTATAGCTGATTTGCCACTTACAATTTAGGATTGCTTTTAAATTAACTACAGCACCCGTCCATGTGTTCATGGTTATGGTAGATCTTGTAAGGGGGATCAATCTATCGTTTGTTTTGCTCCTTTGTTGACACAAAACTAAAGTATATCTCTTGATTTATCCTTTAAGTCAAATGATGAGAAACGAGATAAAAAGCCACAACAAAACAGGTCACAGAATCGAGATGTTGGTGTCGGACGTACCCTGATTGCCTCCCAGTCTACTGTGTGTGTGTGTGTGTGTGTGTGTGTGTGTCTCTGGTGTGGGTTTGTTTGTGGATAGTATGCCATGGTCTCAGTATGTCCTTAACCTCTACTTACACTGTGGGCTCAAAGTCATGTGTATCGGAATGTGCATACAGTGTCCTTGCTTTGTGTCTATGCGCACAAGTCGTGTGTGTTGTGGGATGGAAAGCGGAAAAACTGATATTTCTGAGCCATATTATTCCACATCCTTGTTTAATCCGTGAATCCGTGGATTCAAGTGTATGGGAATGTGTGCATGCATTGTGTGTATAATGTATACGTGTGCATGTAAGCCAGTTTTTTAAGCCAATTGGAAAACAGGAACATGTCTGGGGTTATAAAAGAGGCTGAAGAGATGTGCCATAGAGCAGGTGAAGCGCAGGCGAAACAGGCAGGGGCTCGACAGTGGGGGGGCTGCTCGGTTCAATGAGTAATTGTGGTGTGGGTCACACGGGTCTGGACCTCATTAAGAGTAATGTCTGGGAACTTTCAGTGCTCTGAGCCGTCGTCATGTCCCCTGTCTTCTTATCATGGGAGGCAGCGTGAGGAAAACAACGGCTTATTAACGTGTCTTTCAGTTTTCCAGGTCACATAGTTTGGCATTAGAGTCAGGAAGATCAACGCACACACACGTACACGTGCACACACACATGCTAATACTGAGCAATTTTGCAGCAAACACTTTCAGATGCAAGCCCGTTACTGACATGCACACGTCTGACATCTGTGGACTTGAGACGTTTGAAAGGCAGGTACATCATCTCAGCCGGAATCGCTTTTGATCGTCTTCTCTTATCTCTTCAACACCCCCCCCCTCATCTGTTCTTAATTTGTATTCACAGGGGGGGGGGTTTTCTGCTGTCTGAGGTTACATAGATGAGAAATGGGGGGGATTTGGGGGCTCTCTCTCTCGCAGCTTTTTAAAGAGGCTGAGGTATCAATCAGGTGCTGATGTTACACTGATGCAATGTTTCAGCCTATGAGGTTACTTCTGGACGCTGCGCTGCTTTTCATCAACTCACCAGCAGCTAATTAAGATACCAGTTAACATTTGACAAATTACAGTGTGAATTAATGTGCTAAGATGGCTACATGATGTTTGATTCCGTATTAATTAGGGGCTTTCTGTCGGGGACTTAAACATTTTAAAATGTGACTAATGATCTGTTTGGTGCTTTAAAGTGAGGCAATATTGAGTTGGGTCCGTGGTCACTGAACCGCATGAATCTGTCTGATAAAGCGGAGAGACTAGAAATCACAAAACCCATTTCATTAGTGCATTTAACCCGTTTATTCTCATGCTTTTAAGTGTAATTCAAAGCATTCACCAAAGAAGCAGAATACAATAGAAATTGTCTTCCATTTTGAAAATGTTCATTCAAGAGTGCAATTATTTAGTATAAATAGAATACAATATCTCAGTGTTATAGAATATAAACTCTTTAAAAAAGTGTTTCTATGGAAATATAGCATTTACATGAAGCAGAAAAAAGACATTCGTCGATCAGCAGGTGCACAGCACTGTTCCCAAAACCCAAGGATAACATCAACAGTTTTCATTCATTATAAATATATATATTAAGAATTAAGTACTACAAGTGTGCAATCAGTCCGAGGATATATGATTTTCACATCCAACAGCATAAATATCACAGTAGTTTAAGGACGGGGTGATTATCCCACAATAAGGTGCAGGGTTGGTTGGAGTCGGCTCTTTTTGAAATGCTATTTCAGCAGTCAGATTTAAATTGCATTGTAAGTAATGAATAAGAGAAATATTATTTGGACGGAACAAAAACGTACGTCTTGATAAAAGAAAAATAACACATAAAGTTTGAGAACTGACGTGACAAATCTGAATCAGAAATGACTCCACAACCCTGCTTAGAGGTGAAAAGGCGCTACGGGGCGGAGGCCGACTACTTTATCTTCTTGCAGTTTGTTTTGTCCGCGTTCTCCGACTTCTCTTTGGCTTTGAGCGATCCACTCTGACCCTTGACACGAGAAACCGGGGTAGTTTTCCTCGCTGCTCCATTCTCACCATTCTCTTTGGTTCCGGCGGCGGCGGCGGCGGTCGTCCCGCTGGTTGCACCGTGATCGGCGCACGCTTTCTGTACCTCGCCGGTGAGGGCAGCATAAGGGGAGTGGCCAGCGAAGAGGGTCTTGTAGACGGCCGACTCGATGACGGCGAATGGTGAGGCGGTGGAGCCTGTCAGCATCATCCTTGACTAAAGAAAAAGACAAATGTGTCATTTCCGAACTATAGCAGCAGCTATAATCACTATATTCCAATTAGCAATAGATCACATGACTACTTGTATGTAAAAGGACTTGCTTGTGGTGATGAACCTACAGAGAAGTATCAGCTGTATGTCATTTGTCACTTTTCACTGAAGTAATTAGGGGATGATCTGCATCATCAGGAACACAAACTAATAAATAGAAGATTTGGCTTTAAATCTGATGAAATGTCTCTGCGTTAACTCGACAGATCGGAGACGATGAGAGCTAAAAGAATGGGAGTTGAAAGCAGACATGGTAGATTTATCTGTGTCTCAGTCAAGAGCACAAGTTTCCCAAAGAAGAGAAGAGAAGAGAGAGGATGATGCAAGCTGATGAAAATGATGCAAAAGCACCAGCCCTACGGGTAACACCGAGCTAATGTGACTCACCACAGCTCAAACTTCAAAAAAAGGCAGAGGGAGAAAGGTCATTTAGAAGACAGGACGCCACAGAATTGGAGGGATCCACGGCACCAAAACATTTGACATACCCGAGTTAAGATCAAATAATAAACTAAGAAGGGTATGAAATCTTTTTATCTTCTGTCAAAGGTAAGCAAATTGACAAAAACGTGCCTTACTGTTTTGCATCTGAATCGCTAGCACCGTGGGCGTTCATTCTCACCGTGGGCGGTTTTTCGGGTATGAGCTACAGACTGACCTTGTTGACGACGGTGAAGACGGTGTAGATGAGCATCAGGTGGTGCGTCTTGAGAGGCAGGTAGTGGGTCTGCTGCAGAGCAAACAGCACCGCTCCTATCAGGGTGATCTTGGTGGGGCTGAACAGACATGCAATGGAGAGAATGGTTGTGATATATAATATATGATCAAAATCAATAAACAGTGAGGGTGATCACTTTATGCTCTGACTTGGAAGACATCGCATCTCATGTGCTTCAACTATTATACACAAATTAACTAAATTGGAGACACACGTCATCAATGTAAACTCAAATCACGTTTTAAAGCAGCCTGAAGGTAACAAAGAGAACACGTTTGATACCATTTGTATACATACTTAGGCGCCAGCTGTAGCATATCCCCAGATTTGTTAAGTGTTTTAGAAAATTGGCTTGTTCGGTATGAGAATATCAATACCACTGTCACGTCTATAAGGTAAATATAAAAGGTACAACCATGAGCAATCATCTTATATTATTTGCTTACCAGAAACTCTAAAGGTCAAAAAATAATCCATGCAGTGTAAAAATGACAAGTTGTATTTTTACATGAGGGGTTGTGTGCCAGACTATTTCTTGTCAGGCAAAGAAATGTCATGTAGTCATTTCTTAAATAAGCACATTCCCCAAAATGTCAAACTATTCCTTTCAATTTAACATTTATACTAAATACAACACACTCTCAGTGATTTCATTGAAAATGTAGTTTTATCGATATATATCAGTGATTTTGTGCTGATAAGAGTCCTGCAGAAGACTTACTAAGACATTTTCAGGAGCTCATTAGTCTCTGGTTTCCATACACCTCGAACAAGCTGCTCAAAGTTACTAATCAGACCACCTCCAGCACCTAGTGGGGGTAAGAAAAGAAAAGAAACATATGCTTGATACAGATGGATATTCATATAAATAATCCATTGAAGAATCCTTCTGCATGCACCGTCAGCTACAGACCTTTAGCCCACCCAATGGCAATCATAACCAGCAGGCTGTCTTTGTATTTGCCGTGTGCCTGGATGACCCCCCCAAGCACCTTCCACGTCCTGGTCATTTCCTTCATCACTGACAGCACCAGCCTGAGAGGCAGCAGGGCAGCACAACAGTACACCAGGTCCATGGGGCAGTAAAACACTAGGTACCTGTAGAGACACATATGGCTCAAATAAAGAGTGTACACACACACACACACACACACACCTCAGATACCTGCTGTGTGTCAACTACGAGTTCATTAAACATGTTGACAGTCTCACCTGCCAGTTTCTGTCAAGTACCTGACTTCACCAGCAGAGGGTGCTGTGTATTTCTTTTACAAGGAGAGTGTAATAATATGTGCCACCAGTAGAGGGTACCAGAGGCTTCATATTAAGAGGTGGGAACTTGACAACAACCTCTCTGCTTCATTCAATCTCTTCCACATGTCATGCTCCCTGAACAGGAAATGAAGTAGTTGCACATTTCTTCACAAAATAACTTTTTTTTTTTTTCAAAGTTGCAGAGGGACTCTCTCTAATCCTGCAAACGTTCTGCTCCCCCTCCTCCTTGCTCTTTTCTCTATTTCTATAATCTGTTTCAAGATATATTTACCAGGTGATCGACGCAAGCATAACACTGGTGCTGTTGGACAAAGGTGCGACAGCGGGCTCGGCCAGCATGATGGCGGACAGCACGCCTCCACCAAAACAGAAGAGCATGGAGCTGAACCAGCAGGCTAAGGGGCTGACTCTGGAGACCTCAAGAACACCTGCACAAGAACAGAAGCATACTCATGAGCAGGATCACTGTGACGTGGATCTCCCCCAGTCCCATATACGTGGTATATTTCCAATACATAAAAAGGTATTAGCATTCCTACTGGGTCTTTTAAAAGCCTGGGAACACCCCTGCAATCACTGTTGTTGTTGCATGTTCACCATAATAAGCATTAAATATAGTCTTTATTATAGTGGAGGGATTTATGTAATGACAGTAATAATGCCTAAGAGACGAGCTATATGGAAAAGGTATTTTTTGAATTCCACAGTGTTGTTGTAGAAACATTTTAAATGTAACACACAAGTGGAGTTTAACACGTTGGCCTCTTCCCTGTGTGACGCACGAGTCTCCCAATCCCTGTAACTGTTAATATTAACTAGTTGGAGGGAAGTCTGTCAAGCACAGTAACATTATTGCGTAGTTCAAAGTGCAGAGCAGAGGCACGGCATTTATTTGATCAATGCTCCTTCTGTGTTTCCACCATTTAGAAAGAACACTGTATTCCTTTTTTTCACTGAAACCATTTACACGCCAACTACTGCAACATCACGAGTTGTATGCAACTGAAATAGCACGTGAACTGCTGTGTATTAGGATACTGATGTTTTTACTGTAAGTCTTCGCTATGGAAGGAAGGTCTGGTGTTACTGTTATCTAGCCAAAGATTGAGATTTGTTTATACAACTCTATTGACCTTTACAGAGATGGTCCAATATTATCTAAAACCGACTTGTCCAACTCTACCAGAATTAGTGCCGCCGACGTACACTAGAATATGTTTTACTAAACTCCAGACGGGTAACGCTCAGTCGACACTGAACCACCTGCCCAGACTCACTATATGGCCACACACACAGGACCATACTGGTAATCTGAGGATTACAGACAGATTATAGACTCCTGGAGAGAGATCGGTAGACCAGGAGGATTTATAACTCTATCTGCCTCCTCTGCAGACTCCCAGGGGATTCTGTCTGCTCGGCTCACTTTTTAACTTTGTATGGAATATGGAAATAATAGACAAGCAGTGGAATTTACCACTTTAAAAAAAAAAAAAGTGTACAAAGTGCAAATAGCATAATTTAAAGTATGTCGAATTAGCTGTTGGCAGTTCCTGTTTGCAGTGTACCCATGAATGTACAGACAGCTATTCCAAGATTACTTTGATACTGAAAAAAACTTAAAAACGTGATGATTCTAATGCAAGTTCTGGAGATATAAGGAGCGCTTTTTTTTCCCAATGAGTCATAAGTGGTTGTCTGAGTGTTTATTTTTGTACTATTCATTTATTCTGAGATAATTATATCCTTGGGAAGTGTACGTCTCACTGAACAAATAATGTGTATGAAGTCTGTGTGTTCAGATGTGAGTTATGAGTCTGAAGTTTACATGCACATTGTGGCAATCCCCATATTTCACAGACACTGCTGCTGCTCTAACCACTGACGGTGTTTGTGAGTGGGCCTAAAGTAACTAACTTCCTGTTTTTAGAACACCGGCATGCACCTGTCTCTTTCGGTTCACACAGTGTCCTGACCTCACGTCTGTCCCTTCATCCCCCATCACCCCTTTAAACTCTCCCACGCCCCCGTGGGTATCCGCCCCCTCACAGTTCTGAAAAACTCTGCTATACACACACCAGAAAGAATAGTAGTGAGCGAGTGCAATATGGCTTCAGCTCCGAGTGGTTACTGCATGCAACTGCAGCATCAAAAGCACAGTGAAGTATCAGTGTTAACACTTTTTACAGTTATTTTCGTGTGTGATTTCAGTTTTGCAACGATGACACAACCAGACAGGTTTTTTTTCTTTTGTGTGTACATGAAGTCTGATGTAATGGACGTTTCTGGTTTTAAAAACTAGCTGCCACAGTTAGAAGAGGAGGAAGTTTAGGGGTAAAAAAAGCACCCAAAGAGTCCCTTCCTCCTGTGAGAGCCTCGGCCTACATGAGATATAAATGCTCAGTATCGGTGCTTTTGGTCTTATAGCAGTTGTAGCACTCAGTTCACAAGTGCAGCACATGGCTTACATAGTTAACATGTCATCCCTTTTAGTTCCAGAGCGATACAAACTGCTGCAGTAAAGTGACTTCAGGTGGTAACGTTTGCGCTGTCATTTTATGAAGCGTAATTTCAATATAGCACCTCTTGTATGCAACAGTTGCTTTTCAGAGAGCCTCGTGACGGTAAAAAGAAAAAAAAAAAATGCTTTGTTTACATTTTACACTGAAATATGTCACTCTGTTTGGACTGCTCTGACCTGCTGGGCTACAAACACACCCTTACCAGATCAAGATCCTGTTTCCTGGTTTGCATTTAAGGAAACACACATTTGCAAGTCAAATTTGGCGAATACAGGCCAAGAACACCACAGCAGCAACATGTCATACTGGGTTTTTTAATTCCTCTTTTTTCTGAGAGGAAGAAGTATCTTAGTATATTCAGTTTCTATTAGTTTAAGTCCAGATCTTTCACAAATCAAACTCAAAAGGAGACGAGTCTTGCAGCTGAGAAACAGTTCAGTTGTTGCTGCTGCAGCCTGATGAAGAACCAGGACGGCAGCTCTCCTTCCATACACACTTGCGAATAAAAAAGACATTCCTCCTGAGACATTCCTCCTCACTCTTGAAACCGGAGAACTAGAGAAGAAACAAAGTGGCTTATCCCCGGTTATTTTCGGCCTTGAAGAGAGAACCACTGATTGACCGACCTCCTCCGCCCGATACAATCCACTCACAGCCATGTTTAAAATAACTCCACAGTAAAGTGCACAGATGGTGTCATGTAAATGCAGAGAGACATGGCGAGCGCGTCTTAAATCCTCAGGCTGGTGGAGAAGAGTTAACATATAGGAAAGAGAAAAGAAAGGGCGGGTTGAGAGTGGTTTACAGCATTCATTTCCTTCTTTGGGAAAAACAAGAACTTCAGCTTCTCCCTGAGATTTAAATGTCTTGTTCTTTATTCGGGTTTTATTGAATTTCTTTTCCTATCTTCTCCGTTATGAGGATTTCGTGTTGTGTTTGCTGATCTCTGGCATATTGTTTCTCTATATTTTCCCTCTGTGCGTATCTGTCTCTCAGCTACTGATAGATGGATGGATGGGAGCAGAGGGCTGAAGGGTTAAAAGGTCACGGGAGCTCGGATGCTTTGCAAGGCAAGTTCATAAATAGACTGTAGATTCACAGCAGGACTACAATAGAGTGTGTGCGTTCTTGTAAGCTGTGTGTGTGTGTGTGTGTGGAAAGTCGACTCTCTGTGCAGTTAAAGTCCACCTGTCCCTGTAGATTTTATCTCAGTGATATAACATAACTGGCTCAGTGCCGGCCTTTGGTCTGAGCTGATACAATCAACTGTTACTCGGCAGCAGGGTGTGCTTTAAAGTTACATTTATGTATCAACTCATTATGGCAGAACAGCAGTGTGTCCCAGTATCTGCCACATCTTTCTTTTACCATCTAATCAGTTTCTGTGACCTTTTATAAGAGGGGTTAATTTAACTTTTAGAGAAGTACATGTAGTTTGGGCTGTTTAACTTGATATAAACAAATACGCTTTTAAATGTAGCTTCTAATAACACAAGACTAATTGTATTAATGTATATTGAATGTCCTTATAACAAGAAACAACACAACAGACGTAGAGCGAGATTATATGCACAAATAAAAACTGATTTTAGATGTTTTCATTTGAAATTAGGCCAGTACAACTCACTAACTTTAAGCCTGTTGTCATATATTTTACCTACAACACCACATACCCAGTGTTTGCGGGGCATTCTGGTTTTGTTCTTGAAACACCAAAACAAACTCTTGCAAAACTGTGCAAAAAAAATAACTTGCTGAAAGATGCAAATGGCGTGTCAGTTATCATGCGCATGAACTTTGTGTCTCAGCCAATTAAGTTACCTGGCAGCTCCCTCAGGGCCATGATTGACACGATGTAGTGCGCCATGTCGAAGTATGGAAACATGGACAAGTTTGCAAGTCCGTGGG
Organism: Leptoclinus maculatus; assembly: GCA_032191485.1. NCBI lineage: Eukaryota > Metazoa > Chordata > Actinopteri > Perciformes > Stichaeidae > Leptoclinus > Leptoclinus maculatus. The sequence goes on from JAVDOI010000017.1 coordinate 11,618,930, forward strand.
ACAGCTCGTCCAAAGGCAGCAACTCCAACAAATCCATCTTCTTCTTTTTTTTAAATATAAAAACTCTTCAGCAACAGGAAGCGATAGTCTAGTTGATCTCCGCGAGTAGTTCGAGTGGAGGAATAGGAACCGGTCCAATTCGGAGCATCAGGGCTTCATCCACCGCCTGTAATGTCTGACACAAGCCGGTGGCCCAAACAGCTGTCTGTGTGTCTGCGGATACTCTGTCGCCAAGTTGCTCGCATCTGTAACGGATCTGTAACGCCAGAGGGTGATCATCGTCGGTGTTGCCCCATCGGCGACGCTGTCATCGGCTCATAGCCGGAATTCCTGCTCAGTGTTCCGCCATGCTAGTGATGTGGCGGGCGGAGCAAGAGCGGCTGCGGGATTGGAGGGAGCGAGAGCACGAGCGAGCCAATCACGTGTCACAGTGGTGGCTCTGTGAGGCGATGCTAACAAACCATGTTCACACAAACATGCTGGGTCCACAGTGTTGGGACTTGTTCAACTGCTTACATAATAAGCTTATAGGCTTACCTTTAATAGCTGGAGCATACAGGTAATGTTATACAATAGAATTTATATTATGTATCACATGGTATTATATTGTTGAAGGTCCGTTAATTGTTTGTGCTTACATTTTGAGGGTTGCTCACAGTAGTTTAATATTTGCCAGTTTGTTTTTTTACATTTACTGTATGACACAGTAAAAAAAGTTCTCTTTTTCATGTTTGGTCAGTGTGTCATGTTTATTTGGCTCTGAGGAAAATGGCTTCTTTATCTCCTACCATTGTTATTGACCTACAATTTGCAAACATACGAGGGAATGCATAAAACGTAATCACTCAAAAAAGCTGTAAAAGATAGAGTAGATTATCACAAAACTAAATATAGTAATTACCACTTTGTTTGTTGTCTCACATCGGATAATATATCTTTATTTTGTTTGACAGCACACAGAAACTTTAAGGGAATGTTGACACTACAAACAGTTCACCGCTATTCATGTTCACGAGAACATGTGAAAGCACGTTATGCAGATTCAAACTGTGTTGAGGAGGGTGGAGCTGGTTGATCCTTTTTGAACTCCCTTGTATTTGTCTAGTGACTCTGATCAGATCAGAGTCACTGCAACATCAGTGCTTTCATGGTAAATTCCAAGACTTATGGGTCAGTTGTAATGTACATATATTTGTTTAAATCTATCACAAAATGGTTTTGTGCATGAAAGCAGTCTCTACATGTGCAAATTAGTGAGCTAGTCTTCTGGCCAGCATGAGCATGACACCTGGTGGTGGCTCCTTATTAGTTTTTTTCTTCGACTTTTTACAATCAAATTGGAATAGAATCAGATCTAATAATAATTGTTCTGTTACAGTGTGGTTAATTGGCACAATAGTAGCTTTGCTTGCTAATATTGAGACACTGACACATCGATCCTCATTTGATTGCTGAATAAAAGCTTTTTGTTACCATATAACTTGACTTAGCACATTAAGAATACACTTGATATTTCTGTTTTAACCAATACAGCTGGTTACATACATACAATTAAATAATAAACCTGTACAGAAACAACATGGGGTGCCCGCATGAATATTTTATTGTACACCTTATAATAGGTGCTGAGGCAAGCAGCTGCAGGCAAAAAGCTGTGGTTATGACACGACGCCTTTTATAGCATGTCAGACATTTGGTGTCACCCAGAATGAGCAATCAGACATCAAACTTGCAACACAAATGCTTATATTTATTTTGAAGTAGCATCTGGCAGTTTGTATATCATCTAACATCTCAGTATGGTTCTGATCATTGAAATCAGCTGCACTTACGCTTAAAAAAAAACGTTAATATAGTGCAATGTTTTCAAAGGTATTTTAAGAGCTTTTGAGAAGCTGTAATGTAAAGTTATTGCCACTAGATGGCAGCAGTCTACTACATGTCTCACAATGTTGATATCTGCCCTCATAGGATGTTACTGAAACATAATCATCCAAAAGAAACAGTCGAATAATCAGTAATATTACACTGATTTCATTTTCTCTTATTAAAAGAGATAAATCAGCAAGTAAATGCCTGCAGAAGATTGTCATAAAAAAAAACAGTTGATAGAAAAAGGCTGATAAAGATAGTCGTCAGCGAATAAGGGTGGTGTTCACCTTTTACTGCCCTTTACACAAGCCATTGTGTTACTTGTTGAACTGTGATGGAAACTCCTATTAGAGGTGATGTGTTTCCAAAGCCATGATTAACATGGACTGATAGCATAGAAGAGAGGCACAATACCCAACATGCCCTGGTGATGATGTAACCTCGTATTTAAAACCAACATCGCAGTGAAACTCCACCCGAGACCACTCCTGTGTTTGTGTTGGTAGCAGAGGGCTGAGATGTGTATCAGCTTGTCCTTTGACGTGTGCACTGTGTCGTCATTGAAAGCTGTACGTTATTGCCAGAGCCTGCATTTTAGGTATCGCCCAGCTATATTGTGTGACACCTCCCATAAATATATTATAGGACCGTGGGTCCATCAGGGTCAAGGCTCAATGCTTGTCAATGCTTTCAACACACACACACACACACACACACACACACACACACACACACACACACACACACACACACACCCTTCTCTCCCTCTGAGCACTTCTCATCAGTATTCTCCCAGTGGTGCAGGATTAAACTGTGTCCGCAGCGTTGACAGCACATGGACGGCCTCTCATTCCTCGGATTTCCGGGGCCCACCTCGAAGCCCCGGAGGCTGAAACCGGGGATTTAAAGAACAACTGGAATCTTTATTTGATTACGTCTGTAGCCGCCGAGCCTGTCACCGGTGTGTTAAGTCTTACTATAACCATCAATTCTGCCCATGTCATTCTTGGAAAAGGCTTTAAGGCATAACCATGAACAGGAAAACACAGTCGGAAGAAATCGAGGCAACATCACCTGAATCCATCCATCTATGTATTTATATGGATCATTTTCTAGATTAAACAAAATAATTCAGGGTTGACGTTGAGTTGACTCCCTTACTTTCTTTAGACAGCTGTAGATTTCTTTCCAGCTTGTTTATTATGGCACATTTTAAACGCATTAAGTGCTTTCTTCTCAGCCACTTGGGGGCAGCCCAGCTCAACATTGATATATTACCACTTTATAAAGTTGTTATGGCAAACGTGTTAGCAAACGGTTGCCTATATACACATCTGGCAGTCACTTAGCTACATAAGAATTCATTTTGAAGTTGTGTTTGTTGTCAATCTGATTAATTACCTTTTTGCTCTGTTTTAGTCTCCACCAACTGCTGATGGAAATATCTGCCTCCTTAACAGACTAAAGATGTCAGAGGTGTCTTACTTACTTACTGTCTGCTGGATTGAATTGCTTGTGACGGACAACAGATGCACCATTATGGAACTTAAGGGAACATAAGCTTTTGCCTTTTATTTTGAAGGAGTAAATGTAGAGAGAAGAGAGTGGAAGCAGGACACAAGCCACACCTTATGAAAGATGACATGAAGACAGAATGAGTAATGATGAATGTGCCACACATCTGTTCTGATTACATTGTTGTTCAGGTGTTGTTCAGGTGTTGTTCAAGTACCGAAGTTCATGTGTTATTTCCCCTAAAATGTAACCGATGACACACGAAACACAGGACCTTTTTTATACCGGATGAAAAAGGTAACATGAAGCTCTCTGCCTGTCTGCATGCTGTTGTGTAGCAACCGAGCAAATTCCTGGGTATGGTGAGCAAGATGCAGTACACCAGCCCATTAATCAAACTCAACCACCTGAGCGGATCCATTATTTGTGTGTACTGTACGTGTGTGACTCTCTCTTTGCTCTGCAGTAAATGACTTTACCAGCAATATTATCTTGTACAAACAGGATTTTCCCCCATCGAGACAGGCAGAAGGTCATGGCCAGGGAGGGTCATAGTTTCAATTATTGTGTTCAATTATTTGAACAATGAAAGTATGTTTAGAAAAATACCTTTGGTTCTCAGATGCATTAAAAATACCTCGCAATACCACCTCCCTTATTTATGTCCCATATTCAACCGTAACCAAGCTTCCGTCTGGTCCTTGATTCTGAGATTGTTTCACAGCTGTGACTGATTTCTCCTCCACGTGTTCTACACTCTTGTGAATCACTCATTCAAACGGCTTTTAATTATAGCTTGAAACCCTAATCTTCCTTAACTGCCTGCTTATGTTTCTGCAAACAATTATTCTTCAAAGTTGCACCCTATTGTCAATGATTGATGCGTTTTTAACAAAAGCAAGACTTACTGTAAACGTATTTACAGCTCAGTGTTTTGTAAAAAGCACGATCCTTTAGTTTCCCATTCTAGACACATTTACCTTGATTCTCTGTACAGAATTTAGAGCATATCTATTGACTCCCAACAGCACTCAACATGGTATCGGCTGAGCCAGCGGCTCGCAGCTAATGCTGCTAACAAGATGAACAGTGCATTTGGCTTGTGACCTCTTAAAACAGTTTCTAGTTGGGTCTCTTAGTCATGTAAGATGTCTATGAGATGTCTATGTCTAAAACACTTCACTGTATATTAAGTAGTTTAAATTAGCTCCACATGGACCAGTTCAACTGTGCTTATGCATTCATGCATTAGTCTTTTAACAGGACATTTGAATGCAGGACTTCTATTTGTATCTACGTTTTTTTATATTGTGGTATTGGTACTTTTAGTCAAGTTGAAAAATGTGGAGAAATCTTCCACCACTGCGATAACGTTGACAATTTCATCAGACCTCGCCTCAATGACAGCCACAGCGCGGTAAACTGTCAAAGAGATTTGTTTACATGGCTTCTATTCCAGACCTGGTGACTCAGGCGCTTTGACGCGTCACCTTCGAACATTCATCCCCAGCAACACTGCTTAAAACAGAAACTAACCCTAAATTGCCCTGGAACAACCAGTAACATTTTTGTGGTTAGCTACGTCAAGCAATAGTGACATGAAACCAGTCATATAGGGTTACAGCTGTTTAAAGAACATGGATGGGGGCGACTGTATTGGACCTTTATCTAGTTGTGTTTGTTTCCACTGAACCTTCTTTACACAAACACACAAGCAATTCCTTTTGGGATCAACTTCCCAGAAGAAGAATTATGGCGCAAGCAACAAAAAATCTCAGCGTGATGATGCCTTGTTCATTTCAGCAGTGCGATGAACTCCTGAGGTTCCTCTCGCTGCCATAAGTCAAATGATCAAACTTCCACAGCAGACACAAAGAAGTTGGTTACACAAAGACTCGCTTGTCTTCGTCCTTAACACCATGTTTATATGAAAACAGAAGTGTTGCCTTCATAATGACTAAAAGGGTCGAAAGGGGTTCAGGATCAGTTCCTTCAAGTAATCCCACCCCTCCCCCCCCTACACTCTGCAGGACTCATCCAGCTGCATTAAACTACTGCAACTAGTTTCAATCAGACAATCAATAGTGGCATTGATCTGGCTTGCATCAACATTGATTTCAGATACTTAAAGTGAATGTGTAAACGAGCAAACACCATTCCTGAGCTATAGCCACAAGGATATAAATACTAATCACTTAATCCTTTCACTCACACTAATCGGACACAAGTATTGGATTTTTTAAAGCCCCGGTCTTCTGTAACAGTGTCTTTTCTAAAAACAAATAAATATGAAGTAAGTTGTTTTTCTTTACAATAAATCTCTGCATTGCTCATTTGCATTTCAGACCTACTTCATAATTCATTTGATGAGCGCTCTAGATTATGATAATGTGATAATACCCTCCTGCTGTGTTTCAATCTTATCAGACAGCCATTGCTCAACTCAAGGCTTCTCTCTTGCTGTGTTGACAAAGAAAAAGAACATCCACTGGAGGCTGACTGCATGAACAGAAGGGCTGACTATGCGTTATGCATTATGTATATGTGTGCGAGAAAACCTAGAGTGTGTACCGTAGACAGGCCGTGTAAATGGCCCATGTAGCAAAAATGGCTGAGGACACAGCAAAAAGGCAGGCCAGTCCTGAAGGAAGACAACCAGGATGAACCAGAATTATCTTGTCATTGGCAGCAATGATAAATGTAAAACCATATGTATGATAACGGCATCATATACACACACAGTAGTGCTGCATTGTCAACCAACTAGCCTGAGAGGGAATAAACATCAGACTCTACATCAAAATATGCATTAGAAAAACCTTTAGCGTATACACAAATACCAACTTTATTATTCTATTGTGCTCTGGGAAGATCAATTCTTTGAGACTTCTCTGTATTTTGGGTTTGCTACTATAACTAATTCATCATTCTTTTCTTTTGGTGCTTCTGGTTAAAGCTGCACAAATCAATATTTTTACGTTAACAAAGGATCAAATAATTCTGTAATGTGAAAGAATTAGTTTGCATTTAGAAGCCAACATACATTATCTTCTTTGCTTTGGTTTTACAGCCTTTAACTTTACTATTTTGGTTCAGCTTCTCCGCTCTCGTCTGCATTGCAGCTCTTTTCAGACCCGATGTACTGTACGTGCACCAACGGCTGGTGAACATAGTCTATAGAGCACTTTAGTAGCTAAAGAGTCCGATATTTCCCTCTGGAGTTGGTAATAAAAATATAGTGAAACTTTCATCAAGCGGACAGAAACATGACTCTAAATGAAAGATAATGTTGCTCCATGTCTGCTAGGTGTGTAAAAAGGCACTTGTTTGCTCACTTTCTTTAATAAAAATGAGAAAACTCACGCACACTGTCTCACTTAGTGTTGGAATATTAATTCATCTACAACATTGCATTTGACTGTCTGCTGACTGTTTATCGGCTTCGTGACGTTTATATTATTCGGATGCCTTAAGCCAAACTGGATGTTAAGGGGCTAAGTAGTGTAATTTAACAAAATACTGTATCTGTCAAATATCACCATTGATATGATGTGATCAGACTGAATGACATACTAGATCCCAATGCTGCAAATTACCCCACTGACACAAGTTTTACCCAGAAAAGTGACAAAGGCCCGAAGTGGACCATTCCTTGTGACTGTGACACATGGCACAATGTGTTCGACAGCACTTTAAATGTACATACAAGGTTAGTCAGTGAGTCAGATTGTTGTTTTACGCCTCAGGAAACTAGATGTATGTGGGACATTGGCTGCCTCTGGGTCTGGCTGGAAAAACCTCTCACCCTCGAGACCTTTCCACAGTGCTCTCAGCTGCCAACTACACACACACACACACACACACACACACACAAACAACAACCTTCTATCTACGGCATCCTCAACCCAGTGTGTCTGCTGGTGTGTGTCAGCCTGACCACACAACGATACGGGGAGTCGTATGGCTGGCGTCACTCTGTGGTAAATTAGTAGTCATGTTATAAACAGAATATTTTAGTCTCTGATTACGTGCGTACCAAATGATGGCTTTGTTTAAACACCAGTGACTCTGCCCAAGTGTCCTCTCTTTGATTACACATGAGGAGGTCTGGAAGATAATTATTATACTAAAGATTGTTGCACAGAATAATTTCCAGAAAGGATAAAGCTACATTATCACTAAAACGTCAACCACTGAATCTTCTTTAAGTTTAATGGAATAGTTTATTGTAAGGCACGAGGGGGATTTTTTACAATTTCTATTGATGGAGAGATATAGAAAAAAAACAATGTTGGTGGTGGAAAGTAACTAATTACATATACTCAAATAATACTTTTTTTACGGGTACTTAACTTAAGTAACTTAACTTGAGTATTAAACCTCTGTATACCTCTTCTTCACAACAATTCAAAGGGGTACAATGTTGTACCTTTGACTCCAATACATTTGTTTGGAAGTCAAAGTTACTTGAAGATTATGATTTCACATAAAAAACTAAAGAGTACGATGTAAATACTTCTAAAATGCAATACATGCAATACAAAAGGAAATCAGTGGTTTTCAACCTGTTTGGCTTGTAAACCCTAAAGCAGTGTCTTAGTTGAGCCCCATTTTCTGTTTTAGATGTCTTTCAGTTGTTTCAACAGTTTCACTAAAAGAGACATTTCTCCTCTGAACACTACACATGGTTTTATTTAAATAAGTGTTTGAAGCCCACAGAGGTTAAAAAAAATAAAAAAGCAAAGATTCACTTTCCTCCCATCTTAATCATCTCAGGACCCCTTATCATCTTGAGATCCTTAGAAGGGTTACATTGCATGGCAGCTGGATTCTCGCAATGTCACAAGATCACGCAAGGATTGCTGGATCACATATCACACGAAAATCCTTGTCCGGCTTCAAGCAATGCATAAGCGTCCTGTGAGGAGCAGCGTGTTTTAGGTGTAAACAAGACAACACAGAGAGGTTACTGTTCACAACAACAATGGCGACTCCTGAAGAGGTTAGCAATGGATGAATGGCATCAGTTATATCAGAACAGGAGAGTATTTCTTCATTAAAAGAAGAGCAAAGAGTTTTTCCAGGACTAATGTAAGAAATACTTTCAGTGGTTATAATGGCTTTCTGCTTGGTGTCCTGAGTGCATCGTCAGGTTTTTCTCAAGATTTCCCTTTCCATTTCCTTCTCCATCTTTCTCCGGATGCAGCCGCTGTTTCCCCATACAACCAGGAAATGAGGAGTGTTAAAGGCTCCCGTGTGTAACACCAGAGTGACGCTAAGGATTACACAGGGACCAGCTCAGTTTTTCTGTTGGACCCCTTCCAGTCATTAAAACAAATGAAAACACCTCTGTCATGCACTCAGACACTGAGTGGGAAAGGGCGGAGGGCGAACTGCACCCTCTTTGCAAACCACACCAACCCCGTCTCGCTCATAAACACACATGTGCACTTCGTCTTTGCTACCAGGCTACACCGTATCATTTTGGGAAGGCCAACTGTGGGTGTTGTCTGTTTATGGTGAAACCATGTGACAGAGGTGATTAGATAAATGGCTGTTGCAATACCTTAATAGAAAGACTTTGTTATTTAGAGAGAGTTCAGTGGAAAGTGAAGGGACAATTAGATAAATTGGTATCACCAAAATTACATGATTTGTTCCCTCCATAGTGTGTGTGTGTGTGTCTGCACCTCTACTGTACTCTAGAAATGAAGGAATTGTGGATCACAAGGTTACAAATAAAACTGGAGAGGACACCTGTGAGAGTGAGAGTGAAAGCAGACTTTAAACTCACTCTGGTGTTACAAAGGTCAAGCCAGCATTGACCTTTCACATTGGCCTTTAACTTGTTGACCATGAGTGAGAGAAGATGACCCACCACATTGCACCCTGGGTATGTAGGCCATGTTGTTCCCATGACAGAACCAAGAGTTATGCTTGTTATATTTTTATCCTCCCTAAAGTTTTTTCTCATCCAAAAATGGAAAGTACCTGGAAAACTGAGCTTTGGCCTTATGATGCAACACATTCTCACTTTTTGTCTTTTCAAAATGAACTGTTGTCACAGCAAATTAGGTTTACGCAACAAAACCACTTAGTTAGGTTTAAGAAGAGCGCAATTGACGTTACCCTGACTGACTAACGACTCAGATGATGACTAATGACTGACGTGACAAAATGTCAATGTTTACTTTTAGTTCTCCACAGGATATGATTAGCGGTCTCCTGGATGAAAGTCCTGTGTTTGTTTGACCCGTCCACTTCCCCTTCCTGCCCTGTGTGGACTCTTTCTTTATACTACGTCCGTTGCTCTGACCGTCTCATAATGATGCGGATGGCTTTACATTGGAGTTAGCTGAATGCCTGTTGTGTCTCATACAGACGCTGAAGGGTGGCCGTAACTGCCCACGCTGGGGGCTGTGTGGCAGTAAAGTTAAGAGGAACTCTCTTTTAAACCTATTTTCAAAAGTCAAGATAGGCAAGCATGCAGTAAGTTGTCATTAACCTGTATTTAAGTTGACTTTATTAGACAATGTTGCAAAATAATGATTGTATCATTGCAATGCAGCAGCGTTGAAATCACTGCTGCTTATCAGGTAGAATCTATGAGAAACAATTAAATTATACTTCTGTCGTCTAATAACAGATGCAGAAAAATATGTAAATGAGAATGACTTAACATAAAATTGGCTATATTTAAACAAGTGATAACAAAGAGCTCAGGGTGACACTCAGTACTCAGATGTCCCACCTCTTATCAGACATTAGTTGTGATGCACACAGTTTTGTTATATGCCAGCTGAAAAGAGGACAATGAAGAAAAAACTGACCCGGAAACCACAATGCAATTTGTTTTCATGTGGAAATTACCTTCTAAGAAATGCATGGCTTAGTGTAGATGTAGATCTAGATCACCTCATGATGTCTGCACTAGTTTTTTTTGTGGCAAATCTCTGTGGTTAACTACTCATGCAGCTGCATCACAATTTTCTAACTCAAAGCTACTTTATTGCTACAGTATATAAATTTAATGCATAATATGTAGAACTGTTTTTACTGTTGCCTAGTGAAATCTAATCAGATGCATTAAACAATTATACAAGTGGAAGGGTTGTACAGTGAAGCACATGCACAAACTAAAGTATATAGTGTGTTAATAGTAAATTAACTTTTAGTTAGTTTAGTTAGAGCAGTAGCATTAAAGATAGATCAATTTGCATTCTGTTTGCTTGTGTGCTTCTTCAACTGTTCTTGTGATGCTAGGGACTCTATCTTTCTCTCTCTCTCTCTCTCTCTCTCTCTCTCTCTTTATCTCTCTTTCACTCTCATTATCTGGCCTATTCATTTGGACTGTAGTCCAGTGATCAATCTCCCCTCTTTCTCCTGAAATCACCATTAACAGGGTGTCAGACTGCAGGTCAATTAAAACAGCTAAACCCACTGAGAGACTGCCAAAGGCTCTGCCCGCTCACTGTTTGCTTTTAACTGGTGAGGAAAAAGAAGTGTTTGTATGTCAGTATGTGTAAGGATGCACGGTGGGAAAACTGGCAATGTTTTGCGCTTAGTGAAAAGATATGGGCTTTCTGTATTAAACTCAAGGCCAAGTCCCAACCAAAGCATTGCAAAGCTTGCTGTCAAGCACACTCTGAATAATGATGTCTCCTTAATCCTGAGTGGCATACACAAGTTTATGATTGATTGGAAAATGAACAGCTTGTTTTATTCTCGTTTTTTTTAAGCCAATTAAAACAGCACCTCATGTTATAAACATAATTTGAAGTTCTGCCTTTTAATTCACTCTTTTTGCATTTCAAGTCCCACTAATTTCCCGTGCTGCTTCAGACAGACATTTAGATTAATCAAGCCTGACTTGAGCGGTTGTCGTGCTGAGGAGGAATGCTCCTCTTGACTCTCGACGTGTTTGAGGATAATTGGTACTGATTACCGCCTCTTACTGTGTGCACTCACTGCTCACTGATGAGGAATGGCTCTAACACACAGATGCTCACAAACACATAGACACACTTTTGTTGTCCCCAAAAGAGACACTCGGTGCATGTGTGCAGATACACACAGTTTCCCCCGTTATCTGCTCCCGCACATACCTGTAGAAGAGGAGGCTTGTTCATTTGAGCTGCTGGGTCTCTTAAAGACATTCCAGTGTGGTTTTCCCACGCTGAGGGTGGTGCTGGTAGCTGGTGAGAGGGTGGTGGTGGTGGATGGGCTTGGGGCAATGGCCTCTTGGACTTTGTGTTGGTAGTCGGTGCACTAACAGCCAAAAAAGCCTTGTCTGTCCATCACAATACATAACACACATTCCCCTGAGATATGTCCAGACATGTTGGAAAAGACTAAGCAAGGACACACACACACACACACTCTCACTGATGAGAGTAGTTGTTTAGAAAAGGAAATGTGGGTTTTATCCATGCATCTACATGTGTGTATGAGGGGATTTCAGTACTGCATGATTACTTTAGTTTTTTCACGTTTGTGTCTCAAATCAACACACTGCATCTAAACAAGATGCAGCTTTGCAGTTTGAAAAGAGGGCAGCCATTGTCTTGCTTCAAAAAAAGAAAGAAAAAGGGCTGGATAATCCGGCTATCATTAGAGACGCAGTTAAAACGGAAAAGAAAAACACAAGTGTAGAGCTGCCCTGAACTGTGTGGCTCCAAGATAGATCTTATCAGCAAGGCTCCTGGTGCCAGACAACACGGACGAAAGAAAGCGGTTTACTGTCCATTTATGCATAGACATGCATGAGCACACACACACACAGTTCACTGTTAAGGCCCGCAGCAGCATCCCCAAAGCTCCCATTGTCAACGTATATCAGCGGCGTTTTGGTGAAACCAGACTCCCCAGACACCAGAGGGCCAAAGAAGAAGGACCCCCCCCACCCTCTTTCTTTCTCACCCCCAGCTGCCAGGGAGGGGCAGCTCTGTGCCCTGATTTATACCCTGCAGGTGTCTGGCATGTTCATGTGCATGCACGCAGAAGTCCATGCACGTGTAATGTCGGAACAAATTGGCCCCTTCAGTGTATTTTACTATTTAGATAAGGCAGTAAAGTGAAACACTGAGATGCTTTACACCCGCTCCATTAATTCTGCACTGTAAAACTCTGCCTTTAAGAACCTATTTCTGCTGTGCAATGGAACTCAGATGCAGTATGTGCTTCTAGCCACCGCACAAAGCACATTATGAATATTTTTGCAATGGACATCAACTGTTATCTATGTGAATTAAGTTCTTTGTAATATTTTCTCGTAAAAAAAAGGTATAAGTAAACAGTAGAGCCAGTGAGTTTTTGTTTGTGTAATCCATGACAATGGACTCCAAAACCTATAAATGCCAACTGTAGCCATGTATTCTTAGATCACATGATAGATCCTTCCATCTCCCTTTGCACACTATAGGGAACAACTGTTCTGCAATGCACAACGTATGTTCATGTACATATTTAGATTGTTTAATGTCCAAGAATATGCTTTAATATTAAGTGTTGTAAGGATATGAAATTGATTTTTATTTTAATCTCATGAAAACACCAAAACAAACAATTAATGTATTCTGATAACAAGTAAACACTTCAATGAGTACTACTTATTTAAAGATATATGTCAAGTTCACACTTACTAGACCAAATTATAAACACGAAGGGAAGGATTTTAGATGAGCATATAAAGCAAATTAAAAATGACCGACATTTGCTGCTGTGAAGTTCCTGTTTGCCTGCATGTCTGTGATGTTCACAGGAAGCACAGATTGTGTGCTGGGGGTCCGTTGACATATGCAAGCACGGATGAACACACATTGAAATGTAAACAAACAGTATGATTTTACTTTTTTTTTACTCGACAAGATTACGAGTATCAGATTCAGAGAGAACAGCAATCAACATTTTCACTTGTGTAAATGTATTTATTGATTGCATTGTCTTTATTTTTCAGCAATGCTTTGCTTCTTACAGCAGTTCTCTGTGTCTTGGTTGCTGCCTAAACCAGCCCCTCCCTCTCTCAAACTCAACCAGTCTCTTCTTTCATGTTCCCAGAGGGTTCGTCTTGATAAAGGGTATACTATTAGAAAAGACGGAGGGAAAAGTGATGGGCTGATAAGAAAGAAAGGCAGTGGGGTGTTGTGGGCGGGGGGGGTCAGGTCAGTGCAGAGTGCTGATTTAGCTCTTCCTAACAGCCATCACACGATCTATTCCAGAGTTTCCCCAGGGAGTAGTTACGTTCTCAGGGCTCCAAGCTCTATATAACGGGAACATTCATTGGACAGACAGCACCTAGTGACAGGGATCACATTACTGGGACGGGGCAATACGTGGTAGAGAGGCTCCATGTAACTTCTTGTGTATGTAACAATGAGTTAAAGCATGAGAAAAGCCCAAGGCCATGTGATTTTATATATAACGATTTGTGACTGCTGATGAGTTTCCATGTGAACGCCTGCGAGGTAATGGTGCAGGCTGGCAGGATGTTGTTTTTAGCCGTGTCTGTCCCGCAAGGACAGTGTGAACTTAAGTCAGATGCTCCTAAATATAATGTAATGTCTTTCCAAGTCACAACAGTACTGTTTAACCCCAGATTTAGCTTACTCAGTGCATCTCAGCTTTCAAACAGTAGATCAAAAAAAACCTGGAGTAGGTCAAGGCTGTCGCAGACAGCTGAGCTGACCAAACTGCCAAGAAACTGATGCTCTGATACGTCTCAGACGACCGTTTCTAATTGGCTGACAGGAAGGAAGCGAAAGAATGCCAGGAAGTGAAGGAACGGCTGCAGTGGCCTTGGTTGCTAGCTGGCATGAAACATGAAAAAAATGTCTGTGTCTGCCCAAGTCTGCCTGCTGTTGCTAAGCAACCCTGATTAAGTTTAATCACTGAGAGACCTTTATCTGCTTGTGACTGCAAAGTTTGCCCTGCCCTTTGGAGAGTAGTGTGATATAGTATATTTTTTGGAAATTCAATTGGGAAGACGACTAACTTAATATTTTCCATCTGATAGCTATAAGACAGGAATCCTGTGAAAGAGGTCTTAAGTATCCACTTGATGGATATTGTGTTAGCAGTTTAAGCTGCATGCCTCGAAAAGTCAGCATCCTCACCTTGATGATCTTCTTTATGTTGAAGACGAGGAAAATGAATTGCAAAGTATGGGCACAGTCAGACAGGCTTAGGGGAAGGTGGAACCTTAAAAAAAAAAAAACACAGACCTGGCACAAAGTTGGTAGACAAGCATTTTTAGTACCAGCAGCTACATGTTGGATGTTCAGTGTACAACACAGAACACAGTACCTGGAGCGATAAGGAACATGTGCCAAACTTTAACTATTTTGCTAAGGGTCGATTTGACACTCGCTGTTTGATGGAGGGGTAATGCATCTAGGTTTCGTAGGCTGTGATACAAATATTTCGGCTTCTCGTACAATATCATACGAGCCAAAAATGACTGCATAACTGAATGTACACAAACACACCAAGCCTGAGAACAAGTATTCCTACTCCCTCGGGGCCGTGGTTTCATTATCCATTCATCAAAACCACATTTATTAAGACTGTCTACGTCTCCACAATACGTATCTCACAATCAACACTCTGCCTCTTTCTCTCACACTCTCCCCTTTATCTCTGTGCTTTCCTTCCTATCTCCTGTTCAATCTGCTTTCTCTTCGTCTGCCTCTCATTGTGTGCGTCTGCCTCACCTTTCTTCCTCAGTCTCATTCTCAGTCCTTGGAAACAACAGGTACAATCTTTTCTTACAAGTTTCCCTGACCCTACAAAAGGGGGGGGAGAGAGAGAGAGAGAGAGAGAGCAGCCATCTTGTAGATATACAGGCCATAAATGATTTAGTACAGGTTTGAGATGTGTTCAAAATCAGATCAGATTGCTTATATATATTTTGCTCTGTGCCAAGTCTTGTTGTTTGTAGATTTCTATAGCAGGGCCTGAGTGCAGCACAACTATGTGAGCCAATTGAATTTCCTGTGTTACTATGTTAACAGGCAGTATGACACTCACAGAGATATCCTGTATAAAGACACCGAACAAGAAGAGACAGCTAACAAAACCACTGCGGTTATTAATCCAACCACTGATGGAGGCAGATGGCAGGATGCACGTATGCGATTAGACAGCTGTGTCTGTCATACTTCTTTGACGTAGAGCTTCCCAGGTGTTGCCTCCTGGGCTTCACTGAAGGAGGCACAGTGGGCACTGCGTTTTTCTGTATGTGTGTTTGTCTCGATGTGCGTCTGTCTGAGGAGAAACCAACGCTTTTTTATTTTTTTTCTACACTCAGGTTTCGGTGCCAGTGTACAAGTGTACGTGTCATGTCATGCCTTTGTCAAAGTGAGTGTTTGCGGTTTGCAGCGAGAGAGACAAAGGGAATTTCCCTGAAGCTGAAGCGGATCTCACGTGTGCATTCCTCTCGTACCAAAAGCCAGCCAACGCCAAGATAAAACAAAAGACAGGTATCTTTTTTGTTGTATGTTTATTCAGGATGTCCCGTTGAGACCAAAGTTCTTGAGACGGCACAGAAAAGGCAAATCAATAGTGCAATAAAAGAGACACTTTAAAAATGCTTTTAAAAATGTGTATATTAGTGTAAATGCCTGCTCACTTGATTATCTACCGACAATAGAAAAGGCCGTATTGAAATATTGAAGTGCAGTTCAGTTCACATTAAGCTGCTTCTCTTTATAATGTTTCTCCGGCTGCAGTTGTTTTGCAGATGTATGCATTAAAAAAAGCACTCCGCCGATTTAGCATAGCACTCACTTATTGTTACACAATGAACAGTTTAAAAGAAGAGGATCAAAATAGATGCAGCAGAACTATGGGCTTTTTGATTCCACACATTCTTGTCAAAACCTGGCGCCTACATCACCCGTAATGAAGTGACATCACTTGATGCAACATTGGTGGAGTTCCTGTTTAATTCCTGATCGTCTCTGATCAAATTATCAGAAACTTTAGAGTTTTTTTCTGTTTTACAAACAGCATAACCACATATACCCAGAGTCATATCTCTTGCTGATACACAGCTGTTTTCCTTTGAATTGAATGTATGTGGAAACAAATGCCAGTGACAATCATTTATTTTGCATCTAAAATGCAAACTCGTAGTCATCTAACTTTGACTAGTCACGCATGTAACCCATGAGCAATTTGTAAAGCCCTGAGTCTGCGCTCATGTGAGTCATTTTAGACACCAGCTCATAAAAACCAAAAGGTGTCTGAGTCTGCCGTGTCATTCATTTGCATTTCTGTCATCATCATCACATTCTGGTAAATGGCTGATCATGACCAAACACTGGAACAAAGAGGGACGCGGGTTCGCGTGTTTGTGTGTGTGTATGTGTGTGGGGGGGGGGGGGGATCTGACCGGACCTTGAAGAGAAGTAACTGTCACTTGCTGCCATCATACAGACAGGAAGCAGATCACTGACTGATCTGGTTTTAGTTCCCCTGGCAGCTCAAAAGCAGGAAGTCAGACTGATAAGCAAGAATAGCCACAGACAATGAACAACTGTAAAACATCAGTAAAAAGGATCACATACCAAAACACTCACGCTGGTACACAGACTAATACACAGCACATGACTAGCCTGGGACTGTACTCGTGGTTATGAGACATGATTTATGACCCCCCCAACATTTTGTTGTTTTGAGCTTATTGTTTCACTATCTGCGGAAAGAAACACGCTCTGCATATTTCTCATTATGACCAACATTTCTCACATTTACCACAAAATGTTTTCTCATCAAAAAAAAAAGCTTGGTGGAAACAAAGGACCATATTCTGTGCTTGCAATTGGAGCTGAACTTCTACATCGCTGTTGAAATAATAATGCATACCGGCACACTTTTGGATAATTCCAGGATGAATCAAAAAGAAGCACCAAGAAAACTGCCACAGTAGAAAACTCAGTGGCCTAATTTGAGTTTGAACATGTCTAGGTGTGACTAGATAAAACAGTATTTTATCTTTTCCATTTTTGGAAAGAGAGAGCACCTGCACTAATCTTGTGCAGCAGGCTGGTAGTTTAGCATTTTTATACAATGGGAGACTCTTCCTGTCTTGCTGTTGCATTCCAGAGCTGTAGGTTTGGATGACACACAGTTCAGGATGTCCTCCTGGTAGCGATCCTTCCTGAAGGAAAGGAGATGAAAGGTCAGCGCGTGATGTTCTTTTCAGCGGTCGGGGATGGAAAGTCAGTATCATTTGTATTTCTGTGTGTTTTTGAGCAATTCTGGCTGCCACTCGGAATGAGGTTGAAACTAAACGTTTAATAAGCCCCTCTCCTAAACATTGATTATCCATTAGCAACCATAAATCGGCATTTCTCCAGATGGTGAAGCCTTGTGCATGGGTAGTAAGAGTCATACTTGACATCTGAAGATTGGAAGGTGTTTCCAAAACCAAAAATACAAGACCAGTAGTGTAAGGAATGGATTAAATATTGGGTTTGTCTGCCCTATCAAAAGCTGCAATCGTTTACATGTCCAGCTAACTAGCTAACGAGCTAACCAAGCATTGCTTCCTAAGTCAAGAAACACATCATTTACTTCATTAGTTTGTAGGTTAACAGGTTATGATAAAAACATTCATATTAGCACATTCACTGTGTCATATTTCCCCATTGTGTCGAAGCCGGCTCTGGATGCTGTCAGAGTTTAAGGTGACGTTAGCAGGTCTGTCCTGCACCTTATTGAATTTGGGCAAGTTTAAATATAGCAACTCCAGCCAAAGTTACCTGCGATAGCACTACATTTAACAAAGACTTCTGTTACTCTGTGTCCTAAAACTCTTCTACGGGATCACTGTTTAGAAAATAACTAAACATTTCAAGTGATAAATCTGCCATGCTTATTATTGTAAAATGTCCTGTGCAAAAACAAAACAAAAATGTGTGTGTGTGTGTGTGTATGCACAAATATAATTCCTTTACTGTCGACACTCAAATGTAGTGCACCTCAAGTTCAAGGATTTCAAAGTGATCCAAAGAGTTCTGCAGCCCCCAACCAGCATTCTGCAGAATGACAAGTCTAATGAGTAATCCAATGGTCATCCCTCTCCCCAAACTCTCTTTCTTAATCTTTCTCCCTCTTTCTCTCTCTCACACACACACAAACACACACGCACACACACTCGCCTCAACACCACAAACAGAGCATAGCCAATTAAATAAGATGAGCAGCAAAGCTTGGGGTTACTGGAAGCACACAAAAGGCTTTTGTGGAGCTGCCCCAAACTGACATACACTGGTTGAATATATGGGAAAAGATTAACCATGCATACATTACTATGTGGCCAACAACCATTATGGACTTGTGAGATTCACACACATCCATTGTATATCTTCGCGCTGCTTTACAGTAAAGTCTCTCAGACTGATTATTTTAAGAACTGAAGCGTGTGAAAAACCCTCCCGGGGACGGAGGTTTCCATGTGTATTCAAATGCCGGATTTTGAATGTTTCTTTCCTCCATTTGAAAAGCAAAGTAGGGAAAGGTGGAGAGAAAATGTAGGAGAAGCGTGGGGGTAATAGTGGGAGAGAGGTCTGGACAAAGAACAACCCTTCACACCAACCCAAAAAAAATCATTGTTCAAGCAGAAAAGAATCATTGTTAAATGAGACAAAGAAGAGGAAAAGAAAAGGAAAACGGAAAGAAAAGGGACAGGACAGAGGAGCTGGCATGTCTTGAATGACACAGTGTCTAACCTGGTAATAATTCAACATGTTGTGTTTTTGTTGGTAAAGAAAACCAGAACAGATGAGTGTGAAGCAAAGATAGGATTGTGGTTAGATTTTTTTTTTACTGTGCCTATGTGAGAATTAATGCTTTTTAAATGTTTTCTACTTAAAATATTTGTAAATTCAATATTGCCATAGGTGTGAAGTAAATAGTTAATAGACAATATCAGTTGTGTCTACTATGCATAATTAGCTCCTTTGTCGTAATGGAAATACCTTTTTTTTCCAGTACCCACCCTCATACTTTTATCCTGATACCTCCCAGCTCACAAAATACATGTATGCAAACGGATACCGACGTGCATGCAAATGAAGACCGTTGTTTTGATTCCTCCACAGACCCCCATTCGATATCATGCTCTAATCTGCACAGGACTGTATGAATTTGAATAATTCAGGAACACACACACACACACACTTAGTCAATGACTCCATGCCTTCATGCAGTCCTCAAGGGCAAACCTATCACTATTTGATGAAGACTTCAAGAGATTTATAATAATAAAAAAAACTGAAATGCAAGAAGAGCTGTAATATGGCTCAAAGGGAAATCATTTATTTTCTAAGTATAAAATAAGTGACCAAATAAAAATTAATGAATTTAGCTAAACAAACATAGGCTATAACCCGGAAAACACGC
Organism: Leptoclinus maculatus; assembly: GCA_032191485.1. NCBI lineage: Eukaryota > Metazoa > Chordata > Actinopteri > Perciformes > Stichaeidae > Leptoclinus > Leptoclinus maculatus. The sequence goes on from JAVDOI010000017.1 coordinate 11,638,721, forward strand.
TTTCTTTTGAGAGTTGGATGAGGAGATCAATGCCACTCACAGCTGATACGGTGGTATTGATCTTCTTATCTAACTCTTAGCAAGAAAACAAATAAGGGTGTTTTCCAAAATGTTGAAAAAAGGGGAGGTGAGCTTTATAATTGTTTCCATTGTTTACTTCTTTGGCATGTTTGAATCCTATGTGTAATTATCACACACAGTATAAAACACAATGACACACACATTTGTCATTAATTACCAATCAAAAGTTTATACATTTTGTCCCTCATACAAACTCAAACACAGTGCATTTTTGATGCAAAGCCTCAATGATACACAATAATACACACATACCAAAGAAGCAAACATTGCACATATTCCTGATATAACGCCATGAGAAACACAAATCAGTGTGAAAAGTTCATTCATATCCCATTCTGTGATTTATGTGACATTTCCTGGGAAATGTTCCATCTGTGCCCTTGAGAGACTTGTTTAGTGCCATTAGATTTTTTCAAGTTTGTTCCCTGTTCTGAGCAGGAGAAAGGGAAAAAGGGTTGTAACCTCGAGGATCTGTGGCTCGCTCTGTGGCTCTTCTTTGATGGTGACAGCGTCAGCGTGGAATGCAGATCTAATCATCACCTTTGGGAGAAGTTGTTCAAGACAAAGTAGTCATTACACTTTCCACTTTCCCTCGCTTGAAATGGTTTCCACAGAGAGAGAGAGAGAGAGAGAGAGAGAGAGAGTGTGTGTGTGTGTGTGTGTGTGTGTGTGTGTGTGTGTGTGTGTGTGTGTGTGTGTGTGTGTGTGTGTGTGTGTGTGTGTGTGTGTGTGTGTGTGTGCAGCAGGTGTTTTTTCTTAGTCCTGTTGGACCAGTCCATTCTGAGACCATTGCTCAAGCAATACCAGGTTAAGATATAAAAGTTTTTCTACCTCTTGAGGGTTTTTCCCTGAATATTCAAAAGAGGGTTTCGTGTGTGTTACAGTTCGAGGCATTTCCTGTAAATGTTTTACTAATTAGTAAGATGCTGCCTCAAAGGTCTTTCACATTATGGCCTCACACACGGGTCTAAGTGGAATGTTAATCATCTGTACATTTCAGTGCTTTTATTCTCTACTTGTACTGTAGAAATACGACATTTAATACGTTTTTATTATTAAATAAAATTTCCATGAACAGAACCTAGTGGCTGAATACGTTTTTGTCATGTTAGTCCTTGTTTTCCTTCTTCTTAAGTAGGTTACAAAGTGTTTCACTTTACAAAGGCTTTACTTAAGTCTGGAAGTTATTTGAACAATAAATAAACGTGCACCGGGCACAAACAACGATCTCCTGGTTGAGAGGCCATTGTTTACTTGACTCATTCCCCTGCCCTCCTGCCGGCCCTGTGTGGGTTTTTACAGCCTTCATACTTCCTGGTTCATGATTACGTGAATTACATACAGATTGTTTTTGTGGGATATCTAATTACAGAGCATTCATTTTTGTAGGTTTAGCTCCGAACAGCCTGAGGCCAGGAGACCGCCAAGAGATTGCCTCTTTTGTGGGGTTACAGGTTTTGTCTTCTACATGGATCATCAACTTGAACATTATTCTGGTTTATTACTTTGTATAACAGCAAAGATGTGTATGATACAAAGTTTTTAAATTGCAAAGCTAACACTGCTGAATAATTGAGAGTATTGTTCCCCTGTTCGAGCTGGACGTGAAAAAAAAATGATTCGGAAATTTGGGACCTGAGCCAAGAGTTACTGCCAGTTACTCAGGTCATGGACAGCTAATACATGAATGCCTTGCTAAGAAATAAATAATGGAAATGTCAATGTGTTTCCTCATCCATGGGTTGTTAAAGCAATTAAGGAGAGAGTTTTTTCGCCCTCTTCCAAACGGCGGAGTCAGAGTCTCTTTGTCTTTGGTTCATCTATTATTGCTGGAGGCCAGTGTAATTGCACAGAGCACCAATTTTTTGATTCAGCACTTCCACCGTGTTAGAAAAGCAATCAGGATTGTCCCACAGCGATCCGCTTTATTGCTCCACTCGCTCCGTTTTATTTCAGATAATGTGAAGTGAAGCACAGAATAATGTTCAGTTATGCTCTGAGGCCAAATCTGGTGGAAGTCCTTCTCCATTTTGTCCAATCATTGTGTTTGTGTGTATATGAACTCTCCATCTGCAGGGGACATTCTCGAGGTTTGCACAACAGGAAGATGTTGTCTATTGTCTCATCACTCCGGATTTTCTTCTCTTCTCTTCCTCTCTTCCTTTTTCTCCCCTCTACTGCACCATTCTGCTCTGCTTTCCATCTTGCTCTTCGATTGTTTCATTCATTTGTCCGTAGCTGTTTATTCATCAACATGAGAACATATCCAATTAATTGGAAGGATGGAGTACCCACAAAACAGTTTAAAACTAAGCTTGAGTCTTGTGGTTCAATGCAATAATACAGAATATGTTCCAGTGTGAACACATCAATATTGCATTAATTAAATAGCCATTAGGAATGTTTTCCATCGTATTTGTGAGATTTATTGGGCATGTCTGATATAGTTGGCTCATGTTATTGATTATGTCTGGAGCATTAGAGCAAATCCAGCTCCAGAATAAAATTCAGTTTGAACTCAGAACCAAAACAAACAGATGGAATAAAGCGGTTTTTATTAATATGTGTCTCCAGTATACACACGTCTGCAGGTAGAAGAACATTGAAAATTCATAGTCATAGATTCATTACCCCAGTTGGTGAGTTAACCAATAACATGCTAGCCTCCCGGGCTATTGCTGGTCAGTAACAATAATTCTCCAAGTTAATTTCTATTTTCTCTATTCTTTGGCTGTTTACTCCCCTCTGGCTTTCAATAAAGAGCTGCTAACTGTCAGTTAACCATTAGCTGGCGAACTAGTTTGGTCGCTAACAGGGACAATAAGATCACACAGTCTATTTCAGACTTATTTGTACTATTGACTTCTTTCTCTCCGGTCATCTTTTGTAAAGCAGTTTACTATTGTGACAAAGGACGTTAAATAGAAGTGGTGTGTGTGCAACACAGCTAATAATCTACAATAGCTCCCTCCGTTTTGGATTTTCCGGCTCTCCGTTCCCTCGAAGGTCACGACTGTCACAAGACGGCTTGCTATTAGTAAACTGCTCAAATTATCATTGCAACTTGATGCAAAGAAATGTGAGCTTGGGACATTTTTATATGCTTCATATCATTCGAGAATGTCCTCATTAAATCAAATGAACACTCCCGTCCCCAAAATGTTTCAACATTCCTGTCTTTTTAATTCAATCTTAAGACCTAAAGACATCATTTGATCATTTGTCAACACATCCGCAGACATAAAAACCAGTACCACCATGTCTGTCCGTCTCTGGTGTTTATCTCAGTTGTCTATGACTCTACTCCTCTCATCAACACAAATAAGCAAAAAAACTTTAATTTAACCGCGTTTTTTTAATAACTCCACAACTGAGGAGAGAGAAAGATTGAAGACATTGAGAAGGGACACAAAGACTCAACTGTAGCCAAACATTTGCCTCTGAAAGTCCAAACTGAGCATACTCTGAAAAGAGTAATAGAGCAGGAAAAAACCTGCACCTGTAGCTGGTCTGTCAACAAATGACAAGCCATCAGTAGCCTCCGTTGGGATGGGGCTTAGACACACACACAGAAACACACACAGAAACCAGACAGGAATTTCTGGCCTCCCCCCAGACAGGTGCTTATTAAGACAGCAAAGTCCTTCTTTTCTTCTTCTTCTTGTGCCCTACTTGGCTGAGGTCAAGAGAGTGAATATGAGAGGAAAAAGCAAGATTGAACGAGAGATGAAGATTTCTTCTAGACCACCCACTGCCATCCTAAGGATCTCCTCTTCCTTTTTTTTTTCCTCACATAAGAATCAGAAAAGGGGGACAAATTCTCCCCGAACTCACCAAACGCTGTACATCTCTGTTTGGGATAAATAAGCAATGCATGTAGTTTTCTATTTACTAGCTGACAACGGATAAAACCAGGACTTTGTGAAGTCTCAAAGTTTCCTGGGAAGCTGTTTTGGAATTCCCAAACAGATGGAAGGAAATCCATATAATTCAAAGAGCCTTTGAAAGCAGCTTAGAAGATCTAAATAGTTTTGGGTTTTTTACTTTCTGTCCTCTATCCTCTTTTAAATGAAGCTGCATTTTACAATTTTACAAATCCTCTTAAAGTTTGTTTCCCAACATTTCACGACCAAACTATTTTACTCCCATTCTCAGTGATAATAACTTTGGACAAACCTCAGTTCTGCTGAGCGTAGCAGTCTGAAACAAACTCTGCTTTTAATATTCTTGCTATTGTTGTGGCTTTACTAACCCCATTGTTAATCTGGAAGTTGTTTGATATGTGAAGCCAAAGCGCTCTGGGGTTTCTTGCGGTGGTTATTGATGGAGAATGGTATGCTCTTTATGATTCAAAGATCAGTGAGATTGTGTGGGAGCAAGGACAGCACTTCCTCTGAAGGTAGATAGGATGTTTCTGGTCGTTATTTATTCTGCTGGCTTTTTTTCCCCCTCCTTACTCGAGCACCATGAGTTTGTGCAATGATGGATCTGTCATGACAGCTGCCACAATAACATAATTGTACATGTGTGTTATATTACATTGTGTGTGTGTGTGTGTGTGTGTGTGTGTGTGTGTGTGTGTGTGTGAGCACTGCTTGATGGCTTCGCATGCTTCAGAGGACAGCTTGTGTGTCTTTGGTACAGTATGCCGCTGTACTTTACAGCACTCATTAAGCTTGGTTGGATGGTTACTGTAACTCATTAAATCCTAGTTGCGCATGGCCCAGTGCGTGTGTACGGACCCAGAGAGGGATACGCTTTACTTGGCACCAACTTAGAAGATGAGGAGTAACCAGGAGGTGGATAATGCTATATATTTTGTTATGGTGCTACATTTTATAGGAATAGTTTGACATTTTGGGCATTACACTTAAACATTGTCTTGCGTTTGAAGAAAGCAAATATTTACCAAAATGGCTTTAAACAGAGTATTCTTTTCCTCATACCTTCCTATTATGCATCTAGTGAAACTAAATACTGTAACATTTTCTATACCATGCATTAGTTACTGTTATGATTATCATCATTATCATCATCATCACAAGTGCTGGTTGTGGGTTTTTGTCATTATTCACAGTTTATGAAACTGTTATAAATGATTATTATGCCTCATTCCAGTCTGAGTTTCCTCCTGTAATAGATTAACCTCACTCCCCATCTCATTCTACTTTACCACTCATAATTATTAATCACCACATTTTAATTTAGCACCATAGACCTCCTTTCTGTGTGTGATAATAACTGTGAGAGTGAGCAGGTGCTCTCATCATCCTAATGCACTGGCTGGTAATGCGATCTCCTGGGTAGACGGGCTGTGAGCGAGCAGCTTTTCCCCCCCGTCATCTCTTCAAATCCCTTGGGGCAAAAATTATGCACATCTGAATTATTAAAATGGACATAAATCTGAATGATTTGTCATCAGTAGATTATTTTTTCCATTTGACCTTAGATTACCTGTTTGTTACATGTCTCTTTTCTTTCTTTTTCTATGTCTGTAAGAAGAAACTTTGCTCCACAGAATTCTTCTTCCCCATGCCCAACATGACTAACAGGCTGCTGAAACCACAAACCGCTGTCAGTGTTGAAGAACGGCTCCACCTCCTGCTCTGTAGTTCTCTCATGGCTGAAACAAAACACGGCAGATAAGAATGCCTCTTATCTGCCACCTCTTGTGTCCAAGTCTACAGGATTATGTGTACGTGTGGTCAACCATCAGTAGCATAATGGCAGTGAGTGCCAGATGTGCCGCTGTTACATTATAGATGATAGTGGCAAACATACGGTCTGCGTTGGGTTTCCACATCAATGTCCCTGTCCATCTCCAAGATCTGCTGCATCTTAGTGGCTATTTTAATGTATTTCATATTATGATTCATGAAAGCTTGGTTTTTTCTCATTTAGTTATTTTTAATACCTTTTCTTGTCTCAGCAGCTGGAGGGTTTCGTTGGTGTTTGATTGACATTAGCTGGGAGGCTAAGCCCCAGCAGGAGAACGAGAGACCAAGTAAACAAACTTCCTCTGTGTCTTACAAGCCAAGGACAGACAGCGTGTTGTTAACAATGGCAGAGAAGAGGTGCTGAGGTGCAGGACAAGGCATATGTTCACATTTGTAAGGGGCAAGAAAGCTAATGCGGGGTTGTTCTTCAAAGTCTGTGGCTCATGTGTCATGTCAGCAGGCGGCAGACTGGCTGTTAGTCCGTGTGACAACGCTTTCTGTTTTGTTTTTTTCTCAAAAAAGCACAAAGAACATGTGATTTGCTGCAGCAGACACAAAAAAGAGCTGATCCTCTGGTCTTATCCGCTCCCCTATCCTGTCGTCTTCTCCTACGCTCTCTCTTTTTAAATTGGTGGGGCAGGTGTTTGGGTGCAGCAGAGGTTAATGCATCATTCTTCCATCTCCTCTGAGACCTGTGTCCACAGCCCCGTTTCATACCATTAAAAAGTAATTGTGATTAATGCACACACACCCGCACACACAGATGCATACACACACACACTGTTATACAATATCATCATCCATTTAATTACACTATAGAGGAACATGTTCCTTCACAATATTGAATATGATCTCGTTTACTCATTACATAATGTTTTTAGATACAATTTTATAAGATCCTCATTTTGTTGATCCTTCTGGCAGAGCTTCTATAACATTAACATCCACATTTGCTCAGGTGTAAAGTTTTCCTCCCACTTCTTATGAACGTTTGAATACAGCAAAGCTGCACCTTTGGGAAATATGAAACAGTTTATAGAATGATGATTACGACCTGGATGCTGTCGGTCTGTGGTGATTGGAGTAATTGTTTGTGTGGCTTAAAGCTTCCCAAAACGGCCTCAGGTTATTATATTAAAAAAGTATCTTTCATATCTCTGACTCAACTGTTTGAGTATGGGGAAGAGGCCCAGATAACTCTACAATGGAAATTGGAGAGTACAGTAGATATAGAATACATGTACACATGTATTTAATTAGAAAAATATTTTTCAGAACAGCGCGTATACAATGCTGATGATGGTATTAATCATTATAATGATGATCATTACTGCACTCGCGATATTACTGTCACAGCTGCTCGTAAGCAAGATGCAGGAAGATACGATGGCTGATCTGAATGCAGATGAGAACCTACTGAGAGAGAGCGACGGCTGGATGCTTCTCTCTGCGTGAAGCACGGAAATGCAAATCAGATTCACCAATCATGACAGGATTACCAGAAGGAAGCACAACCGCCTCCTTTCCTCAGACGCTTCATTAACCATATATCCTGGTTTGCGCTGTGAACATATTTATTTTTGATTCATACCTGGTCAAATATGTTTTATTGCGACCACGCTGCTGCATTGTAATAACCCTCACATATTGATTTTCTTTATTTAATATTAATGCCATTGGGGCTTGCGTTTCCCTCCTACAGGCTGCTTTTTTTAATACAGCAGTGTAGTTTTGCAGTGAAGCAAATTTTAGCAGTAAATGCTGCGGACCACTTCCGTCAGCTGATGTTGCAACGGTTCTGCATTCATTTAATGCATTTTTTGGTGCATGATTATTTGAAAAATACTTAATCTCCATTGCATTCTTTGTGCAGTTACATATTTGATGTGTAGTCAGTTTGACAGTCAAGATCTTGCTACATGTTTCCCATCTAGTTGACTCCACCTAGTTTCAACACTGACGTTATTGTTCTTAAAAAGAGACTTGTAAACAGGAGCCACATGCATGCTTGACTAAACTCAGGCTCTTTGTCTCCGGTTCTGGTTCAACACACAAATGTAAGTGAGTGAGGAATCACTGGACTGACAGGTTCTCTGCAACTCGAGCTGACTTTGACTAACCCGTGTGGAATTTCAAGGTTTACTGATTGAGTGGCATTCGAGAGGCTGACAACATATGAAATGTTGCACATTTCTCAGGTTGATCTGAGGGATAGAGGGATCTGATGAGCCACAGCTTTGTCAAATGTCTGATGGAACAGCTGAAAGTAATATTTGAGTGTTAATGGGAGATGAACATTTCACATTGTGAGAGTCCTTTTAGCAACTTAGCAATATCCAATTCTCTCTTGCCAAAGATCAAATTCGAAGTGGAGGTTCACTTTCATGCAAGACAGTCAGTCTCATTCGCACGAATATATCAGTCAATTTAGCATGCCATTGTGAAGAAGAAACTGCAGCCTCACATGAAATGAGAAGTAAAGCTGTCAAAATCTGCCGTTTTCATCTCTGTTCCCCCAGACGGACACAAGTTATTTCTGAAAACATGACTGGCTATTTTTACATGCTGAAAATGTCATCGGCTTGTTTACCGATTCTCTGTTCCACTTCGCGGCACACCCTCTCCTCTCTCTTTCTACTTCTTTATCCCACTCAGTCTGTGTGCTTTAAACCACGGATTTAACAAGCAAAGATTAAGACGGAAGCAGATCACACCCATTTTATGACTTTATAAGATTGTTTTTCACATCTGCTGTAGTAATTACATAGCAATCTGCCTCTCCCACGAACTGTTCTCTCTTTCTTTTCTCATTTCTGTCAATTGTATCTTTATTTGTGTTAATCACCCAACTTGTTTCTCCTTCACCATATTTCTACATTCCCATCTCTGTTCTTAATTTCCTTGCAATGCATCAAGCCTTGTGCTACACCAAGGCATTCTCCAAAAGGGTATTGGTGTCTGTTAAGTCTCTAACATCCTGCTATTTCCCAAACAAATGCACAAAGGGAGAAATGTAACCACATACTGTAGGTGGAAGGGAATTTACCCTTGTGGGATTCATGATCATTTTCACCCAATCATCACAGAGATATGGCCCCTCCCCCAGCTCTCTGCTCACAGTGCCTGGATGGCACATGTGTACAAATGGCTTCTGCACCCAAAAAAACAATTAGTTATAGCAAATGATATATAGTGAGAGTGAGGATTTAATAAATAGAACATGCGCACAACACCCATACAACCACAAAAATGAGCGTTCGTACATAAAACACATGCACAGTCAGCACTCCACTGCATCTATTGCACACGTGACGAGCAAGAAGGGTGTTAGCTACAACACTTTTCATGACTAGCACTCACGTCTTTGGTGTTTGACATGATATAAAGACATGTGACCTCCAGGAGGTCATTAGACGGTGGAGAGATGAAGCAAACAGGAGGGGGGGGGATGTCTGGAGTGAACGTGTGTGCGTCTGAGAACCAAGTGTGATTCACACGCTACTCATCACCATTCAGCTCTGTTCCATACAGAGCCTCAGGCACTTCACTGAGAGGGGGGCTTTGTTAGGATTCAGTGTTTGTGAGTGAGAGTTATAAAGACCTCCCTGTGAATCAACAACTGTACATGTCATATGTCCATCTGACTAATCAAGGGTTCATCGTTCATCCATTTACTCTTTTGTTTCTCAGACTTAAAACACCCTGCAGACAGAAACAAGTCAACGAGAAGTCAGCTGGTCAGCCCGAGAAGCAATGCCGGCCGGTTTCGGCTTTCCCTCTGGAATTTATTTTATCTAACAGAAGCCAGTGCACAGTTAGAAGGTTGTTCTCTTGTGATGTTACGCTACACATGTGGCAGTATGTGTAGCAAGTTCAAGAGGGCTGTTATTATCCACGAAAGAGCCAATTAGAGCACTGGTACTAAACCTCTTTGTTGAGGACCTGAAAGTGACAACAGAGAGTGGTCACGAAGCTCACAACTCCGTGCCAACTACATCATTTACACTTCTTAAATCCTTGTTTCATGTAAGCCTTTTCAACAACAAGCTTATAAATAAGTCCCTTAAGATGCTGTGATGAATTAGAAATACAGAAATAGATTGAGGCAGACCGGAATGAAGGATTGATTCCTCTCTTCTTTGTGGTCATTTTTTCCCCATGCTACGTCTTTTTTTTTTTTTTTCATCCCAAGTTGATTAAAAAATGTATCCTTGGCATAAGAGCACAATTGTCATTGTTCAGACGAAACACCGATAGTCAGATAGATTCTTTAATAATAGGCTGCTTAACTGATAAGTATGTGTGTGAGAGAGAGGGTAAAAGGGAGATAGACGGAAAGAGAGGGCACATCCAGTCAGTCAAAGTCAGTCACATTGACGCCACTAACTGTAATCACAGCACTGAGGATGATCAATCTTCTGGGAAACACTGTGAGGCAGACACAGGGTCAGATAGTGTTGCAATGTTTGTGATGTGTCGACGTTAGAGATACCTTGTGGAAGTCACAACTTGATTCCAAGTGTCCATTGGCACACACCTCACAGCATTTGTGTTACAAAGCAATATGAACAATGAATATGGAGTATTACAGTAGTGGGTGCTATGGAACTGGGATGGACTATCTTTCTCCCCTTGTGGGAAATGTTTTTTCTTGAGTAATCATGGGTTCACTCACTTAGCTCGTAGAATTGTGCGATAACTAAACTTGACGGTCGGTACAGTAAATAGCACATTCTTTGACGTAGAGCATTTGTTTTAAGGGATTGTATTGTCCATGTTATTGCCCATTTAAGTTTGTCACATCACCTATAGTAAAGCTATTATCTCAGCAGCCCAAGAGTTTACCCTGCTACCTCTTGTGACTTGTGTTTTCTCTGTTTCTTTCTGTTTTATTTTGTTCAGTGTATTGCATTGCTTTATTTTCAGTGGTTATTTTGATTACAGTTAGCTTGTTATCCCTGTAAAGTAAAGTCATCTGACATGATTCTGTGCTGGAGCTGTAGAAATAAACTCTGTCACTAGAAAAAAAGCAGATAAATAAACTGAATGAAATATGTAGTTTGTGGTTACATAAAGATTGTAAACATTTATAAGGAATCATGAATTTAGAATATATGAGTTCATTTGCACTATGGGAAAACCTCCACGATCACGTTTGTGTGTGACATAACAAATGATGTGCGACATCATAGAAATGTATGAGCCTTGATTTTTAACATCATCAGTGCCACTTCATTACAAAAGAAGTAACAGGAGTTATAATGTACTGTATAGTCGTAGGTGAGGTGCACAAAACTCTAACAAGTGATTCATTCCAGTAACCACAATGGCAAAGCTCATATAAAGGCATCGGACAAGTGTTTAACCACAAATGACAAATTGCCAGAGCTCTCTATGTGTATGAGAGAAACAACCCCATCTGACAAAGGAGGGTTTCGGCTTACTTTTTAAGATTATCTGAGCCCCCCCATAAACCCATGAATGCACACACTCCCAGTGTTCTGCTATGATAGTCTGACCTGGTCATCTGGCTAATGCATCTGGCAGATGTCTCTATGTGTGTGTGTGTGTGTGTGTGTGTGTGTGTGTGTGTGTGTGTGTGTGTGTGTGTGTGTGTGTGTGTGTGTGTGTGTGTGTGTGTATTGGTATGTGTGTGTGTGCATCTGTGAAAACTATGCTAACATTCCTGTTTGTGTTTATGTGTGTTAAGTATTCAAGCAGAGCAGCAGCCCCATCCCAAGACAAACAGGTCAATGGTGTGCAATAGGTATTAGCGCAGTTTGGGTGTGAGCCAGATGAGCAACCAATCACAAACTGACCAGCTGGTATGTGTTTATGTGGCTGCCTGACAGACATGTCTGCCTGATAGCAAAAAATCTATCAGCTTTGACCGTGCAGACTGTAATGAGATTTTACCTTCTGACTGGACACTTTCACTGGAACAAATAAGAAACATGTCTCATGTTCTTTCTGTTATGATCCTATACCATGGCTGCAGGAAATAACCTGTTCAAGTTGGTCAGCAGGTGGGACACCTCAAATATAGCTCTGGTTCTGTAGTTAAATTAGTATGGAAAGTATTATAGAACTCTCCTGAATAAATGATCATTATTATATGTTTATGTTATGGCAATCACTTTCAATTTTGTTTTTGAGAAATCAAGGAAAAGACTGACAGCATAGGGAAACAACTAGTCTTGCCCTGTCCAAAGTTACCAACACCCCAAAATGTGGACTTACTGGAAGTTACTGGCGAACTATTTCTATTTGCCATGTTAGGCTAATTGCCTCCTGCCTCTAGCTCCATGCTTAACACACTAACAATAAAGTCACCGTCTCATTTAACTCAGTAATAAAGCAAATAAGCAAATATCCCAAAATGTCATACTATTGCTTTGATGTTGCTGTTATTTATTTATTTTCACCAAAATGCTCCTTGGGAGTCTATCCTCACATGTTTATGTACACAGGCTTGACTGACTTCTTATCAAAGAACCATTTATTTTCTAAAGCAGCTCATCTTTTGTACTTGTTAGTGTCATCGCCTTCCAAGCCTTGAAAAGTCTTTCAAATAAACAGCAGCTAACCAAAGCAACAATACTTATACTCTTAACCATGGCCTACGTGCAGAATTAAAAGAATAGATCATTTAAACACCACCTGTGATAATGCGTTCTAAGGCGTCTGGAGGTAAAGGTTTATATATAAAATAATGGTTTGCCTCCACCTCTTTAAAGTTTTGAAATATGATAGCTTATGATCTACCTTTGAGACATATAGTATCCTATACTATTATGAGTAATCTGGGTAAATTACAGTAAGATCGCATTAGAAAAGCTCTCAATCTCTATAAACAAATTACGTGTCGTATTGATGGTGAAGTGTTTTGTGTGTGTTTCGTAATCAGAGGGTAAGCCTGTAGGGACAGGTACAAGAATGCCACGATGGAGGTAATGGAGAAATGTTGTCATCAGATGCTGTGTAGGGGATAAAAAGTATACAGGATGGGTTTATGTGATGAGTTGTTTGACTTTGTATGTGAGCACTCTTGCCTTATCTTAGCATTCCTAACTACGCCAACTGCTCTACATGACTGCTATGGCAACCCAGATGGGGAAAGGCACTGAATCTGACACCCACCTCTCCCTTTGACACACACACACACACACACACACACACAATTAAGTCCTGGTGCCTGGCTCTCAGAGGCATACAGTTACACAAGCGGGGGAACCTTTGGATGTTCAGGTTTTAAAAGGGACGACCTGTGGAGAAGAAAGTGAGTCCTGAGGGATCTGGTGTACATTCTTGCCCCTCTTGCTTTTTGTAGTGTTTTTCCGACAAGCAGTAAACAGGCTGACTGCAAACAGAGGTTCCTTCCGTCTTTCATCTTTCATTTCAAACACCTGTTGAAAATGTTCAAATTTCACTTGAACTTTGAGTTGAGCTTTTTTTTTTTCTTTTTTTTTTTCAACAGAGGAGAATCTCAGAGAAGCATTGAGTTTCAAATGGGAAGTCTAATGTCTCCAGTGACTGATTAAAGAGTATTCTTCACAGGCAGGCCAAATGCAAACAAAGACCTTTTGGTGTTGTGACAGGATATCTTTTATGGGGCCTCCTGTGGAAATGGGAAGGGAAGTGACATACAGAGACAGACAGAAACAGAGAGAAACCTGAGCAGCACAATACCTGGTTCGTCAATTAGCCCAAAACACAGTAAGAGGGCAAAACTCTTCACTTCTTCTTTTGGGTATGAGAATAAAGCTCATGTAAAATGGCAACAACAACAAAAGAGGCATCTCAGTAAGTCCACATAAGCATTTAACTAGAAATTAAGTTAGAGGAGGCCAAAATTCCTTTTGTCAAAATCCTTATGATAGTTTAAATAAGACACATACCATGTATATCCAGCTTGCACGACATACTTCTGTTAATATCAATCTACTTAATCATGACTGACTCTGTGGGAGGTGTAGTGTATCTGCCCTGAGTAATGCCTTTAATCACTATGAAAGGTCTATTTATTGCTAATTTGCATTTAAACCCACATTTTCCCTTCAATAATTCATTCATGCTGAGGAAAAGGTGAACAGGTATGTCTGTCTGAATGCTGGCAAAGCAGTGGACTTGTGGATTTAAGCGTGTAGAGCTTGATATACATATTATGCTGTGACTTTATGTGGCATCTGTTTTAAGACATACTATACTTTTTATGATATTTTTTATCACTTAAATCGATACCAAGACAAATCGATACCATGACTTTTTTAATCATTTTTTATGACTATTTTTGACATACAATACATTTGGGCATTTTTTTATGACATACTATGATTTATTTTTGTACATTGACATACGTTACTGGGACTTTTTAATTACTTTTGTGTGTCATACTTTAATATGACTTTGTGACTTACTATTAGGACTTTTATATACTTTTTTCTGACTTTTTTCGACATACTATACTTTTTTTAACTTAACTTAAAAATACAATGAATTGCTTTGGATCTACTACAGTATGACTTTTTATGACATTTTTCGACATGAATTACAATGGATTGTTTTTAACATACTGTACTGTGACTTTTTCTGATGTTTTTTTGAGATTCTATATTTTGACTTTTTTCCCAACTTACCATACTTTGACGTATTATACAATGACCTTTTAGCACATTTCTCTTTTTTGGACACACTACACTATGAATTTTTTAGACATATTAGTCTTTGACTTTTTAATGCCTTTTTAAAAATAGTATACTTTCAAATTGAGTGGACCATGTAGGACCAAGGAGTAGAACTCGGACACAGGTTTGAACTTTATTGGAATAAATGAGTGGTGACAGTGGATCCAGAGGTTGCGGTGGAGCGTGGCAGGTAGAGTAGCACATTTGTCCTTAAAAGCAGACTGGCGAGGTGTTGGGCGACGCAGGCAGAGTATGAACCTGAGACACAGGAATTCACAAGGCTAAACAGGATTCAGGCAAACACAAGGATTAGCTAGAGACAAACTAGATAACGTGCAGTAGCATTTGTACCATGTTGGATCTGGTGAAGACTATAATGTAAAGCCAAGGTAGATAAACAGCAGGAGCTTGATGAGTGGATGGGTCTGTGCAGGTTGATATGTAGAGATACATGGGCATCAGGAGACAACATACATCATATAGAGTTGTCGTAGAGCTGCTCATATTTCAGCATCCTCCTGTCGTATCTGGGACCCTGGCAGTTGAAGATTAGCTCTCCTCCAACAGCATCTTGCAGTGTAAAGAGTACAGAGTGGTTGCCTCTATTCCAGTCTCTCTAATACAAACTCATAGCTGTGTGCAGAATGCCAACAAACTGCTAATTCATCAGTGTGCATGGTGTGGCAGAGCCTTTAATGGCCAGATTAAGTGGCTTCGACTCTCTTCATAATTCAAGAAAGTGCTATAAATGAGGAGCAACTCCAAATGTTTTATGGGACAAGCTGTACACACACTGACAACGTCAGCCTCATGTCAGCAAAAGCAAGAACTGCACCAACGTGCGTGGCATGCACTACATGCAGACTAATGGCATCTATAATTCATCAGTAATAATTTATAAATATTATGGCAAGTGGTTTGGTGGATAAAGCATGTGAATCAAGGAGTAATCTAGCCAGAGAAATATATATTTTCCTCCCACTTTTTACCTTTTTCTCTAAATCGCCCTTGTGGTTTTCCTCCCTATGCAATTTCCACTGGAGAAATTATGTGGGTTGGGGGGGGGGGGGGGGGGGGGAGTCTTCCAACATTGCAGTGTCCATTCCAATTCCCTGCCGTGCTCCTCTAATTTGGATGTTCCCACAACATCTCAGCACTAAAATCTCAGCTTGTGATGGAAGATTTATCTCAGCGTGTCTCTGGAAACAGTTTTATATGACGACTTTTACTGCGAGCATGCAAAGTCACACCCCATATAGTTAACAAGAAGATGTTTAGCACAGACACATCAATGTTAGAACCGGATATGCGTCTTCCTGCATGAATTTAATGTACTATGACATCATAATTAGCAATTTGCAGGCCAAGTCAAAATAGCAGTGGTGTATAGATGGTTCCATATTTTGATTCAAAGCACGAGCTATTTGAATTATTAAATCATTTCATCATCTGTACTGCCAAAAATAGATGCAATGCAACAGACTCCTAATCCTCTTGAGAGGATTGTGACTCTAAATTCAACAGGTGGTCTTGTAAAAGATATCACTTTTTCTGGGTCCAGTCTCTGCTGTGGCACTTATGCTGATTGTCTCAGCTCTGCTATAAATCCTCGCGTGAGGTTCAGGAAACAGGCGGGCTCTGTGTCCAATCGATTCGTATACATGGATGTGTCCCTTCACATGAAGTAGACCAGTAAAGGGAAGTTGATTTGGGGGTTAACAGACATAGTGTCTGCCAGTATCTATCTCTTCAGGGCCTGTCTGTGTTGCCTCCTTATATCACACTAAAGAAAACCAAAAGGAAATGTATGAAAAGAGCACACAAAAAAGATCAGATTCTGTTTAAATGAGTCAAAAAGCCAACAGATAATACCTTGTTTCAGTGTTATTTCTCAATAAGACATAAGAGGAGATGCTCAGCTCAGAGGTTAATCTCTATGGATAACCGCCTTCATCCAACACAAGCGGCTGTGTTTGTCACTCTGTGAGCTTTGCCTCTCCTTTTGCTGCCTTTAATGGAAACCAGCAGGGGTCCAGCATTGGCTCAGTAACAGCGGCAGTGTTGTTCTATCACGCTGTCACCCCAGACCATGATGAACAGAAGCAGGAGCAGTCCAGGGGGTAGCAGGAGAGAAGGGGCAGCAAAACCCAGGGAAGCTTGTATACATCCACCTTCCACATCAAAGGGCTTCTGATCAAGATGGATTGCTTGCAGAATAAACCACAGCCCAGTGGGTTTTTAACCCCCCCTAAAAAAAGTTTGAGAGACCTTGCATTCTTTGCCTCAGGTTGCAACTTACAATTTGTGTGTGTGTGTGTGTGTGTGTGTGTGTGTGTGTGTGTGTGTGTGTGTGTGTGTGTGTGTGTGTGTGTGTGTGTGTGTGTGTGTGTGTGTGTGTGTGTGTGTGTGTGTGTGTCCTTTATGGTATATATTGACACTGTATTGTGTAATTTCCTGCAAGTCAAATGACAGCTGGGTTGTAAATAATAAAATCAAAAAGAATCCTTATGACAGCTAATAGAACAGAAACCTTAATGAGAATCTGTGAGAGTGGCCACTGACCAGACTGCATGGTTGGTTTTGAGCTCCTCCCACCTCCTTGTGCTCTCTCTCCACGCTGCTGCAGAGGACTCCTGCTCCGCCTCAAACACTCCACCTCTGCACAGCGCAACAGCAGCAGCAGCAGCAGCAGCAGCTCCAAGAGCCGAAACCAGCCTGCAGCAGCTCACAGTCTCCCGGGTCATTAACCTGTCGCTTGTGGGATACCTGAAGACAGGCGGATATCGGAATTAGAAGAGCATCAGTTGTGTTGTTGTTTTTTTAGTCTGTTTTTTTTAAGGGGGGAACGCGTTTGTGTTGCCAGGGAAGAGAAAGTCCAAGCAGGTAAGCAGCCAGTCAATGGGCACTAGATAACCTTGGCTACTTTGTCATGGTTATATTATAGCTTTTATTTGTATTCCTTTATATACCTATTTCGTTGGTATGTAGGTTGAGCCAAGATGTTAACATTATTAATGTATTGTATTAAAGCAGGTAATGAAAACAGCCATCTTTTTTCGCCAGTTCACTCACTGCACGAGGGAGAACATAAAGGATTTTTCTGCTATAATAACCTGCCGTAAACTGGATTCAGCTCCAGGGGAGACAAGTGTTTAGCCAAATTATCATTGATCAAATCTTAAAACGGAGGCTCAAACCAAGGCACGTGGGATGCGTTGTCTATGCCGAATGTGTATGTGTATTTACTAAACATGCTAGAAAAACAGTCAGACCTCAATGTGGAAGTTTTGAGATATCTGTCAAAAGTTCACAAGTTTTGGCGGAAATCCCGACCGAGTATCGAGAAAACAGGTTATGCCCCCCCCCCCCCCCCTCCAATAAATGAATGGGCTGTGTGAGTGAGGCAGGCGTGACAAATGTCACTCGTGAAAGCATTTGTTTAAAGTGGGTGACTAGACGCTGGTGTGACCTGGTTATCAGACCGTAATATGGACTATAGGTTGTCTAATTATTTGGATTATGAGTTACTGGACTCTGTTATTCTGCAGGCATCTCATTCAATGACGTGTATGGGCTTTTTTTTTTGGCAAGGCACGGCAATTCAGTAAAAAGCCGTCAATAGGATAACGCGGTGAATTATGATACAGTAATCCTAGAATAATAACCATCAAATGACCTGACGTTATACTTCATTTAAGGCTGTCCCATTGCGCGCGCGCGCGTTCGTGCTGCTGAGTTTAGGGTGGGGGGGGGGGGGGGGGGGCAGACAAATGTGTCTGCTGCTGGTGCCTGCAGAGGGATTCAGATAAAGTCCAGTTTTACCATCTGTTGAGTGTCGATAAGCCCTCTAACCTTTACCTTAATTGCTCCTCTTGATCACCCTATCTCTGGGCTATTTAAACTGTTGCCATCCAGTCTAACGTTGCACCCTGACTGCATTCCTCAGTGCATCACAGCCTGTTAAGCTCCAAGCAAATGCCTAGTTTTGTGTTTTCATGGGAAACTGACAACCCAATTTGGTTTTCAGACTATGAATATAATGATTAAAGTCCCTCAGAATAGGGTAGTAAATGAATGTGTTTTTGAGACATCTAGTGGCCATGTGACTGTGTGTGAGGGGTCATGGGTGCATGTGGCTTGTGTCTTCAAGGCTCTTAGTGTCGGTATTAGGTGACCGCAAAAACTATGAATTCCACACCAGATCAACATCTAACCACAATCATTTTTCCTTGCACTCATCTTATTTTTTCGAGCCCCCGACTTGTAACATGCTCTTGAGATATTTGTCATAGTCTGAGTTCTTTACCGAAGGCAGGCCTTGAATTCTGTTATATGGCTGAACTTCTAGCGGTTATGCCCTGTGTGCGTGTGTGGTTTTACAAGGGGAAGTGAGAAATATTGGACCTTGAGCTTGAGAAGGTGTGTGGAATGTAGACAGCGGGGTCTATCTCTGTTCAAACAAGCAGGGATGAACGTGTAAACAAGAGGTATAATAACCTAAATTGAGGTGCAGTTTGAGGTGTATTTCTGAGGGGGAAAAAATTGAAATTCTAATGAAATTCCCACTTGTCCACTTCTGTTGTTTTCTTTGATTCCTTGCGGGGAAAATAGAACAACATAGATTAAATTGTCCCTGTCAGTTTGGTCTCAACTTAGTAAACACAAACACACACATTGCCTGATCCTCACACGAAACCCCCTAGACATGTTCCTGATTGGCAGTCGGGCTGTTCTTGACAGCAGCAGGACTAGTAGCCTAATGATCAGTCATCGCTTCGTATGACTCATGCACAATGCCATAAGGTGTAAGGCAAGGCTCTGTTTCCTCTGTTGTCGCAGGAACGGTTAAACAAACAGTGTGCTAGTGGGTGCTTTCCTGCCCAAACTGAGTCAGACAGAACAAAGAAAAATGTAAACATGCATTATCTTTACCAACAGGAAATCTCTTCATTAGACCGTTCACAGTCATAGATGGCAATGTTGTAATACTCGAGCCATGAATTACCAGATGTCAGAAGAAGTCTAAGCATTCCTTATCATTTGTTCTGGTATTTTCTGTCAATAAACAAGTGTAGAAATCCATAATCCCTGTGGCTTAAAGAATGCCAAAAATAACAGTAATACTTAAGCCACCAGTGTGCATATGCCCGTTTCATTGTTTTAGGGGAGTTAGTGTTCATCCTCCTGCGTCCTCTATTTTTTTTAGGGATAATGAGTCTAGATGGTGGGCTAATGTAGCCATGTATCATTGCAGCACCTTGTTGAGAGACAATTAAAGCTGTGTAAAGAACATAAAGACGGACACCCAGATGCAAGGCAACAACTGATCTCTCTGAAATGGTGTTGATCCTTTCACTGTCAACCCTGTTAAACAGGACACACAGTAGAAAGAGAGGAAGGAGGTGTGTGTGTGTGTGGGTCAGTTTGTTTGTGCGAGAAGGAGGACACACATGTTGAGTGGGAGGTTTGTGTGTGTGTGGAAGGGGGATGGGAGGTTGTCGTGGGTGTGAGATTCACCCTGGTGAGACTTTAGACATTCCTGACATTCCGACCTTCGGGATGCTTGAGGCGCCTCCGTCGTCTTCTAGCATGTCGGGGGCTGCAGAGGACTCTGGAGGGCTTTTATGTCACTAGGCTCACACCGGCAGGCCCTTTGGTTGAACAGAAACCACATACCCTCTAATTTAGGAGACCATGGGAACAAGTAGCACAGCACAAATCAGGTCTTCTTAAGTTACATCGGCGGAAGATACTTAAATCCTAACGGGGGTTTCATGATCCCTGAGACACTTGTCAGCCTGAACTTCCTCATCACTGTCTTTATGATTTCAAGAAAATGTTAAAGCTATTTCAACTTACTTTTTCTTGATTCAGAAAATCATACACCTCGGGTGAAAAGTAAAGGCAAAACATTTTAAATTAATTGATCAAACTTTTTCTATCCGATTCTAATAACTTAACTCAGGGTCTATTAAGTGCAAATCTGATACCCACAGCTTTTTTTTTTTATTACATTTATTTTAATTTTAATATGACATTAGCAAATAAACTATTTACTTGGTTGGTCGTGTCACAGCCGAAACCCAATCTGCTTTATAAGGTGGCGTATCAGATTGGTTCATCCCCAGACAAAATGAGCAGTCTCTCAAACAGATTGATACTCTGAAAATCAGAATAGTTTCTGTTAGTTACATATGTGGAAGAGGATGTGATGGGATAAAGTGAATTTTTAAACAGTTCTTATGTAATACAAGCAGTTTTACTGGGTAAAAAAGACACGTGGGATTCTGATTCTGATACAATCTATGGCAAAAAAATGATTACATAAACATCATGACTTTATTCTTTTAACAATGTACCTAATTCTTCTCTCTCCTCTTCTTGTGATGTTGCAACCTTCTGTGGGCCAGCCATGACGGTTCATCCGGTATCTGCCACATCACTCAACCGCCGCTTCTGACCAAATCTGATTTAGCAAACCAAAGATGTCAGCGTGCAGCGACTTTGCAGAACACGTGTGGAAACCCGGCTCTTGCAAGAACTGCTTCCACCCGCTTAGTGCACACCACAAGACTGTCGGCGGCCTGGATGGCAGTGGGCCAGCCGCTTATTTGAAGAGCATCCTGGGAGGCGATGAAGAATCTGGAGTAACAGTGCCTTCACCCTACAGCAAGCCAACCATCGCTGTCAAACCCACTATGATGAGCCTTGACACCAACGAGTCGATGACTGACGTCAACATGAACATAGAGCAGGTGATTCTCTTAAATGTCTCTTTCCTGTAACATACCTTTGAGTTTATTACTGCCCAGCATGATGTACCTGTTCATTAATGTGTGCTCATGTTTATGTGTGACAGGAGAACCCAAAGAGCCCAGTTGAGCGTATGGGCTTGAAGAAACTCTTGGACCTGTCGTCTCTTTACATTGACAGTAACGGCTGCAACAAGGCCCATAGAGAGGCCCTTCTTCAAAGTCCTGAAACCAAGATGGACTACAACAACTGCTTCTCCCTGGCTTCCTTATCCCCAAACATCCTGCCTAAAGACTCCATGATCATTAGCAATATCTTCGTCACCCAGGAGGAGGGTAGAAGTTCTCAGAGTTTAAAGATGAACGCCAATGGAGACATCTGTAGGGAGCAGAATACAACCACCACAAAAACCAAGAGCACTTATAATGGAATTAGTATGACTGCCAGGGCAAATTGTCAGGAGTCCCATCTGGCTCCTGTGGAGATACCTTTTTCTGTGGATATCGTCACTTCCAGTCCTACTGCAGTTCATAGCAATGGTATCAGCTGTCGGAGTACTGCTGCTGTTACAACTAAGACATCCAGCACTTCTACTACTTTCCCCACCACAGCCTTGAGTGTGGACACCATTAGCCACAACCCTCCGCCATCCCTCCGCTCTCCTCCCGTCCTATCTGAGCAGACCAGACTATCGGACTCCTCTTGTTCTTACCGAAGTAGTACAGATTCACTTCCTGGGGCAGAGGGGTCCGGAGTAAGACAAGTTAAGTCAGGGAGCCCCCAAAGTCCAACGGCCATGGGTGGCTTACAGTCAGCTCCCAGCTCTCCTAATGAACAAGACTCAGAACCCATTTATGCACAGAGCACCAAGAAAAAGCGCAGGCCACAAGGAAATGGGGTGCAATCCCATCTTGTGTCCCCAAACCAGACTAAGAACTCATTCAAGGGCTCTGAGCTGTCAGGAGAGAGTCAACGGGCCACCATCACAGTAATGGCCGCTCACACAGAGGAGAACAGGACTTTCTACCTCAGCAGTCCAGACTCAGCCATCAGCACCCAATGCCACTTCAGCCCCACAGCACGTAAAGGCCCCAGCAGCCCGGCTTTCCGCTGGCCCAGCCCCAGCCACAGCGCACCCTCTTTGGTCCCAGAAGCCAGCCTTTCACCAACTCTCTACCCCAAGCCTCAGTCCAGCCCACCCATTCCCCCGAAAAGGACCACCCGTTCCCCGAAACTGGGCACCTCCAGCCTCTCACCGTCCTTCTCTTCTCCAGTCCTTCTTCCTGATCTCCCCAGACTGGGCACCTCCAGCCTCTCACCGTCCTTCTCTTCTCCAGTCCCTCTTCCTGATCTTCCCAGACTGGGCAACTCTAGCCTCTCACCGTCCTTCTCTTCTCCAGTCCCTCTTCCTGATCTCCGCAGACTGGGCAACTCTAGCCTCTCACCGTCCATCTCTTCTCCCGTCCCGCTACCTGAACTCCCCATGCTTTTCCTCGTCTCTGCTAGAGAGGGCCACTTCAAGGTCCATACAGAGAACCACAGCGCAGTAGTGTCTGAACGCTGGCACAAGCCCCACCACCACAATTCTGGCTGGAACTGTCGCATAGAGGAAGAAGAGGAGGAGGATGAGAGAGAGACGAAAGAGGGACAGAGGAAGAAGTTGGCTGCCAACCCGGGGACAACCTCTAGGGTGACAGGCTTGGTAAATGGTGCTGCTGTCTGGAAGGAGGCCATGGACTCGAAGGCCCACAGCAGCCCCCCTCCGATGACAGAGCCAGGCACGGCCCCCCCAGCTGCCCCCAACAATGGTGCCTGTCAGCGGGAGACTGAGGGTACCGGTGCAGAGGAAGAGGGCAAGCATAACGGGAGCATGCCGTCCAAGCAACCGTTGCATGGCGGCTCATCAGAGCTGCTGGCAGCAGGAAGGGGAGCTGCCAACAATGAGCCCAATCCACCGCCTCCCCCACCCAAGAAACTGCACAGGTAAGAATAACAGATAACTGTGTTTGTCTAGCTTTTATACATTCAATTATTAATCGTCATATAGGTTAGAACACTACCTACTGTATTTATGTAAGACTATGTTTCAATCCCAGAAAAATATATGAAAATTTGATAAATCTTTTTCAGTCAATCACCTTGTCAGTCAAATGTCAGAAGTTATGACAAAATGCCAATTAGAAGTTAGTAGAGGTGTGAGGCCTTAACATTGTTGACTCAGTTTGACCAATTGACACAAATCATCAAGGCATTTAGTTTACAATATGAAGTATTGAAAAGTAAGCAGTTCTTGGTAATTACGTTTTTGGGAATCTCTGACCGCTCTATGACGAGTATTTTAGGACTAAGATGATGAAGCCTTTATTAATCTCACCATCGTCATTCAGCTTCATAAATGAGTTTTTCTTCGAGATTCAGCAACAATTTTATTTACAGTGCAGTCCAAGCACAGTGAATACACCAGCAATCTCAAGAAAGGGTTGGTCTTAAATATTGTTTATAATACGGCAGCTATGTAACAGAAAAAGTATAATAGAGGTTTAATTACACACTAGTATACTTAACACTTGCTGTAAGATGAATGCTATGCATTATAGCACATATTTGCATGCCTGTCCTTCAGTCTTACCTTGCATGAGAACTAATGGGACTGTAATTTAGCCATGACACTAAATTCTATAATTTAGCACTTTCAAGATGCACTTAGTCTAAATGCATAACTGCATATGTGCTCTCTGATGGGACTGTATATGTATATATAGCGTTGGTGCTGCTGATGGAATATAAACTATACTATATTGCCTGTGACTCTGCATATATATGCATCTTACTGCAGTCATCTGTGTAAAGCTCACTGTGCCTTCCCCTTTCACAGCACCATTATTCAGCCTTGAATCAGCCTCCATTCTTGCAGCAAGATCATTCAAACTGTTCCGGCACATTCCTCAATGCATGCCTTGTTCTATTCATGCCAGCAATGTGACTTTTTCCAATTGTAATTGACACACAAATGAGTCTGTTAAATAGTCCCCTGCTCTGTCACGTTGCTGTATATTTGTTTTGGTTGCAGCACAATAACTGTAAAAAAGATCATACAGGGACATAGCTGTCACTTGCAGGCGTTCAGCTGCATCTTTGGCCAAAAGAAATATCATATTTGCACTGTTTGCATGTGTATTTTCAATTCTTGTTCACGTCCTGGTTATTTTGAATGCTTAGTAACAATATTTAATTACATCACTTACAGGAAGTGCAGAATCGTGCATTTTCGCTTTTATTCAATTCCTGCACCATTGTGACCTACTCTACTCAGGGCCCCTAAGCCTACATAGTCATTTATTAGCAGTAACATTTGCTTTAACCTGAGTCTGCATGAGGCTAAGAATACACTCCGCTGTCTGAGTCAGCTACACCGAAGCAGAAACAGAGAAGAGGCCTTGTGTTGTTTCAGTTATTAGAGCATCAAATGATCTCCTCAAAATACAATTTGCTCTGTCTGAGACGACATGATGAGGTGTACGCGCCGCGTTTGGTGTGAACACAGCATAACACACGACTGTGACTTCCTCAGGACAAACAGATGTTCTGTCATCTTGAGCTGCTGGAGTCAGCAAAAGCTGAGTGGGAGTGTTTTACTGTCAATAACACAGATTGCTGATCACATTTCAAGGGCCCTTATGTTTGTGGTAATTCTAGTAAGGACCTATCTCTCCTGTTATGACATTGCCAACATACTGCGCTGATAAAAATACACCTTGTTGTGACACATGTGGGAACACGCCTCGAGCCAGCCAGCAACAGTTGTGGCTTTCCATGTTTATAAGTGGGTTTAGTTTATGTAATCAACAAGTGTGACCAAAGTGCTGCAGAGAACCATAATCTAAATCTGCATACAGATTTATTATTGAAGAATTAGATAATCTCGTGTGTGTGGAGTGAATGGAAAATGGAATGGAACCCCGTGAAGCAGCATTTTGATATGCTTAATCATTTAAAAGCCACAGATGGTTGGAAAAATCTGCCTCCCAGAGCCTTTGATCACAGTGGAAAACACCAAATGTCCACTCTTTTATTCCTCGGAACAGGTCAACCTACATTTGCTGTGGTGGGTCAGCCTAAGAGGCGTTTGTGCATGTACCTAAATCACGCACGTGTGCAAGTACTTTTTAACGGAGAAGGCATGTCCACTCCACCGGTCATTGAAGGTTGCCAAAGGGAGGGGCTTCAGTGAACAGATTGTTGCCCCAGGCAACTCCCAAAGTGTCCCTGTCTGGAAGTCGGTTGCCATCAATAGAAGTAGAATTTATAGATCAGCCATGCGGATTCAAGTGCACTGAGTTTGACTTGGGTTTGAATTGCCTTTTGCTCTTTTAACTATCGTTCCAAGGCGTGCCCCCCCTCCCCTCCACAGAACCGTCCTGATCCCTTCTGTGCAGCAGAACAGATAGCATCTTGTTGCCGCCTGAAGTGAACCACTAGGTCAATGAGTGAATGCTATATATGCGATGTGGGTGCTTACATTTTGCACATCTAATGGGTGCTGTTGCTCTTCCTGCTGAGAGGGACTTTAAATACACATATGACTCGTGTGGAGCCAGGGTTGTGTTACTACACATGGCGGGGCTTTAGAGAGCCGCCAGTCTGATCCAGGGGCATTTTGTGCCGGCCAGCCCGACAAGGACCTTTGCCTGTCCAGCATGAGGTAGGCACCTGATGGCATCTTTTTCTCATCCTCAGTAGGTATTGACTACGCATCTATCATTAGACTTGTGAAGAGAAGTGGTTGCGTTTTTGTTCGCGCAGGAAAATTGACTCAGAGTTTCTATGCGTTTCACGAAGAAACCCCCCCCCATACTGTCGGTAAGACTAAAATATTTGTAAGATGAAGACGGTTGAAGTGAAACTGATACAGAACAAAGTGTGTTACTTAATGTGATGTGGGGCAAATAAATGAAAGTGCCTGTACCTCGTTAAAGGTTTTTTTTTTGGGGGGAGTTTTTCCTGTACCGATGTGAAGGTCCCGGGTTAGAGGATGTCGCATGTGTGCAGATTGTAAAGCCCTCTGAGACAAATTTGTGATTTGTGATTTTGGGCTAGACAAATTAAATGAAAGTGTCTTGTACTGAATAAAGGGAAAGAGATAGCCGACAGTGAAGAAGATAACAAGGCAAGGCTGGAGCCGTTTGCAAAAGATAAAGGGATTGGTGTCAACCATTAATGGATCTGTGTTTCAAAGACATGGTTTATATGGCTAGATATCCATGGTAACTATCCTACAATCATGGGAAAGAAACAGTGCATCTCATTGTTCGCTGCACTGTGTTGTTACAGAGGTTGCAAATTAACACAAAAACACATGCAATCCAATATAGCAGCAATGCAATAAACAACACCTTTTGTCAGTTTGTATAAACCAAACACCTAAGAATATGACGATGATGATAAGAATATGAAATACAGTTCAATCAGTTCCTCTCTGTCTCATCAAAAACTCAACATTGTAAGCTTCTTAAAGGTTGTGTATGTTGCATGACTGTTGTAGGGGATTGGAATACATTGTACAGGTGTTAATGATACCGCCTACACCTGAGTACATTCTGAGTTTGCCTGAATTGCATATCAACATTAATGTGTTGGCTGTTGTAGGTTTACAGTTTTTTATCTCATCGATCTTAATGCTGTATAACCATCTTAGATTTTCACGGAAAGA
The DNA here is from genome assembly GCA_032191485.1 of Leptoclinus maculatus. NCBI lineage: Eukaryota > Metazoa > Chordata > Actinopteri > Perciformes > Stichaeidae > Leptoclinus > Leptoclinus maculatus. The sequence continues at coordinate 11,665,666 of JAVDOI010000017.1, forward strand.
TTATTGTCTCGACATAAAATAGCCCTGTAGAGAGAACGTGTGGATGTAATGACATACAGTACTTTGTCATCATTTTATATATTTACAACAGAGAAGGCCCTAAATAAGAGTCAGGAAGTAAAACCAGCCGTGTGAACCTGATCCACAACAACACTGCAGTTTAGTTTGGGTCTCATTTTACACCGTCGCACTGCTATCTGTAGCTAGTTAGCTGTAACCCCAATCCGATCCCTTTTTAAAAACTCCCCTAGATCCCTTCACACAGCTTTATTAATACCACACACACACACACACACACACACACACACACACACACACACACACACATGTCAGGATAGCATGTGTGCCAACAGATCCTGTGTGTTAGTAACCCAGATTTAAAATGTAAACAAATCAAGCTACAGTAAATGTCGTTGCTGGGCTGATTGCAGAACGTGTGACAGGTTTACTGGGGCGATCACGATGGCTCACGTAGACTTTGTTTTTGCAAAGGAAGTGATTAAATCTATTCTGAGGAAAAGAGCAATTAAGATGTTTATTAATAGACGTTTAGAATAAAACTAGGCATTCCAAGTAGAGTGGGAAAATCATTTTGATACCGTCTCCATCGTGATTAGTCAATTAGTCCGTCGTCAGAAAATGAATTGCAAATATTATGGTAATCGGTTAATTAATTCCTTGTCTGACATTACAATGAAGAGAATATATTTGGGTTTTAAATCGTTAATCAGGCAAAAACATTTGGGTTATTTGAAGATTTCATCTTATGCTGGCTGATGGGCATTTTTCACTCTTTTCTGACCAAACAAGGATATAATCATCAGATTATATAAAGAAAAGAATTGCCCCTAAATGCTTGTATATTCTTACACGCAGTCCTAATCCGATCCGAGGTCTTTTTTTGCATGCCCTTGCTCAGAAGGCTCATTCATCCGTGCACATCCTCCCACAGGACATAAGCAATGGCATTCTTTCACCAAGGAAAATCTCATGTTTTGGATACAAATCTTGAGAGATCTGGAGTGAGACATGCACAGGCGCACACATGCACATAGTTCCAGCACCCATTACAATTTCTCCTCTGCCTCAGCGTTTCCACTGCCTTTCATCGCTGTTCCTTTGTCTGTAAAATGATAGCGGATCCTTTAGCTAACTGCCCACGGAGAATACCTCTGTATCCCCCCCTTGCTCCCCTCCTTTTCTCCTCCTCAGCTGTTTGTTCTGCTGATTTATGGTGGAATTGAAGTTGGGGGCCAGCAGATAAATGGATAGAGGAGTAATTTTTTGCGATGGAAGAGAGGAAAGAGAGATAAAGGGATGGGGTGAGACCCTGCTTCCCTGAGCCATTAGCGCGTATAATGAGACAAGTGAATGGCTGTCACTCAGCCTAATTGGTCACCTTGATTAGGAAGTCTGCTCATGCACAGGTTTCATTGGTATTATAAGTGGCCATCATGCTAGTCAGGCAAACTGAACGAGAAGAATGCAAAGCTTCTTTCTAGCAAGTAAAAATAAATCGCGCAAAGGTTGTGTAACTTTTGAAAGCAGAAATAACACAGTCTTTCTTACAAATGAAAAGTTGCATTCATAAGCGTAAAAACACACCCGTACTCAATTCAATACACTTATAGGTGTTGCTGCTACAGCTTTTAAAATGTTTTTGTGGTACACTATGCATTTATCTCAAGTCTGTTGTAGAGAGATGACAGGAAACAAAGGGAGAGGGATGGGAAATGACATGCAATAGAGGTGTAGGCCATCAGAGCACCCTACAGGCTTACTTGGTCTTGTATAGGGGTGTGACAGTTACAGCTTTCACAACACACCACAGTAACTTTCCAATTTTAACTATCATTAAAACCGTGATTACTTTTGATTACCGACAGTGTATTTCAAAAGTGAGCGAGAGAGAGCATTCAGCATAACTTGCAGCACAACTTGATGCAGTTTTTTTCTTTTTTTCACGCATTCTTATGCCTTATTAAAACCTGGCACCTATTACTCACAATGAAACTCAAGAGCTGACAATTTGGTTGGGTGTGTTGGGCTGGTAGTGGATAGTGTAGATATTCTGAAGCAGAGATGAGGAGCGGGCTACATAAATCGGTTCAGCTCACTTCTTTCTATCTCAACACCCCCATATTTTCTTTTCATTTTCAAACACTTGAGACAATTTATCAGCAATCAAAAAGATGTATACAACTTTTTTAATTTATGCAGGAATACTCCCCAAGACCTGTGAACAGACTTCGATGTGTACAATTGTTGCAGTTCCCTTTTAAAGCAACCCATTCAAGGGTATCTTGGGAAATGTAGGGGAAATCAAATGCACCAATATCCTGCAATTGCCACTTGTGGCCACATTGTCCGGTGTCACAAAAGTCACGGTCTCACTTTAGGGCCATATATGACTGCTGATATAGTACTTGATGAAGTTTACCGTTATCGGAAACAAGCAAAACTGCTCAATCTGTCCAACCGATATTGATTTTTAGTAAGGCTTGTTTGTTGCAGTTAGAAATCAACACAAAATCAAGAAGTGTGCCTCTTGAATTAGGAAGTGAAACTACTCCTGATGGTAGTTGTTCGTCATTTAAAAAGAGGCAGTGTGCGCTGCATAGTGCAGATAAGAAAACATCAAGGGGAAGTGGAGTGGTTCCACATTTACGAACAGATGCACGAAAAGAAAAGGTTGTATTTCAGCAGAAAACCTGCAGACTGAACTACCAGTGGACGCTACACTTGGCTCGGCGGATGTTTGGCAATGATGTCAGCAATGCAGACACGGAAAATTACACAAAAACATCTGGTTTGAATGCATGTTTGTATCTTATTTGTCCCATCAGAGTGTGTGGTAAGATGAGTGGCAGCAACATGGAGCTGGATCGCTGCAGCCAACAAGGGTCAGCAGACAGCCCTACTTCATCTCTTCGGGGCTTGGGCTCCAGCCTATCCACTGCTTCCACTGACAACCTGACTGGGGACACTGGTAAGTAACACTCACACATATTTCATTCATGCTCCAATAGAAACGTGCACTTGGAGTCCAAGGACCATACATGTGTGATACAGTATCTGATAAAGCAAACGATTGTAGTTCATTGAGCACGTTAGGTGCTTCTTCCACAGCTTTTTACAGACGTGTCCTTTGGTTTGTTTGCCTGCTGTCTTGCTGTTCAGACGCTGTATCACAATGTTCGACTATGAAGATGCCCTTTGACACAGTGAGACTTTGAAAAGAGGAAAGGGAGCGTTGCAAGGTTGAACAGCAGCCTGTCAGCTTATCTCTTCTCTTCCTCTTTTGTGAAGTACACTCATAGTTTGTTTTTTTTGATCTGGGGTTAATTTTCCTGACGTAAGTTCCAGATTTCTGCAATCATCAAGTGACTCAGAATGAGTGGCGCGAGTCTTTCACGAGTTTTGAAATTATTGTCAACCTTCATATATCCTCTGTGGCACAGACACTTGTAATTGCTGTAACTTCCTGGGCAATGTTGTTTGAAGAGATAATTATGGACTCTGATAACGAGGGAAAAAGGGCTTGGCTACATCCTACAGAGTACTTTTATTTTATTTTTCCCTTTACAGTCTTCTCCCTCTGTGAAAGCAGTTATTGAAGACTGCACCACACAATTATCTCGGTATCTGTCTCCTCTAGTGTAATGTCAAGTTCTTACTTTAAGTCTTTAATTGACAAATGGATCGTAATTGGATGGAAGATGTTTTGAGTGTCAGCTTGAACACTGGATTGTGGAAATTTCCAGCTGTTTTGAGGCAAAGAGGTATGTGTTCGTGCTAAGGCTGAGCAGGAGGCAGTGACAGAAGACGTGTAGTAAATAAAATTCACAGCCGTCGCCCAGGAATATGAGAGTCTGTGAGTACTGTGAGGTTACAGGGAATTGACTCACAAGCTCACTGAGAAGTAAAGGATATATTGTGTCAATGAATGGTCATTGTATGTCTTTATGTGTGCATATTTTCTAAATCTGTTTTGATTAAGCTGTACAAAATATGTTGTTACCTTCGAACAGGGCCAGGCGAGTTGTTACCGTCTGTTTCTTTGTCTTTATGCTTTGTGAAGCTAAGATATCTGATTGCTGGTTGTCGTTTCATATTTGGCGTACAGACATGTATCAATCTTCTCATCGAACTCTTAATAAGAAAGCTAGTAAGCACATTTCACAAATTCCTATTCCTTTAAACATTGATACATCCTCTGAAATGTGAAGTTTGTGTTTAGTATTTGCCTTTCTTTTACACCTTTCCTTATATAAACAGTACAGTGCACTTTACTGAACATGAGCTAACGCTTACTTTCATTGTAAGCAGACTTGCTGATGTAATTTCTTTTTCTCTTCTTAGGTTATCGGGATGCTACACGGATGTCTTGTTCCTCTCCATTTTCCAGAAGTCCAGTGACCTCAGCTCCAGGATCTCCGCACCCGCCCTCCTTTACCAGCTTAAGTAACCAGCCACCTCCACTCCCAGAGAAAAAAATGGTCAACCGCACCGTGTCAGCTCCCGATAGCGCAAACGGAAGACCCTTTGTCCGAGCCTACCCGCGACTCCCGTTCACTGGCTCGGAGAGCAACGTGTGTCGACCTGGTGATGTCAGCTCCCGCTCCAGTTTACCGTCCAGCCCTGTTGACCCACGCCCCATGTTCTCTTCCAACGAGTCTCTGGAGCGTTGCCATGCCCCGCTAAGCCGACCCTCGAGGTCCCGGACACTGGATGAGCCACTGAAGATTCACGGGCGCCTGGGTGTCCACTGCCGAAGCAGCGTCACCTGCTCCTCTTCCCCGCAACTCAGCGTGCCCTTCTCGTCCTCGGAACCGGGTTCTACGCCAAATTTGGGCTCTAGCCTGCAGCTCCAGACCCTTCTGAGTAACATAGACAGTAGGGAAGGAGTGTACTCCAAACTGGGAGGCCTGTACGCTGAGTCTCTGCGGCGCTTGGCTCTAAAATGTGAGGATCACTTCACGCGTTCCCAGAGGAACCCACTTAGGTTTGAGGAGAGCAACTGGTCTCTGTTCAGGCTCACCTCCAACAAGCCAAGCTGCAACTCAGGAGATGCTGTGTACTACTCTGCTGCCTGCGCCTCAGACCCCAGCAACTCCTACGCTGTAAAGGTAATCCCTAAGACGAAAGTATTTTATATAGGGCATTTGTGAAATATGCGTTCACTTCCAGAACACCTTAATATTTGGGTCCTGATTCATTTGGTGTAAACTTTGGTTGCTGGGAAATGAATCACCTTGCTGATCAACTTTTAAAAAAAGCCAAAATATCTTTATTTCAGGAAAATCTTAAGGATTTTAACTTAAAGTAACAGAATGATGTCCATATCTTCGCATTATCAGTTAACAGTCAGTTGACAGGGAATGAATGGTCTTCTAGAGTTGCTGATAACTGAACCTGCTCATTATTCCATCGATGGCCTTGACTTTGAACACTGAGTAGAGAAGACGATAAGTATAGGATTGTAAACATAGGTTCTGGGTTTGGCTCTTGGTTGCTGGGAAGTGTTTTTGTAATGTACAGATCGGGTTTATTCTGTCCGCTCAGAGAGGTTGTTGTCAAAAGACCAACTCTCAGCCCACTCAAGATCATCTTTGCTGTTGTTTAAGGAATAATTTGCTCAGTGGGTGAGTGTTGTAAATTGATATTTTAAGCAGGGATTTGACAGTTTTAGGATTAAAATTGGGCGGTGGTCTTGTTTGTTCTTAGACTACAGATGGGATGGTCCCGCCACAGCACAAACCTTCAGGGCATGTAGTGTAAACAACTAGGAAGAAGGGTGTGGATTCACACTCACTAACCTTTGTCCCAAAGTCATTAGTGTTGTACAAAGCAGCAGCTGTTTGTACAGTATGTGTTGTGCCACAGCGTGGGTTGCCCACAGTCTTGCTTAATATCTCTAGGCCCAATTAATCTTTACATTCCAGTCAGGATTTACAGTCAGACAAACCCCTGTTGTCAAGGCCAGCACACACAAAAACCCAATGCACACCATGTAGAATGAGCCCATTCAACACAAAGACAAATTAGCATGTTATTAACTGATATCAGCATTGAATGGGATTATACGGAAGTGTAGTAAGTGTTTGTGTAACTTCATTAATTGTTATTCGATGTGCTTACTGGTGTTTTGCTGACCGAAAATTCAACTCCACGAAAGTGGATTTTTGTCCAGTTAATCGCTAAGAAGAGCTTATAATAATAAATCTGACCCCAACACACACTGAGATTTGTAACATTTTGTAGGTCTGTTTCCGAATTCAGATTTTAGTGTGTGAATTTTCCCACAGCTTGCAAGAGAATGAAAGACACTGAAGGGCCGTGGTAGTTTACTTAAACACAAGAGAGCAGGGACTGAATTGACGTTGACCTTGGAACCTCACTAACAAGAATTCCTTTCTTATGTTTCTTGGCTCCACTCCCTTCCTGTCTCTGCGTGGGGAATCCCCCCCCCCCCCCCCTTCCTTCCCTTTCTTCTCCTTTGCTTAATCCTTTCCACCCACTGATCTTTGTGTTTATACCTCTCCAGATCTGCAAGAGTCCATCCATGGAGGCCAAACAGGGCCATCTCTACGGTCTTTCAGTGCAGCAGAGCATGCCTCCCCACTTCAACCTCCAGCAGGACTGTGGCCACTTTCTCGCTTGCGTCCCTCAGAGTATGCTGCCTTCTGACGAAGTCTCTCTGCCCAATACCCCTGCTTCATCGCTGCCTCAGCCCTCCATGTCTGCGCCCGTTCAACAGGTAGAACGAGAGCGAGTGGTGGTTATCACCTCTGAGATCCCTCGGCAGACGGCAGCGGACTTTGTTCGGGAGTGGGCTGCGTTCCATAAAACTCAGCCAGAAGTCTACGAGCGCCGTGTATGTTTCCTCCTCCTGCAGCTCTGCCATGGCCTGGAGCACTTGAAGGAGCACGGGGTCACGCATCGCGACATCTGCCTCGAAAACCTGCTGTTGGTGCCTCACCTACGCAGGCCCTCCAAGTTCCCCCAACAAACCGCCACCGACAATGGCACCAGTAACAGTTCAAGTGGTGACAGTCAGCGACACCTTCCCCGCCTCCTCATCAGCAACTTTGCTAAGGCCAAGCGTCGCTCCCCCGAAGATGCTGCGTCAACCAGTGTGGACCCTCGCATCAAACGTGACCACGCCAGATTGGCGCCCGAGATCCTCTCAGCAGCCCAGTACCGTAAATTTGACGAGTTCCAGACAGGCATCTTGATCTATGAGCTCCTCCACCAAGCCAACCCGTTTGAGGTGAGTCCAGCTCTGAAGGAACAGGACTACCGCTGTGAAGAGTTGCCACCAATCCCTTCCGTCTCCCTGTACTCTGCCGGCCTCCAGAGGCTGGCCCAGCTCCTGCTTCAACCTGACCCCATCAAACGCATTCATATCCAGGAGGCCAAGCGCATACTGCAGAGCCTGCTCTGGGGCCCCAGGAAGGACCTGATGGAGCAGCAGCGGGACAGGCATGCACAGGGGGTCGGCTTTGTTGACGGAGCCCGGCACGAGGGCCTCCTGAACTGGCTGGATGTGAAAAGGGCCCTGCTGATGATGAAGTTCGCAGAGCGTTCACTGGAACCCGAGAGGAACGCGGAGCTCGAGGACTGGTTGTGCTGTCAGTACTTTTCCTCGGCTCACCCTCTGTCTCTCTGCCATACTGCTGAGCTGCTCTACTCGCTAAAGTGATGGCTTCCTTTCGGGTTAAACATTTGTGTGAGTGGAGCTGAAGTTATGTGTGAATGAGTGAACGAGAGAGACCAATAATTTCAGTTAAGTTATGTGTCTAGACACTATGGATGGGAGATACTGTGAACCTAAACCCACCTGTCTGCGCTACTGCTGCTTGCATGAGAGCCGTGCATCAACCTAACCGTCCACTCTCTACCTTTTATGCAAACAGCATCGCGCTTCAGACTGTCGACTTAGCAAATAAATGACCTGTGAAAATTCAGCTGTTTTTAAAATGTTCTTGCGACAGTCATAGTTATATGGACAAACTAATGAAAAGATGAACTTACCGACTGGAAACGCTTTGTGCCAGTGATGCAGACATCTGTAAAAAAAGGAAGCATATGAACAGTATCCATAACCCTATAATACACTTACCAAAGTTTCATGTATGACACTCTATTGTGTGTATTTATTAAATATCAATTATGACATTTTACCCACTGAGTACAGGCTAATAATTCATAACCGTATTCTGTTAGCTTGTTAGCTTTGAACATAATGCTGCGTCGTATCTACGTAACTGTGCAGCTAACTTTTGAATTTTAATAGAAATATGAGGTTACTAGCAGACTTACACTGTTGCACCTTTTCCGTCATGTTTATTCATGTGTTCACACACAGTCCTTGTTAGACAGCATTGCATAATAAAGACTTAGTATGAATTTATCATAAGCCGTACTGTCTAACAACTCAATATTAATCGGATTGACTAAACAAGTGGCAACGTTAGAAATTGCTTCTACTGAATGGATGCCCGATTTTTCCTTACGCTTTTAGTATATATTTAAATGTTTTTACATTTGTAACAGTGCCTTTTGTTCTTTGTATGTTACAGTGACACAGAAGTCAAATGTAAATATTACTGATCATTCGTCCTTTGTGAAACTGGCCTTTCACCGAATGTTCTAGAAACACCTTTGTACAGTAATTTGTATATGATATTAGAAGAAAAATGAGCCCAAGCTGGTCTTAATATGAGCAGGAGTTCAAACATATTTATGATACAATTTGCTATCCTGTAGTAGTCACTGGAATTTCTCTGTTTATTTTAATATGTGGATTATCAAGTTATTTGTTTTTTGGCACAGCAGCAGCTGGGCTTGTTTTTGTTTTTTTTGCCTCTTGTAAACTTCAAGTTCATGAGTATTTTATCTCCAACAAAGGAATTCTTAATAAAGTCAAGAATTTAACAGCCTGCACCAGGTTTTCGTCCATGACTGACTGATGTTTCTAATGTTGCCGAGAAAAAAAGCATGGCCAGATCTCACCACTATACATTGTTGATTTTTATTATGTTGTGTGTGCCTCACCTATTTGCAACTATCAATAAACTGTGCATATATTTTCTCACAGTATTAGCTGGTGTTTGGGTCTTTTTTGGATGCATTCCCTTTATCGATTGGGCCACTAAGGGCTATAGTTGTTATGTTAGCATTACCAGCTGCCTCTGCTGCTAAACTAATGAATGCAAGCTAAAATTAATGTATTCTATTTGCTGTCTTAACTAGAGATTAACAGGAAACGAGGGCTTGATTGGATACAATTCCATACAAAGTAACGTATTCTTTAAGTTTCTTGTCATACGATATTTTCCAACTTAGAATTCGCTTTTGCTCCAAAGTACGTTATGCAAGGCAGCACTGTGTCTCTTTTGAAATGTGTGAATAAACATAAACTACAATTCTACTTCTTTGTGCGAGGATTAAAGAAATTTGGGCAATTTTCAAACCGAAAGAAATATAAACAGGAACAAAAGTAACAAGAGGAATAAACTAGTCAGCTGAAAGAGAAGCGTTTGCTGTTGTAGGGGAGACATAGAGCGCATTGCACGGATCAACACAACAGGTTGTACGTGTAGTTGCATCTCAATTTGAGTTTGGAGCCTCAGGCCAAAACTAGACCCCAGACTTCCAATCCCTCCCCCAGTGTTACCCCCCCCATCTAGCTTTCTGCTTCACATCACTCCTTCAAAACCACTGGCTGCTCCCTTGTCATAGGTGGAACTATGTTGCTATGGTGTTTTGACCAATGGAATGGCATTTCCAGGAACGCAGTCAGTCTCTGTCTCCCTCTTTCTCTCAAACAGACACACACACACACACTCACTGAGTGAAGCAGCCTGTTGAGCAAGAATCCAAATAACCCCCTGGTAACAACAGCAAGGCTCCCTCGTTTGTTTGTCCAGTGAACACCGGTCAGGAGGTTGCATACTTGATTTGAGCAAATATGCATCCCAGCACACCGTCTTCAGCAGAGGATCTTAAGAAGACAAAAAAAAAAAACACAACATACCAAAACTCCCCACTACTAGACAGCCAGATAGACCACTTGAATGTTAAGCCATCAAGATGATATCATCTAATCATTATTACATATGTACATCGTTTAAAGCTGTATTTGATGTTCCACCACCGTTCATAATAAAGCATCATATTCAAATAAGTCATATGAATTGAATAGTAAAAAATAGATCTGCCTCCAAAATGTGGTGCAGCAGAATTAGTAAAAAAAACGACCATAAACGGCCATTTTATTCGCTATTGTACTGTTAGAAAATCATGGTTTCGGTGATCGATGCTTACCCCCTTTGACGTAAAACGGGCACGCCCAATTATCCTGATGACGGAGGTCTTGTTCGATTTAACGAAACTGTTTGAGCGCTGATCAGCCTTTGAGGAACCGAGATATCCTGCTTTCAATCATCTCGGTAATTCAAGCTGGATAATTGGACATTTGATCGACTTAGTTGAGCGGCGTACGAGGAATAGGGCCCAGGTGCTGCTTTGCCGCGAAGTCCAGGGTGACTAAAGTGAAACTTGCCAGCAGAGCTTAGTTGGAGTAGTACGAGTTCAAATTGAAAGATATGGAAGAAATTATAACATTTGTAGGGTTTTGCTTGGTGTAGTTTATTTATTTTTTGACCTAGCTTTGTTTTTGAACACTCAACGACTCAAGACTATCGTGAAACGAAACTTAACAGCAGAGGCTTGCAGCTCAGCCAATCAAATGGCCAGCCTGACAAGTTTCCTGACTCTTTCACACACCATGACACAGGGGGCTGAGATGAGGAAAGACATTGCAGAGCAGTATGTTTAACGTTTGGGTTGTGAAAATAAAAACATGAGATGGTCTCCTATAGAGACGGATCAGCCGTGGCTTGTTGTTATGGGAAAGAAAAAGTAAAGCCAGTAAAGCCAGTAAAGCCGGCCGGCGAAAAAGCCGGCCGGCGAAAAAGCCGGCCGGCGAAAAAGCCGGCCGGCGAAAAAGCCGGCCGGCGAAAAAGCCGGCCGGCGAAAAAGCCGGCCGGCGAAAAAGCCGGCCGGCCGGAAATGGAAACGGAAACGCCGGAAGCGGAAAACGGAAACGCCGGTTTTCAGAAGTCTTCGGTTTTTATGAATAATAATAATGCATGCAAATAAATGATAAATGTGTTTTGTGTTTCTGTCTGAAGACGCATAATAAGCGGCGTTATCACAATTATGACACATTATGACGAAAAAGCCGGAAAAAGCCGGAAACGGAAACGCCGGTTTTCAGAATTTTTTTCGGTTTACATATTTATTTTCCACCACCGTTCATAATAAAGCATCATATTCAAATAAGTCATATAAATTGAATATTAAAAAATCAACGGTTTGAGCCTAAATGTGAATAAATTATGCCAGGTTTATGAGGGAATACCAAAATCTTAATCTATAACACCTACATAATATCCTTTAGTCACAAAGCACTTTTCAAAACGAAATTAACACAACGTGATGTAAATTCAAGAACGGTTAGAAGTCTATATCCATCCAGATTTATGGTTCTTAAACTAATTCAAACAAGACAAGCTTATTAATTAAAGTATCATTTTAAAAATGATAGATTTCAGAAGATTATGTCTATTAAATATGTATTATCAGCCAATCTTCCGTATAATATTAATATTACGTTACGTTGATTTGACTATGCATTGTCCGTTAATGACCAGCGTCCCGTCATGCACGGATTCATGTATCTGCACCGTAGCTGTTCAACTGTAGAAGGCCCAGGCATAAAATGCACGACCCGCCACTGCTAGAGGATGAATATGGTGTAAATGCTACTGCTGTGGGACGTAGAGGACAGTTAAAGTTCAAAGCTAAATTACCGATTGCTGCCTTACCTGCTTGCCATTGCTCCTTATTCCCAGAGATTGATGGCCAATCATAGACGAAGATATACAATGTAAAGACATCTTAAGTACACAAACGTAATGACAGTGCCCCCACCCCACCATGAAGTAACTACTTTGCATCCAGCCATAATTAACTAGTAAATATCATGACTATTACATCTTTCTATACCATCTGTGAATACTACCATCTCCCGCTATTTCATCTATCCAAAAAGTGCACTTTAAATGACTGCGAATGGACATATTTAACCTATACTTCTCTATTCACCCCGCTACCAGTTTGGATATTGTTGGCTGGCTCAAAGTTACCAGCCAGGCCAGTTCCATTCACATAATTAAAAGCACAGCTAGTGGCTGATTTGACAGTAACCCCGGAGTGCTCCTGCTCCGTCAGTTCAACATAACTACCCATTAGAGTGTGCTCACTTAACACTGGGGAGTACGTCCAAATGAAGGTCAATAGAGATGTAGGGCAGCTAGCATTGTCCTCTGTCTGTTTCCTTGCTCTTCTGGTTCCATGTTTGACCTCGTAGCCTGTTGGTTCCTGCTCAATGCTGTTTGCAACAATTTACCCACTCAGGTGAAGCACTTACTTTTGCGGCATGACCTGCAACAGCATGCTTCACTCCTTGACTTCTACTGTATGTTTAGACTATGTCTTAGTCCCTTTACCACAAAACATAAGCTCAAAATCTGATTTTTGACATGTCACAGTAAAAGAAAATCAATAATAGCTGAATTCCATTTAGCTGCTTTAGTTTCAGAGTCTCGGTATTGTGCATGCTGGCTTACTGGTGCACTTAAATATCACAGAGCCATAGAGTGCTTCAGGGATGACGCATTTTTGTAGACCAACCCTGGAAGCTAGCATCGCGCGGATTCACTTGACAAAAAGCCAATGGGATTTTTCCATTGGGTTTTTGATTATTGCAGAAAACAAGCTCTGTGGCAAACACAAGTTTATGATACTTACACAATTTGTTCAGCACAATAATCTTCACAATTGAGCACCACTTTCATGATTATTAAAGCGTAAATTGGCAAAACTAAGAAGCTAACGTTAGACAATAAATAAACTACACCACGGTTACATGAGCGCGGGTTTTACGACTTATTCCTGCAGCATTCTATTGTTAATGTTATGAGTAACACCTCTTATTGACTTACAAGTTAACATTTCTGCCACATTCCACATTGATTCACAGGTGTTCCAGGGGAACCACAGGGTCTTATCTCACCAATCCAGGGTTTGCTCTGCAGGGCTCGATAGCGGCTAATCAGGAACAGAGGACTTGATGGTTTGCACTTCCTGACCTCTATATGTCCTTTTAAATCAGTCCATGAATGTATTATGTCCCGCTTGCGCTCTCTTACCATGCTGCTTTTGTGACTCCGCAACAATAAGGTCCATTAATCTTTAATAAAACAGAAGGCAGCCGTACCACTAGTAATTGTCTAATCAATAACCTATGGTTGAAGTGGAACACTGTAGAGACAGCCACGCTTCATTGAGGCCTGTTATTTTAGTGTTTGAAGGGTGCCGGCATGTCTCACAGTTATTTGTTTTATGTCTCTAAGATAAACATTACACACCAGAACATTTAAACATATCTCTGGGAAAAGTGCCTAAATTCTTAACAGACAGTATTGTTTGATTTATACACCTGTGCTTTATCAGTAGTTATACACAATTATAGGGCAATTTATACTTTTTGGAAGTGTTTAAAATAAAATGATACATTTATGTACCATGTAAACATTTTTAAAAGTCTAACTACAACGCAAAGGTCTGATGCAGTAGTAGAGTATTGGGACAGTGGAACAGTCCCAATATATTTCTGGTAGTATTTTGACATCTAGTGGATCAATTCAATACTACATTCAGTTTGCAAGTTGTTGCAGCATTTTCTCACAACTCCGTAGAGTACAGTGATCCAAATGTAGTTTTAATTGAAAATGTGGTTTGTTTCTAAATGTTTTGCCAAAGTACAAAAACCATGAAAAAAACCCCACTATTAGTTGTGTACATTTAATATTGATTGTGGTATTTTTGTCATTATGAAACATCAGCACCTTTAACATTACAATTATTTGTCAGCATTTGCAAATCATACCAGAGTTCTATGACAGTTTGAATCAAACTTTAAGGTTTTTGTTATGAAATCCTGTGATGCAGTGGCCACAAATGTCACACCCAGAAAAGTCACGACCTGCCAAACTTTATTTATTCTTTAGATCAAAGCGAAGCACAGTATTAAAAACATTTCAACACTGTTATGACATCCACTCACTGTCTCAAAGTGTGTGAAAAAAAAGATGCAATCAAGCACTTTTGGCTTAACATCATGCTCAGAATTAACATGAGTCAAACTAGTTTGTTTGGTCATGAAAAATAATTCTACTTTTTAAACGAGTTTACATAACTATCAAAAAGTTGAATCGATCATGCCAAAGCAGACATAGGTGAAAAGAAGATTCACAGAACTTCGAGTGTGTGACGTTCAATCAATCATTTGATTATGAGGTCAAGAAACTGTTTCGGTATGCAGCCTGTAATGCAGTGGAGCACCAGGTCCTCAGGCAGGACACAGGTGAGATCAGCCCAGGTAGAGGGAGGGGGGGAGGAGAGTTTTTGAGGGTTCTTGGAAGTGGGGTTGGGAAAGGGTTCTTGTTTCAGAAACAGGGAAAGATGGGACTAGGGAGGGCTGATTTCGAGGCTTTGTTTTCACTTCTTCTTGGGTTTGTCCTCCAGTGGTAGCCCAATATCCCTCCCACGCAGTTTCAGCCCTGTTCATGACAGAAGATGAATAACAGTTACGTATTGCAACACCAGATTCTACGAGTATAGGCATAGCCCTGTCGCTAATGGGTTCAGCCCTGCGCACATGCACAGTCATGAAGATTTTTTTTTGCGCCCTTGTGCCCCGCACGGACCTCTGTTACGTACGGACTTGCAAAAAAGAACGGCCAAGTGACCACAGTTCTGGTGCTACGGCTGGTGTAGATGGAGCCAGAGGGGCCCACAGCTTAGACGGCTATACTCATAGAATCCGGAGTTACAATACGTAACTAACAGTCTATATTATAACTTCATCGTCTAAGAGCTGTCGCTTTTGGGTTGAGGGCAAAGCTGATGTAGTCTATAACCCACTGTGACACCAAGGTCTACAAGCACACAACCTTTTTAAAAAAGCTCACAAAATTTGTGCAGAAAAAATCATCCCAAAAGCAGCAGCTCTTAAAGAGGGTGAAACATATATTATATAGAGCATATGTGTTTTACATCTGGCAATTGAGACATAATCATCATCAGTCCATTTTAGCGAAGAATATACTTACCGATTACTCTCTCCACCTTGCCCAGGACCTGGTTGTTGGGAATTGCTTTCCCACACTCGTAGTCTGCGATGACCTGAGGCTTCTCGTTAATTTTCTGAGGAAAAGATTTGCGATGAATAATTGTGTTATAACACAAGCCAGCAAAACCATTCAAACACTTCCTGTTGCTGGATATCTTTTTACGGGCTGCATTTGTTTACACTAAAGCAAAAAAAAACTGACACCACAATGTTTTACAAATCCTGACAAACGGCATCTGTTCAAGCAGTACTACCGACTGCTACACTTTGCACGTCAATACAGGATAACTGTATACTCACAGTGGCCAGGTCTTTCTGGGTCAGACCTTTCTCCTGTCTGCCTTGCTGAATGTACTTTCCCACCTCCAGGGGAACCCTGTCGTGGTGCAGCTCTTCTGTCTCGCGGTCCAGTTTGGATGTGTTCTTCGTCACGAGATGCTGTTTGTTCTGCCCTGCAGACCCTGTGTGACGAGAAGCGGATCAAAGAGATGTTGGGGCATCATCCGGGGTGGTAGACGTACAACATAAGCATAACCACAGCACAAGCAGTTAAATTCACTCAGTGCTTGTGAGGTTCTTTTTTCTCAAGAGTTAGCTACCACTTGGAAAATTACACATTTGTACAGAAAGTATAAATTTACATTTTTTGGATGTCTCAACGTCGTGCCCGCGTCTCTGAGCAGCAGTGATTGCCTAGAGAAGAGATGGACATGTTCAAATCTTAAACTTCAAAACACACTTCAGATTCATTGACTGTAGATTGCATTATGACCAGACTTCATTCAGCTTTTGGCTTATCATTATAAATCATCTGTTAGTTAATAAGTAACGAATCTGCTTATCTGATGCATAAATGAAACAAAAGACAACATGATCAGAGCTGCCTGAGCACAACAATAAGTCTGTTGCTAATCTTTCTGGTAACATGTATTACCCAGGACTAACCCTAAAAACTTATATTCATATCAGAAAATGATGCTGATTTGTCTGTAACCTTTAAGGGCATTTACAGCATGGTCGTAGGTGTTCAACTAACGTTAACGTTTATGTTTTGCTAACAATCATCACCAGACATCTGTATACGGGTTGTGCATGACGTCCTACCACATTTAAGAGCATACGTTTGTTGATTGAGAGGCGTTACTTATAAGTATAGTAACGTTAACCTAACTGTGTATCTTTAGGTTAGTTGGCTAATGCTAGCTAGCCAGTTGCTATTTTGGTCACCGTCAGGTATTAATGCAAAGAGTAAAGTTAGCTAACTTGTCTCCCCGACTTGTGTAACGTTAATACTTTCAAGGTGAGGTTTGGTTTACCAAAGAGACTCTAAGATAGCCAAACATTATTATCATTAAGCTATCTAGCTAACATGTCCACTGTTGTTATTGTTACTAGCTAGCGTTAAACTAACCCACGAAGCATGAGGGGTGTCGAGTTAACCCATACACCACGTGTAGACATTTACATTTCTACAAATATACTACGCAGTAGCAGTTTCATTTGGTGTTCACTATAACTTGAAACGCGGTTAGTTTTAGAGGATACATAGTTAAGGGTGTGCTGCACAGCAAGTTAAAAACACAAAGTGTTCGTGCTAACCTGCTTGGATTTGGACTGGGCAGCAGTCGGCCCCTTCTTCCTCAGCACAGTCACGGTATCCCAGTCACTCTCTGCCATGTTTTCAGGGGTTCACTAGTCACCCAAAATATTGAATATAGATACAAAAATAAGTACAACTCGTGGTGTGTTCAAAATTATCCTTTTTTTTAAAGAAAGGTAGTGTTACTACGGGTAATGTGACGCTCCTTCCAGAACGATTACCCACGCTATCTACCAAAGCTTTATTTACAACAGACAAACGAACAGTAACATAATGGAGGAGTTTCAGCAGCGACTTCTGCTGGTGAAGACGCTGAACTACATCCGCATAACAGGTTTCCAACCGTGACAGTGCAGATTGCCTCCAAAGTATTTTATTAGGAATTAGTTTAGACTTTATTTTGAATAATGTATTGCTGAGTGCACCAATTGTATGTAATGTGTGTAATGTTTTTTCTATTCAGTTTAGGGAATTTCCCTAACTTTACACAAAGGTAGCATGGAGATAAAACCAACACATTGATTAGATAGGATTATCCATGATTTTATTAAAACATTTAGAGTGTTCAACTCATGCATTACACTACATATATTGGAATGAGTGAAAATGTACCAATAAAAACATGCAAGTGCAAAGACTTTGGTCTTCAATCATCAATTTGGTAGAAGTGAGCTGTACAATATTTTGCACTGATTGCAACCTCAGTTGATCAATAGGCCACAGTCTAGCAGATCACCAGTTACACGACATCTCAGAGGCAGCGTCACTGTTTCGTCTTGTGCGGATGGGGGACCAGCCAAACTCTGACTGGGCATCGTCAGCCTGGTGGAGACGTCCTAAGCGGTAGCCATGTTTGGAACTCTGTTTCCCTGCCCATGCGCGAGGCTTGGGATTCATCTGGAAAGAGATGAAGCAGAAATTAAGTTCCTCACATAGATGATGATTCAGCAGTCTACAAAACAATGTCAATTATTTCTGTACTATGCTCTGCTTTGCTAGTACTCGTCCTTGTACGGGTCATTCTCATCCCAGATTCAATCTCATGTGGCTACTCAAACATTTAATAAAACTTTCTCAAATAAAAGTGTTCCCACAAACAATGCTGTGTTACCAGCCAGGCAAAGTGGGCAACTGCTATCCATTGTTTGTGTGGCAATTGCTTCGTGGTAATTTGATTGAACATCAAAGTTTGTTTGATAATATACACAACTGAATTACAATAACTGAAATGGCAAGGACCCTAAAGTGGCTACTGTATTTTTATGTATATCCTTAATTTGTGTTTAAGACCCATTTTTATTATTATGGCATGACATATTATAATATTCACGGAGCTGTTTAAAAAAATAATAATAATAATAATAATAATAATAATAATAATAGAGGATTACTGCCAATTTGTCTCTGCACATTACCCAGATGCCATCAGAAACTCTATTCCTTTTCTCACCTGAACAAAAACAGCCGTGTTCATGTGAAGAGTCTCCACTCGCTCCGACAAGTGATTCAACCATTCGAGATGGTCAGCGATGGACTGGGTAAGATCGCCGGTGCTCTGTTTTTAGAAGAAATGAATGTCAAAATAGAAGAGAGCTCAAGGAAAATGAGATCAGATAGGGATTTACTGCAGACTTACCCCAGACAAGTTGTCCTTCAGTTCGACAGCGCCGAGGCGAACATGCTCCAGTTTGTCAATCTGCTCTTTCAGACGGTCGTCGAGCTCCTGCATCATCATCAGGCCTTCGTCGGGCCTGACGCCACCCTTGGTCGCCATCCTGGGTCACAGAAACACACCTGTTAAGCCAGTTTGTGTCAATACATACTTGAATATGAGGCCTGTTAAAATTAAAATGAGAAGTCCTGATACCTTTTAGGTACAACCACCAGAGGGAGACACCGCTTTGACTCCACATACACTTTCTTTACAGATGTCCTCCAGGGAACCCTTCTGTGCTGCAGTGAAACAACCCTGCTGCTGTCTTTTTTCAGACACATTTTACAATCATTACCAGTATCTGAACCACTTCACCGATCATGAGAAGTACTGCAAATTGGGGTTTTGCCAGGATCCCAATATCACTTGCAACTGGATGAGAACATCAAAAATGTAAAAATCTGGATTCAATGTTCAACTTCTAAACACACACACACACACACCGTGTTTTCATGACTTTTGGGGACATTACATTGACTTGCATTAATTTCCAGGAGACTTACCCTAACAGCCAGCCTAATCCTAACCGTTACCTTAAAACAAAGTCTTCACCCTAAATTGTAAAATATGACGTTATGAGGACATGCTATTGTCGCCATGAAAGAGTCAGCTCCCCACAAAATGACCGTGTAATCAGACTTAATGTCCCCGCAAGACGGGTAAAACACGGCAACGCACTTTTAGATTAAATCTGATTTAGAGAGACATTGCAGACTGGGTAAATAATAATTTAGGCAAACATTAAAGAATCAAAGCTTTTCTGAACTACGGTTCATTTCGGTGAACGTCAGATGTGTCATAAAGCCTACGGGCAACTTTCATCCCCACTAGAAACAAAGCATTGGGTCACTTTTAGGCCCCCACAGTGGTTTTTTCGTAACATTGTAACAAAAACAGAACATCAAATATTCAGAGAGCCTCGTGAACAAGGTCGCCAAAAGCCAAACAACGTTGAATTCGAATGTTAAACGTTCTCAAAGAGTATGCGCGTGCAACACGGCACGGGACAACATCTCTACCACGGCGGGGTCTAAAAAAGAAAAAAAAAAAAAGGTTAAAAAGTTACCTTATGTATCTGAAGTAGAAACACCCAAAATGCTCGGAGGTAAAAAGCAGAGTTTGTTGGGAGGTGACGTACGAGACTTCCTCACTCCGCGAGACCACCACGCAGCTGCAGACTCTCTTCGTCCAGACAAGTCTCTTTGTCCTGCAAACATCCAAGGAATTTGACATTTCTGACGTCACAAAAACAGCTTTTTTTTTTTTTACAGGTGCGTTATTATTGTGGGTCACTGTTATTAACGAAATAGTGACCAAACATTGGAGAATTATCGCGTTGATTTAAAGGTAAAAATAAACTTAACTTTATTGTAATCTCACTCAGTGTTGCAGTGGATTCTAGTAGTGCTGGATTAATTCTTAAATAATGTGTTGTATTATTATGCTGACATTTAAGAGTGGTTTCTACATTAAGAATAGTGGCATCCCAACCTTTTTAATTCCTAACCCACTTAAAATGGCATCGTCCATCCCACATTACAGCTCATTAGTGTACACGAGTTATGAGTATTTAAAATAACGATTTTACACCCCTCGTTTCATCTGGGTGATTTTATAGGCCTGAAGATGTAACCAACCTTCATTTCATAAATAAGCATAATCCAATAACCGTTTCCTGCATGGATTACAGTAGTGTGTACAGGACAGACGAAGAAACAAGCAGGTTATTTCCAGTTAGGTTTTATGGCAAATGTGTCCACACAAACTAAATGTTTGTTAAAACATATGCTAAAGTGGAAATGCTCGTTTAAGATCCACTTAAGGTGTAACTACTGGGGTGCTCAGAGGGCTAGAGGAAAAGCTGGTCTGAACACTTCTGCTCGATATGCTAAAACCACAACACATGTACACTTCTTCGTACATTTTTTTTTGCCACGTAGCCTAAAATCATTTCCTCCAAAATCTCTGCTTCCACAAGAATTTGATGCATGGTTTTAATATGACAAAGTGAGAATACAGAATCAACAGTACATTTAAGAAATCACAACTGCTTTATTTCTTTTCTTTCAATAAGCTCTTTTTTTCCTTTTTTCTTTTTAAACAAGGGAGAGTAATGACCAACTATCTGAAAGGATAAAGATCCGGTAGGATAAATAGAATGCTGGATCAGCTGTAGAAAGCACTGGTCCTTTGACAAAATGAAATATGCATCTTAGAAGTACACAAAAAAAAAAAAAAGGAAGTCAGGGCAACATTTTGGTGCAGGTACAGTGATGAGAAGCATCAGGATCTTTTGCAGTAAGGGATGAGAGGCAAAAACACTCCAAGCCCGATAAACCTAACAAGTGAAAGCAGTCCATTCTGCGAACACGGTGACCTTTTCAACGTTAAATCCTTTATAGTGCCACAATATCTAAAATGAAATGTGGGTTTAAGCCTCCCCTCGCTGACGAGGCGCGACCGTACAGTAAAATATGCATATACATATATACCAGTGAAACACTGTCAAAGATAAATCGCAACATTTTGTAGTGTCATGGAGCGTTATGGTAAGCAGTAACATTGAACCAGTTTTGACATTGCGAGTTTCAAAATGAAAACAAAATTAATGATTCCAACAGCTTCACATTTTTCAAATAGAACAAACACTTTAAAAAGTCCTTCGTAGTCCTCTGGAACTGCAGCGCTCACAAATAAAGCGTAAGCAAATTGTATGTTAATTCAACAAGCGATGCTAAACGCCCTCATTTGTGATCCATTAGCTTCTAACAGAGAAAAGAAAACGGTTATTTGGACCCCGATTGTGATTATAGTTAGGCTGCATTTATTGCTAGTGCCAACTCAAGAGACCAGATGCTGAATAATCAAATGGTGATGAATCCGTTTTCCTCCACAGGTCTCCACAGTACTGTTAAACGGAATTAGAGAAACGTCTTTTAAGAGCCTTTAAAGAAGAAGACTGAGGGATGTAAAAACCATCACTTACATCACATGTTCATTAACAGATTTGATTCATTACAACCCAAACACAGCAAGAAGAAAGCAAACATTTCAATCAGATATTTTAAGAGGGGGGGGGGGGGGGGGTCCTTTACAGAAATTGCTAATGCAGCCACTCCCTCCTCCCCCCTCGCCCACACAAAAACTTCACAATGAGCCCCCCCCCCACCCAAAAAAAATTGTGTTGCCAGCTTGGTTGAGCAACATCCACACAGTCGATGGCAGCGCTATGAATGCTGAGTTCAGGTACAGTCTTTGTGAAATGTCGCTCTGTTCTAAAAAAAAAAAAGTGTCACCTCAAAGTTTACCCACGTTCAGCACGTCACATGCTGCATCAATGCCGGTGAAGTTTCATGGAAGCAACATGGTTTTGGTAAAAATTTCCACCTTTTAGTTTTCAATTTACATACAGAAGAGAGCGAGCAGAAGAATGTAAAAGGAAAGAACCGGGTTTCACCACAGTTCGTGGGCGGGGTTAAGAAGATGCATTTCTAGGGCGATGCACTTGACGTTTTGCCGTGTCGACATGCAATGGTGTCCTCAAATTGGAGGATTATTATTTTTTTTTTTCTGGATTAATAAAATAAGTCCTTTACCAATAGCAGGAATGGGTGATGATCTTTTATAATTACCAGCAAAAATGACAATGAAAAATGACAAAAAAGTGCCCCACTGCATTTTAAATGTTTAAAAAGTGTTGACAGACTTTAGCTTCTCATAGTTGTATCAAGAGTCTGCCTGGTCTTAAACAGCTACAGTCCATAAAGAGGGAGTAAATACAGTTTGGCAAAATGGTATGAAAAATGAACCGTCTGTCTTGAGTTGGCCATTTTCCTTTCTCCACCTTGGAGAGAAACACAAAAAAAAACAAAAACAGAAATATCTTTTCTCTTTTACCAATCTCTTAAAAGTGACTAATAATAAATTAAAGAGGACCTTGAAGAGATCTGTTTAAAAGACTGTGTCTATGTATATATTTATATATATATTTATATATCTCTATACGTGGTGTGAAATAATAGTGTCCAGTTCTGATAGTTCAACATGATGTCTGCATGTAGGCCCCTTGCCATGGAGCCTTGATGATCAGGTGGGTGTTGGTAGGCTCAGACATTGGTCAAGGGGCTCGTGTTGGCAGGCTGAGTGGTGTTGAGGATTTTACGGTCCATTGTTACGCCTTGGCCTCCTCTGCTTGCACCGCCTGTGGTTTGATGGCTCCAGAGCGTGCTGGTTTGGCTTGCCCCGTGGGGGGGAGGGGCTCCTGGAGTTTGCTGGTCTTTTCCTCACCCACCACCTTGCGCACTTCTCGCATGGTTTTATTCTGCACAAAGAAGCGGCAGCGTTACCGAGACCTACAGCAGCACATCGAAGACAATACATGTATGCACCAACACTGATAGCCCGAGGCTGACAGTAAATATTAGATTACAAACAGGGACAATTTTATCCGTCTGCATTGTTTGTCAAAATCAGCAGTCACTTTGCCAATTTATGCATTGTCTGCAAACAGTGTTAGCAATTACTTATTGTTTATTATACTGGGTTAATAATAATATATTTGGGTTGTACAGTGTCATGAGGCAGGAAACATTCTCAGCTATCCATCTATCAGCCTTAGACTATCATCTATCATCATAATGTGTGAACATTTATTCATATACACAGGAATACAAGTCATTACTACCACCACATGGATTATTAAGAATGCTGCAATGAATATTCTAGATAACTGAAACATATTAATAGTACAGTTAACGCTACAAACACATCAATATTAACAGTATAGAATAACACTATGCCAGATCAGTCTTACAGCACGACACGTATATCATCATACAGCATGTTAACTATAAATCTACACCTAAAGTCAAAGGCACACTAACAACATACACAACACAAGTAATGCAAATAGAGAAAAAAGAAAATGGATGAAATCAAATTACCTATATTTATAGTGGGTGGCTCACCTTCATGCCATCCTCTGGCCCTTTAATAGGGGCCTCGAGGACTGAGGGAGGGGTGGAGTGGGAAAGGTCACGGCCAGGATTGGGGTAAGGGGGGGGGCGGATGAGGACAGGCTTGTTGACCTGCATGACTGGTCTCTGAATGGGGTTGGGGAAAGGGCCAGTGGGGGGGGGGCGCATGTGCATCACCATGCTGCCCTGAGCAGTTGGGACCTATTGGGCCCGGGACAGGAGGAGGAGGAGGAGGGGGGGGGGGGGGGGGGGATAAATGAAAACACAAATAATTAGCATTCCAGTATTTAATTTCTTCGGAAAAAAAATGTCTGAATTTAAATCAGCCGCAGGTTTGTTTCTTCAAACGCATCTTATCAGTGCGTTTATTTATGTCAGGTGAGGACAATGTGGATGCGTTTAATCAATCGTGTTATTACATTTTAATTCTTAAAAGCAATCTTTTTGAGATGCAGGATATACACAAACATACACATTTAAAAAAATAACTACCTGCTGAGCGTAATGTGTAGGCAACAGTCCAGGACCAGAGGGCTTCCCACTGGGGCTGGCAGACCCAGGCCTGAGGAGGAGAGGGGAGGAAGAAAGTAAAAGTGTTACACCTTTGTGATACACCACCTCTCACTTGTTGACAGAGCAACGCTTCATGTCTGTTTGAGACAGATTTTCCACTCACCTGTAGGACCCTCCGGGCATGCCTTGGGAATGATTGGGCTTGTCAGAATACTGAAAGCCTTTCATTTCCATCTGTGAGCCCTGAGAATATGGTAATGAGAAAGACATAGTCACATAAACAATTATAGACATTTTATAGATAAGAGTTAATGCAGTATTATAAACATTTGTCTACACGTTTTTGAGGGATAAAATGGAGTTTGACGTCCATTTTTGCACTAATCCCTGAACAGAGCAGTTTTTTTTGGTTGAGCATCATAAGATCAGTAAGTCCCACCTCTCGGCTGCCGGTCATGACCGCAGCCTGGGAACCAGGTGGCAGCATTCGGCGTGGGCCCCCAACTGACAGGTTCTGTCCCTGCTGCAGCTGGATCGACTGTGGCAGGATGAGATGCTGCTGAGCTGAGCCGTAGCGCAGCTGAGAGCCAGGTAGGGGCATGGCCACCTAGTGAAAACAAGGATTGTAATGTAAACGTTGTCCAATGATGGTCTGAGTATGCCATGAAGGCTTATACGTGGGGAGCTAACAGGAACGTTATTTAGCAGCATCAAGAGGAATAGAGTATCTTCAGCAATCCACTAACCTGGATGAGCTGGGAGTCCATTAGCTGGGAGGAGCCCATACCGGGCCCTTGGTTCATCTGGCTGTCGTAGACTAGCTGCTGGCTGCCATTCATGGGCTGGTAGTGGGAGCCTGACTGCGTCTTGACCATGTCTGAGGGCTGCATGCCGGGGAAAGGAGAGTAGGGCCCCTTGAGAGGGGCTCCACCAGACAGCACCATGGGGCTGGGCTGAGACAGGTTGGGGTGCATGTAAACCTGGGACCTGAAAGGACCGAGACACAGCAGGGCAGCAGCATGAGGAAAACATTCAAACTACATAGATGATATGATTAAAGTGAAGCTAATTAACGGGACCAGTGGAAATTCCTTGATAGATCGAGGTGGCAGTACCTGAAGGGGGGAATGGAGTTGAACATATCTTGGGACTGAGAGACGGGCAGACCTCCTCGAAGCCCCAACTGAGCCTGAGCCTGAAGAGACGTGTGCAAAGAGATCGGAATCTGCTGGGCGGCCGCCGCCTGAATGGATGAACAAAACTAACATGATGACAATTCTGCTAAAACACAAACAAAGCACAAACTGTTTGTTTGGGTGTGTATGTATGTGTGCGTCTATCTCGCTACCTGTTGGTAGGTCTGCTGCTGGGTCATGGTGGGAGGTACGAGGCGGGGCTGGCTGGGAAAAACATGACCATCCAGATACAACGGGGGAATATGATTACCTACAAAAAAGGGATAAACAACAGGCTTTCAGTTTAGTTCCACTCAAAGATTAAGCCCTCATCAAATAGGGAAAATGAAATGCAGCTTTACCTTGCATGGACATGGAAGGTGCCACTGACGCCACAGGCATTGGAGGCATTGAAACACCTCCAAAAGAGCTGTAGCTGACACCGCTGGAGGAGCCAATGCTGCAGGGTGGCTGACCACCGGAGACAACTCCGCCAGGAGAGCCCTGTTCGGGGAGGGACTGGGAGTTCTCCCACGCTTTGCGGGCCGATTCCATCTGAAGAAAAAGAAACATTTACGGTTGATGTGACATGTTTGAATAACACAGTCAGTTTTGCTTTAATGGATTGTAATTCAAATACCTTGAGAGTGAGGTCAGCACTGGGGAAGGAGAGGGGGTTGAGGTTAATGCCAGGCTGCAGGTGGTTGGAACGCAGCATGGGGATACTCTGATTGAGAACAGTCTGTTTAAAAACAAACACAAGATTAGGATAAATCAGTTGCGAGCATTGTATTGACAATTCCTGTGACTATTGTCGCATCATTAACGCATTTGGATTAGGAGTTATTTTATTAAGACACCACATAAGTACAGATATACTCTCTCACATTGGTAGTAAGTACGTCCTGAAGCTTGTTGACAGGATTGGACACGGGAACTGCGGTGGAGCCCGGTGGAAGGCTGAAATCAGAGTCTTTGGCACTGACGCCAAACTCAATAGGAGGCACAGGCAGCACGGTGTCCACGTGGAGGTCCACACCATTGACCGGCGTTATCGGGCCACCTTCCAGCCGATCGACACCTTCGGACCCCTTGCGGTGCTTTAGGGAGCGTTCATTTCCGATGGGCCCTGGCTTGTGCTGTTCTTTACTCTGCTCTGGGCCGGCATCAGAGTCCTGGCCAAGAGGAAGACAAGGCAGTGATTGGTTGACGTTTCTCAATGTTGTAGCCAACTTGTTATTTGTTAATAATAAAAAAGCCAAAACAAACAAAACCAGGATTCAGAGAATATATGCAGTGTAAGTTCCAGTGAGCAACTGCATTGTACTACCTCAGAGTTGGGCTCGCTCCCAGTGTAAGACACCTGTTTAGTCCACGAGTCTCCCCCTGAAGACTGTACTGAAAGAGCTAAAAAAGGTAAATGAACACTATTAGTGAAGAATGCAATCAATCAATTCGTCTCTTTTCACACAATTTCCATTCACAAAAAAAGCCTCAAACCATCTATGAAATTGATAAATACAGAGCTACAAAGCTATATTCTGCTGTGTGTTACAATGAAACAAAGATGCTCTAAAAAAATGTGGTTACTGCTAAATAGCACTGACAAAAGCATCAACAACAAAGCGTTGTCACAGAGTTGGGTCTGTCTTCTACCTGAGCTGTTGGTCTCCCAGATTTCAGTTCCCAGGTTGTTGGAAGACAGCGCGTCCTCGGGTTGTTCAAGGCTCATGCTTCCCTGCTTTTTTGCAAAGCGTGGTGGTATCTTGGATGCAATGGTCCTGTTCTTCACTGGAACCTGACACAGGCAACAACGATAAAAAAAAGCTTCAGAAACTACACACTTTGTGTTTATCCCTGGCATGACTACAGAGCATACGTTAACTTACAGCAGATCCCTGCTCCTTCCTCCTCCTATCGTCCTCCTGTGGGCGTCTTTGCTTTTTGGACAAGGCATCCTGGTATCCATCTGGATTTGAAACTGGTCCCCCTGAGTCCCCATCAACTACAAAACAGGCATGTGGTCAATGCAAAATGATCTGCAGATAGGTAGGAACTGCAGATGTGAACAGTATGCAACATGCATCATCATCAGTTTGTTTTTTAGCTTAAATTTGATCAGCATCCATCCTAGAAATATAGCAGCAACAATTCTCCAGGGACTTTTTTTTAAATTTATATGGGCAACAGTTCACCTTCAGAATTGTTTATTTCATTTCTATCAACACGGAGAACACAAAAAGAGAAAAAAACTCACTTGGGTAGCTGCTGAGCTCATACTGGGACAGATTTTCAGTCATGTCCGTCTTGATAGATCCTTGCTTCAGTTCCTTGTCCATTTTCTTCCCTGAGGGTTCATTGGGCTCCCGCTCCTCTGGTTGCTCTATGCTGTAGACTGAGCCATCCGGGCTTCTGCTGGAAAAACAGGAAAGGGAGAGACAAAGGAGTTGTAAATTGGGGATTCTGACATCAAAAAATGAACAATAACCTAATAACATCTGAGAAACTTGTGGTCAAATAAGTCTCATTTTGGCACTTAAAAAAAAAAATGTAAGTTAGCAAATTAAGCTCAGCAAAGTTTTTTCTATGATTCACCTCACCTTTTACAAGAAGTCCCTCCATTCTGCCAACTGTCACTCCTGTTGGAGGAGGAGGGCGGATTATCAGGCGTACGTGACATCTTGCTCACTTCCAGCAGTGATGGCTCTCCTTTCCTGTTCTGCCGTTCCACCAACGGTCTCTGGCTGGAGAAGCTCCTCTTGCAAAGTTCCCTCTTCTCGCCAGAGCCTGGCTCCCCGTGGCCAGGGTCTGAGGGAATATCACCGTGTCCTTGTGTAGCTGGGCCTCCGCCTCCACCTCGCTTCTCTCTCCAGTCGAAGTCGCTGTTCTCTGATCCGGTCTCCCATTCCTCTGCCTGACCGTGCTGGCTCGGGCGTCCACCAGAGTAGTGGCCGCTGGGCCAGTTGTCCTCCCCGGTGCCTTTGGGGCGAGCAGGCCAGGGGTTTGCAAACTCTCCATTGATGTACCCGTCGCTCGTCCACTGGTTTGAGCCAGGTTGAGGATCTTGTTGTAGACGACGGAAGCGTGGAGGCTTGTCTTGACGGGGTGGACGCCGCCTTCGTATCATCTGCCTGTCAGGGTTGTCGTTGTCGAAGTAGTACTCTCCTTCACGGTCCTCTGTGCCGTTTTCCACGAAGGAGCCGGTGAATTTAGGCGGGTAGTTGAGAGCCTCGCGTTCAACAGGGGGTCTGCGGGTGTAAGTAGTCTCAGCTCCAGGAACATAACCATTTTCTTGCATGGAGCCACCAGTGCTACTAAACTGGGGCCCACGGCCCCTCCATGTAGAAATGTCCCTGGATCCTCCAAAGCCTCGAGTGTAACTTCCAGTGGTGTTCAGTCTGGGAGGCAGTATGCGACCGCCGAAACCCCTGCTGGCCTTGGTCTTTTCTCTGGAATCTTGGGCCGCCTGGTCATCTGTGTACACCTTGGTGGATCTCCAAGAGTCTCTATCAGCCTTACGGACTTCTCCAGACTCTGTGTAACCTTCTCCATTTTCAGATCCCTTCTGGCAGCGCCTCTTGGGCAGTTCCTCATACTCGGAGGTTTCGCTTAAGGTCTCGCTGACATTGCGCCTGCGGGGCTTGCCCCTCTGGAACTCCTCCACCGTGACAAGGTCCCTAGTTGCTCTGCCTCTGCCTGTCCGCTGAGGGACACTGCTGCTGTTGTTGTTGTTGTTGTAAGCCCCCCTGAGATTGTCTCCAACTCGGCCACCACGGGTTCCACCTCTTGAGCTAAATTCCCTAAATCCTCCTCGACTGCGGCCTCTCCCTGTTCCCCTGACTGCACCAAAGGCCTGTTCTTCGTCAATGAAGATCCAGTTGTTGCGCCGTGGTGCTTGAGGCTCCTGAATTTCCTGGCTTTCTCTCGGTGACTGGTTCTTGCCACTGTCCCATGTGCTCTCTTTGGGAGAGTCATCGCTGTGGGTGCTCAGAGGCCTGTCTGTTTTGGTGGGAGCTGGTGACTGTCGCTGCCTCTCTTCGGGCTGCTTCTCAACAACAGGTGATGCTGAACGCCTGTTGCTGGCAGGCTGGTTATCTCTCTTCAAGTCGTAAACGTTCGTAAGGACTTCTTTCTCCAAGCGGTAGGGGACGGGCTTCTCCTCGGGCTCAGGTTTAGGTTTCTCATTCTCTTTATCTTCGACTTTGAGAGCCTTGAGTACTGGTTTCTTGATGGGCCCAGTTCTGCGAGTCAAGGTGCGCCCACTGCTCTCAGATGGCTGGCCAACACTACTACTAGAACTGGAACTGGGCTCGGACCACTGGCTTTGGACAATGTTGAGTCCTCCATCTTGTTTCTGGCCTCCATCTCTTTTCCAGTTGTCCAAGTTCTCATCGTGAGATTCACCGCCGTCTTTCTGATGCTTGTCTCGTGAGTCTTGTTTTGGGTAATCACCATCTGCATGACTCAAAGAGTGGTTCTGAGCAGTGGTCAGCAAGCCTTGGTCATGGTGTTGGTGTTCTCTGTCTGGGCCTCGGCTCTGGTAAGCATGATGGGGGATATCATCTCGGGGGTGGGTCAAGCACTCATTGGCCCTCTCTTCATAGGAGTCCTGTTGGGTGCAGGCCACATCACTTCTGTGGAAAAAAGACACAAAAGAATATGTATAATGACAGAAAGAGACAGAGGCCAATGTCAGTAAGCAGGGTTTTACGTGGGAATGTTTTGTGAGGCTAGTTCCAATGAAATAATGCCTTAATCTAAGAACTGCAAAATTCACAGGCTCTAATATTTAAAACACAATAACTGACCTGTCATCTGGCTGGCCACTGTCCGAGCTTTCATGCGGTCTCTGGTAAGGTGGAGTGAAGCTGCGCATGGGGTAGCCATCTTGGTTCCACATGGGGTACGGCTCAGTGGAAGGGGTTCTCCTCTCCTGGTGCAGGTTGGAATGGCATCCCTCATCGGAACCAGGGCTGTTCAGGTGGTCTGGATGCATCATGGGTTTCATCATTCCTGCTGAAAACAAAAATCGGTGTTCGAATTTCCTCATGATAAAAAAAAAAAAAAAAAGAAAAGAACCTGAGGAAAGTGTGATTACAGATGTGAAAGTATCTGCTCCTTTTAGTGAGTTATTGCTCACCTGAAGAGTGGACAGCACCGGGGTAGTAGTCCACAGGAGATCGTCCTTGGGTCATACGGGGATCCATGAAAGGCGGCATCATCATCCAGCGAGGATCGAACCCGAGAACATGTGGGGGATAGTAGCCCCGCTGGCTGTGGCTTGAGCCGGACGGGGCAGTGTGACCTGACTGCTGCCAGTGCTGCATCTTGTATACTTGTTCCTGTATGCAACAAATACACTTCTAAGAGATTGTGCACAACGAATGTATGGGTTAGAAGGTGTATCAGCCGGTGCTCACCTGCTGTTGATGGTGCTGGGGCTGGGGCTGGGGCTGGGGCTGGGGCTGGGGCTGGGGCTGCTTTTGAAAGCGGGGCGGGATAGGTTTGGAGGGATGACGTCCACTGTAGTCTCCTGGGGGGGAGGAGGGCTCCTGGCCTTCATCCTCATTGGCACGGTAGTTAGAGAAAGTGGGTTCATCGCGGTAACTATGGCCGGGAGAGCTGTCTTGGGGACACTCACTTCCTTCTGTAAAAAACATTTGATCACAGAACATGCTTAGAATTTGCCATGATGATCTGCGATAAGTAGGCACATGTACACATCTACAAGCTGGTTTTTACCTTTTGTGCTGTACTGCCAGTTCTCACTGTGGCCTTTACTCTCTTCCCTGTCTGGGGACAGTGGAACCTCTTTGCCCTCTCCCTCTTTCTGGCCCTCCTCTGTTCTTGATGTCTGCCTTTCAGTCTTCCCAAACTTCTCATCCAGCCTTTTGAGTTTTTCAGCACAGGCAGCCAGCCGCTCCTCGCGGGCACACCTCTCCTCCTCCTCCCGGCGTCTGCGAGCTCTCTCAACAGCCTCCAGCAGCTCAGGTGACACATACTTTGCCCTGGCTGGAGCCTGAGACTGGCGCTGGTGATCGTCTTGGTCCGCCAGTGGCTCACCTTGGTTTTTCTGCTGGGCCTAGAGACGGAGCAAAGGCAGTTCAAGGGAGAGGTATATATATTAGAGAATATAAAAAATATCTAGAATGTTTCCTAGAATGCATTTTAAATCTCTGAGTGACCAAAAAGATTTAAGGATTTTAAGGATACCCTAAATTACATTGTCTGACAAGTCCATCCACTCACATTGACAAAAAGAAAATATCAAATAAGTACCTCAAACGTGCAACTCTACTCGTTTAGTTTAGGGAATTTTAGGGACAAATTTGTTCACATTGAAAGAGGCCAAAAAAAAAATGATTATGTCTGTCACATTGTTTTCAGTTACCAAACAAGAGGCACGTCAAGTGAAAAGTAGTCAGACACTCTATGGTTACTGCAAGGTCATCGCTCCCAAATCACAACGACAGTCTCACTTGAGTGTATGAAGGCACACTGCTATTCATATGCTCTGCAGTGTTGCAGTCACGGAGGGATTAAAGAACAAGATGTGTTATAACTGTGGATAACATCATAATAAGTTAATCTTAGAGTCATCTCAGAGGAGGATGAGAGTGGAAAAACACAACATAGTTTGTTGTTACCAGGGTGTCCGTAGAGAGATGTCTGCTGCTGGTCTTCCTGGGCTGCTCGTGATGGTGATGTTGGAAGGAATAGCTCTCCTCAGGGCCCTCCTGAGGGTAAGACACCTCACCTGCAGTTAGGGAGGATTGGCACTCACGCTGGTTCTCTCTCTCCCATTCAGTCCTAAAAAAAGAACGCATAAAAATGTAACCAGGAGCCCTTTAAATTATGTAAAAAAAAAAAAAACACAATAGTTTAATCGTATTTAGAGCATCAATGAGCCATCGAGAAAGAGATCTCACCACATCCTGCGTTTATCACCGGAGGGGTCATCTTCGTCATCACTGAACTTAAGCTTCTCACCGTAGTCAACTTCCTCATGGAGTCCTAGACAAACAAAGTAACAGTCAGCAGCAGTAATGTAGGATGAGATATAGAGCATTGGGAACAGGCGTTGGTATCCTATCTGCATGCTCTCAGCTGGGAAACAGGAAAATGTGGGAGTTCCTGCATGTAAACAGAGCTCCATTACAGCCAGTGATTGCGATTAACATCCTACTTTTCTATTAACTATTAAACTTTTGATTTGAAGGCAGATGAAGGCAGTTCACACGAGTCTTAAAAAATACTGACCTGCCCACCCAGCCTCAGTGTCATTGTCGAGCTCATCCAGATCCTTCATGTCATCTGCATTAATGATGGCTGGACGTTGCGGTCTGTCTCCAGGCCTGCGGATGGGCTGAGAAGAGGGTCGAGGTGGAGCGCGAACAAAGCGGTTCTCTCTTCTAACGTCGCCACTGCAATCAGAGATGGTAGAAAGACAAATTAGCCCAATCTCAGAACCCATTGGCTTTCGGTCTGACGACAGATGAGCCTCTGGGGGCGAGGGGCTATATGGGTCCGGTGTAGCCAGCGGATATCCGGGCCAAGACTTTATTTTCCGTACACTGCTCATATTTTTACAGTCCGATTAGCAACTTGAGATGCAAGACTGGAGTAAGAGTGGAGAGATGACGTCTACGATCGGTGTGTTTCACAAGTAGACGGTTTACTAATCTAAATCATTGTCACACGACAGCCGAGGACTTCCAAGATTGCATTCCTGCCAATGCGCTCTGCCTCTTTTGCTCTCCACACAGACCGTCAACCTACTTAATTAACGGATGAATGCTCTCACATTGTGAATGTACTTACTTGACAAGTTCAGGTTTGGCGTAGCCCTGTCTAAAAGTAGGTTTGCTCTCAAATCGGGCTGGAGCTGCTACAGTGGCAGGAACGTGGTCGGTACCTGGGGCTTCACGCGTGTCTTTAGAGCACATCTGAAAACAGCAGGACACAATGTGTTCATACTAGAAAAACAACACGCCGTCAACAGGATTCGTGTTGTTTCTGGCTATTTCACATAGTACTTACAAATGCAGGCAACATGTCATGGTAGACAGCAGTCGAAGTGTGGTGAAGCTGATACTGCAGAGCAGTAGGGATGGTTGTTCTGCGGACAGGCTGGGCGGGTCGCAGCGACAGCTCCTTGGGGTCGAGGACTGGTGACAGAGCCGTCGCTACACTAGAGGAGGTTGTGCCGATGGCAGAAGGGGGGTGAGATGAGGCGGGGGGGCTGCCGTTCTCAACCAGGGCAGTGAGCTTAACCTCAGGTTCAGCTGGCAAGCCGAGGGTCAGGGACGAGGGCTGAAGGTTCCTGCCACCACCTTCCCTCCAGCTCGTCACATCTTGAAGTGGGGAGAGTTAAGATTTCATTAACACTGGAACAGCTAATCCAGAACATCCCAAATGGGCCAATTTACTAATTTGCTTTCCAGCAGACATCCTGTTATCTATGAGATGGCCAGACCATTTCTGAGTGAAGACTTACTCTGGGGGCGGAGGCTTGGTCCGGGCCCATACGACGGATCGAAGCCGCTTCTTTCCTTGCCAGCCCTGTCCTGTTCTCCAGCTGCCTTCAGCGTGGGAAATTCCTCGTGAGAGAAGGGCTGAAGTCGGTTTAAGACCCTTGAACCTGATGTTGTCAATGAAAGAAGTTGCATTAAGAAAAACATTTTGTCTGCCTTATGCAAACAGTAGAATGTTGTACTTAGTGGCAAAGGCGTGTGGGGGTCACAATCTGGACATCAGCACGTCTATTGATTTTAAAACACACCTCACTCTCAATTACAGATACATCTGAGATGACTCACCATCTTGCTCTACTGCCTTTCCATTTAGCTGGGCCCATTGCTTTGGTCCACCTGTGTTTGCGTTCTGTGGAAAAAGAAAAAGTATTTTAAGTCCAGCTTTCTTGCACATTTCCTCTTGATTTCTTAAAATGTATTTAATTTGTATTAAGGAGCGCTTCTTTAAAATCAAATTATAGACAGAAGTTAATCCTCATGATTTATAAATATCATATGTTGTACATGACCACAGCAACACATACACACCTCCTGGTTGGCTACCGGTGAGGGCTTCTGAAGATTGGAGACAGATTTCTGTAAAGCCAGCTGTGGCTGCAACTCCGGCAGCTGTGGTATTGATGCAATAGAACTACAAGGAGAAAAAAGTTTTGTTAAATTTTGTCAAAGCGGGCCACATGTACAATGACTTGATAAAAGGCAAGAGCAGAGAAACACAAGACTTTAGGCAACTATCTCTAATCATAAGAAAAAAGCTTTGCAACAACAGCTGACTTTTACAAAGCTTTATTGAACTTTTTCCTGACGTTGCCTTCTGAGAAGGATAAACGTGTATTAAGTCGATACTGGTCTCTTAGAACAGACCTTACCATTGCACCCAGTGGAGTTAACTTGCTTTTTTTCATTGCTCCCTACATCTTTATGACCGAAAACCACAAAAGCTATTATATTTGCCAAACGTATCTTAAAATAAGCTATAAAATAAATACTTTCCCTGAACTTTGATGTAATGCTTAGATAAGTGGGCAGTTTAGAGAGTTTAAACCATTCTACCCTCACCTCTTTTGATCGGGTTGTTCCTGCTTGTTCGCCCATCCTGTACCGTCCTTCGGCACAATAATCACGTTGGGATCGTTTCCTTTGTTTTCGGACTTCAAGCTCGGCAGGTGAGCAGGTGGGGGCATGCGCCGGGCTGCGGCCACTTTGCCAAGACTCTGCAAGCCATGTCGCGGAACTACTGGGAGAGAAAACACGGGTAGCTAAAGCAAGGGGAATGACATATATATATTTTTTTTCTTGTTTATTGTAAATTTGTGCATGTACATTGAGAGCGAAGTGGAAACCGGAGTCAATAAAGCTGATTCACAATGGGATATACACACGGTAACAAGAGATGCAAAGAAAGGAATCAAGTATCGAGAAGAAAATGATCAAACGTACCTGCGTTTTTCTGATTTTCTATTGATTTTCCCTTGTACTTGTCAAATAGGCTAAGTGAGGAATACTTGCTTTTCCCATCCTTGGACTTGGTTATTTGCCCCAAACGATCGGACATTGCGATGTAATGTCATCGAGTATGGAAATTTTTCTTTGTGCCTCTTCCCAGTGCCTTCTGATTCTACAAAGACGGGAGGAAAAGAAATGTCAACCGTAAGTACAGACCTCACTGTGAGATCAAAACATTCAACCTTCGAGGTGGAGGATGTTCATCTTCAGGGCACTTCAGAGTGTGCGAGATACAATTTCATGTGGTCGCATTCGTCACTCGTACCACGTGCACGCACCTGGTTTTGAGAGGCAGCTGAGAGAAATTAAACTCAATACGTGCGCACATAGCGCTGCCTAGCTTGTCTACGTTGCGGCGTAAGAGTTCACAAAACAATCCATACTTCCTTCAATAGTAGCACCACAATGTAACTTAAGTACAGTACTTGTGTAAATGTGCCTAGTTATTTCCATCACTGAATAATACTACGCTGTCCCAAAACAAGGGTGGGACCAAATCATGTGCTACCAGTGGAAAAGTTAGTCTGGAGTCCTGATCTACCTGACCGTGTGAGGATGGGTAGTATCTACATTTTGTCATTTGTGAATTCATGCTCGAGTATGAAAAGACACCATATTTTAAAAGAAAAAATAATTTTCAGGAGCTGCAAAAAAGCAGCAAATTGTAATTGAGGCATTCAGTTTTTTTGTTTTGTCTTTCGGTTACAAAAAAAGAGAAATGTAAATATAGGATTTATAATTTCAAAGTTCTATATATTAATAAAATAAATCCACTTTACATAAAATAAATCTCAGGTCCCCCCTCCATTGGCATTGTACAGCACACATTAGGGCGCTGTCCTTAAATGCACATTTGATTTTAAATGGGAAAAAGTTATTTGTTCTATGTCGACATGGACTGCTTTGAAACTTTACTTCACAGTTCTTGCTTATTTCATATCCTGACCTGAGGGCAGAGACACAAACAAGTCATACTTGTCTAGGACATGCTGCCTAAGTGGCAAGGTTCCTTGTGTAGGATTAATGGTATTTTGGACAAATACATACTTTAAAACTGAGTTTCTGTGATCAAAACTAATCCTGCAGACATGCTGCTCTCTATATGTCAATAGTAATGTTACGCAGGTTTGAATGAGACAAAATCACTGTGTTCAAACCAGACACCAATCAATCTGAGCGTCACCATTTGTTATGTATGATATAACAGCTCAGGTGTGTGGAGTACCCAGAGTAAAAGGGAACATTGTGTCTATTGCTTCTGGGTATAAAACATATTTGTTCTATGCTTTGATCACCACAAAATGAAGTCTGTCACATTAACCATCTGTTTGGCTTGATACCACTAGTAGTAAAGGGGAAATGTTTTTAAGCCTTTTGACAGAAATATCCTTTTAAATGTTTGTAGGAAAGCTTTAGATTGTGGCACATATGTTTAAGTTAGAACCAAGCACTCAATGCACCAGGTTAAGCTTATACACTAATGCGCTTATCCAGAGTTCACGTCTGACAAAATCCTGAAGTTACATACTTGAATAACATGAAATTGTTCACTCAAACACTCCTTGTTACCACACAGAAATATGCTGACATGCATCCAATGTTATGCAAAAACATACCGCACCTACTACTGTAACTTCTAATGGCACTAACGACAGAAGTACACAAAAACATAATCAGCTATGCAAGACACTGTAAATACTAAATTGAAATATAACGGCAATTAATTAATTGGGTTTACCAGTTGAGCTCATGTGGCCGCAAATATAAACTATAGCAATGGCAGTAAAACGAGATCCACCAACGTGTTATACATAGGAAAGCAGAATTATAATTTTTTTGATCATAAATAAAATGGTTTTGACCAAGACAACGTTAAGTTGCGGTAACATTTCGAGGTGATTGCTTAATACAAGCACCAACACGATATAGATGGAGACACAAGGCTTTCATAATCTAGGCTAAATGTTCGTGTTTCTTTGTTTATATAGATTAAAGCAATACAAAACCCCAGATGTTGTTTTGAATATTTTGTACAAACGCCTATGCTAATAATGATGGTCGTTTCAGCCGAATACCAGACATCCCGTAACGTAACTTAGGTTATCGAAGGCCGCTGCGTTGAAGCTCCGCATAGGCGTTTTTTACTGGGATTTACCAGGAAAAATATCGGTCCATCAAGTTCGATTTAGCAGAGTATTAAAACAGATAATACCAATCCTTTATACTTTCATTTCAGATAAACCCTAACATTTCTTTAAGGACCACCAAAATTGCAAACCTAGCGTTAGGTGACATTTGGTTAGCTAACGTTATGACAGCTAACATTAGAAATGCATTGAGGCCGTTTGCATTTTAACTGTTATTTCAATCAGACAATCAATACAAAACGAAACAAGCACAACATATGACTTTACAAGCTTTAAGTATAACATGCTTTTTGATGGCAGCAAAAATAACGTTTGACCTCCTTAACGTTAGCTGTGGGTGTCGTTACCTCAATGGAAGCTACTGCTAATTCCAGCACATGACACACCAGCCAGTTCGCTGCACAACAACAAAAACAACTGACGTTGTTAATATAAAACCAAAAAAGAGGCCTAGTCTATTTAGCAGGTAATTAAGTCAAAACGAATATTAACGTTAACTTACGTTGAATTGAAATGTAACAACACAAACGTCAAAAAAGACCGTAAGTGCTGTTGCTAGCCATCACTAGTCAGATATGCTAGCTGGCGACTGAAGTCAGTGGCTATGTAAACATGGCCAACAGTGGCTGTGCTTCTGGGGAGCTGTGTATCATATCGCATTTATTTATTTTACCACGTATTAGACTGTGCACATACGGATGCATTTATCATTTTCTGTATATACAAGCTAGCACGTATATATCACAACACACAGCCACTTATTCTTATTTAACATTAGCTAGCTTCGCCAGTCAAAAACTAGCGAAACAGCGATGCCGTTTAACTTCCAGTCTAAGCTAGTGTTTCAAAAACAACCTTGGTAGGCCGGGAGTTTTCACAGCATTCACATTTGTGCATGGCAATATCAAAATAGACTGCTTTTTTAAAGGGAAATCTCTGTAAAAACACACAGACCAATGTTAATATTTTCAAACGTTCGTTTTTTTTTTTTTACAGAACGGTCTCACGACAGCGATGGGAATGTAGGGCAAGGCGATTAAAAATGGCTGCTGCCCAGAACAAAGCAACAATAAAACTGGGCAGCGGAGAAAGACAAGCAAAATTGGGATATTTTCACACAACCACCTGCCTCCATAACTCACCAACTCAACGGCTTAGTGTATCTTCTGATCAGTGACGGTGATATATTTCCACAAAATGTTGTCTATTCAAAGGATGGATGGAGATTGAAAAGCCCAATCTTCATAGGTTGAACCGATTTCAGCGGTGTTGCTGGGGTTCTACCCGGCCTGGAAATGAACACGGCTGTGTGTAGGCTGGCTCGGCTCGCGACAAACGTCATACGTCACCAAAACGTCTTTGGCACAACACAACACGCGCCTCTGTTGGTTGATTCCAGCAACTACAGGAACATCATATTAATTTTAGCAATGTTCAATCAACTTTTATGAATAAATATGATCTTACAAACTGCTGTAAATGTACATGGTCCTTTCTGCATGTCTACCCCTCTACCTCTCTCCTGATCACTTTTCGAATAAAGGCAAACAGCAAAAAATAGATTTTATAATAATTAAAAAAAAAGATGTGTGCAGAATACATTAAAAGATATGTTGAGAATACATCTTAAATGTATATTGAAATTGACTCTGAAATGTAAGACAGTTTTTAATCATATTATAGCTGTGATTTTATTCCAGGTGTGACTGACTCTTTTTACTATTATGACTGATCTCCGACAGAAAATTAGTTTTTTAGTCAGTTGAAATATTTCCATCAAAAAAAGGAAAAGGAAAAACAATATGATCTTTATTCTAGCTTTTCATTTGTCTACTTAATTACTAATTTTCTCACCACTGACAGTAGGAAAAAAGATAAATTAAAGGGATGAAATTCGGGAATGAGCATGAAACAGAGATGTGGAACATTCAAATCTAGAGCAACAGATTCAATGATCACATTTCATTTCAATGGAATTTAATGATTTTTTCTCTGTATCCTGCATTTTTACTTGATTGGCTGATATTCAAAGATCAGGGTCTGTTATAAGTCAAAACAAGATCTTTCCACAGCATTGCCAGTGCTCATAACAGCCAAGACAAGCAGAGCCCTCTAGAGGGAGCACTTGTCTTACCCTTCATCAACCATTCCTTTTAAATGGCTGCAAATATCTCCTACTGATCCACCAGCACTTACTGTATCCTTTTTTTAAATTAAATAAAGTCAGTAATATTGATGTTGCCCTTGCAGATATTTAACAGAAGTCACATTGCACTGACTTAAACTGGACACAAGCTAAGAATGATCAATTGAAACAAATGTTTATTAAAGCAGATAACAGTGGGCCTATAAGATGTTTCTAGTGTAACACATAATTAACTCCAATGGGGCCCAAACCCTCTTTTTTTTTTGGTAAGTTCATTAAATCTTTATAAAGCTATTTTGCAGACTAGTGACAACTGCTTTTATTAGCCCGCGATACTTACAAGGGTGACATCAGTTGTTGTCTTATCCTAGTGAAGGAATCTTTCTGAAAATACTTAGGAAGATGAGAACATGCAAATGTCACTGACAATCTCCAGAATACCCGTCTGGCAATAAAACATGCTCAGCGCTACATACCTACAGCATACACAAAGGTCAGTGGCACCTGGGAACTGGTGGAGTCTAATGTTTCCTCAGAGTATGACACAAACAGAGCATCAAGACACAACAGCAGGAAGTGTGGCGTCTGTTGAGTCAGTGCAGAAACAGACCTGCAAGCACTATCAATCAAATCCAACCATTATTTATTAAAGCTGTGTATTG
Organism: Leptoclinus maculatus; assembly: GCA_032191485.1. Classification (NCBI taxonomy): domain Eukaryota; kingdom Metazoa; phylum Chordata; class Actinopteri; order Perciformes; family Stichaeidae; genus Leptoclinus; species Leptoclinus maculatus. The sequence goes on from JAVDOI010000017.1 coordinate 11,705,907, forward strand.
TATGACATGGCATCATGCTGTGTACCAACCAGACCACTGACTTTGATTGAAGTTTATCCAAACCCGATTTTCAACATGAAGTTGGTGTTTAACAATGCACAACACATAATCAGGTAACAAATCTTTGACTGCTGAATCTCTTTCCCCTCTGACTCTGCCAGACGTTTCTTTTGAAGCAGTTTCTGTTCCTATTTCAACCGTTTCAGGGCACACAACATTGCATTGGCCTTGTTTCCTGTCTGCTTTCTGTGGTAAGAGTTGTGTGACAGGAAACTAGAGTTAAAGGCTGTGAAGAGACACAGACTTAATGACATTCAGAAATATTGTTGCATCGATACAGTCATGTTTGCTCTCCCAGTCAAACAAACTATTTGGTCTAAAATGATGTGTATGCAGTTAACAGGCAATCGTGAGACTAAGGCTGAAACACTGTATGTTGATAAAAGCACTTATGCTTTATGTCAAGTGAAGCCCTACTTTGCATACTGAACAGAGCACTCTTTTGGCTTCACAGGTGCACTGCAAGTGCTGAGATGTAATAGAGGATCTTCACAATTCTTTTTTAGGTTGATGTAAGGAAGTAATGCTTTTAACCATTTCCATTAGCTTCTGTTTTGTGTAACAAGTAGGATTTTTTTTTTTTTTGCACACAGATTCACCCAAATTTAATTTTAAGACATTTGTAAAACCTTGTATTGTATTGTATTGAGTATTGCAGATGAACAGATGCATGACAACACCACACACCTACACCATTCACCCTGAAAATGAATAAAAACAAACAAAAGAAATAATAAAAAACACAGGCATCCACGTTTTACTGACAGCCCGCCTCATTTTTATTAATGCTGGAAAAAGACAAAGTACAAACATGACATACAGATCCCTACAGAACTACGCAAACTAATGTAGGTGACAAAAAACTGTATTTACACATCAAACCACAAAAAACAGCGGGTTTCATTCAAAGGTCCATAAAAACATTTGGAAAATAAAAGTATAATTTGTTCAAAACTGATATTTCTAACTGACATTGTTTTACTTTGTATGCCAATATTCACACACGCACACACACACACACGCACACACACACACACACACACGCTTCAGTTGTTTTGTGGGGCACAGAATCAGCATCATTGACCATACATAAGCATCTGTTAGGCTGATGTGCTGACTGCAGCAGCCTGAAATGAAAGAGCTGAAGAGAAATATCTGCGATAAAAAAAACATTAAACTCATTAAAGCATAAATGGCACATTATAAGGAAATGATACTTGACCCCATGAGAAGAATAATCAATTCTGCGCAAGTGTGACATTTGTTTTACACGAGCAGCTAAATTCAGTGGCATCCAAAGAAGTTCATATTTGATAAACATTCGGTAAGAAGAACAGAATCCCATCAGAAATATACAAACATAATAGTCATGCCAAGGAAGGAAGAATGTGGAATATCCAAGCAACATCCACTTAATATATTTTTGTGTTACAGCCAATATTATAGCCTTAGACCAAACTATTCAGTGTCCAACGTAGTTTAATTATATCACTATTCCAAAAAAGAAAAACGCGAATATTCAAAACAAATGAGAAAAGAGGAAGAGGTAGCAGGGAAGGAGGGTGTAAAAGGAAGTAAGATGGCAAAGAGGAAGAGGCACAGAGACTCAAGAGAGAATGTGGTGAATAGAAAGGGGTTCAGTTATGGATAAATGGTATCAGCTTTCATACTGCATGAGAATCACAAATTGAAAAAAAACAACAAGGAAAGAAATCTTTAAAAATCGCCAAATCATTGTGAGTTTGCAGTTGTCTTAATTCTCCTTTTATCGTTAGCACTTAATTGATGTTAAGGAGCAGTAGAGGTGCGTTTTAGTAGGTTTGACTGAAGCTACTAGGATTTGTGAAGCAGTATGAAGGTCTCGTGATGTCTTGCGACCCGCCTGTCTTGGGTGTTACATGCAAGCCAGCATCTGATTCCTAAATAGGAATGCTTCTCTGTTCACACCCTGCGATAAGAACTTCAAACCCTTACAAAAATAACTCCATCAGAGCTAAGTCCTTGACATTGTGAGGTTAGTGTATCAAATAAGCCTTGTGTGCAAGCATAGCCTTATATCAAAAGCTCAGAAAAAGGGGCTCCAGCTGAGCGTGCTGATGGAAATAAGATTCTGACAGGTGGTTGATGAGAGCCACACCGACTCCATCAAGCTAAAGTGGAGCATGCCCAGCGCAAAGCCACACACCATATCAGTTAGGTGGTGTTTCCCCAGCAGCACCCGGGACACACCCATCAGGACGGCCCACAGCACCAGCAGGATGCGTAGCGGCACAGCCAGGACCAGGTGAGACAGCAGGAACTTGGAGACCATGGCGGCCCGGCTGGCATGAGCAGCGGGGAAGGAGTAGATGTCCATCGCGACGCAGTCCAAGAAGCCCGGCGTCATCTCCCAAGGTCCTTTGCGCTTCACCAGCCTCTGGATTCCAGCCACCGTCAGGATGTCAACAAAGAGGGCTGTGGAGAAAAAAAGGGAGTTATTATATAGGCTAAAAATGTATGAAATGCTATAACCTAGACAATTCCAGTGGTGAAAGATTAAGACTCTGAGTTTTGTAAACAATACAGGACAGAACAATAGCGATAAGGGTATTGTACAGATAATTAACCTCTAAGAGTAACAAACTGCCTCAGTGGACTCGCTGTCTTCAAATAAAGCAGAAAACAACTATAGTACACATGTAAACAGATATCTTGGTGACCAAGAATAACCAATAAGGCATACAATACCGTCTAGCATTTGCTTTGAGTCCACATACCGGACATTTGCAGATGCTTTTTATAGCTACATGGCACTCCCAAAAATATCCCTACCATTGCTGTCTTTAACTTCTGTTCAAGCCTGCCATCTTCATGCACACTCAACCAGCCGCACGCAAAATAACTGTCAGTTGTCTGATAGATTGGTTATGCTGGCCTAATTCTCATTCCAGTCATCCACTGGCTGTCCTAACAGGGTCATTATTTTTAAACTTCTATTCCAGTTCCTTAAAGGCAGGCTGGCTAGTGGAGTGGAAGAGAAATCTAAATGCCAGAGGAAGAGGTGAAGGGACAAAAGAGAGGCGAGTGAGCAGGCTAGTTCAAAAAGTAATAACTGTTCAGGACATACGCTAAGCAGACAATGAAACCGGTGAGATGTGAGTGAGGACTTTGCTGCAGGGCCCAGGTGAGGTGAGTCGAGCAATGATAATGAATTTTATCAGGTGTAAATGCAAGCCTGTGTGTGGTGCCCTTCAACTGACACTTCATAGTAGGAAGATGGGGATTATTGAGCAAAATTCTGTTGTTTTTTTTTCCCCCTGAAAAGTCCTGGTTGTGTTAAAAAACTTGCTGATTGTGTGACTTCTTCATTGCCGCCAGGATTTATGTTCTTCAGTGTTCTTGGCTACAATCAGCACAGTGCAGTAACATGTCACCGAGCTATGACGAAAGAGGACTAGAACAACGCTTTATGCTGTTTTTTTTCTTTCCAATTTTAGCAAGGGACAGCAAGTCTGTCACTGACTCTAACTGACTCATTCTGGCCAGAAAATCATTTACAAATCTCAGACGCTTTGTAAAGGCGACTTTTGCTGCTCTTCCAATCTACTTTTAGAAAAGAGTTTAGCTCTACAAAGATGATAGAATAAATCAGTTTTAGGCCACTAAAAAGCTGTAAACACAACACTGACATATTAGCATCTTAAAAGTCAATATTGTGAACTGCTGTATTTACACGTGTATTTACACATCCAGCCCACATGGCGCAACATTATCACTCATTTTGGAGTCTTGTTTTCCTGATGAAAGTAAATTCACTCTCCTTTTAGCTTTGTTTTGGTCTCCACCAAACTCCTGTGCAAATAATCTGTCCCTCTAGCTGCTAAATGCTCCACTGTGTTCCCCAGCTAGTCACAAACTGTATCTGCTTGCCATTGGGTGCTCGACAGGTAGCAAACAGAAGGGTTTTTGCACTGAAGAAAGTCGCCTCATGTGGTCAAAAAGAGTTGATAAGAGTGGTGAGAGTGATCCGGAACGAGCCAAAGGCACTGCAGAGTTGGCTAATAGTTCTCTGTGGTTTTGTCACCCTGAGTGTCTCCTTTCACATACAAAGAGTCATGTGGTCCATCGTTAAAATAAAAATATCGATTACAGCCGCTTCAATTATTGTTGTATTGCTGGATTCTTTTGCTAATAGAAAGTCTAGGACTGCACACAGGTAATATAATGCTAACCTATCTGTTCCATACAGCACAATGAAAAAGGAATTAAAGACAACAGCTTAGTGATGTCATGGATATTGTTGCAATCACATCTGCACACCCGAAGCATCTACTAGTTGTTTCCTAGTTGTTTCCTTTTTGAATGAATGTATATATATGGAGAAACTAAGTTACACAGAAGAAGAAGAAACCAAAGCAGAGCTACACCTCGGTTGATAAAGATGAGAACATCCTCTGCACAGTCAAGGTCTGCTTCGGGAGTCTCGGACATGTTCAGTAGTCTTGTAGACAGTCCCAGTCATTTCAAAACACTGTATGGGAAATATTTCTGCACTGCAGTTTATACGCTGATGGCAGTAGACTGAATTAAACCAAACCTGACAGTCCAGTCTGGGCTGATTACTTCCCTGTTAGGTGAAAACAAAACAGAATTTCAGTCAGCGTTAAATATTAATTCCCCACCACTGTTCAGCATGTTCGTAGATTTTCTCCAGACAGACCTCAATAGACTAGAAATGATCCTGGAGCAACAAATAATGAACAAGCATTTGGGGCTGAACAATGTCCCAAACACAATGCAACAGTCTCCTAAATCCAGAGATTTACTGGCTTCCAATCAGAGCTTAAAGTAGCCACAGCCAAGAGATTTGTACTGCCCTTTAGTCATTAAACTGTGTTTGGTCCCAGACTGTGCATGTTGTTTGTGTACAATCGGATGCAACTCTGCAGAAAATACTTTGGACATATTTGTCATTTTGAGTCAGTACTTGATGGATGGCATCTATTGTTACAGTACATATTGGTACGGTGTAACTCATAATAAGAAGTTGCATCAACACCAGGACAAAACGCTGTATTAAACCCCTCCCCTTTAATACATCATATTGACTTTACGGAACAAAAATGTTGACGTTCTGTCTTGTTCTTCTTGCAAAGTCTGAATTTTGCTGATTTTTCTTCTTTTCTCTGTTGCTGAGGGACAATCATCACAATGTTTACAACGTGTCAATCAGAATGATGCACAAGGACTATTTTGTATCATTAAGTGTCTGAGTTTGAAAACACAAACTGGTACCACTTTCTAACAAGCCATACTTTATATTTAAAACTTTTAACCAATGGCTTTATAATGGTAAATAATACATTCATTGATATCCTACTTTATAGAGCAGTAATAAGTCAGTTATTAGTACAATTTGTAGGTGTTCATGTTGTGGAGACCCGTTTTTAATCCCAAGATCTATGAGGTATATACAAAACAAAAGATGTATTAATCATTCAAAATGCAACTTATGAACCCTTATTAAAAATGTATGTCACTGTATGGCTGGAGCATTTGTTTGCAGTTACAACACAGTGGAGGTTGACACAGCTGGCTGATTTCACATGCCAAAGACAGAATGTGAATTATAGCTTCACCCAGAAAAGGGAAAGAAGGTTGTGAGCGCATGCCATTCTAGTGACTTGCTTCTCTTGTGCGGTGCATTCTGGGTACCGAACTGCTACTGAAAGTTGTGGAGCTGGTTAGATGGTGAGTGTGGTGTGGCATTTACCAAGCAGCAGGTTGACCAGCACCTCTTGCCCTGCCAGAGTGTTACTCCTCGTGAGACACACGATAGTGCCAATGATCCACGTGATGCCGTGCCCCGTGAGCGCTAACAGGCCCACCATGGAGCGGCAGCCTCCCCAGGAGGAGGACGTGCTGGCGCACACCCCCATGCGCTTGGACAGGCAGATGTCGATGGCGAGGAGGGAGTTCATCGCTATCTCCTTGAATGAAGGGTTCAGCTGCATGCAGTCTTCCTCTGGCATTTTGCTGCCAGTGTCGGCGGGCTCTTCACTCGGCTGGCTTGTTTGGTGCTTGATTTGACCCGGTCGCCTTGCGCCGCCTCGGCTCTCGGAGGGGCCGCCACCACAGCCAGCGCCACCACCTCCGCCGACGACGCCGCCGCCGCGGGGAGGCTGGTTCAGGGATACGAACTCCGGTCTGCTCAGGACGCTGTTTCTCTCCCGCGCCCTGGATCTCACATTGTAACTCGAGGGCATTGTTTTGGATAGGGCCAAGCTCTCTTCTGTGGGCGCAACAGCCGATTGTCAATCTCCGGAAGATGATTCAAGTGGTGCGAGTTCACCACGACAGTGAAACGTCCCAGGATAAACCCCCCTACACAAGTCCTCCCCCTCCTGTGGCCTTAATAGATATATTTAGAATCACTGGAATGTGCGATGGCCATGCTGTTTATACCGCAGCCCATGCACGCTGGGAGAGTCTATTGAATGGCATTCGCCTCGGCCAATCCAGTGAAACCCGATCTACAGCATGGAGATAAAATAACAACATGAGCGTCTCGTTACGCCACAGCATGGCACAATCACACGGCAAACAGGTGCTTTTACTGCGCGTACTGCTGACAACAACAGGCTCAGTGAAGGAAATGTGCAAGAAATACGCAACACACGGTGTCGTCTTACCAAGCGAAGGATGAATACGAAGCACAACGCATCACTCTAAATCTGCCTCCATAACACCTCTGATATCCTGGCGGAGAGGAGAGGGGGGATCTAGCATAAAGCGCCGCGGGCAAAAACCTGAAACGGTTAACCGTCAGCACAACAAATCCCCAACAAAGGGCGAAGACGAGGCAGCCCAGCCACGGTGCAGCATTCGGTACTTCCGTGCGGATTTGACGTAGTTTACGCATAAACCCGATTCCACCTCTGCAGTGCTCTCTCTGCTGTGGAGCGGAGTTCTCCAAGGTGCTTAAACAGACAGTAGCAGGACCGAGGAGCACCCTGTTGTGATGTCAGCTTTATTGAGAGAGAGAGGGGGAAAGAGAGAGAGAGGGAAAGTGAGAGAGCGAGATTGGATTGCCAAAGTGCTGCAATGCTCCCAAACAAAAAGCCAATAACAAAATAAAATCACACTACATAATCAAAATATGATCGTCAGACCATAGACCATATAGATTATTTCTTACTTATCATAACCGATCACAGACATATCCAGCCTTCCCCGAAATAAATAAACTTCATTGGCATGAATGTTGATGGCAATTACAGTTGAATATTACATTACATATAAACATTGTTTATAACATAAATAAAATTTCATATTTTCATAAAGTTCATATTATTATATATGTATCCCCAAGTTAATTATTTAAGTTAATGTGATCAAGTTAGTAAACAAATGCCACTGCTACACAAATACTATAATTAGAATACATTATTATTATTATTAATATTATAACGTGCATATGTAAAGGGCCAAAATATATAATTTTCGTCATCAGTTGAGGTGAACTGTTAAAATATGTATAATTGTATCAGGCTGAACTCCCCTGCGCCTACATTTCCCGGCATGCCTGCAACCCAGAGCGGAAGTGTCGCCTCAACGATTCTTATAAAGCTGCTTCCCAGGCAGCTGAAATAGACCAATACGTAGCGGGGTGAACCTGCCGTGGCAGCGATGGGACGAGCAGGGAGAAATGACAGCTTGTGCAGGAATTTCGGCTGAACTGCATCCCATCACAGACAGGGCTGCAACTGTCGGCTCGGTCGAACTATGTGACAGCTGGCATCTTTTGTCCCTTTCGAGGCATTATAGGCTGTTTTTATTTATTTTGTAAAATCTAAGAATGGATCCGGTGAAATGGGTGCTAAAGTTGACCCGGCGGTGTCCTTTGGATGTCGCGTGGATGAAACTCGACTAGATTGCAATGCTTGTCGAAAGGATACCTCTCTCTGTGGGACGGTGAAATAATTTGCAGCTGCAAATAACGGGAGCGACTGTGAAGCAGATAACGGAATTACCTCTCGGACCGAAGAAACTGTGTGTGCCGCCGTTCACTCTGAATTTCTCCAGGATTTCACCCTGCTACAGACACTGGACACTTTCCAGTGCACTGTTTTATAGGTAGACTTTTTTGCATGTTCTTTTTGTCAGCCAAAAATAGACCATACTTCATGCAATTGCACTGCACGAGCCGTTAATCCGCACATGTATAAAATCGTTCAGTGTAACGCGCTTCCATCGTTAAATTACACTTTTTATTGTGAGGAATTGAGGCTATTGCAGATTAAATGGACATAAGGCTGCTCCACATAATATGAGCGTCACCCCTGCGCTGCCATTAGTCGTTTGTAACTGTCCGCGCGTGCACTGTCCAGCACAACATTTTTGATTATGATTCCTGTCACCAACTGGACAGAGAGCATTAGCATTTGAATGGTCCAGCGATTAGCTGGTAGTGACGTAAAGAATCACACAAAAGAGAACATGACGCCAAGATGTAACATTAGTAGTATTTGTTAATTATTTAGCTCATAATTAACCTGAACCTTTTTACGCGCATCTTTCCAATGGATGCATGTCGCCAAAAAAGGTCAAGTCCTTATGTGATAAAAGCGCATTAAGAAGGCGATGATTCTAACTTGACAGCATGAAAACATCAGTGCACGGATAAAGGAGTTGTACCTGCACTTGTTTGATGAAGTTGCGTTTACGCACCGGAAAGCATGCGCTCAACAACTATGAAGATTTCCTAGGCCTGTCTTCTTTTTCTTTTCTGAAAGTAGTTTTTGCATCAAAGATGCATGGCTTTCTGAGACAGTCTGCTGTGAATAAGCACTTTTCAATCTGGTAAGCTTTTTTCTGGAAAACATGATGTGGATCCACCTGTGGTGATTTTCTTGCTGTTTCCATGCGTCTTTCTTCTTCTCCAGACCTCTGGACGTTGTTGTGGATTGTGTTGCTATTTAATGCAATGGGCTGTATCCAGAGTATCAGGTGTAAGCCCAAGAGTTTCCGAGACAGTATCATCGTCGTGGAGGTGAACACTTCCATCGACCCCAACCCTACCAGCATCGACGAGTCATCCAGCGTGGTCCTGCGCTACAGGACACCGCACTTCCGAGCTTATGCCCGGGTCCTTGTGCCGCCAGTAGCCGGTAAAGAGACATGGACCATTGGCTGGATTCAAGCCTGTAACCACATGGAGTTCTACAATACGTATGGAAACAAGGGGATGTGAGTATCATCATTAGGTGATGGTTAGGTGATGCGCATGTGTTGAGCACATTTGGTTGAGACTCATGGACCAGGCAATAATGACAAATATTATTTTAAGGAGAATTATAACGGTTATAAGAATTATAACTGGTGAATAAAGCTCGGTTAGGTTCATTTTTCTGCTTCTATTAATTAGTTAATTTTTTGTTCCATGAAATGTAAAATATTTTTGAAGAAATGGCAGTCAAAACCTCTCAGAGCCAAGGAGACATCTTCAAATGTACTCATATTACTATCAGATATGACAAAGAGCAGCAGCAACTCCTGCTGGAACCTGAGAAAGAGTAAAAAATGTTCTTGAAAAATGACTGAAACGATGAATCTATTATCAAAATAGTTGCCAAATACCTATACCATATATTTGTTTGTACCATCAAACTCTGATTAAAACACAAGACATGTTTGGAGAAATCTCCAAAATAGAGAACTACACAGATAGTTTGTTTGAGCTCAAGCACATGAGGCACCCATGGCCAAATTGTGAGTGTGTTGGCGTTTCTGTTTTTGTATTAGACATCATTCTGAACGCATTGTTTAATGGAAATATTCTAGTGAAACTTGTCTATAGTGCATCTGAGTTGCCCAGTGGAACGCCAGCATCAGTCTGTGCCGTGCAGTCAACATATTACACATTAATATCTGTATTCAGAAAGATAAGTAAAATAAATTGAACTGTCTGTAAGTGAACTTTAATGTTCAATCAGTAGCTGAGCTATCTTCAGTATGTGGGCTTGTGGCTGCAGGCCTGGAGGCTACTTCAAAACCTGACAGATATGAGAGCAGGGCACTTGTCAATACACAGTTCTCTTGCATTCGCCGTGACAAACATGGGCAAAATCAGCTTTAAGAAAAAATGCTCATGACACAGATAATAGGCCTCTTTCTCATTTTTCAAAGTGAGAGTGTGTATGTGTGTGTGTGTGTGCGATATTGGTACACAAATGTTACAAAAGTAGCATTCTTGTATCCTGTAGTGGGCAACCACAAGCTGACATGTACCCAGAACATGCTTTATCTGTAGACATTGCAGCTGCACGTCTAAGATTAGAGACACAGTCCCCTCCCCAACACCCCAAACCCAGTATAGTCCTACATATGTGTGTGTGTGTGTGTGAGAGAGAAAGTCCTCCATTACTTTCTAAAAGTCCAGTATGATCAATGCCTTTTGTAAACTGCGTTTGTGTTTACAGTAATAGCTTTTTTTTTCATCCAAGCTTTAATATTCACTCTTTTATCTTGAATTGCCATGCTCTTTTGTCAAGTTCTTTTTTTGTTCGTGATGTGCTGTTCATATAAAAGGAACATGGACGCATTCAAAAACGTCCAATTTTGACACACAATATAGAGAAAAAAATAGAATAGCTCCCCACTTTAAAGTTTCTCTCATCTTTCAAGGTGTAAAAGATTCCTTTAAAGATTGTATTAACTACAAACAAACGGGCTGCAAAGTAGTGTGTAAGTATACGTGCTTAGGAACAAAGCTCCAAAGGCAGGACATTTTCTGTCCAAACAATACACAATTAAGAGATGACACTCTCCAAAATCATGTCAGCACAATGATAAATACAGACAGCCCACATAGACAAAGAAGACTGATCACAAGCTGGAAGTAACCAACATCTACATTCTACCCCACGTAGCCGTCACACTTAAAAAATGTACTTTCTACATCATCGCCATACCCCGGTATTAAAGTCGTTAAAGTTCACAACCACATTAAGGCCACCTATTCTTTATGTTCATTTTTGAAGCCGCTCTTAGGATGCAAGAGACGGGTCTGCTCCCACTGCTGAGACTCTCATACTAAGTAGTTTCTTTGATAGCAATAAAGCTTCAGCGTGCTGTAATTGGACCGAGCGGCTGAAGACGGTAATGTGGATGATTTCTCTGTTGGCTTCGGATGACGTGCTCTGGATTCTGCACACGTTCATCATCTTTCCTCCCTGTTTGTCGTACCCCGTCTTTTAGAGTGGCTTTACTGTGGTACAGTTTTGAACGGTTGAGCAGGATGTGTGGATTTATTAACAGGCATATGTTGATTACATGAGGCGTCTTGTGTTGCCCTAAAAATGCCAAGGTGCTAAAAATAGGAGCCGTGGCAGAAGTGAAACTAAAAAAGAAGCAAATGTATCTGTTGTAACAGTTTGATAGGATTTGCGTTAGCTCTAATGTTTCTTAAAATTAACATTACTTACTGCCAATATTCTTGGTAGAGCCGTGTGGTAGTCTACACACGACACACACACACACAGGTGGTGAGGCTTAAGCATGCTGTAATTGATTAATTAACTGCATTGGCACCCTATTTCTTAATTTCTACTGCTACAAAGTTGGTCCAATCAAATCATCGCCATCTGCCATTATGCCTCATCAACAGAATTGTGATACTCGAAACCATTTGCTCGCAACATACCATGCTGCGGCAAAGTTGAAGAAACAGGAAATGAGCTGTGTTTCCATGTTGCTCAGTAGATACACGATTTCACAATGAAAGTCATGTTCCAGATGTGTTCATTTGATTTTAAACTGGATGTTATTTAACACTATTAACTATATAAAAGGGGATATTGCTAAAAAAATATATATTTTATACAGTTGAACTTTCAGTGTTTCATTTAGTCTGGTGAAGTTTACAATGTACCAGTGTCTGAAGCTGGACGAATCCACCATTTATCCGTTCTTTGGCTAACTATTCCAACCACAACATGTGTAGCTAACCCTTTAAACGGTTTATAATCCTTTAAATGTTAGCTGTCTATTTCAGCCATCCATTACTTTTAGCTAACTGTTTAGACTGCTCTCTTGCTAACTAGTTTGCACACACAGTCACAACCTGTGTTGCTCAGGTGTTATAGCTCAATCAATCTGTGGATACATACATTGTTTTGTCAAATCATAATCCACGATCTTTCCAGGTACCCCCTGGCAGCTGCAGTAGTACTCCCTGAGCTACAAGTACCGCTGGTTGGGAATCACTGTGCTCGAGTTCATTGCAACATTTGCAATAACTGACTCAGGAGTCACAATGTGATGCAGTTGAATATATATGAATATATATATTTTGAGTGAATGTTTTTTCAAGATCCTTGCGGTTCTGTCACAAACACTCGCAACACTTATGTCAGACCATTTCGCTGTGACGAAGCAGGCAGTGAAGACAAAAAACAGGAAGTGAGCCATATCTCTGCACCGCTTTCTCTACTCATGATTAAAGTTGCTCAGCGGGTGGAACGACTCCCCATCGCACTTGTTCAAATATCGTCTGAGTTCCTGACAAAATGGAGAACTGCAAATTGTTTAAGTTTTTTTTTTAAAGAACAGAACTGTATGCGCACACACGCACACACACACACACGCACAAGGGCCAGCTATTATCATGCATGACATGCTAATCTCACCCCCTGGGTGAATACATAAATCAGAATGCGAGACCAGGCCAAGCAGGCAGGAAGTCGTGGCTGGTGATCACACTGTTATCTCGTCCGTCCTGCCGATCCTCGGCCTCAGTGAATGAAAGGTAATCTTATTCCTGCTGTGGGCAGAAAATCCATAGACGGACAGACCAGAGGTGTCAGGTCACTTGAGCCGTTCAGTGCCGCCCGCTGTGTGTGTGTCACAGTATTTTATTGTTGCATTCTGTTTTTCCTCTGCAGTTCTAGAAGATCCAACTGTGAGGCTTTGAGTCAACTCCTTGTGTCCGTCGTGTGTTGTTGGTAACGATAGCAAGAAGGAGACTTGTCACACTATTAAGATGCAAATGATCCGCTATTATACAGAGAGGATTAGACTGGAGAGCTTTTTACGCGAGGGATCCTTTGGTTTGGTTTAGTGCGCCAGAGATAAACTTCAAGGATCATTCTGGTTTGTTACAACTTGGGTCTTAATTTTGTACTTTCTGGCCATGATTCATATCAGCAACAGAAATGATGACATCAGATTTAAATTCTTGTTATCAAACTAACAGTTTCAAACATCCATGTCAGTTTACAATTTCCTGGTTTAACTTTGGTTTACTGCACTTGTGTGTGCATACAGTTGTGCAATTACGCTGTATTATACATTACACGAACGCTCGCTTCCAAAGGAAGTGGTTTGAATAAAAAACAGCTTGATTGTTGTTCGCTAGTGTTTCTTTCCCCGTCAGTTATTATAACCGATAGACATGATGACCAAAACTATAAATAGATCAAATTTGTAATAAAGTGCAATTGTCCTTTAATCACAACAGCCACATAAGCTCCATTTCTGGGTAAATCCTCATCTGTGACTTTTAATTTCCAGGTCTAGTTGGGAGCTCCCCGACCTGCGTGATGGCAAAATCCAGGCCATCAGCGACTCGGATGGGGTGAACTACCCGTGGTACGGCAACACCACGGAGACCTGCACTGTGGTAGGCCCCACCAAGAAGGACAGCAAGTTCACTGTTAGTATGAATGACAATTTCTACCCCAGCGTGACCTGGGGCGTGCCCGTCAGCGACAGCAACGTGCCTCAGCTTAGCAGCATCCGCCGCGACCAGAGCTTTACGACGTGGCTGGTGGCCATCAACCAGGCCACCTCAGAGACACTTGTGCTGCAGACAATCCGCTGGAGGATGCGGCTTCACATCCAAGTGGACCCAGAGAAGCCTCTGGGCCACAGGGCTGCTCTGAACGAGCCCGTGGTCCAGGAACAGCCCCAGATCCTGGGCAAGAATGAGCCCATCTCCTCTAACGCCATGGTCAAGCCCAACGCCAATGACGCCCAGGTGCTGATGTGGCGGCCAAAGAATGGTGACCCCATGGTGGTGATCCCACCCAAATACTGACCTGCTTCACTGACCAGACTGGCCTTGGATACCTGAACCGTATCATCTCTTATTTCTTCTTTTGTTCCTGCTCGTCACCAGCTCTCACTGCTTTAACCCTTTTCCCTTCTTTTTTTTTGCCTCTATATTCTTCTCTCTTGTGTTTCAAAAGAGACTGACAGAGAGAAAAAACGGGCAAACGAAACCACTTCTGAGAATGAGACCAGCTGTTGCTCTGAGGTGGGGGGGGGGGGGGGGGGGGCTAGAACACACTTTTGAAACTGGAGTGAACAAACTGCAACCATTCTACCTTCAAAATAGGTCGGGTCGCACTGTGCTAAACGAAATCATTGCAAAAATGAAGAACAAAAGAATTTCTTTTGTTTTTTCATTTCAGTTTTATATTTTGGCTGTTTTGGGCCAAGTGATATGGGGTTTGTGAGTGTGGGTGGATTTAAGTATTTACACGACCATGTCTGCACACATGCTACACACATGGATATGCACAAACCTTGTGTATGAATACCCGTTGTGTTTTTATTTATGGGCTGGGAAGAGTGCATTTAATTGTGTTTGTTGTTGCACTGGGTGACATACTAGATTTTAGGACTTTTTTTAAAAACATGCAAGACATTCAATCCATGCTGCCTTAAGTTTACATTGCTTCCCATTGCAAACTTTTTCGCCTTAAACACAGTGCAATGCAGTATTTTTGCTCAATTGTCCAGTCTCTTCCAGACATGTTGGTGCTGGAATGTGTGGGTTTAGAACAGGGACGATACCACAGAAGAAGACCCGGGTCTGAAGGCTTTTATGTTCATGTTGCATTTACATGACAGATGTATTGTCTCACGTTGTACAACCAGCAGTATGCGTATAGACACAGTTATACAACGCGACTAACTAGTTGTGTTTCAAGTGCATTATGCAACAGAAGTGATGCTCTGTACTGATACCAGAGAACACCAGTGAAGCCAACCCTCGTCAATAGCACTCAACACAATAACGTGCAATAACAACTTGAGCACAAAGTACTCAATGGCACTCCTCAGCTAACCTCATTTAATTCACTTTATTCCGTTCATAGGCATTGCTTTCAACATCAGAACACTTATTTTCCTTTCTCTGTATGACTCCATCTCAGGGCCCCTTGTCTCACTTCCTTCCCTTCTCTCGTAGCATCCATCCTGTCTGGCCTACTCTTTCTTACCACAGTGAGTAACTGTGTTTGCATTGCTCACATTGAACAATCAATACTTTGATTAATAAGCAGCTACAGACGGGAGAAATAACTGGGGACTTGATAACATGGAGAATGAAAACAGCAGGATATGTGCAGGGCTGTCAGTCTTGACAATCTTATACACATTTTTATTTAGAATTGTTGCCTTCCTTTAAATCAATAACGCCCCTTTTTCTTTCTGTAATATTAAAACTCAAAACATGTCTCTCATGTTAACGGTGGTATTATCCCTCATAATCAATAATCTGCAATCCTCATCTACCCCAGAGTTCTTCCTCCCCCTGACTTCCCCTCTTCTTTCTCTCGTTTTTTTTTTTTTTGGTCTGTTGTCGAGGCTGAAGAGCAGAGCAGGAGGCATGCAAGTTTGATCCCGACTGCTCGGTTGGCATATAGATGACCCACTTCTCTGCCCTGCCAGTTGTAGCTCTCGCTGCAGAAACGTGGGGGTTTGTCTCCCTTTATTTCACCGCCAGCAAATGTAAGGCACAAACACGCATACAGAAAGAGCTCTGGTCAGCTAGACACCAACATTAAATGAGATGATGCCTGTTTGGCTGTTAATCTTTGAAAAGTGCATCAGCTGCAAACTCCTGCAAACACTTAAAAGCAGAGAGAAAAGCTGATTTTGGCATCATGGGAAGCCAAAATATGGGTATAAAGTTATTTATGCACACATAAGCTTTTAGAATCTGTTAATCTGTCAGTTTTTTATCAATTAATGGCCAGTTTTTCACTTTCAGATGTTACAAACATCTGAAAGTTCTGTGTTTTTGCCTCAAACCAAAGAAATATTTGACGTGCAAGTCTCACCTGCTCATGTATTTCACAAAGATCAGTAAGCTGCTGCTATTTCAGTTCATCAGCGTCTCCTTACTAGCGACTGTACAAAGCCTTTATCCCTCAAACTCGGTACAGGTTTTGTGTTTTTTTTTTAGGACATTATGTCCATTTAACTGTACAAAACTAAATAATTTTGTGAATTAACTCATTAGGCAAGTACTATGATTTGGCCGATATTTCTACCAAGGAATAATTTGACATTTTGGGGAATAGGCTTATTCACTTTCTCGCAGAAAGTTAGAGGACGAGATTGATTCCACTCTCATGTGTGTAAGCTACATATGAAGCTACAGCTACGGCAGTTAGCTTAGCTTAACGAGGCTGTTTAATCAGCGGGTGTTTCAATGCTTTATGCTAAGCTAAGCGTGTCCCGGCTCTAGCTTCATATTTAACATGCAATATCGAGAGCTTAGCTGAACCAGAGCTCAAACATCAACTCCTGATGTCCACTTGATGCCACAAACTGAACTGCTTTGATCACATCATAACTACATTTTAAGCTTACACATGGCTACATGTAGACACTCCTGCTCGGCTCAACCGCGATAGCCTTTGCTCCAGGCTGGGTCGCAGGGCGAAGGGAGAAGAGAAGTAAGAGGCTGTTGGGGGATTGCTGTCATAATTAGATCTGCAGTGACACACTTGCATGCCCTAGATGGGCTGAACTGTGCCGAGTCGGTGTCATGCAAAGCAATGGCCGGCTAAAGTCATTGGTTGAGGTTTAAGTGAGGTCAAACAGCAAAGGTCAGAGTCAAAGTGTTTGGGTGAGGCGAGCTGTCAAAGTCCTAAAATGTACTGCAGACAGTCGAGCGGCGGTGGCCGGAATGAATATGAAGGGTGACAACAAATTAAATCCATTTAGAGATTATAGCCAGCCTAAAATAAACAGTGACATTTACCAAGCCCAACTTGGATGTCAAGCACAAGTTATTTCAATTTGTGGTTTGTTTTGAATGCAGCAGAGAAAGCTCATGTTATAAACTCGGCGACCTCTCACCTGACGTAGTATTTGTATCTGCTTCGTAATGTCTTGCAATGACCCATGGACACCGTGGATAGTACCTGAGCTGGACTACATTTAATGTTATTAAACCTTGACACGCAGATGTTTCCCGCCCTCACAACATGCACGTGTGTGTGTGTATTCATGTGAGCGTGTGTGTGTGTGTGTGTGTGTTAAATCCCATTTGAGGGACTTAGGCAGGATGAGGAGTTCCACTGATGTGCTTCTGCTGTGATTCTCATGATTCTTTCTCTCTCTCACACAAACACAGTGCCTGAAAGGTTACGTCACACACACACACACACACACACACACACACACACACACACACACACACACACACACACACAAACACCCTGGGGGGGAAGGAGCAGGCCTGGTGTGGTATCTGATTGTCACAGCAGTACATTGGCAGTGAGAACTCATTCATCAGCCCTGCACGTGGACTGTCTGAACACATGCACATGCTACAAAGCCATATGCACTGCACAAACACACCTGTTTACTATAATCAGGAAGTGATTCATGCTTTAATGTGAAAGACAAATGGAAGTATTGAGGTCATTGAGCGGGTGCCTGTCAACTATCAACAGCATATATTGTAGGATAATGGCACTAATTGTCTTCTCTGTGTGTGTGTGTGTGTGTGTGTGTGTGTGTGTGTGTGTGTGTGTGTGTGTGTGTGTGTGTGTGTGTGTGTGTGTCTGAATCTGTTAGGGTGTGTTAATGTGTATTTTACGTTAACATAACAGAAGAACTTCATAAATGCTTTATGTGCTTCCTTAAATAAGCCACAGAAAAACAAAATGGCACATTGTTTGTTTGCTGTTTGGAGGGCCAAAGGTGCCAAAATTGGACAAAGCCAAAACTATGCAGTAGGACATTGCTCATGAACTCTTGGCATTTAATACCAGGCCTGTTTTCAGTTGTTTCTGATCGTCATGTAGTTATTGAACTCCCCACGAAACATCAGTGAATCAACAAACCCTTTATTTAAACCAATGAGACATCCCAAGTTCACAGTCGCGATCGCCTGCCTTCATTTTCTGACTTTGACTTGTGGTTCTATCCCATGAAATTTAAAAGTTCATCTTGCTGTTTTCCTTCAAAAATGAAATCAACACAGTCCCCGTGGTTCAAATACAACCCCAAATGTAGCACAGAAGATCAAATGAGCGACTTTGTACGTGTCTCATTTTGTTTGGTTTGTTTTCCGCATATGCAGCACTGAAATAGTTAAAGCAGTTTGTGTACTTCTGTTCAGCTTTGACTTTTACACCAATACTTGAAAATGGGTCAGTTCTGGCAAATATTGAAAACTGTGAAAATGCACAACACTGGGGAAACAAACCCAGAAAAAAGTAATATATAAAAAGGTCTTTTTCATGAATTAATAAAATGTACAAACATTATCATGTCTTTCCTTTTCCTTTTAGCTTTAATGTGGAGATGTCTGGCAGATTTACACTCTGCATTGCCTTCCTTAATGACTAATTATACTGAATATGAATCTACTAGTTTCATCCAAACATGTGTCACTTCAGGGGGAAGGGGGGTCCTTTCCAAACATGTTGGGCTGTGTTTTTCATTCACTGCACAAATCAAAGAACCAGATAGCTTCCTGAGCCGCAACAGAAAGAAACGTAGTCCTGAGTGCCCAACTGAAAAATCTTGAACGCCTGAATAGGAACAAACCCCCGAGGCTGCACATACATGGATGAGCACATGATGCACTGTATGCCTCAGCCTGTCAAGAGATTTCTACAGCATCAGAAAAGATGTTACTACTCTATAGAGTCTCTTTTTGTCGACGGCAGTGATTAAAAGCAATGAAAGAAGATGGAGTCAAGAAAGGACGTGCAATGGGAGAAAATCAAAGGAGGATAAAGAAAGAAAAATACAGTTAAGAGCCTTTAAGGACTATGTTGATTTGACATGCAGTGGACAAATAAAAGAAAAAAGAAAAGAAATAAGGGAAAACCTATGAGAGAATGAGAGAACTTGAATTGTTCCTGTTTATTGCGAAAAATGACAAAAAAAAATGACAAAAAAATGACAAAAAAAAAAAAATTCCCATTTTGCATATGAACCTCAAAACTGCGACAATTTCAGAATTCATCAGCAGCACAATTTATTTCAGGGGTGTGCAGTGTGTCTGCCTTTCGGTTTAAAGAGATTGCCTTTACAGCGGGGGTGAAAGCTGGGAGAAAGAAATACTCTTACAGTGTCTGTGTGGAGAATGACTCTTTTCATTATCTCTCCTCCATCTCTCATTGTTGACTCATTCACAGTTCCTTTCAATCTTATTCTTTTATAGGTTTTTGGATTTGATTTGAAAGATAAAACTGGCAATATATTGTATTTTTCTTATTGTCTGTTAATCCCATTAAAAGACCAATACTTTTCTGACTTACCTCCCCTGTCTGTGGCGGGTACATCCTTCCAAATGTCAAAACATATGAATCTGAATTAAGTCATTGGAATGCAAGAGGGTACACAAGTATGCTGAACAGCAATAATAGCAGATGAGTTCTTTTCCACCTTGCGTCTGCCCTGCACCTCCGTTATAACTCTTTAAGGAGTCCTCAAAGGACTGCAAAACGCTCTATTGGGTTGCTTAATTTTCCGTTCATCACTTGGTTTATACCACATTAAGCACGTGGGTAAGGGCTTAAAGTTAACCTTTAGTCTACAGCGTTAGCGGGGAGCTGATATCGTCCCTTTCGGTACAGAATCCCTGCAGATATGGAGGACAGGGACTCACAAATCTTAAGACAACTTTGGGATTTAGCCACTGGTGGCTTTAATGAGAACTGTGGAACGTCTGGTTAACAGTAGAGTAGAGAAGACAGAGGGGCTGATAAGGTAAAGTGACGCTTTACGGTTTAATATCCGGTTTACTAAAAATGATTGATCCTATGACGCGTCCATATACCAAATGAACTCCCCCCCCCAGCAGCAGCTTCTGCATGCCTGGTTGGACTGTCTGTGCTATCCTGGTCACATTCCTGAGCTTTACATTCACAGCTATATTTACTTGACTCAGAGTCTGTGAGCATGTTGCAGTGTCTCCCGGACATACATCCACCTGTCCCTATTTGTAATACTAAATAATCACTGTGCCACTGTATCTCCGGCACCAGACATCACTATTAATACTTCCATGGTTCAAATGCTGGAGGTGAAATAGCTCTCCATCATTCTTTGTGATCTCTGGGACAATATTGGGATTTATTAGCCACTGATCCACAGAAATGCACTGGCTCGGCTATTTTGGTATGCAAAGACCTCCATCTTTACAAGGATAGACCTCTATATCACTCTGTTTGGAGTAGGACACTTTATGCCACTATTTCACCTCCAACGTTACAGAACTTGCAAACATGGAAGTATAATGCCTTTGAGTCACCTTTATATTTTAGTATAATAGAGAATTCAAAGGCATATTTGTGAGGATGTGTTAATATTGGCAAATATTTAGTCTATCAATGAAAAAGAAGTCTGATGGAAACGTCAGTTTCCGACTATTTCCTGATTCCATTATTTGTATGCAGTGTGGACAAAGACCAGGAATGAATACTCTCTGAGAGCACTGTGCTGTACATGTTTGTTATGAAGTGATCAGAGACCGATGAGGTCACAAAACTGCATCGTGTTTGGTTCCTTGTGTGCTTTCAGGGATGTAATATCCTGTTTGGCCTGTCGGATTCTAAGTCAACATAAACGGAACAAATGAATGGAGGGAGAAAGAAGGAAAGATTTATATTAAGCGACATACTTTCCTTCAGTCACAAGATTTTGATATCCCTGTTGATAGCGTCACTCTGCAGGGTTTCTGCAGGGTTATTGAAGTTACATTTTAGACTAAAGTCCTTTTCAATACCACATAAAATGCACTTTAATATCCATTTTATGACCATAGCGACCACAGTGAAAGTATGATTAAATCCTTTGTTTTCTAGTACTTTCCAGCATTATATCACAATAATGATGCAAAATTGATGTTTTTAAGTATATAAATCATTGTTGCGCTCAAGCCAGGCACTCACATTGCAACCCCTACAGTTACACAAGATTGGTGTTTAAACAACAAGCACATCTGGACTACATCTGGACAGACTAATCCTTAAATAAGGACAACAACTGCTTACTATACAGTACGGCGTGATTTCCATTTAAATTACTGATAGCCATTAAACACTGAACATCCCACAAGCGGGGACAAGGGTACTTATAGGCAAACCTTAATTGCCATCAGTGTAATTACAGCACGTGATGTTGTTGGCTCCTACACCTCCCACACTCTGCCAAGGCTTTTGTAATAAACGCAGACATCACAAGCAGCTCCTGTGGGAAAGCATCATTTACACAATCATAAGCTGAACTACTTCATGAAAAGTTAATATGAACACCTCATCTGACCCGTGCCTGCCTTGTGCATAATTCAATTCTGTAAATATTAATACCTTCACTCGCATGAATAAAACATAAGACTTGGTCTCCTTTCATTTCATAGTTACTTTAATTTCTCTGTACAGTTTAAAGGAGCTTACAAAAGGTCGGATGAGGTCTGAAATAGGTAAGAAAAAGCAGACAGAGCAACAGTTTTTGAAAGATTTAAATTACGAACTCAATTTTCTAAAGAGACACTGATCATTCATCGCAGGTGATGACGCGTGTCCTCGTGGTGATATAGGGTCACGCGTCTTGGCTGATGAACACCCCTCCCTTTGTAATCTCTCATGTGGTGTTCTGACTGTTGAGAGAAGTAAAAAAAAACATCAACACATTTAATTTAGATTGACAGCAGTAAGGACAGCGTGTGAAACAAAGACTGTCACGTCTCGTTAGTCCACGCTGCTGTGCCACGTGTAGCGCCTCCATATATCTAAAAACAAGCCGTTCAGTTATTCTCCAACAAAAATGCACTGAATATACCTGGTACCACTTTATATTTATAACTAATAGCTTTATTAATCAATAAATAATATATTAATGTTTTATAGATCAGTTGCAAGCCATTTATGACATCAGATTTGGGGTTGCCACAATCCTAATGGCTGGTATTTATCCTCTCTTTTTTTAATAATGCAACTGGATCATCACTTCTGCGGGTGTACATGTTAATAAGTCGTTAATAATGGGTTATAAACATCAAGTCTACATCATTTATTAACAATTAATAAAGTCATTAGTCGTATAACTAATACTATACTTTATAAGGGTGTCTTAATAGAAAGTGTTCAGCCTACAAAACTTGAGCATATAGCCAGCAGCACACAAAATAATTTCTTAATCCTACGTCAGATCGCTCAAATATGCTACAAAATAGAAACAATACTGTATCTGTAGGTGGGGTTTTAGAATGAATACACATCTATCGGGCAAAGGCTAAAGCTACACAGTGCGAATCATTTTTAAGCATTTGCTAACGGAGCGAAAGCCAAGAAACAACAACAGATTGGATCAGTACCCACATCGGCTGGCTGACATTATCCGCAATCAAACATGGATGCATGCTGAATCTTTTGCAATGTCTCATCAGCAGACCTTTAGATTTGTATTGATGACCAAAAACTGGATATGGAGTCAGTTAATTTATGTATCCTAAATTTGAGCAGTATTTGCTGACACCGGCAGTGTTTAACATGCATCCAAAATGCAAGACGCTTGCTTAGCGAAAAGGGGGAAAGTCTAGATTCAGCAAATGAGAGAATTAACTACTGCAAGTGTTGACTGAGATTCAAGAGCGCAAACTGAAATAGTCCCAGAGGTTTATTGGCGAAATAATGCAAGTCTTCTGCTGCAAAACAGATTCCACACGGTATCAAAACCACCGCAAATCAACTTATACCTCAGGAGGTTGGAGACGATAACCACAAAGTTACTTTTGCGATCAGTTCTGACAAAGTTGATTGATGTCTTAGACCATAAGCTCAAGCTCAAACTGAATGCCAGCGCTATAGAAGCAGGGAATGCTCACCTGAGTGGGAAATTTAGAGGTGACGCTGGGAAGCCAGCTGTGGCTCAGCTCACACACACTTCAACAGAAAAACAGCTTTTGTGGCAAAAGCAAAAAGGGGCGAATGTCAAGTGTGCTTGAGATACTGTCAGAGCAAGACATGCACTTAAACAAGTCTGTTGTCCGTCCTCTGGAGGAGTTTATTGTCTCATTTTAGATGTTCCCCGATGTTTACATTTGAATGATGGAAAAGGAAACTTCCCCCTGACATCTGTGTGAATGCCTGACATCCATGGTCGAGTCTGTTAAGACGTTGAACCCATTCTCAGTAATCCATTCACATGCGGACTAAGTGTGGAAATTGCTGTTGCATGCACATGTTTTTCTAGTGTCACACGTAAATGGAGAGGGGGTGTCGACTTTCAGGGCTCACTTTATGGATACTTGGAAGACGAAATGGAGTTTGATTTAAATTAAAACTCTCAGTATAAAGCTCCTTTGAAGTATCAGGATAAGTAATGACACTGAACTGCGTAATCCCTGTGAGTCACTTAAAGACAGAGAGGGAAAGAGGAGGAAAGAGGAGGAACTGAGGCAGGTAGGTAATTAAAGGCTGCGAGGTTGGGATGGACTTACTGGTATCGCTCGGGTGTTATTTATCATGCATGGTGTCAGTGCTGCTATAAGGCTCAAAGCTGTGCTTAGTATTTGATAATGAATACTGGCATACACAAAGTAATCATGTCCTTACATTCTAGTACCAGTATATACAGGTCTGTGTAACAGCAGTTAAAGAAGGGACAGACATGCAGCTGGGGGCGATGAGTTGCAACATGCACACAATAACATTTTGAAATGAATATTAATAGTAAATGTGACAATGCAAGACAAAGACAAAGTATAAAGCAAATATATTGTCCCTTGCTTTGGGTTTTTAGCAGTGGGTTGTTTTTGAAAAAAGCCACTTTTACTAGTTATCTTTTTGGCGGGTAAAAATATTTTACATGCCAAAATCAATCAAGGTAAAGGAATATAACAATTAACTTCATAATGTGTGGACTAAGAGAAGATTTATGTTCTTAGACTAGCGGCTCTGCAAGGCGGTACTTAGACACTTGAAGGTAAAAGCTAACATGATCATAATGATAATATGCCGATGCTAAGCAGTTATGTTAACTGAGTTCACCATCTAAAAAGTGTTAGCGCGCTAACATTAGCGACTTAGCAATAAACAAAACAAAGTAGGCTACAGCTGAGGCTGATGGGAATGTTGATAGTTTTGCGTGGGTAACACTAAGTGAAATGTTGACCTGAATGAAAGGTGGATGAAAGGTTATTCATTCTAAAAGGGGAACATAAATGTCCGTACCAAATTTCATGGCAATCCATCAAATATTTGTCGCGATATTTCAGTCTGGACCGATCGATCAACATTGCCGTCCTTTAAACTAACATGGTTGAAAACCAATCTGGTTACAAATAGATTTCCTTTGGTATAATATTACGAATACAGGTGGTCTGAATCTTATTCTGTTGCTCTGCAGAGTAAGAAAAAAAATGGACGCTGGTAACCTTAGATCTGCAGTGCACCACCATGTCAGCATGGTGTGCAGAGAGAAGAGAAACAGAGGGCGAGGTCTCCCTCGCCCGTCAATGGATTAGTGGATTTGGATTATCTGGGCAGACAAAATTACCCATTAGGCTCTTTTCAGAGGAGCTGCTGGTCACCCCACACAATAGTGTGTACAGCATGGCTGGCACATGTATGGGAGACACCCGAGTCACCAGAATCACTAGCATTCACCACTGTTCATAGGAATGCCTTGAGACCCAAAAGGTGCACCCACTGGGGAGTGAAGTGGCACATGTAGAGATGATGAATGTGTCAGCAAAGCAACACAGGATGTGCTTAAGAGCTGCTAATCATCACTTACTTGGTGGTAGTGGTGGGGGGAGTGGTTTTGGCTAAGCTATTTTTATCTGGATTCCAGGAAGACAGCTGCCATCCTCCCGAGTGTCGGTGAGACTTTCCATCACCAGGAACAGCGCCACAAAGAAAGAAGTTACTCTCACTATTGTTACATTTGTGGTGTAAGGATAATAAAAACAACTCTTGTCATTAATGCTTTCATAGAGGCCAGTTGTGGATTGGGTGCTGAAAATCTCATAATCTCATCCGGTTTAGTTGAAAGCATTACAGCCTCTGTAATCTGCCAGTGTGTCCAACTGCAACTCTTTACCTGAGACATCAAAAAGAGCAGACGCTGATCAAACATCATTGTCATAATTGTGATAACGCCGCTTATTATGCGTCTTCAGACAGAAACACAAAACACATTTATCATTTATTTGCATGCATTATTATTATTCATAAAAACCGAAGACTTCTGAAAACCGGCGTTTCCGTTTTCCGTTGCCGGCCGGCTTTTTCGCCGGCCGGCTTTTTCGCCGGCCGGCTTTTTCGCCGGCCGGCTTTGTCGCCGGCCGGCTTTTTCGCCGGCCGGCTTTTTCGCCGGCCGGCTTTTTCGCCGGCCGGCTTTTTCGCCGGCCGGCTTTTTCGCCCATAATAACAAGCCGCGGCTGATCCGTCTCTATAAGAGGCCATCTCATGATTTTATTTTCACAATCCAAACGTTAAACGTATTGCTCTGCAATGTCTTTCCTCGTCTCAGCCCCCTGTGTCATGGTGTGTGGAAGAGTCAGGAAACTTGTCAGGCTGGCCATTTGATTGGCTGAGCTGCAAGCCTCTGCTGTTAAGTTTCGTTTCACGATAGTCTTGAGTCGTTGAGTGTTCAAAAACAAAGCTAGGTCAAAAAATAAATAAACCACACCAAGCAAAACCCTACAAATGTTATAATTTCTTCCATATCTTTCAATTTGAACTCGTACTACTCCAACTAAGCTCTGCTGGCAAGTTTCACTTTAGTCACGTGCTCGCCCACTGACCAATCACAGCACACCCTGGACTTCGCGGCAAAGCAGCACCTGGACGTGTAACGTTGACGGTGGAGTAGGCCGGCTGGTCTGGGGGTAGTGGCTGCTAACACTCAAGAAAATGCCCAACATGTCAAACTAAAGATCTGATTGGTTGAACACGTCCCCATTCATTTTAAACGGCACATAGAAGCACTTTTGAGTCTGAAGGCCTGGGGCCTCTCTTCTACTGAGAGACACAGAGGTGAAATCTGATTGGATAAAAGCTCTACTTAAAACAAGCTGCACTGGAAGCAGAGCAACTGAGGAAGACAGTAGCTGTGCAATGAGAAAATAAGATAATGGGACAAATATTTTTTTTTATTAAAATACATGTCGTGTATTTAAGAAAAATTATTAAATTATAAAATAGCTATAACTTTGTGATTCTGTTTAGATAGATAGATAGATAGATATAAACTTTATTTATCCCCAGGGGGAAATTTGTTTGTAGCAGCAGCAAGTTACAGAGTAGAATAAAATATGAAGTATGGAAATGCACAATATATACAGTACAATAAAATAGCAGAGCAGATATTGAATTGAAAATAGAATAAAAAATAAGATAAAATAGAATAAAAATAAAAATGCACAGTATATACAATGAATTAGAATGGTATCAAATGAACAACTAGGTAAACTAACCAAACTGAACAGTAGTGCAAGGATCATGGTATTAAATTAACTAGGTAAACTAACCAAACTGAACAGTAGTGCAAGGATCATGGTATTAAATTAACTAGGTAAACAAAACAAGCTGAACAGTAGTGCAAGGATCACCAACAACAGCAAGCAGGTGTTGTAGTCATTTGAAGGATGATGATCTGGCCAGCAGAGAAGGCTTTGCAGGCCCTGACAGCCCGCCACTGACTTACACCTATGACGCCAAATCCAAACAGATCACAGGAAATGTGCATGAGGCCACCACACACCCCACGTTCCTCCTGGACTGGTGGACCCTTTACTCCAGCGCTGTGGTGCCCATGCTGCAGGAGCAGTACGGAGACAAGCCTTTCCACTCCGGATGTGTGGAGGTGAATGATCATATTTGTTTTATTCGACCTGCAGGCTTCCAGTTACACTACAAGTATTTGTTATGAGTCTATTCCATCAGATAATGGGCAGAGTTTGAGATTTAAAACCTTTTTTAATTTATTTTTTACATTGTTTGGTTGATTCCATCTGTGGTGGACCAAATGCCACAACATCGATGTCTCTTGATTCAGCGCCGCGGATCCCCATCAGCATTCTCCCACAGCTCAATTTAGCTCCACATGCGAGTCAATGAATTCCTCACTGGAGACGGAGGAATGAGCTGCATATCAAGGATTTAGCATTAATTAGTGAACCGTGTACACCAGGTGCCATGCCATTCTTCATGCCACCTCGAATTAAACAGAATTTAGTTTTGTATGACTATCCTTAAGAGGTGATTCTCCTCTGTATTAAGGAAATACTAAGCACAGCCATGCCCTGTGATGCTGTGAGATGATGTTACAATGTCAAGAAGTTTTGGTAAACATTAAAGTCAATAAAATGGTATAAAACCAAAGTATCATCTCTCCACTTTGCAACATAATTTATCTAAGCAGCATGCTGAAGGCTTTAGAATCTAAAGCCTTCAGCATGCTGCATGATCTAAAGTTTAGATCATTTAACACTTTACTGCTTCCATGAACATAAAGAGACAATACATTAGACACTAATGTTTTTGTTCCCTTTCATAACCACGAGAGAATAAACATAATAAATAAGCGATTAACATGATGCATTAAAAGAAATACAATTTTGAATAGACAAATATTTTGAGACATTTTATTTATTTCCACACTTTCATGTAAAAAATATATCAACGGGGGGGGGTTTACTGCAAAAATCATCTGAAAAGAAATATATAACTTTTTTCACCATAGACCACATTACAGTTGAGCATGTCCGGCGTGTTTCATTTTGGTTGTAGGCAACATTTTTTGACATTTATTTACAACCGTACTGACATATGCAACTGGACTGAATTTGAATTTGTATAGACATGTAAAGGACACCATTTCCCATCATTCAACGAAAAACTGAACTGTTCAGGAGACTAAAAGTTTTTGTGCATTTCTATGCTTAAAAGTGCAAAAACAAAAACTTACAAATGCTGGACACAAAATGAACTAGAAACCAAAATCGCCCTGCAGTATGAATGTTACAACAAAGAATGACTTCATAAATGTGGAACAACGTACTACACTTTCTGAAGAAGGTCCTGTTTATAAAAAGATGATTTTAAGTTTTCTATGACTTTTTTAAAAACACGTTTAATACTCGATTCTCCTTTGTCCTAAGAACACATTAAGATCAGGCATAAAGTTCCCAAATGAATATATAGAAGTAAATATAAATTGCAAACTGAAAGCTGGTAGAAAACCTTTTCTATTATATACAAAACCTTTCTAGAAAAGAAAATGCATGTATATCTTCTAATTCACTTTTCTTTATTTAGCCCGAATGCAACACAATCTCCGCCCCTATTCCCGTCACACATTATGCGGCACGAAGAGCTTGATTGCAGAAAGCACTGTAGCAGTGACGTGGACGTTTAATAAAACTAGCTTCTCCAACTGGCAAATGTTTGTGGACTTGATCTGGAAGAAGAAACGACAGACAAAGCAGAGAGGGAGAGATTATTGAGAAGAGTTTCAATGCCAGTTGTAATATTATTATATTCATCACAAGCTCTGTACAATTCTTTTCCATTTGAAGTTATGGTGCTGTTCTATTTCTGTCAGCATGAGATGGATATGGCTTCAATAAAGTGTTGGAACCAGAAGGCCGATATTAAGTGATGCTGAGGAGCTTCATATGTTTAAATAAGACAAAAAGGGATTATAAAGAGGAAAAACAAACAAGCAGTAGAGCTGGACAGCTTCGCAAGAACAAGAACAAGAATGTCTTTTGTAATTTATCAAATATCACTGTAATTGAAATGGAAATATGATTTTTTTTAAATGGTTTTCTTTCAGCCAATGATGGATTTAGGATGGGCCGGGGATTTCTGTTACTTTGTTATCTAATTTGAATGTGGTTATTTTGTGGTCTGGTGTTTTGGGGTATTCAATTGTGGTTCTATATGCAAATATAGTTTCAGTCAAATTATAGAGGCTTGTTTTGCATATTAACTATAAAATAATAATGTAATCCAATGAATGAGTGCAGTTTAGCAAAGCAGCATTGATATGAATGTACTATGCAGGGAAGTCACAAAAGAACCAAGTAAAAGAGACGGAGAGAAGGATTATTAACAGCATGCGAGCATGTCCAATGTGCTAAGCCTCGTCTCGAAACACTCCGGCACACTTCAGAGTGTATTTCACTGGGACACACCCCGGGGAACTCTGGCTGCCATGTGACACAGAGAGAAGCAGCATAAACGAAGGAGAGGTAGGAAGGTGGGATTGAGGGACGAAAGACCGAAAAGGAGAAGCGGTAGTGATGGGAATGAAACTAGAATCACAAGGGGGCAATTAGTAAGGAAGAGCTAGGAGAATGATGTATATTTTGTACGGTAAATTTGATCTATTGGACATTTTTAAGCAAGATTTTAATACAGTGAAATAGCAATAAAGCTCAGTTTGAATCTAAATGAATAAAGAGAAGAGAAAAAGGCAAATAAAACGAAATAGACGAGGGGGTATTACATCTGAAAGGTTCTATGGGGAATCGTGTTGTGGTAGAACGATGTGAGCTTCACCACAAGCACAACACACTGCTGCCAGGGAGGAACAGGGACATGTGGGTCTGTCCATTCATTGGTTCATACACACACAAAAAGACATCAATTCAAATGAAATGTGTTGACCACACTTACTGGTTTGTAGACCCAAAGGTGTTTCCAGAGAATCCTACCAAAATGGAGAGAAGTGATTAATCGGGGGATCGTAGCAATAAAACATTACGACTGTGGAATTTGCGCCCAAAAAGGTAATGCAATGCTCATTTCAGACGTACGATGAATCACTACATACTGGGTGGGAAACTACAATTAGGATTTGCAGTGCTTGTATAAATTTATAGGATGAAAAACACTGGACTGAAAATGCTTTGTTGCCATTACTATTAACATACTGAAGAAGAATCGCACGCCGACTACACTTGAGCTACTGACCGTGCTGCTTAACAATATGTAACTAAGTGCTGGTGAGCAAGAGGACATTTGAAGATGACGAGGGAAGAAAAGAAGTAGCAGTCTCACCTCCCGCCTGTGGCTGTTGTCCGAAGCCTGAGAAGCTGCTGGGCTGACTTCCAAAGCCGGAGGCCTGTTGGGCGAGGGCCTGTTGGGCGAGGGCCTGTTGGGCGAGGGCTTGTTGAGCGAGGGCTTGTTGGGCGAGGCCCTGTTGGGCGAGGCCTTGTTGGGCGAGGCCCCCGAACGACGGAGCGCTCTGAGTGGCTAGAGCGCCAAAGGACGGGCCGCTGGGCGGGGAGGCAAACCTGAAAACGGAAGCAGACACGGAAGGCTTGATGTGGTTTAACAGCAACAAAAACTGTACATA
Organism: Leptoclinus maculatus; assembly: GCA_032191485.1. Classification (NCBI taxonomy): domain Eukaryota; kingdom Metazoa; phylum Chordata; class Actinopteri; order Perciformes; family Stichaeidae; genus Leptoclinus; species Leptoclinus maculatus. Next base: position 11,736,579 of record JAVDOI010000017.1, read on the forward strand.
TTCCCTGACTAGCTGCTACTGTGTGTGTGTGTGTGTGTGTGTGTATTGCGAGATGGGAGTTTAAGAGGTAATCCCACTCCCCTTGACTCCCATGAGGAAGAATGGGGGAAAATAAGCAAAACAGAGGGGGGAGAGAGCAGAGCAGGCCAGTTTAATCTGCAGGCAGCATGACCCTGGAGTGAGATTAACTGAGGGGGAATAATCTAGTCCTGCACAGCGCTCCAGAGGTTTGGGCTCATCATAGCCACGCTCACTGTAACAAAACACATGGTGGGACACACAATGTTGATGAAGCTGGAGAAAGCATGAGAGTGGGAATAATGACAAGGAGGAGACGATTTTCGACTTGGTGGGGGCTGTAAGGAATTTCCCCATTTAGTGAGATTTTTCTGTCAAATTTAAAACTTAAATTTGGGTTTGGAAGAAAACAAACAGTGTCTGTATTGCAGTGTGAGAGCAGCCTCCCTCAGTAAATGGACAAGGTTTCAACGGGGCTACTAAAGTTTGCCCCATTTGGTAAATTTCATCATCTTTATAATGTTAATAGAGAGTTTAACGCTGTGGTGAATGGTGCTCTTCGGTAGCTTTATGTGTTATGTGTGAGTGATGGCGCACTGAGCGAGAGACAAAGCAGATGTTCCCTGCAAGCGAACAGCTGCTTCTCTGCTCTGCTCTGCTCACCCCTCTGCATTACAAAAATGGTGCAGACATTCTCAATTTTTAAAGTAAACAGTTGGTTTAATGTGTTCCACTAAAACGTTGTGCCACATTAAACATTTGCTGATTTTGATTTAAACCAAAAGGTAAAAAAGATAAGATACACTCGTATAATAGGGCTGTAATTCTAACACTCGTACGAACATAGGGGGGGAAATGTATATTCAATCTGTAGTGACCAATTTGAATTCATAATGAGAGATAGAGACAGATATTTAGAGTCAGTTTGAACCTTTTCTTTTTTTAAACCTTTCACAGAGCACATTAGGTTCCTTACCCATATCCTCCCATATTGGCTGCCGCGGTTCCCTCTCCAAACACTTTACCAGCCGAGGGAACATGTTGTTGAGGGACCATGTTGTTGGGGAAGGAAGGGCTCGAGCCGAATGCTGCTCCACCACCAAATGCTTGGGGGCTACCAAAGGAAGGGTGGCTTCCAAACACCGGGGCACTGCCAAAACCACCTGCAGGGAGGAAAATAGAAAGGTTTTGTAACAGAAACCAGCAGAATATATACAGAGTTACATGTTCCTCAGCACTGTTTCACGAGCAAATACATATATAAATTAGTATTGTTGTTAATCATATCTCCAATACCAGTCAAAATGTTCCCCTATTGTACTTCAGAAGAAGATACAGTAACAACAATGCGTCTTGTTGTGAACAGCACATGTTTCGCATCGACACACTGCGACAGCTTAAAGACGGGACGAGTACTTCTCACCAACTCAAAGCCAAAGGTGGGCATGGCCGGGGTGAGAAAGGGTGGACTGAAATTACAGCCAGGCTAACCAGCAGGCCCGCATTAAATAATAGATTCAGCTAATGTAACAAGATTACATTCCCTGTACGTAGAACAGTGACGGGGCATTAGTGTGCCGAGTGGTACCGACACCCCAGTAGAGCTAACAAATAGCTGGGAGGGCTACCACAGTGACCACATTTGAACTTTTTGGGGTATCAAATGTGCATATGCACTGTGACTTGGTGTGTTGAGAGGTAACCCTGCATCAGCAGTGTTCTAACAGGCAATGACACATCCTGACGAGCTCCCTGTCTGCTCTGCCGGGGGTGAGGAGATAAGAGCTACTGCTGAAGCTCAGGTGATAAAGGAGAGAGCAGTGTCAGCTGATGTGCAAGATGTCATTACGTGTAGAGGCCAAGGATTGCTATTATAGCCTTCCCACTATCACTGAACCTCACACATCGCTAAACCAGAGCCCCCAAAAAATGTCAAACAGAGAATATCAAACACCTCTAGTACGAGTCATATCAGGTGAATATGTGTGGAATTATGAAATTATGTAATTATATCACTATTTACATTTGCTTGGCCTTTAGCTCACTTCTAATTGAGAAAATAAATCCCTACCTTGAGGACGTATGAATCACATTAGTCTGGGTCTGAAAATGTCAGCACTATGAACGACACTATGAATGATAAAACGTTAACCGCAAAGTGCAAGCAAGCATCAATTTCATAGAGTGGATGAGAGTAGGGTGAGCCAATAAGGACTGAAGAACTATTAGAATAAAAGGAACATGGGGGGAAGCTGTACCTGATTTTGTCGGACTAGAGAAGGACCCAAATCCCTGGGATGAGACACTCCCTGCACCGGTGGTGAAGGTCCCGCTAGGTTTCTGCTCACCGAAGGACGACTGTCCAAAACCAAAGGTCTTGCCACTGGTATTCCCAAACAGACTGGGTGCACCTAGAGGAGATTAACGTTTTGTTTATTCTGCTTCAGTATGATGAAGCTGTGACACTCGCTCAACAATATGTGAACAGAAGTTGGAATCAAAATATTTGAGCAATCTTAATTTTGTTTTTTTTTGTACAGATAGCGTTAGCGTACCTGTCTGAGCGGGCTGCCCAAACCCTCCGGTGGGGACGTTGGTGCCGAATGGGTTCTTGTTGGCAGCGTCTTCGCTCGGTTTGCCTCCGAGGCCGGTGAAGAAGCCTCCACCGGCAGCTGAGCCCGCTGGGTTGGCTGCAGTTAAACCAAACAGAGTCCCACCAGATGACGGCTGCTGCTGCTGCTGCTGGGAGAGAAATGTTAGTTAGACAATGTGTCCAGAAGAATGGAACTGGTTGCTCTATCATTCAATCAAAAACATTTAAATAAATCAGTGGATGATACCTGTCCAAATACACTTCCGCTGCTAGCTTGTTGGCCAAACGCAGGGTTGGCGGGAGAGCAGCCGAAAGCTGTAATAAGAAGGAAAATAGAGTCAAGACAGAGACATCCTCGGCACGACTAGATGTCAGGAAGCCGACGATGCCATAGAAATGTTCGAGTAGCCTCTATATATATTTATATATTTTCCTTTTCTTCCCCCGATATCATAAAACACAATAAGTGAACTCTGGTAACTCTGAGAGACAGGAGAGGCTGCGTCTTACTGCTGAGTCGATACCTAAACATCAGCTGTCAAGACAAAGACATTCCCATAATATGCTGGGTATTCAGAGAATCTATGGGAATGCGACAGCTCCCCTCATGCCACCCACTTTACTCAGACGACCACACCGCCTCAAATCCCACCGCCAGCCCCCCCCCCACACTCGGGCAGGCAGTAAACTACAGACACAATTGGATGTCTTCTCTGCTGCAAGATGATGGCTTTCCATCCAAACAAAGTGTCACATTTGACGTCTGACGCTCGCTTAAACATCGTCAGACACAACCTAACTATTTGTAGCTGTGTAGTTCTGATTGGTATAATATAACAGCACTTTTGAGTGACAACAACGTCTCCAGCTGACTTGTTGTTTTTTACAGCTGACTGGTTTGAAATTGAGAACCTTGTGCACCCAATGCCTTTGAAAGCCTGGAGGTGTCATTTTCCTTATTTATAAATAGTCACAGGATTCCAATATAATACTGTGTTGTGGTGAAATAATGTGATGACTTCAGAGAGTCAGGGTCAGTGTAGCATTAGTGACATTGGAACTATAAATTGCATATGCCATAGAACACGGAAGACCAAAAAGGAAAACTTAATCAGGAATCTGGGCATCTAAACAAAAGTATTGCTTTATAGCTAGACTACTATTGTTGGCCACAAATTCTCACCATATTTTAAGAATGAGCAGTAAGAAAAGAAGCGCATACTCACACTCACCCGACGGCTGTCCAAAGCTGAATCCTGTAGACGAGGATGTGGTGGTGTTACTCCCAAACACAGACCCTTGTCCAAACCCTGAGCTCTGGCCAAATGCCGGTGCCGTGGTTTGTCCGAACAGCCCCGAGCCAGTGCTGCTGGCTGCGTTGGCACTGCTTGTGCCAAAGGAGAAGGAACTGGCGTTGGTAGCAGTAGCGTCACCAAACACACCTCCGCCAGCAGTCGCACTGTTCGAACTCGCTCCGAAGGCCGACTGGCTAAAAGAAAAGCCGCTGGGTGTTTCGGTGTTGCTGGCAGGCTGACCGAAGCCACTCACCTGGCCAAACACAGATTTGCCAAAACCAGTTCCAGTTGGTGTACCGAAGGCAGTTGAGCCAAAACCGGTGGATGCTGGGGATTCTGGGGCCGAAGAAGCTGGAGGAGCAACAGGTTGTCCAAACACAGTGCTTCCAGCTGTGGTTGTTGTACTGTCAACAGTAAGGGTGGGGGTTGTAACTGCAGCGGCAACTGTGGTGATAACCGGTATAATACCAAGGGAACTGCTGTCTGTCATTGCAGGAGCAGGGTGAGTGAAAATGGAACCTGGTTTGTCAGAACTGGGCACCTGGAATGCTGTTGGAACTACCTGGGAGACGGGTGCTACAACAGGGGTGTCCGCAGCTGAAATGGGCACAGGAGCAATGGTGGCGGTGGTGCTGTCTGGGGTGGCTTCTAATGCGGGAGCCGCACTGGCTGGTGCTGGAGCGGTGGCTTCAGTTGGTGCAGTGATGGAGGAGGGAAGGTTTGCGGTCGGGGTAAATGTGGCCAAAGGAGGTGTTGGTGCTGGAACTGCTGTGGCTTCTGTCGCAGTTGCGTCTGCTGCAGGCTCGAGTACTACAAGGGGACTGCCGCCGTCTCCAGCTGGTCCAGTAGCAGGTTCTTTTTCAGGGGGCGGTGTGGGTTCTGAAGGTTGCGGGGTAAAATTTGGTTCCACTGAGGAGTCTGAAGGAGCCGCAAGGAGACTACCGAAAGACGTAGGTGAAGCTGAGGCAATGGAGCTAGACTGGGGAACAGAGAAGGCCTGCTTGGGGTTCGGTTCAGGAGGCTTGAACAAACTGCCCGACGCTGCTGCCCCCACGGACAAGTCTGCTACTGTAGAATCTTCTGCAGACTTCTGGAGACCTGAAGCAAAGCTAAACTGCGCCGCTCCCTTGCCGACACCAAGTCCCGTTTCCGCAAAGCTAAATGAGCCAGCAGCAGGTTTGGCGGCTGAATCTTTAGCCTCTTCTCCGTGGCCCACACGCAGTCCAGAGAAACTGCCCAGAGTCTCTCCTCCAATTGTCTTAAGGGGCTGTGGCTCTATCCTGAGGGCAGATGTGGCAGAGGCAGGTTTGTCCCCTGATGCGTTTGGAGGCTGGGTGGGAGACCCTGTGCCAAGAGCAGGGGAGGTGGATGTTGGGGTGAGGGCGAATGGCTCTTCTCCCGCCTGCCCAAACGTCATCTTGCCATTTCCACCGAAGGAGAACTTATTCACATCTTTCACTGGAGAGACAAATAAGAAAAAGGATGAGTGCGTGTACATTTCACATCACCCTAAGTCAATTGATCGAGAAAACCAATCAAGCAAGAGGCCGGCTTTACTACTTTACCACTGACTTCCTGTTTTTATGCCGGTAGATATCGTTGGAACGGACATTGATATTAGCGATAGTTAATTACGATGATATATTGAATTTTCCCCTCCTCCTCATTCAGCAGCAAGAGCTCGACGTCTGCATTGAATAATTTTTCCCTCCGTTATTTACATTTGATCGCCCGTTCCCCCGGCTCATCAGCTGTTTTGCCTGACTCGCTTTGCCTAGGTGCGTTTGTGAAGCGTCCGTCTCGCTGTGATCTGCCCATAAGATTGTCTGATAGCAAGCTGCTGTATCGTCTTACCTTGTGACATTCCAGCTCCCTGAGTAACGGAAGCAAAACTGAAGCCTGCAGACCTGCAAGAGAAAAAAAATGTAAGTCACAATGAACCAAGTGAAACTGAATATATGGGCAGAGTAATATTTCGAGAGGGATCGATATTGCGATAGCCAAATAGCCGAATGCAACCAATAGCTACTTCCACCCACAAGCTGATGGTCAAGTGCATTTTTAAATGATGGAAGGTCTAAGTTAGTCTCCCCAGATCACATTTGATTGGATACATACATTGATGATTATGAACATATAATATGCACACTTTATATTTCAGAATGCTTCTTTAAGTTTCATAATTGACTCACCCTGATGCAAAGGAGAAACTTTTGCTGGTGCTTTGCTCTGCTGAGAAAGCAGGAGCCACTGCAGCATCTGTTTTGGGCAATTGACCTGAAAAGACACAAAGAGTTTATTACCCGATATCAAGACAGAATCGTCAACTCCTTACACTCTTGTTTTCGAGGGGGTCATATCATATTCAAAACTATTATGTCAGGGTATTTCTCCCGTATAGACTCGGTGTCTATCCTGGGAGGATTTGTGTAAATGTTTTAAATTATTTGCAAGACTTGGAGATTCACAATGTCCGTGATACGGCAACAAAGACGGCACAGAAAAGACGCTATGCTACGAGTCTCAACCCGGCGTCTTGTAGCAGAGTGCTGTTCGAATTTCAAAGATATCAGTTCTTTTAATCGATTCAGAACAGCCTCGATAGCAGCATCAGTGTCGCCTGTAGCGGCCTCCATTGTTGTTATTATTACTCCTCTGTTCCAGCGTACAGCGGCATCAGACCCGCCCCTGGTGCCGATTGGTTTATCATTAAAAAAAACAACAGTTTAGAGGAAACTATGTATGCTCCTGTATCTAAGCAGTGCTTACCAAACACAAAGCCTGTTTGTGGGGAGGTTGTGCCTTCATTTGACATCTTCTGGATACCTTGGGTAGGATTCTGTGAAGACATCGGCATCGGCTATTAGAGGTTAATTCCGCAAAGTCTTAATACAGACAAACAGTACATCTATTGTGTATGATTAAAAGACCACATGTTCCTCACACCGCTATATCTGCTGCAATTTGAAGGCAGATGTAGAGGAAACAGGCGAGTGTTTATGTGCACACATGTGGCTGGAGATCAGTATGTTTTGGGTCATTCCCATTAAATTGAACAGTGACAAAGATTCGTGCGAGGAGTTCCCATGTCACCAAACTGCAATTTGTAACATCAACATGAGAGGGAGCTGGGGCATTTCTCACCCATGTAGTTAATGGTCCGCCTTCGCATGTAAAACTCTCAGCAATCTGTGAATTCTCACAAGTTGAACAATCTTTAAAATTGCAGGCAGAGGGATACTAATACTGACAGCATGCAAACGGACAAAATACATTGAAGACATGCATGTGCGGCTGCACCAAACAGTTCCACTGTCATATTTCTTTTAATCAATTAACCTTTTTTTTTCATTAAGAGAATCAGATTGTGTACTAAGTGATATATAGCTGTGTGGGTGTACAAACGTATGACAAGATGACTGACAGCTTGGGGAGTGATGGCTAGATGTAGTACTCACTCGTTTGGCCTGGTTGGAAGACACTGTTGCAAAGACGGGAGCTGCTGGATCTGGTATTGATGAGCTGGGAAACAGAGCAGAACAAAGAGTGGAGAGAGCGTTCAGTGTTTGCTTTGTTAAAATTCTGTCCACGTGGATTAAATACAACTCACACATTAACATCTAGTGAGATGTTAAGGTCTAAATGAGGTATCCACAACCCAAAAACCTGGTCTCTGCTCCCAAGTATTTCCTTTGTTTAGGATTGGTAATATAATTCAGTATTACGGTTTATCATCTCTCCATATAATAATATTGTGGGACAATTTAAATACTGATTCCTTAGCTCAAAGTCAACAATGTAGATTTTGAAATTCTTTGTTTTGGTAAATCAAAATATATCGAGATGGGAATCATTTGAAGAAAGGTCTGAACCGTTACACTACTGCGAGATAAAAGAGTAGGCTGGAATCATCTTACTCTCACAATGCCTTGCTGTGCTCATTAGTTATTGTGAGCAGGCTTTATTTGGGGAAAAGGCCTGAAGAAATATCAAGCACATAAAGTGGTGCACAGCCCAGTGAGGCAGAAAGAGGAAGGTGCAGGAGACTGGAAGGGGCAGAATGAGAGTGTGTGAGTCATGCAGGGAATTAAGAGTCCAATGAAAGACATGAAGACGAAATGGAAGTGAAAAGGATACCGGTATTAAAAGAGACAATTAGACAGTGTGCATACAGTGCAGTCTATTCACACCGTTTTGTTTTGTCTCCATTTTTTTAAAACATACTGTTATATATTACATCATAGTCACTGTTTCATTTAAAATCCAGTGTGCTGGAGTAGAGCCATGACATCCAAATACAGATCACAGTTACAATATTGCAAAGATCACAATATATTAGAATAAGGGAGATTCATAAAAAATGCAGGAAATGGAAATTTTTAACTGAACATTAAAAAAGGTAAGATATTTATAAGTGTATAATTATATGGAAGAGATGGAATACTTGGAGGAAAACAGGCTAGAATGCAGAGACTCGTGAGATTAGGTGGAGTCAGTGACCTGATAAATGTCTGCCGGGGAGACACATTCAAAACAAGCAGCAAACCCCTCGAGGACTCACAGTGACAGACTGTCTACTCACTGTATCACAAATAGATCCATGTGGATACGGGCAGGATTTAACCTCATATATATATGATATAACATGTTTAATATTAGACAGGATATACATAGATAGGACAGATAAGGCAAGATAGATTTAAAAAAAGGATTAAACCGAATAAGAAATTGCTTAAAATTAATTTAAAAACATTTTTTTTTAATTTATCTGCCGCGTTATTATCGAGTTAACGCATTCATTAATTAACGCCGACAATTATATTGTCGCGCGTAAACGCAGTTTTTTTTGTATTATTATTAAACGGACATTTTTAACACAAGCTAGCGGTGAACAGCTGTTTGTGTGGCGTCACTTCCTTATGCTGCCGCTCTCCCCACCACCAGGTGACACGCCCGGTCCGGAACCGTCGGTCCCTCCTGTCTCTCACACGCACACGATCGTCTTGTTACAGGATCGTGACAATATCAAAATACTAGTGCTGGGAAAGTTAACACGTTATTACCGTTAAGCGGACATTCTTAACAAGAACCTGTCAGCGAGCGGTGAACAGCTGTGTTTGAGTGGCGTCTCTTTCTTCTCTTCCTGCTTCCTCATGCAGGTTACTGCCAAGGTACAGACTACAGGTTCCTTGCTTCACCTACATTCCCCTGGGTCCTAAGTCCCTGTATTTTAACTGCTACTGTGTAAAGGGAATACTGCTGTTAAAAAGCACCTTATGTGTTTAAAGTGTTTGCAAACCAAATGTTATTGCACTTTTGTTCATATAGCAGTACTTTTAAAATAAAAGTGCGCAATACACTACTTTTGAATTCATTATTGAATTTTGCGCATAACAATGTGATTAATCGCAAAAAAACATGCGATTAATCTCGATTAAAAATTGTAACTGTTGCCCAGCACTAATATATATATATATATATATATAGTTTACACTACATTTATTCAAAACCTCCCCTACTGTAATACAACTAACTGTCACTTACTTAAGGAAATTTCAAGACATAACTCAAAAGAAATCATTTTTTTTACCTGATGATATTGGAAACCGGCATAGGAGGCCCTTTGTCTCTAAGCTCCTGGACATTGACCACCTGAGGAACCGTCTTCAAAGTGGACTCTGTCAACGTACTGACCACTGCTGGTACACACAGAAATGCATATTTATATATGCATTTGGTTACCCAAATCACACACAGATGGACATATACACACACACACAAACGTATACATGTTTATATTTTAAAAAGGAACACACCAGGCAGGTGTATTTATATGAATTTAAATATCCATGGGGATTTATGCCTGGTTTGAATTGTACTGAAACAGTTTAGTAAGTGATTCTAAGACATGATGGGGCAAGCACTGTGCTGGGTCGTTAAGCTACCAGGTTCATATTATTTCTGGAAGTCTGTGTCTCCCCCTGGTGAATTACAGTGGGCACAGCAATACAATATTATACAAACAGCTTCTTAGACACACAAGTGTTGCCCAGAACAACTTAATACATCTTCCACTACCATTCAAAAATAAACAAATTAGTATTTTCAACTGCTCCCCCTACCTGTCTTCTGATTGGCCAACTGCCTGCGTAGAGCAGCAGTGGCTGCAGCCTGCTGGGCGGGGTTGGTGACAGGGATGGTCCTCTCAGATGGTGGGGCTCCATGTTTTACCGTCTTTGTGGCGAGAGCAGTGCTTTCAGCCCCACTGAGGTTGATCTTGTTGGTTGGAACTGAAATATCAATAGAGTTAGCAACAGCTATGAAACAAAGCATGTCTGCTAGTGTTTGGCAGCTGCACTCTGTGTTGTGACATTTAAAAGCAGTCCTCTCCTGGCTTTGAAGGACAACTTTAAAAGGAATAGTTAGTGTGATTTACTCACTTGGGCTGGCAATAGGGCTGAGTCCGAAGGCCATACCCTGTATTGGGTGGATTTTTGTTACAGGAGTTGACTGGATGGCCCCAAAGCCAGGCGCGATAGAGGGGGTCCTCACAACTGTGGGGTGGCGGGGGTTGGACAATGCTGGAAGGATGACCGGAAGCGGTTCTAGCTCCTCCTCCTCCTCCTCCTCCTCTAGCTCCAGGTCACCTGGGTGAGGCTCCAGGGACTGGGAGGACGTAGAGCTCACATCGTCCAAGTCCTCGTAGTATTTAGGTGAAAGGAAGGCCGAGCGAGACAGGTTGGCTGGAAGAGAGAATAGTTGAAGAACATCTAGTTCACCAATAACCGTGGTATAGCTGTATTTTTCTTTGTTTGACTGCTATTGGAGTCCATTTGAGAGTTTTCGTTTCACGGAACGACAAATATAAAGTCAGTAGACCGAACTTACACAAGAAAAAAATGACTTGTAACCCTTGTTAAAAATCAGTTTGTGCAGGATGTGTGTGTACCTGGTGCAGTTGAGCGGACAGGAGGCATCTGTCCCTTTGAGAGGAAGTTACGCAGCTGGGACTGTTTCACTGGTGAGATCTTGACTGCTGGAGAAACATATATATATATATATATATATATATATATATATATATATATATATATATATATATATATATATATATATATATATATATATATATATGTAGTATATGCTTGAATTAAGAAATTTGATATCCTTCATTATTTTTATACCAACAATATATAAAGATTGATACCTGGAGACTTGGATTTGGTTTCAGGCGGGGTGGTGTCCAGCCTGGCTTTCAGGAGTGCATCCCTTAAACTCTCAAGCTCGCTTTCCAAACTGTCATAAAACACAGACACAAGTTGTTTAGGTTGGGAACAACAACACATTTTCTAAGAGCTGTTTGCATAATTAGAAATCAATGTTAGTGTCCCATTCCACACTGAAAGAAATGAGCGCAATCTTTATTATTCTTGGAAAATGGTGATTATTTTGATAGTAATTACACCCCACTGTTAAGAAAACAAATAAGTTGAATTTATTCATCTTTAATTATCAAAAAAAACAATTCTAGATTAAAATTGCAGACCATTTAAGTCGATGTTAACTTGAAATTCTCCCTGAAATGTTCACATTCCTCCATCTCTACGACTGTTCTTTGGCAGCTCCTACCCAGCAGTCGTTTCAGTAGCGGCGCTGCGGTTTATAGTTGGAGCGGTAGTCTTGTTGTAGAGGCGCAGTGAGGTGAGTTGCTTAATCAACTGGTCCAATCTGTTCTTCTGTTGGTTGATGATGTACAGGTTGTTGGCCAGCGTGGTGAACAGACCCTCGCGCCCCGGCACAGCCATGTGTCTGCGAAGAAGGTCATCATTTCATAACAAATTATACTTAAACAAGCTTTTCAGTAACAAATTCTCAAAAGGCAGAAGCTTTGTGCTTACTTCTGCTTCTTCTTCTTCTCAAGGTGTTTCTCCCATTCCACATCCAACACGTCATTGACGTCTTCCACAGCAAACGTAGCGTACTGGTAGAGCCTGCGAATCTCCTAAACAAGGGGAAAAAAAAGAAAAATCAATGAAATAGAAGAAATGCGAGGAGTGTGTAGGTGACTCATTTAAAAGGCTTTACGAAGAGTATCGATTCATGCAAACATTTCACCTTGAGCTGGTCCTCGCTGCGGGGGTCCAGAGGTTTTTTGTACAGCAGCTGTCTGTAGTTTCGGTCTCTGCTCAGCTCACTCTGGGCCTTGGCTTCTTCTGCACCAGCAAAGCCCTCCAGCAAGGTGGTCTTCAGTGTACCAATGTCCCCATGGAGAGACTGTGAATCAGAAAAATAACATTAACTCAACGAGGAGACGCCACATAACCACGGCAAACGTATGACAGTGACTGCAAGACCACTGCATTCTGGGTAGGAGGCAGTTGTTGGGTGTGTGATTTAGCGAACAAGGATTTTTATCCGAGTGCGTTTTGGTTTTCTAACCATGGTCTTTACCTCTGTTGTTTCCTTAATCTCCAGGGTGAATATATGGAGGTCCTCCGACTCCTTCCTTAACTCCTTCATCTCCTCATTGGTGCCAACCTTGAAGTCAGCTCTCGCGCTTCGTGCCTTAAGATCGTCCAGCTCCTTCTGGAAGTGTGCAATCTGATAACAAGCCAAAGACATGTTTAAGTTATATTTAACTTGGCAATCCTTTGTAAATGTAAGCATGACTGCTTCATGTGTTGTAGTATTTATGCAGTTACGAGTGAGCTGGAAATAGTCAATTAAGCTAAGCTAACCAACGTTATTGAGTCATTTAGTCTGATGTCATTAATGCTTTATAACTTGGGGTATATTGTGCCGTTTGTGAACCAGTCTACCCAGTTTACATCATTATTAAATCAGATTTTGATCAAGTGTCAGGCCAGATATGTCGACAATGATCTCTTTTACTCTACAATCTCAACGGGTCATATCTTAAGAAAACAAGCAAACATCAGTTCTGCAAGGTTAGCGCTAGCTAGCTAACCTAGCTCAGTTAGCTGACAATATGTAGCTAGCGTTACGCTAGTATTTTTGTCCCCGTATGGTTTGGGCCACGAGGAGAAGTGGTGCATGGTGCTCTAGTGTGTACTGGATGATGTGTCTCACCTCCTCCAATATACCGGCCATAATGGGATCGGAGTCTTTCTTTTGCTGTAGCTGCTTCTCCAGGGCCTTCACACTAACAGCTGCCTGCATGGAGAAGTAATAAAGTAGATTAAAACCTACACTTAAGTCAGTAAAAAACACACACCAACAAATACACACACAAAAAAAAGCTAAAACGTCTGTAATCTAATTAACACTATGGTTCTTTAAATACTAGGGGGAGTGTACTAATGGAGGCTCAGTGCCTTCAGCGTGATCCTACGGTGGATACTATAGAAATAGATTAGGAGTAGAAGGGTAATTCTAACAATTTAATGCTTTATCCCCACACACGCTCCCTCGAGCGCCATTTTCTTTTGTACGAGTCAGATGACCACGGAAAGTGGTTCCATGTCCGTTCTAATCCTATTTCTATGGTGGAGATATATTTATCTTTTGAGCAAAATATCTACAAACAACAAAGAAGGTCTCGTCAATGTATGAACAGATAAAACCCTTCATAATAAACAGATAGGACCTGTGGAGTGTGGACACGGCCCTGGGCAGCAGGAGCAGGTTTCTGGACGACTGTGGGCGGCGTGCTGGTTTGAACTGGACGCACTGGGGCTGAGACACAAGCAACAGCATTAGAATCACAAGCCCCCGAGCCATGAAACACTTACCATTTAAAGAATTCTTTGATAAAATATCAAAGGAGAATGACGCGCGTGTGCAAAGAAGTAACAAGTGAAGGTACTGAGGCAAAGCTTACTCAATACAGCTGGTGGCTTAGCGGCTGAGAGCGGAGGGGCGGTCAGAGTACTGGAACTGGGAGCAACTGTTTTGGGCAGCGGGGGATTGAAGGAGAAAGACTGCGGGGACGGTGCTGGGGTCTCCAGGGCTGAAAACCTAGGGAAAGAGCAGACAGATTTTCTGAGTCTTTGCATGTATGTATACAAACTCCAATGTCTCCATTGGAATACCATGATAAACGACAGGTCCAACGTGACTTACCTCTCATTTAGATTCAGTTTGACTGCTGATGGGGAGGCAGCAGCAATGCTCTGGGGTGTTTGAACTGGAACTGGGGCTGCCACCGCAGACGGTTTGATGGAAGGGGTGAAAGAAAACGCTGAAGGAGCGTCAGCGGCAGGTTTGGAGGCAAACGAAAAGCCAAGGGACCCCGAGCCAAAAGGTGCGGGCACCCCCATTGAGAAAGGTGGAGGAGCAGAGGCGGCGCATGTCGTTGGGACCGAGAAACTGAAGCCCGACGGCGATGCCGTGGACGTCGCGGGAGCGGCGGGAACCATGCTGAACGGGGCAGCGGAGAACGATGCGGCGGGGGCTGGAGGGGTGGAAGCAGCTGCTAAGTGAAGACCGAGGTTCGGGAATGGTGCGAGGGCAGATGGGATGGAGGCAGCAATTTTGGGTGGTTGGGCTGCCAAAGAACCTGTGAACAGAAAAGAAAGTGGCTCTCATTTGACCTAATCACACGCTGGGCAAGTTGTGTCGACGAAGACCAAGTCACTTTTCTCATGGTTCTTTCTTTGGCACATGTGTTGAGCCCTTTAGGAGTAAAAGCAAGCACTTCACAGTCTAGTCGAAGATGGTTTGCTTGATTGACGGGTCGCTCAGGCTGTTAAACTGAGCTGTGAAACCAAACTCCACTTAAAAATGCCCCTTTAGAAACCAACGGGGTGGCATGTCAGATGATATGTCCATGAATTTCAACAGCCTTTGATGGCATCACACCAGAAAAAGGAAAATCTTGCAAACACCGACTGACAAGACTGCATTAGATGACTATCTCTTCAGGAAATGTATCACTTCAATGTGTGATTACAGGAAAAAAAATTGTGCAGCCCTCTCAACATTTTAGACCAAAAACTGAGTCACAGGCTCTCTCACCCGGCTTGGGCAGTCTCTCCCCCTCCAAGGAGAGGACAGTGGGAGCTGAGACCAGTTGCTTAATCCCAGGATTGACGTTGAGCAGAGCAAATGGACAGAGCAATCCCTCCGTGGACAGCATCAGCATCGTGGGCGCTGGAGGCAAGGTCTTCTCTTCACCTGTGAGAGGGAGGAAAGACGGGAGACAGACATTCAGACAGAGAAACACTGTAGTCTAAGTGATGAGCAGAGAAAGACTTAACAGCAAGTGCTTTATGCTCACTATGCAATGTTCAAAATGCTGTTTGTGGCTCATTCTGCCCCCCAGTGGTTAAAACAAGTACCCAGAGTTCAGTTCAAATAAGGAACAACCGTCCTAAGATGCCTCATTTGGTAAAGCAGTCCTTCGCATCGCCCCCAAACTCTTTCCTGCTCTTCACACCCACTTCCCTGCACTCTCCAAAAATCATGCAGTGCGCTGTGGGCTGACGAAACAAATGGCAAAAACCAGCCTAAACCAACATTTAAATTATGACTGAGTGTTCACACTCCGAATTAAAGATGCATTAGTCAGAGTTGACACAAGTCATTTGAGACGCGTCAAAAAAAAAAAAAGCACACTTTGTCCTCTCTACAGCGTTCTCATAACTTCCTCAAGCAGAACTTCATCTGTGGATGACAGCAGTAGCTGCTCTTCAAAGACGCTCCAGTGTTTGATTCATTACCGCTGACTCACCTCTCTGACTATTGTCCTATGCTTTACATATTTAATATGCAAATTACATATTCACGCCAACACAGAAAAGGCTTCACAAAATAAAATGATCCTAAGTTATACACAAAAAAAAAAGCACACAACGCAGAGAACAAAAACAAAAAAACAAAAGCATCCTATGTTCAGTTTATGTTGTATTTCAGTTATGGAACTAGAGTCCAAAGTTAATGAGAAGTGAAAGTGGTGACAGCGAGTGAGCAGAAGGGAGCGGCACATGGTAAACCTCATCAGCATTCTGCAACCGGATCGTCTGGGCTTTGTTGTTTGTTGAGGTTCTCGAGCTTGCCTGAGACATTTTAATGAGGCCATTTTTTTTTTTTTCTCCAACTCTTCTTTCCCTCCCTTCACTTCCCCTTTCTAACGTCTCACTTCAGATAACGGTTTTGATCCGACTATAATCGTGTCAAAATGTTGCTCCAATTGCAGGTGTTTTTTTTTTTTGTTTGCTGGGGAGGGAGTTCTTGGAGTTCTTGGAGTGACGGGGAGAGATGGGGCGAGACAGCAACAGCAGCTCTACGTGAGCGTCTGGCAGACGAAGCCATTTAAGATAGAACAGTGTACTGAGACGGCAGCTTATCTATATTCTTTACACACGCTGCAATACAGCACTGCAGTGGATGCTGTATGCACAAAGAAACCTGATGGATTTCAGCCTCATCTGATCATTAGGGGAGTATTGAACATAACATGTTTTGGAGCTCAAGCAAAAACAAAAGAATGCTGTTCAAGACACCAACTATCATGAAATTATCATGAAATAAAGTAAACTTTTAAGTGCTAAAACAGACTTTTCTAGGCTCCACAATTGGTGTTATTTGGCCAAAATTGGTCAACTGACAACCACCTTTAGTGTCGGCTTTGCCAAAGAGAATTAAATACAACCATTAGGGGAAAGTGTAATCGTATTGTGTCAATGTGCAAATCTGGTCAGACAAGTGAAGAGAGTGACTTACTGATGTGGATCTCCTGCTGGCTGGTGAAGTCTATGGCTAAGCCGAGGGGCAGAGTGTCTTCATTCGTCTCGGTCACTGGAAGCTCAGCCCGACTCGCGTCTTCCAGGATCCAGAGCTCCCAGTTCTAAAAGGACAACGATCAGTCATGGTCATCACAGTCTTTGAACAAGTCTAATTCTACACTTAAGACCGGAGATAACACGATTTGTTTTGTAGTGGAGACCTCATACAGTAAATTGGGAAAAAACGTCAGCATATCCACAAGCCTTACTGTTCCTTAAGAGGGCTAGTTAAGCAATCGGGATTGGGTTTGTTGACTGTATGTGGGGGGAAGCTCTGCTAGCATCAATTATTTAAAAGTGTTTTTAGTGAGAAGAACTTTGTAGAACAGTTATGTAACTCTCTTTGATACTTTGGAGCATGTCATAATGCAGGGCTTAAGACTCATGTTTTACATTGGACAACTTTTTCATTTATGTGCACCAACATTTGTACGTTTCATAACGTTTTTGTTTTTTTTCTAAACTATACGGACCTCTATACGGAAACGGAAAAATACACCTTTCATTTCTAGTTGTATTCAAAACAGTGTATAGGTACCTTGTCCTCTGGTCTGGCGGCTATGACGCTGACTTCAATGGAAGCCGCTGATGCCGCAAACACAAGGTCCCTGGATGAAATAAATAGGTGAAGCAAAACATTACACCAATTCAACACGACATTGAAATAAATCAAAATGAAGCTGATGAACAACACAATGATCGTGCTTTTGGGTGGCTCCTATAGATGGGTGGTCACTCTTACCAGTCCTCCACATGGCTCAGAAAGTAGTGGTGCTGTCGCTCAGTGCAGCTGCCGTACACCGTGTCACTAAAGTTCAGATACTTTGTCTCTATCTTCTCATCCTTCTTCTACAAAAAAAACAAAAACAAACAAATCGCACTTCAACACATTTGCTTCATGTACATTCACACGCTGGAACAACAGGTGAAACATCTGTAGGGTGGAAACATACTAGCTGCTTAATAGTTTCATTTTACCAGAAAGAACGCCACTACATATGAGAAGTACATGCTGTTCATTGACATCAAACTGATTTAAAATCACAGTTGAAATGAACATGGAGACCTCAGTAGCTCTATGAAACCAACAACAGCCTTATACTGTATGGCTTAGCCGTCATTTGCATGAAGCATCCGACTCAAATTACAATACTTACAGAGGCGCATGGGGGCTGCAGTAGGAGCCGATATGTGCCTACAGAGCCACTACACAAGAATATGGTGACAGCACAAAGCGTGTGGCCTTCAAAGCTACAATATAGAATCTGTCAGAGCGTTCATGTGAATTTCAAAAGGAAATATATGGTCAAATGTAACTTCGTCGCCCCTCCATTGAAGACTGGAGGGGTGAAACCCGACAATAACCCAAGTGTGATTCGGTGGACGGTGGATGTAGGGCGTACTCACAGGAAGGGAGATCAACACTAGCTCGGGAGGGGTCTCCAGGGACCCATCTGCAGCAGCGTAAACCACTGCAAACACGAAGGTTCTCAGCCACAGCACATCCAGAACTGTGAGAGACAACGGGGAAGGAGAGGCTTTAGCCGCAGATGGGATTCAAACACAGTAAAACTAAATGACGTAACATGTATTATACTGGTCTGATATGCATTTCATAATCAAGCTCAGTTTTCGGGCGTAATACGTTTTTATTGGTCTTACCTTTGACAGGTTGGTCAGAGGTGTAGAAGTGTGGACATTGGATACATTTTTTCTCTTCCAGTGCCTTTTCAGAGGAGGAGAAAGTCAGTTATTCATCTCGTCAAGTCATTGAATGCTGCAGCTCTGATGAAGCAATAAGTGCTTTATTCTTAATTACAGTGATTTAGGTTCACTTACTGGTGTATACTGACTGACTGTGGAATTCATTTTTCCTGCAGCGACTTGTTTTCCTTTTGGACTCCAGCAAACTGTGTGAAACAAAGTACATTAACTAAAAGATATATGGAGAACAAGTGTAATGGTAAAAATATGCATTAGCATCATGAAAAGGTTTTAACTAACAGTGTGTAACCTCTTAGGATAAATAGAGAAGTAAAACAGGCCCTGACCCTAACAGGCACAGATGTCAGCACATGAAGACATGTTTTCCGTATGTCAGACATGTTCACATACTCAGTTTCTCGGAAGGGCAGTTTAAAACAGGAACATGGAAACCACAACCGTCTCACAGTTGAGTGTACCTGCAGGAAACAGTTAAGACCAGGCTGTACACCTCCTGAGGAGGAGTCATATAGGGCGTAAGCTTCTGTAAACCTCTGTAGGTATAAAAGGATGTTGAATGTTGTAGATCGCTGAAGTTTTTCCAACAGAGTACTATGTCTGTTGCACTTTCTTCCCTTGCAAGCGAATAAACAGAACAAGACAACTTTGAATCTTTTGAAGACTTGGTTGATTTGTGAATGACACTCTCTTCTCCCGATTAACATGGAAATATTCCAGAACACAAGTGAACTCAACTATTACGCGCAGTCTCTCACTTACTACATGTGATGCCGCTTGAAGCTGGTAGCTCAGCCTGCACTTTGACACCGTCGGTAACATCCAAAATCATCAAACGGCCGTCAGACAGAGAGGCAGCCAACATGGACGCCTGTCCAGGATTCCACTTCAGGTCTTGCACTACAGTGCCGGGGGGGACTGCTGGCAGCAAGGATGCAAAAGGAAGCTTCTGTGGTCTCGCCTGGAAAGGCAAAAAGAAAAGTTGAATAAATGAACATCGGGGAAAGAGAAGTAGTCCCATTTAAAATGTAGACTATGCCCATCTGCAGTAGAGGTTTACAAACTTTGTATTATTGAATTTTAAATAACTGCTGAATGTGTTTTCTTAATATTTGGGGCATCTGTGAATCTGCTGCTGCACATAATTGGATAGCTCTGAATGATAATGTCAGCTTAAAAAGTTCATTAGAACAGAGTCAGAACATCGGACAAACAGATCGTAGTGATCCCGAGACCTGCAGTGCTGCACAACTAGCCAATCTTCAACCATCTGTTCATGTTTGTTAAGTAAACAAACGCATATAAAATCCCGAAAATAAGCATGATACTAAAGCAGTCACCTTGTTCACGAAGGTGCGGACGTCATAGAACGTGAGGGACAAGCCCGCCCCCTCAGACATGCCACACACTGACAAAGTGAGTTCATCACAGCTGAGAGCCAAGTGGTGCAGAGCCAGTTCCACAGCCACCTCCGCCAACGGCACTCTCCCCTCGACTAGAACAGAAGAGGAACATTTGATTGCATTGTGGGAAAGAGACATGAATGGAAAACTAGATTGGATAAATATTCAAATTCAAAACTGTACGGTCACACGCATACCTATTTCGTTGGCGTTGCCGTCAAACGTATCAGCAGACAGGATGTCTCGAGTTTGGTAAACTTTGAATGTTCTGTCGAGCCCGACGAAAGTTAAACCAAATTTGTTCGAGATGGTGAGCAGACTGCTTCTTTCTCTCGGCAAATCTTCAGCAGGGTCAAAGACTCTCGTTTTCTTCATCTGACGAAACTGAAAATCCTGAAGAAGAAACACACAAGTACTGATTGTTACTTTAGGGTGAACAGCTAGGGGTGGTTCACGTTATGTGGTTCCAGTTCAATAACTGCAAACTAAACCGTACCTCCCTCTAGGATGAAAAGCAATACTGTACAGGAAACATTTCTTTAACTGTGGGAAACATGAAGCGGCATGCTTTGCTTTTAAACAAGTAGCTAACCTACTTTCAACTTGACTGGTTTGTGCACAACTCGGGTAACGTTAAGTGACGCAGAGTCTCAAAATTACAGTTTAAACCTCGGTTGATAGCGAAACATGCTGAGCAGGCACGTCACGTTAGCTAGCTAATGATGCTAAGCTATATATTAGTTACTGAACATGACAAGTGTTAAATGTCTTAATTTCACACACAGGATATTGTTAAGTCCCATACTGTCACGTTAACATTCAACTCTTCAATGAGGATAGCGTTACAAGATGTGGCGGATGTGCTAATAGCTAACGTGTTAGCATAAGTAGCTGGCTACAAATTCAGAAGATAAAAGTAGATTTTTCTTTACTTTTAAGCGGTTACCAACATCTCTAACTGTTATTTGTGTCCAAGTTAATATGGCTCCTTAACGTTGTATGCTTTGTGGTGTGGTTATCTAAACAGAAAACATAAACCAGGCCAGCTAGCCAACCAGCTAAGCTAGCCGGAACCATAGAAAACCAACTGACTCAGTGCGAGCTAACATTAGCTCACACATGCTAACTTGTCAACACAACTTGTGAATAACGTCATACCTTCATTTCCCTCTCAGGAGGGGAGTCTGTGTCGTCACTCATTTTGAGGGACAGAAGCTGTTGCTTCTCCTGTAGATCTCTTGTATTTTGTTTATTCTCTCCTTGTCTGTATCTGAGACAATTTTCCGATCAACTTTTAGTCTGTCAGCGCAGCTGAACACACGCCGCGCGATTTTGCCATAGAAAAAACGTCACAGCTACGCAGGATGACAAATAGATCCCAGAGCACCCTGAGACCACACGAGCTCGACTACACTTCTTCTACAAAATGGGGACAATTTCTGGCATATTTTTGGAATAGTGTAGGGTAATATTTAAAGACAAACACAAAATAGATCAAGCTCGAATGCAGACTAAAAAAATAAGAACAAATTCCCCCCCAAAACACTATTACCAAGCCATTACTCCACTTTTCTGTCCTGCAAGGATTAGGTTAATATCAATCTAATAAACACTTTGCGATTAAATCAGTCAAATAACATTTAACAAATGGGTTTCAGTAAATTAAGTAGGCTAAATGAATATACCCAACATTGTAGAAGTTGGCTATCTTTAGGCCTCCGGTGAAATCATTCTGAATTCTTGTTGTGGCTTTCCAAAAAACGTTTATATTTGTATTCCGAACTGTGCGACATGTGCGACATACATCACCATTGACACAAGGGAACATTACTGACGATGTGTTCTGGGCCCAACTGTCCCACAATTCTACAACCTAAACCAGACCGAGATACACCTCACACAAGCCGGAAAACCCCCACTTGTCGATCGTCAACCACTCAAAACAAGGTTCATTTCCTGGAAGTGCTCACCACCTTGGCACAAGGGACAGACAAACATCATGTCCTGTGTTTTTTTATTCCATTCAATACACACAACAAATTGGACTACGCACACTTCAGAAAAATAGGACACGGTTCAAGAATGCTAAACTTTAAGCACAATTAAATTGCTTTCCCTCAAATAGACATTCTAAATCGACCAGGACTGAAATCTTAAGGATTGTGATGAACTAACTTTTGTCAGGATGATGTGATTTCCCTCCTTGAAAATGTCCTGCTATATTTTATGTGAATCCAAATGTAATGCATTTCCATCATACATCAGAGGCATACATAGAAGCAACCTAATAGCATATACAAACAGAGACAAAAGAAAGAGGAGGGCAGTATATGGTGAAGTAAGGACTTTTATTAGAAAGCAGAGTTTTCTGTATTGCATTTAAAGAAATCAGGTACTCCTGGACTACACAACTGAAACTGGTGAAGGCAAATACCATGATGGGAATGAAAGGTAGATTCTTATGCAACATCAAAAGTGGCAACTTGCATTTCTGTTGTATATATTATTGATGCTTGAGTCAGAAGGCGCATTAACATTTTAACATTTTTCATTTGAAACATAAAGCAGTATCAACACTGAAATTGTCCCATCCCAGTTTGCCTGGTCCAAGCCCTGTTGATAGTGAAGAACGTTGCCACGATCAAAGTGTAGGGTTGCGTGATAAGATCTTTTGCCGTATGGACTATTGTCCATTGAGAGGTTACCAATTAGGATCAAGTCCGGCACATGCTTATTAGAGCATTACAGATATGGTCCATGTCAACACAGGACAGCTCTGTTCACGAAGCACCAAGGTATCAGTCAAACATCAGTCAGTCCTCCTTGCAGAGACACACACTTATAACCAAGAAGGCTAGAGTTTATCATGTCCCTCCCCTCTGGAAAGTAAGCTAGCACAGACCAAAGCAAGCTGGAGAAAGACAAAGCAAATAGCAAGAGCACAGCAAGTCATGTCAGATCTCCCATAATGCACTTTGGGTCTCATCCTTATTCTGATTGTCAGCGCTCTGAACACATGGCTTTAAAAGTTGCGTTTTCTCGTCGTTCGCCAAACCCTCGGTCACTCTTTCCTACAATTTCTTTTCTAAGTAGTTCTAAAGTGCTGGCATTATGTTCAAGGACACATACATACACATACAAACTTTTAGTGCATTTTTTCTGAGTCTGCTGAAGGTTCAAATGCACACTCAACTGGGTAGTTAGTCTATGAATTCCACTCTTAATCACTACTTTGCTGTCATTATTATAATAGTTTAAACTTGACGCAAACAGTCAATAAAAGGCCTGGGTGTGTGATAAAAATACAACCCTACTCGTCGCAAGACTCCAAAGTCTTTGTTTGCTAACAGTGACAACAGTTATTCAGCTTAAATTACATGGTGCATAAAGATCAGAGGTTTCATTGGGTTAGAGTGAGTGTCTGAATGGCATGCATTTTTATAATACAAGTGTCTCTTTGCATATAAATGTTTTGTTTTTCAGAATAAACCAGTCAATGGAACAAAAACTACTGTGCCCATCAGTTTTTACAGTAATGGGGATGAACGGAGCACTACGTAAGGTTTTAGAAAGTAAGTAACAATTTATTTGCAAAGAAATGTTTGTGAAAACAGGTTCTTTTCCAACCAACAATCCCATTCTATCTATTGTCTCGTTATTTCCAACAATCATCTAGGTGAATGGCAGATATTGCAAAAGACAAATTTCTGTCATTAAATAAAAAATTAAAAAAAATCTTAACTACAGAGTTTTCTGTGAAGGAGACACTGGTTCAATCAAAGATATTTGTAAAATACATAACATTACATACATTTTACATGACTTTTTGCTTTTAGCCTCTTCAAACAGTTCACCCTTCCCAAGGCTTAGCCGTGACATTCTCTGAGAATATCTCAGTTTATAGTGCAACATCATTCAATTTTAAATTCACCCTGCGCAAGAAAAATAGACCTTAAGCAGAAGAGAAGCCAGAGAAGTTTTTCCTAAAAAAGGTTGGAATTTTTTGTTGGCCAGGACAGAGTCAGACATATTTAGCTTGAAGGCAGACAAACAGTGAAAAAGCTGAAATGCGAATGTATCAAGGGAAATAAATGTTTATGCATGTGGGATTATTTTTGTGAGGACTATTCCAAAGTGAAGTCTCTCAACGGCCTCATCATGAATTTGAACACGGGAATGCAATAGATATCATTTTAAATACTTTTTTTTTGGAGGTCTGTCAATTGTATAAAATAATGTGAGGATTGTCAGTCCAGGAGGTTGTTGCTGATTAGCTGTTGAATGCATCTAAGTACAGTAAATCTGTTATGAGTTTAACTGGCAAACATAAAGTGAGAAGATGAGTGAACGCAATATTAAATTATACTGCGCAAAGGTTCTTGGAGTCCAATTTTAGAAAGGGAAAACATCAGTCAATGTCTGTATCCTACCCCTACATGTACTTTGTCTTGTTCGTCTCCGATCATAAAGGTTCACATCACAACAACAGCCACACAGTCACAGTCTAAAGGCACTGCTCCACACCCCTTTATCCCTACAGGGGAGTATATCAAGGTTTCCCACACTATATTATTCACTAATTCATTTTAACTGGAGTTTATTTCATATTCCTCAAAGTTAAAGTAGTGGCCATGCAACAAAAAACAAATTGATTGTGCATGAGCATACAAGGAGAAAATAGAATATAAATAGATATGTTAGACTTCCTGCACAGTTTAACAGTGGAGTACAGGCTTTTTTGGGGGGGCAGCAGGCTGATTAAGTTACAAGCTATTTCGTGATCTGAAGTAATAACTGTGAATTTGGTTAACTTCCAAAATGATATACATTTTGGGAAGACTGTTACCTTAGTTGACAAATCAGAAGTGCAGGTGATCTCATAAAGTCCAGTAATAAAGAATATCTTTATTTTTCTTGTAAGCAACTTTAGGAACTGAAGCTCAATAAATTAAAAACATATCATTTGTTGAATCTTGAAGTCTGTACAGATTTGCGAACAAATTACGAGCTTGTTGGGATAATATAGAATAAACTATAGAGTAATAAAAGCCTCACTAAGTTGACTATGTTAGAGAAATACCCCCTGCTGTTCACTACCTTGGAAGACCAGTTTAAAAAATCACTAAATCACTAAAAATGAGGCTTGAACATCATCCAGCCTCATGCAATTGAGGAAAAAGTGAGTCATATAAAAAAACAAGTATTTGACCATATTCAATCAAGGCTTGGACCCCCTCCCCAAAGCAGTGCTACAGTTTACATTCAGTCATCATCCCAGTCATTCTATCACAGCCGTGCTTCATCTATGGTGGATCACATTTACTCCAAAAGAAAAACAAGAAACCTAGATACTGTAAACGTTAATATTATTATTACCTAGTGCAATTATAACTCTTGTTTCTTGTGCATCTTAAAGCTTCTTCTAAACAATCCGACAGAAGTCGCGTAAACACAACCTTTGAGGTGGCACAGCACTGAAGCATAAACAAACAGATCAAATATCTCGGGCATATACTGTATTTTTTTGCTTCGTTGTTGGCTTATGCTATCAATTTTTACAGTGGAAAAGTATTCATTTTGCCAATAACTTTGGGGCTCATTAAATTTGATGGTCTGACCTTGTGATTAAATGTGCTTTGACGCAAAAAACAAAAAAAACATACAACAGTGTATCTCTTAAAATCAATGCACAAAACAATAAAGGAAGGTTGTTTGGACTATGTCCATATATGCGTGGCAGAAAAGCATGAACAGCAGAACAGATATCAAAAAAAAAGAAAAGAAAATGAGTATGACACATACAGGTTTTTGTCCCTGTTAGACATTGCTTCACTCCGCCCCCTTCCGAAATATAGAAAGTTATCTTTCAGAAAGACCTCTCTTTTGTCTTTACAATCCCACAATCTTCTCATCAAATAAACAATCAGGGTGATGTGGAGGACAGTTTCAGTTTTTAGTACAGTCACATTTTGCCTAAACTCCTTAGTTTCCCCACCCTTTAACCTCGAGTGCAAATGCAATTAGCCAGCAGAAATTGCTCTTATAAGTTTTATTCAATAATTTACCCCCCTCAACCCCCCCCCCCCCCCCCCAGGAAAAAAAGACACAAACAGGATGGAAGCAGGGCTATGTAGTCTTGGTGCCAATAATCACACCACCACATCAAGGTGAAACAGTGCTTCTCTCTCTCTCTCTTCTACCGCTCAGTGTAGTGCGCTTCCTCCTACTACTCCATTTATTCACTCTCCTCTACACGTGGTGACGGCACGCCCCGTAGTTAGAAAAGAAACTCCAAAATCGGTATCGTGTCAAACACAGTCGATCCCGCGTCAGGCTGAGGTCAGTTCTGACACGTGTCAGACTGAGGTCAGATCCCAGTGAGAAACGGAAAGAAGTCCTTGAACGGCATATCTGGAGGCGACAGTAGGCTGTTTGCTTATTTAGATGCAGGTTTGTGGCTTTGTTGATGTTTGCAGTAATTCTCTCTATCCGTTGTTTGTATTCATGCATGCAAGCTTGGGTTTTAGTGCATGTTCTTGTCCGTGTCTCTCTCTCTTTATCTCCAAGACAGAATGATGTAATAGATAAGGATTTTTTTTTTTTTTCAAAGATGAAAAGCACTGTTCATTTTCTTTTTTTTTTTTGGACAGTGAATTGTTTTACTGCTTCGATGCAGGTATTAAAGGCTAAGTATCATAAGGTGAGAAATGTGCACATATGCATGTGTGGATCTGTATGTGTGTGTGTGTGTGTGTGTGTTTGGGAGGGGCGGTCTGGAGCAGACACAGGCATCACATTGACAATCTAATCCAATACGTCACGGCCAGATATGCATGAAAACCCAACTCCATGTGATAGATTATTTGTTGGATTGTCAGGAAGTCTTTAGCTTTCGCAGAAAAAAAACGTCTTTATCCTAAAAAAAAAAAATGACGTGGCGCTTTAACACAAAGGAAAATTGTTCTGTCTAACGATAGTAATGCAGTAGATGACCTTTAATTATAATACAGCCGTCGTTATATATTCATACATATTTATCATACAACAAATAAGCCGCTTTTTAAAAGAGCTTCGGTTTTTTTTTTCTCAAAAGGTTGCTTGGGTAATTTTTTTAGATGTGGCAAAAAAACAAAAAAAACAGAATCATTTTATAAACCATTATACCACAATCCCAGCAAAGCAGCCGTTGCTTTTGTAAAACACTTGAAATGACGAATCATTCCAGCCATTTGTTCTGCTATCAGGTCTTTGACATATTGCTGCAGGAGCCCAAATACTGAGTAAATACTGAGTATACTAAGAAAAGGGTGGAGCAGGAAGGGTGGATTTTCTTAATGTGCTAATGCCATGCCTGTGTCTACTTTTATTATGAATGATCTACTTCCACTATCAGTAAGTATGCGTGGACACGAGCACACGGGTGCGCATGCATGTGTGACAAATTCCTGTATAGTAAGATCTACGAGCGCAGCTTCTTGTGCTGAATAATCCCCGTTGAGGAAGCACAGAGGAGAAGAAAGAGTGGTGGGACGAGATGTTAGAGTAGGAGAGCAAGCCAAAGAAAATGCGGTGTTAAACAGATTTCACAACGTGAGAGGCAGCCCGGAGGGACATTCACTGTCCGTTCACCCTCAGACCTTGTCCAAAATTTTCCACTTCCTGCTCCGGCGGCGTGTCGCCAGAATTGCCTGCCTCAGCTCCTGGGATCAAAGTAGGCGCCCCCAGTGATCCGTCCGCACCTTCTAGCCCAGCATCATCCTCATCTTCCTCCTGATCCTCCTGGACCACTCCCTCGCCTTCACCTTCAGCTCCAGCTGCCCCAGACCCGGGGCTGCTGTCTGCCAGCGGTGGGTGAGTCCTGAGAGGGTCCTTGCGACCTGGATACAACCTTTGGTCTAGGGCCTTGAAGTCAGGCTCGAAGGGGTGGGGTACCCCTGGTTGAGAGGCACTAAGCGCCAGGCCCAGACCCACAGCAGCACCCATGCCCATTCCTGCACGGTACACCTCCATGCTGTCAGGCAGCATCGACTTGATCTTGGGCAACCATCGCTTGCGGACACGCCTCGCATTTGTGCACATGTCAGCAGCAATCACATTCATTTCACTCTCCTTGAAGTTAGGGTTGAAATTTTGACAGTAGACTGTGAAAGAGAGAAAAAACAACAAACTCCATGTTGACAACTTGTGCTCTTTTGCAATTCTATCCCATATATTTGATGATTTAGACAGTGAACCTACGTTTGACAGCGTTGAGGACCCTGCTGTCCAGGGGTTTCCTACTGGGGTCACTAGTCGAGGAGCGGATACCTGTCCCACAGCTATTGGCTAAAGTGTTTCTGCAGGGACACAGAGTCAACACCAGGGGGCAGAGTCAGCAGCAGGCACATACAGTAGACAAACATGGGAACACACACACACACAACCAACCGCATTGCACAACATGGCCACAGATGGAGTGTGAAAGTTGGATTGAGACAACAGCGGTAGTGTTGGAGTCATACAAATAACTCAGATCTTACAGTAAGCCCTTAATGACTCGCACAAACTGTTCTGCTTAGTTGCGCATATCTTTACACTTACCTATCGAAGAACGTGGCTAGCAGACGGCGAAGCAAGACTTTGTGTTTGATACCAGCACATAGATGACAATTCATCAGCTGTCCTCGAGTCATGAACACCTGAGTACCTGGTGTAGAAAAAGAAAAGAAAAAGAAAAGGATTTGCTGAGAAAACTACTCGTATTACAATGCATTTGTCTTTTCACATTCTAGGGCTTTGTTCTCTTTGGCCCTATTGCCAGTTTATCTATTATTCTTCTGCTACAGTTTGAAATTAATGTTCAAGGAGATCTTTCACGCAGTTAAACAAAGCTTCAGCTGTGAAAATCAGAATCAGAAATCGGGAGAGGAATTCATGTTGAAGGCCATAAAAACAGCACACTATTAAATTACTTGGCTCGGCTTTCTTTTGAAAACCATCACTTTCACATTCGTGTATTGTATTCTGTATCTTTCATGCCGACTATGGAACGGAGTAATCTGTTATGTTCTGCTATGTTCCATTGTGTTTTTAAATTGCATCAGAATCTGATAGAATCGGAGTATGCGCTAACTTTTTGACCTCTTGTACCAGAAAGTTTTTTTGAGTGATTACTGACTACAACTTGCAGTGTTCAGGCTCTGTTCTTTTGTCTGAAGAGATTCAATACTAAATTGATTAAACCTCCTTTATATGAATTATATTATCTACATGTTGAATGGTCCCTTTGAAAGTCTCTGGTCTGACTGCTAAGAGCGATGTCTGGCAGTCACACCAAAGAGTTCAGTTTTTGTTTCATCATACCAAAAAAAACTAAAAAAAAACATGTTTCTTCATGCTCTCAGAGCTCTGCAAGGGCCATTTGGCAAACTCTCGGCAGGCTGTCATATGCTTTTTACTCTAGAGTGACTTCTGTCTCGTCACTCTACCATAAAGGCCTGATTGATGAGCACTGCAGAGATCGTTGTCCTTCTGCCACGGTCCTCAATCTCTGCAGAAAAGTTATGTCCCTTTCACATCACCACAGTGATGTGGCTCAAAACTACCATGGCGGCCAATCAGAATCGAGGGTCAGACGCTACTAAACGTTGTTTTCATTTGTGACGAGAAGTAATTTGAATGTTATTGATGTCCTTAACACGGTTTAACCAAAATGTCCTAATTATATGGCTTAGCGCTAATTTATTTTGGAGCTAGAGTCCAGTCACGGTGAACGGTGACGAGTAGAGATCTCTGACGGCAGTCTCATATGGGCCAAATACAGGTCTCTTGCATAAAAGGGTAAGAGTCACTCGGATGTGGGGAACCTCCCACAGTTACTGATTGTTTTGCGAATAAGCGGCTCTACACAAAAGCCTTGATTTTAAAGGTTTTCTGTCTCACAAAGGAATACCTGCAGTTATTCTCATGTCCTGTATTTCACGCCATTAGTTTTATTTGACCAACAATTGAATTTTAAATGATCTAAATGTGCAAAAGGGTGGAGGGTAGGAATACTTTTCAAACTCACTACATACAAGTTACATACTCTCTGCATGTGTGCACGTCGTCAAATGTGAGCAAGTCAATGTGTGCGAGTGTGTGCGTGCGTTTGTGCGTGCGTGCCTACCAGCTACCAATTCCAGCTTCTCCCCAGGGTCCCCCTCAGTGTAGAGCTTAGGGTGGCAGCGGTAGCCTATCTGACTGATGAGGCTCGCAGGCAGCGCCACCAGGTCCCTGCGGATCAGGACACAGTTGCGGCTCTCCAAGGCCAAGGGCATCGCTGCCATCTCTGGCTTGTCCTGGACTGATAAAAGCAAGTCGAGAACAGAAAGGCATATGAAAGCTTTTGTTACACAGCAAAACAGAAGCAGATGAATATGGATGCGTCCATAGAATTACTATAAACTACAAAAAAACAACTAGCATCCATACCCCTCCGTGCCCTCTATCTAAAGAGAGGCTACACAATTGAATTAGTAAAGCAGGTTTGTGTAATCTCAGACAAGCTTGTTGCGTTTCATAAATGTTTCAGAGCATTGCAGATGTATCCCAGATAAGTCACGATGCTGCATCCGCAACTTGAGGTTTTGGACGGGGGACAGATCCGAAGCTGGGTGTTAGGTTCTTACTCACAAAATGATTTCCCCTAACCTCTGGGATGACTTGTGAGAGTATGCACATGCACGCACCTCCTGTGCACGCACATGTAAACACATGCACATGCACACACACACACGTGCGCACACACACACACACACACACACACACACACACACACACACACATAGAGAACAGGATAAATAAATATTTGAAATGCCCTGCACATGCACCTAGTGCATCTAGAAAAGTTTGATTAATGCATTTGCATGTGCATTCACACTTAAACCTACCACACACACACACACACACACACACACACACACACACACACACACACACACACACCACACACACACACACAGGAAAGACGTGCATGGTTCTCAAATATCCCACAATGTCACCCTGGGGTGCTCTGATTGCAGATAGAGTGGTTTTCATAAATATCTGAAACTCTAGAATTTGACAAAGCTGCAGGATGCTAAGAATGATGGAGTGTGTGTGTGTGTGTGTGTGTACACATGCGTACGTGAGTTCATGTGTGATTGCAAACACAAGTGTGAATATACTGTAGCATCTATGCCTGTATATGTAGGCAAACCTGGACCGACATGAAAACTATAACAAAATGCAGTACAGACCAGCTGTTGTAGCTGTGATAAGGAGGGTGTTGTTGGTCACGATGCACTCCAATCATAACTCCATAAAGCTATCTTTATGCTGAGAGAACCCCCACACACACGCACACTGGAGGCACAACATCCTGCTTTTTCAAGATGCTCAGGATACATGATTTATGAAAGATTCAATAATGGAACTGGGATGAAATGAATATGCATCAGTCTTTTTCTTTCTGGACAATGAGGAACTATGTTCCATAAATCGTACATTCACGGGCATATACAGTATTTCTGCAAGTCATGTCGAGTTTTACTTTTATGTCGGTCTGATATCAAATTAATTTCCTCCATCTGAGCCAAAGGCAACCGAGAAAGTAATTCACTGACTCAGATCTTACATGAATAGATTTTGAAGATATTGGTGAGAGAATATTGATGCCGGCTTGACATTTAAATTGTCTTGTTAGCATTTTCTCATAACCGACTTTAATTACTGGAGTTTAGAAGTAAATACTATAACAGTTGGTGAAGAGGAATCAAATATTCTTGCTCGTTTGTCGGAAGATACCAAAGTAACATTAGGTTTTGATTTTAACTGAGAACATAATGTATTTTTACAAATATTCAAGAGTAAAAGCTTCAGTGATGAGTGCTCTACACCAAATACACCAAAAAGCACTGCAACACTTCACAAAAGATTTCATAAAAGCATCAATTCAACAGAATACTCACTCCCGTAAGGGTTAGCTGAACGCCCGTAGAGATGACTGTAGGAATCCTCTGTGATCCCATCATAGGGCTCTTCCTCAAACTCCTCATCCTCATTCTGGTAGGATGTAGGACTGTCAGTGGTTGGCAGGCTGGACGCTCCAGGACTGGACCTCTCAACTCCCGCTCCTCCTCCTGTTCCACCCCCACCGAGCCCTTGAAGGTGGTAAGAAGGCAAACCAGGGATGGCGGTCCCACCAGCCGTCGTGTAGAACAGTGAACTGGCCCTCGCCAGCCGACTCCCCAACTCCGAAGACGAAATCTTGTTTTGCGCCAAATGTGTCGTCAGGGGCGTCGGGTCGCCTCCTTCTAGTTTAATCTTACGTTGCGACATGAGTAGGGATGGAGACCAGCCCGGGGTTCCCAAAAGGGCAGCCACCGCTAGCCCGTTTCCATTATTACAAGGACTCTGCGGCTCGGATCCTGTTTCCTCTAAAGACCCTGCTGTTTGCGAGTCACAGTGAGGCGAGTTTGCCTTGAACATTAGGTCCATGCCTCTTTCGACTATATGCTGAATCTGGAGGTAGCCAGCTGTGTACATGACCACCAGCTGTTCACTAGCTGCCATTGTTAGCTTCCCTGTATAGCAGAAAGTGAGGATCTGCTCAAAGCAAGCAGGTGTGACTGAGGAGGGCAACTCAAACTGGCTCTTGGTGGAGCTGCTGAAGAGGTCACGAAAGTAGAGGCTGCTGGCAGCCAAAACGGCCCGGTGGGCTTTGAAAGCCTGACCTGGTTGATAGAAATAACAGAAAAAAAAAAAATTGGGATACAAAATTCTAGTATCTTTTCAAAGTTACTGGAACTAAAATAAAATCCCCAGATTACAAACCTTTGACCAGGATGGATACATCGCAGTAGTGTCCCAGCAGGCGCTGCTCATTAAGGGAGCCCAGAACTGTGGCTCCAAAGTTTGGGATCTCCACATGGAGCAGCTGGGACATGTTGGCCACAGAGGAAGAGGAAGGTGGGGTTTCAGATATTCACTGCAGACTCCGCCACTGAGAGAGGCATCTGTAAAAAGAAGGCATGTAGAATGCGTCGGTAAAAAAGAAATGCAGTGGTACGGAAGGAGTGCAAAGACAAAGCGCGAAAGAGCAAAAGACATGCCAGAGGGAGGTAGAGAGGCGAGAAGGGAGAGAATCTGAAAATGAAGGGAAAGAGCAAGAAGGAAAATAGAGTTGAGATGAAGTGAGAAAATGAATACGGTTGAGGGAGAAGTGAGAGGTGTGTGAAAGAGAGATGGATGAGCAGAGATAGTGGGTGAGACAGTAGAGGCAGGAGAGAGAAAGGAGGAGTCAAGTCAGTCCACATAGAAAAGAAAAACCAATACAATGCCTACTGTACATGAGGACATTGTGAAATGCCTTCAGGCTATGTTGTTTTAACTTGACTTAAATCCCCAAAACCTTGAACTCATTCCATGTATTGCACTTAGTGCATCAAGCTCGGCCTTTGCCGACCTGTAAATCTGCTTTCACAACAACTTTTCTAAAGGAAGGAAAGCCGCACTGAATACAACCAGTTTTTCATGTCAGAGTTTAGAGATACTTCTTGATTTTGCTGACTCGTTATACCGTTGGCAGCACTTTCTAAACCTGGAAACCAAACAACACAACTCACGCCATACACACAATCTCCCACTAACTTTGATTTCATCCTTCTCAGTAAAATACTCCCGGCATGTTTGCGCCATCTTTCCCTCCCTGAACCTTGTGTCATTGGTTTTTTTTTTTCTCCCCACCAACCAACCCACACACACACACACACACACACACGCACACACGCACACACACACACACGCACACACACACACGCACACACAGACGGATACGCACTGGTTTCATTATTAAGCAATGCTGCAGAACAGTTTCCAGGAATACAAACTGAAAAAAAAAAATGTCACCGCCTCTCTCTCTCTCACACACACACACACACACACACTCTCTCGCTCTCTCTCCCACCTCATGCACTCCATACAGACAAGCATGCACTCTGGCTTACTTACATAAAAGTGTAAACGCCTAAACACACACACACACACACACACACACACACACACACACGTAGACTACAGGCTGCATAGGGAAATTACTGTGTACTCTGGCACGCAAGCACTCACCTGGGGAAACCAGCACACGACACTCTCTCACACATGCACAAATGCAGAGAAAAGCGCTCACTGTTATCCCAGACAGTTCTGACCTGTGTAAGCCAGTCTTCTGGTTAAAACACACCATGGAGCCTTGGCACTCGCTAACACACCATGCAGCAGCCGGGACCAGGACAGAAGAGGAGTAGTTAGAGATGGAAGGAAAGCACTCTGATGTACTCCGTCTGGTCGACTCTCTCTTTCACTTAAAGTGTCATTCCCACTGTCTTAAAGATGATTCTCTCCCTGCTGACTGACTGACTTTTCCTCTGTCTGTCTTCCCCCGGCCTATCCTCTATCTCTATATCCTCCAAAGCCCCATTCTCTTTGCTCACTGTCTGTCCTAGCGCCGTCTCAAAGCCTCCCTCTGCTTCCCTGTCATTATCTCTCTCTGTTTCTCTCCCCTCTCTCTATTCTCCAAGGGTTGAATTCAACAAGTGCCGCTGTAGAGAGAGAGAGAGAAAGAGAGCAAGAGAGAGAGAGAGAGAGAGAGAGCGAGAGAGAATGGGGAGGGAGAAGGAGAGCAGAGCAGAGCGAATCAATGATGAAAGGAGTGGGAGGCTCACTGTGCGAGTGTGTGTGTGCATGTGTCTGCGCGCGTGTGTCTGATCAATGCAGTATCTATACGTCGCAGGGAGTGGGAGGGAGAGAAAAACACAGGCTACAGTTACAGACAGAGACTGGGCAGAGCTAGAGAGAAGCAACGGAGGGAGGGAGGCAAGGAGGGAGGGAGGGGAGAGTTGAGACAGAGAGAAAGTCATTTGAGGACAGTACGAGCAGAGAAAGACAATTAGGTTGAAGCAACTTCTGCCACTTGCCCCTGGACACAGATGCCTATATGGTCCAACAGAGAAAGGGGGTGGATGACTAAGACAAAAGAGAAATGAGAAAAGCTGACAGAGGTCACAGCCACCATTAATTAATTAAACATAGAACAAGCGAAACTTCTGAAATCCCTTTTTGACGCAAGTCTGGAGAGAATGCGTCACACGGCGTCTTGGTAAAGCAGCGCTTTACTAAACTGGAAGCTTTAATACACGCAATCCTCTAATCCTTATTGTTCATCAAAAACACAAGCTGTCATTTTAAGGTATTTCCCCCATTGTTTTACAAATTTCGGAGGACAATAGTTAAAAAAAAAAAGAAAGAAAAAAGGTTTTTACTTTTGAGCAAGTGTTGTGTATTTTCTCTGAATCATGCGAGGACCTCGCTGCCAAACACCTACACACAAGCGGAGAGAAGTTCTGGCTTCACGCAAGACTATTTTGTATTTTTTTTTTCGACATGAATTGGTTATTTAAAATGATTAATTCACGCCTCCACTTTGCTGGCTCAGCTTAGTGAGGTGACACTTTTTGTGTTTTGTGTTGACCAGCACATGGAAGGCATCCCTAAAACGCTGCTTGATGTGGATGAGGGAGGACAGGAGCCAGATGTCGCAGCCTGTGACAGGGAAGGAAAGATAAAAGACAACGGCTAACAGAAAGGATACGTTCCAGAAAGATGTGTGTGGGAGGATCAGAATGCAAAAATTGCTGTGACAGATGAGTAAGTGTGTTTGTACAACACTCTACACACACACATACACATGTCAATGTTGTGCAATTCTTGCATGTCGGAGCAAAAACACAATGAAGGAAGCTCTCTGACCTCTGCACTGCATTTCGGTTGAGCAGACATGAAGACAGTGAACGTTTCAGCAAGTGATTTCGAAATCTCATTTCATCTCAACACACAACAAAAAAAAAATGTCCCCAGAAAGACACATTGTGATTCTTTTTTTTTTTTTTTTTTTGCTGAAGAAACCTCAAGTGGAGAAAGTTGTGCTAAACTGAGCAAACTTTTACTCCTCAGTCACAGCGGAAATATGAAAGGGAGGATATCACAAAGCGTTAAATAAAGTGAGTCAGACTCCGGTTTGGAGAGCTTTGCCCCAGCAGTGTGATATCTGCATGGCACATATAGCCACACATGAGTGAGCACACACACACAAAAAAGCACAGTCGAACGCAGGAGACACAATTCTGCGAACACACTAATGGAAACAGACGTACACACATCCCCCCCCCCCCCGTTCTCCTAAACACACACCAACACAGTCAGGTAATCTCCCCGTGCACACTCAGCAATGCACATTCTGTCTGTCTGTCCCTCTGGGAACCTGCCGGACTGCTTGTCCATCAATAACTTATTGTGACCATTGTGTCCTTACATCGCCTCCTTGGTTCTCGCCTCTCCCTTTTTTCTCTATCCTTCCAGCCCCGCATACCACATACCCACTGTCTCTCTGCCAATTAATGCACACAGGGCTGCATTGCAGTGAGGTTGGCGCGTGCCACGGCAGCAAGCACAGTACAGAGTCTACAGACATGCATGTACGTGCCAGCCGGGCAGAAAGAGAGGGAGGGGGAGAGGAGGAGCGAGAGAGAGAGAGAGAGAGAGGGGAGGGGGGGGCAGTGAGGGAAAAGAGGAAGAGGGAGGGGGTGAGAACGAGCAAAGGAGAGTGAACGGAGAATATGTTGAGTCAGGCAGACAGGACGGCGGTGTGGCACACTGCACATATATACACAGACACACGGCCGCATGCTCATGTAAATGTATGCGCCACTGAATCTGAAACCGATATGCATGCACATGTACATTACTAGGACGGGCACACACACATTCACAAGCCCATTAAAGCACACACACACACACACACACACACACACACACACACACACACACACAAACATTCACACAGAAATTGCAGCCTCCTCCTGCCTGCATTAAATATAGACTTTGCACATCCGTGATGAAAAAATATAAAAGGCATGAACTCCCTCAACGAGTGATTACATGCGTGTGTGCGTGCGTGCCTCTCTGCTGCCTGTGTCCTCATTTCCTTCTGTGTTTGCATTTCCATGTCAAAGTTTCTCGCATACCTAGGCGTGTTTTGATAATCAACGTTATATGCGGCTGTGACTTTTGGCACTACAGACACTGTGGTGTGCACATGTGCACGTATGTGCGTGTGTGTGTGTGGCAGCGTAGTTTGTGATTTAAGATATGAGATCTGAATGCTGTCGGTTGCTTTGTTGGAATGTGTTCCATCCATTTTAATCAAGGATTCATACCTACGCACAGTGTTATTAACTGTAGCAGCAGGTCCAGGCATATTTGAATAATATGAAGAAATGAAACGATTCGCCAGATGGCAGACACACGCATACATGCACACAGACTTAATTACTAGTTACACTGTAGCGATACCAAATGACAATAGGGTATCATTCAAACACTATAAAAGTCAAACACAATTATGACTCATGTATTTGCCATTTAGTACTTTCTAGAACAGTTCGAGTAAGTTGAATGTTAAAGTTAAGTTGGTGTCGTAATAACTTTTAATCAAGATGCAGATAATCAAAACCTAACTAAGCTGAACATGCATTCAGAAGACAAATACAGAGAAGTGATCACGTTAATTCATATTTTATTACAGTACGGCAATGCATAAATAAAAAGGAAATTAGAAGACATTTTTGAAGTGAGCTGAATAGGAACAGCTCCTTCCTCTCTCGCTTATGTTCCCTCTATACAATCTCAATATGAACAGTCCCCTCGTTATAAATATTCAGATCCTGCAGTTGTTCTCATGTCTAAAGTGTACCAGACAACAGATTCTATCCACGTTGAGACGGCAACGCTCCCTGGCAACAGTTCTACCAATCGGGACCAAGCGGGTGTCTGACTGAGTCTGTCTGAGTATCATTATGGGATGTCGAGAGAGAGAGAGAGAGAGAGAGAGAGAGAGAAAGAGAAAGAGAGACGCTGCTTAGCACTGCTTTTAATGCAACATCATTCTCTGTGTATAGACCCTGCTGGGTGACGTTGTCTGCACATCGTCAGGATCAAAATCATCTTTTCTTTAAAAAGAAAGAGAGAAAAAAACTCCCTATGATTCATGCAGTTATGTAACAAACAGACAACTATGAAAT
Source organism: Leptoclinus maculatus (assembly GCA_032191485.1). Lineage (NCBI taxonomy): Eukaryota > Metazoa > Chordata > Actinopteri > Perciformes > Stichaeidae > Leptoclinus > Leptoclinus maculatus. Next base: position 11,774,490 of record JAVDOI010000017.1, read on the forward strand.
GATTTGTTGTGGGCTGAATGTTGTCTGGTATCTTTCCACTTGTATTCACTTAATATGCACCAATAATGTAACTTGTGGTCCGAGTAGGAAAAAGAATATATAAAAATGACAATGTGAATAGTAAGTCATGTAGAAAATTAAATCCTAGGGCGGGATGATTTGACCGCCGTGTGTCCAGCAACACAACTCCAAATATATCCTCATCGGAATCTGCAGTAAGTGTAAATAGGCAACTGCGTGCTAACAAGTTAGCATATAAAACGTCAGCGTGTGTCAACAGAGTGTTTGCTAGCAGCGGACAAAATCAATTGTACAAGGTCATTTAGAATCACGCTATGTGGGTTGTGTTCAAATTTATTCCAACAAGTATTGTATTAGGAGCCGTTTAAACGATGGAATCTAACGATTCCTTTTTTGAAATACCGTTTTTTGTAGCTATTCTCAATTTTATAATATAACTCAATTAAATTTGCGGTTTGAGACTTGGTAAGACATTCATAATTTTGGTAGTTTGATACATTTTGTTTAGTGCCCACCCCTATCACATGCAATATTAATTCTTATTGCTACAGTAATTAGTAGACACTGTTTATTTCCCCTAAAATCAATCGGTCAAAGGCTCAAATGTCAATTGTATAAAATGACTAATAACATCCATCCATTTTCTAGTGCAGGGACAAGGGAAAGGTGCTAACATGAGCACGTACAGCAATACCTATGTAAAAAAAACGCAGCCGCTTTATGGAGGAAGACGGCACTGCAGCAAATTAACGACCTCTTTTTTGCAGCTTAAACTCCGACACGTCTGTGGTTGGAGACTTAACCAAAACACAAAGTTGTGACAGGAAACTCCTGTAACGGTGGGCTACCGGTCTGTGTAGCTTGTAGTCGTGGTGATGTGCGTGAGAGAAAATTAGATAGTGGGAAAGAGAGAGGAAGAGCATGTCCGTGTGTTTGTGAGTGTGTGTTGATGATGATCCTCCTGAGGCAAAGGCATTGCTAATGAACTCCAAGTGGCTGTGGGAGGTAAACAAACAAACAGTATCAGCGGCCACTATATCACACCAAACTCCGGCGACTACATCATTGGGATTGCTGCACACACACACACACCCATACACACACAAAACATGTCAACTCACATATATATATATACCTTTGAATATACATGATGGCTTTTGGTGGGCATACAGTTGAGAGCTGACGAGATAGAGGAGGGAGAGAAAAAATTGAAAAGGTACATTAGGGGAGAATAAATTGAGAGAGGCGAAAAAGGAGGGGTGGAATAGAGGAGTTAGACGAACAAAAGGAGTGAGGACAGAGAGAGGGAGTGTGTGTGAAAGATGCAAATAGAAAAGAACAAGAGAGAAGTTGACAAAGCACAGTCACGGGGAGAAGAGCGTTAGAGAGCAATAGGGAAATCAGTCTGAATGATAGAGAAAGGTAACGCTGAAAAAAGAGGTCTGGATGAGGAATGAAACTGCGGAAGCCAAGACGACAAAAAAAAAATACAAAAGAAAATACAAAATGCTGGAGAAATCAAATACTATCACGCTAAATAGACCCGATTGGCTGTATCAATAATTTTACCATTTGGTATGTGGTGTAATTTCAAACCGTTGTATTTGGAAGGCAACAGATGAGGCCAAGTGATATCAACAAACTGACACTTTGTTCTAATCAAAAGACATTCCACCTCCACATTACTGACGCCAAAATGTCAGTTCCAAACAGTCTTCTCAGACTGCTATTTTCTGGCAAACAAAAATCCTGCTTACATGACAGCGGAAAAGGAAAGAAGACACAGGATAACCTGAGAACAACAGGGGAAAGTGTTAAAAAGGACAAAGACAGTTGGGAAGGGGTTTTCAGTAATACTCATATTGCAGAACCAAAGGGGCCAGCGGGTCGTTCCAGTTTATAGCAACACATAAGTGTGACGTTGGAGCAGCAGGGAAACTCACGCAAGACTGAGATGTTTTGAACAAACACTGACACAAGACCGAAAACTCCCCCCCCCCCCCGATCTCAAACTTAAAAAAGGAAGCTGCGAAAAGCAGCACAGGAAGAAAAAAGGAGGGAAGAGAGAGTCCACCGAGACAAGAAACGATTCAGGAGGCATCAGTAGAACAAATGCGTGGATGTTAAGCAGCAGCATTTGTGTGTGTGTACACAATGATACAGTATACTGCACCACGAGTGCCATGTGATGTTTCTTTTTTTTTTGGGGGGGGCCAGTTTCATACTGATAAATCCTTTACATTGGCTCCCAGCTGCCATGTGACTGGTGGGTGTCCAAAGCGTAACACACAACTGTACATTTTCCATGAGCCTACGGGTGCTAATTTCATGCTGGTGTGCACTTATCTTCTGCCAGTAAAGTATCAGTTTTGATGGGCTCAGGCAGATTTGCCCATTTGGTGGTAACAGTACTTAAAAATAAACTGATATTGGTCTCAATTTTGGTATGCACGGCATATTTAATTACAGTTTCATTGCAAAACTTGGGGACTGTATGAAATAATTGTTCTGTAAAAAAAAAAAAAAGTAGTGAGGGTTATGCAGTTTTTTCTTATCCTACCTTCATGAAGGTAGGGGTTTACTGCAAGGCTAATTTGATCTCGGTGTACCTAATTGTCGGAGCAGTGTGAATGCATACAAATTTACTTTTTCACAGTACAAAGTGTATGTGAACAGATAACAGTGTTTGCCCTTGGCATCACAGCGGGGGTGTTGAACTCCCGCTTTGACAAGGACATCGGTTCATTCTCCGGAGAAGCCTTTGTTGCATCTCGAATGCGCTCCCTCATTTCTGTATACAGAAAGTAGACAGGTTTGAGGCGGAGCTGATTGGCTGTAGTTGACGCCTGCCTTTAGAGCTCCTTGATAATTTATTCTTGCAAGTACAATTACAAAAGCAGGGGTGTTAGTGCTGTGCTCGCGCTCCTGGCCACGAGACATCCGATACTCAAGTATGCTAAAAAACACAGCGGATTTGTGCAGTTGCTTGCACTTCTGTTTGGAAAAGCACAGGGCCCTAAAACCCCATTGGTATCCTCCTTAACGTGACCTTCATCTGGGGACAAGGGCCATGAGTGGGCCTGCCGAGTGTCACTGACTGTCACGCAAGGACTACAATTAGGTTAGATTTCACAGGAGGTCTGCATGTTTGCGAGTGCGTGTGTATATCACTCTGTATGCTTTTTCTTTTTCCCCAAACGTGATTTGATTTCCATGGTGAACGAGACAGTGAAAAACGGGAAATGGGGTGAATCAGTATGAAATGAAAGCATATCAGTGGTGATGCTGCACATGCACACACTATACAGAACAGAGATACTAAGAGTGAGTGAGAAAATATTTCATTGTACAAACCGTATGTATTTTTAACATCGATCTGTTGAATAGATTGACTAAAAATTAAAACAATAATCAAAATGTTTAAAGGATTACATTTTTATATTCAGTGTTATTTACCATAATGTGTGTCCTTAAGGTCTAATAAACCCACTGAGTGCATTTCCTTATATTTAAAATCTTGAATTGTTTCCATCCTGCCTTGGTTGGCACATTGCTGTGTCTCTTTGTGGATTAGTGCCACGGACTGTGGAATAGCGTGAAACCGGTGGAAGAAGTGTGGATTGCGTCGCCCGCATCTGCGCATGCTCGTACATGTGCAAAAACAAAAACAAAACGGGGACCTACTCATAAAAACATTGCTTTATATTGCTACTAGTCGTCAAAAGCTCGACAGGGTCCGATTATTTTTTCATTTTTAGGTTTTCAGATTCACCAGAACGTTCTTCTTCCCCTCCTCCCTTATACTTCACACTTTATGTCAGCATTGTGACTCTTGTCTACGAAGATTCTTAGTCATCCAGGTCAAATTCGACCTAGAAGCCAAAGCGGGCTGGATTTGCCGTTTCAGACTCATCCAAGGAACTTCAAAAGGTTCTGGCGGGTGGGGGGTTCCCGGGCGTTTGAATCTCAAAGAGCTTAAGTTTTGCTGGGGGACTTTCAAGCTGATAACAGAAACAAATAAAAAAAAATTGAATGTAGTTTCAAACAGTCAGTGTTTAGCTAAAATTATTTGACTAAATAAATAAATCTGAGCAAAATAGTTATTTATCAATTTCACAGCCTCATCAATCCAAGCCCTGTTAACCACCAACATTTAAGTAATGTGAAAATGACTGCACTGTAACATGTACATTTTGGGGGAGTGCCTTGGAAAGAATAACTAACTATCCAGCTAAATATTGGAAAATACAGCGAACATTGTCAGAAGGGCTGGTACCAAATTCCTATTCTTGTAGTTCCTGAAGCACAGCTCCATCCATGAGACTAAGTTCTTCCCGTTCTCATTTACGCCGGTCGCAAAGCCATTTCAATGATAAGGTCTTTAGGCATTCATGTGTTGGAAGAATGTGACACATTATGCCAGTGAATGTTCACCCAAGAACAATTAAAAATGCCCGATAGCAGCTGCAGCAAGTGTGTCAATCAAACAGGGGGCTAGGTGAGAGAAGGATTGCGGCACCTTTACGACAAACTGTATGTTAAAGTTTCCAGTGCATACAGCACGGTGAGTATAAGAGTGAGCGACAGGAAGAGAGCGACACAGAAGTAGAGAGAGAAGGGTGGGGGGGGGGGGGGTGATATGGAGATGATGAACATGCCATTTTGATCATCGCGCTGTGCTGAATGTTCTGCAGTGACACATGCGTGACATCAGAGCAGCCCAACATGACTGCCAGAGGAGCCCAGCGCAGTGCAAAAAAAATGAGGACACATCTTTCAGCATCAGTGCCCCACTGTCTACAGACAGGAATACACAAACACACACCCCCACACAAAGACGTATACAGAGAGAGCAGCGCCCACATCGGCTCAGCCATGTACATTATTTTTTCCAATCAGAGCAGACAGAATGCTTTAATTCATCATCTTGCGTGCAAGAGAGAGAAAAAAAAAAAAAAAAAGGAGTGGGGGAACGAAATGCCGTTTGATATGACCATCAGGGTAGGTGAATCAAAAGGGCGTCTCATGACATGGGACGTTTCCCATAAAAAAATATATATAATGCCGTCTAGTGTTGTGTGATATAAAAGCCTTGTTTGTTCAAGTGCTCAGCAATACGTTCACATTTATTTTGAGTGCATTACACCCCCCCCCCCATGCCCACCCTCGCACGCAAACCCATTACTGTGACCTAAGAGTCTCCCAGTCAGCACCAGACTAAGCTAGCATACATGTGATCAAATAACATGCCACCTTGGTTAACCTCATGGCAAACACTGAGCCTGAGCTGACCTATGCGAACAGAGCTTTTTTATCTCTTTCTTTATCAAGTTGAGAGAACATTGATTAAATGAAAAGGGCATTTTTCAGTCGTATGTACATATAGATGGGGGTCAAATGAGGATGAGTGTTATTGCCAAATCATGTTGTAGTTCCACAGAATGAACTCATAAGTGTACGTGACTTAAAGTGCTTGTTGTTGTTGATCCTGTACTAAAGTCTCATAGTTAGAATACTCTTCCTTAAGGAGATAACATCGTGAAAACTTTAAACAGGATGTTTTTTTTTACTTTTAGTAAAAGGTTATTTTGGTTTGCTGATGGACTGACAATATGGCCTATACTGTTTTTCATGTAGCTACAAATCTATCAATGAAAATATATATTTTTTTAATGTTAAAGTAATAGTTCCACATTTTTGGAAATACACTTATTTGGTTTCTTTCTGAAAGTTAGATGAGAAAATAAACACCACTCTCACATTCATATATATATATATATATATATATATATATATATATATATATATATATATATATATATATATATATATATATATATATATATATATATATGAAGCTACCGACAGCAGCTGGCTAACCTAGCTTAGCACAAAGACTGGAAACAAGGGGAAATAGCTAGCCTTGCTCTGTCCAATGGTCAAAAATAAATAAATAAATCTGCCTCCCAGCACCACTAAAGCTCACTAATAAACACGTATCTCATTTGAAGAAAACAAGTACAAAAACATCAAGTTGTATGTTTACATGTTGGACCTTTTTTTTTTATGTAAGGAGCAACGACACCCGACAACCGTTTTTTTGTGTGGATGAAATAAACGAGATGTAGTGTGTTAAATAGTGAGCTTTAGGGCAGCTGGTCGGCAGATTTATTGTCTTTTTTAAAAATCTTAGCTAGGCTAGCTGCTTTCCCTGTTTCGAGTCCTAATGCTAAAGGCGCTAACCGGCTGTAGCTACATAGCACATCAAGGGATGATTAAGTTAATTGTTGCCTTCAGAACAACCACAAAACAAGTGACATTTTTTATAATTTAGCATATTAACAACCAATAAATTCCCGGGCAAGATTTCCAGTCAGAGTGGTTTTCTCCTTTCTGCAGGGAACACAATTGAAAGCATCAGGTAAGTAACGCTGTGATTTTACAGTAATTGCAAACGCATGTTAGCTGGGGAAATGGGAGGGGTGTGTGTGTGTGTGTGTGTGTGTGTGTGGGGGTTGTGTAGTGAAAACTACCCGCCTCAGATTCCTGTCTTTTTCCACTGGCTCCTATACCAGCATTCTGCCAGGCTGTTAGGACATGAAGAGCCCATGCAGGACAGGTCATCGTCACAGAGAAGGGGTCAGCCTATTTGCTTTCCTCGCTTACTACCTTATGCGCTAATTAGCATGCTTTGTTTACTGGCACGAGTCTAGAGAGACTTGAAGTTTGCAGCGATTTAATTATGTACAGCACACAGCGAAAAGAGCATGGAAAATTGAGGTGGGCTGCAAGGATAAATGCCATCCACAGTGCTCTCTCTCTCTCTCTCTCTCTACTTCTGTGTGTGTGTATCTGAATGATTCTGTGGGTTATATTTATGCGTTTGTGAATTTGTGTGTTTGTGCATGTCTGCGTGCGTCATCCCCCCCCCGAATTATAGGCTTGACTTTCACAGCAAGTCCAATGTCCCCTCGCCGAAACTTGAAGGATCTGAGAAAATTGATCAGGCTACAGTGTTCAGTTACAATGAACAGGGGGTTTAACATTTTGTATTATTTAAGGTCACACATTCTCCTTTAGAGATATTTAAGTCAATGCAAGTGACCTTATGGTTGTGAGCCCTGATGTACAGTAAACTAAATACACAAAGTTCAACCAGAGTTCCCCGAATGGGAAATCATGTGCCAGGTAATACTGGCTTTTCAGAATCGCCCCCAACACATGTTACAATACCAAGTGAAACAAGCCCTCTATAAGGCTACATAACCTTCATTCATTTGTTATGTGATGATGCCACAAATACCATAAAATCAGGCAAAATAGCTTTGACTGTGAAGTATTAAATAAAATGTTCCATCCAATTTGGGAATGAAATCTCATGACTATCAGAAACACGTCCTCATCATACTTCTCGGCACATAATTCTTCTCTACGGCTACGTGCTCCTATTCATGCTGAAAATACTTGTAACAATCAAATGTGCACATGCTCCCTTTCTTTTCTTTTTTTTTTCTCTTTTCTACTCAAGCACAAATGAACACACACACACACACACACACACACACACACACACACACACACACACACACACACACACACACACACACACACACACACTCACACAACACAGGCACGACATTCATGCCATGTGATCTTGCTAGGCATTATGCCAACGGCCAAACATGTCACTTACCAGAAATCTCTGAGACAGAGTGAGAGAGCGAGAGAGTGAGATAGAGAGAGAGAGGGAGAGAGTTAGACAGAGAGAGTGTTACAAAGAAAGAGAGAGAAAGAGATTCTGCACATTTGTCAGTTTGTGAGAGCTCCTTCTTGTCGAATGCAAGTACAGTACATACACATGGAACATGAGATTTAGCTGCTGCAGTTATCAGCAATGTAGTGTGTGTGTGTGTGTGTGTGTGTGTGTGTGTGTGTGTGTGTGTGTGTGTGTGTGTGTGTGTGTGTGTGTATGGGGGCAGTTGATTCTGAGAAAAGGAGAGACACGTGATCTCTGAGATCTAATGTGGAATTGTTCTGAGGAACATACCATGTTTACTGTTCATTGTCTGAATTCTTGGAAGGCTTCCTGAAAAGCACGTAGAGCCAAAGTAGCCCAAATGAGCTACAGTTTAAGGTTCCTAATGGCTTTTGCTGATACTCTCTTTCTCACATTTGCTCCCTCGTTATGTTTTTTTTTCCCCCACGTTTCTGTACTTCAGCATGTACATAAATGCACTGTGCCCGTGTGTCTATGCACAGTAAACAACAAACAAAGTACTTAATGGTAGTAGAAACTCAATATTACCATCGCCGTGTAGACTACAAACCACTGGGGGGGATAAGAAATGAATTTTAAGGGTGCATAAATAAACAAAAAGCAACAGATTTCCTGTTTGATCCTAGCCTCAAATCTGTGTGAAAGACTGAAAGTAGGAGGGACTGACAAAAGGTAGTAGTGAATTCCAAGAGCCTGCTACACCACTTATCCGTTGGGATGAGCAGCGCATTTGAGGAACTGCCCAACCCTTTTTGGCAGTCACCTTTTAACATGTAGTCTGGCTGCAAACCAATAGTGTCATGCAAGAAATATGCAAATCTTCTGTTTACAAATTTATTGAGGAAGTCTTACGCATATATATCATCAAACCCCTTCTTTTTTTTTATTTTTTATTATTGATTTAGGTGGAAAACGTTGCCTACCGGGTAGCTATATCAGTTAGAAGACAGACCAGGGAACATTAGTCATTTGGACGTAATTTCGTTTAACTAAGTTAATCTATTTTATCAGCAGTGCAGCCAGATTCACCTATAAAGCTGTCAATCTGATTTGATGAGAGTCCCAACTCAATTTGGGCTTCGATGAGAAAATATGTGGACAAGGCAAGGTCACCGGGGCCTCCGACTTTGTTTACTATTAATCTGCATTTCAGGAGATGAAGATTTATACCCCTTTATTAAAAAGAAGTTAATATAGCAGAAAACAACCATTTGCTATGTAGGGAAAGAAATGTCTACCTGAATAAACCTGTTCCACCTCAGGTAGAACACGGTTAGCTCTGTCAGCAACTTTTTCGCAATAGTTTGCACTTTTAGAGCCGTTAGCGCCGTTAGATGAGCCGGCTCGCCGTCGCACACGTTGAGAGCCTTCGAGAGGCAATCGAAATGCTCCCACATCCCGGATCTCGCACCTCTAAAACACTCGCAACCCAGAGTGTTGGTTGGATACTCTTCTTCTGTTTCTATCTTTCAAAACCTCTTTGGATGGCTAACACTACAGTCATCTCAGAGGTAAGGACTTACCAGGCTTTTATACTGAACTACCCCCCGATACTGTCCAAACTGTCGTATTTTTATATTCCATCTCTCTGGTACATTAGTTTAAGTGCTCTGCGAAATACTACATGACAAAACATTTGCACGTTGGCCAAACAGAACCAATAGGAAACGGTTCATTTACGAACAGATTTCAGTTGCCGCCTCTCAAAGGAAATAAACACCTCGACACCTTAGGAACTGCTGGAGTGCAGACCAACTGATTTGTCCAGAAAAAGGTAGATACAATTAGAATCAGCCTTCTTCTAAAACATACAAATCACATTTCTGACAATTCAGCAGAAAGACATTTCGTCACAGTTAACCTAAACTGTTCCAATAGCAGCAACCAACGTGCCTGAACACACCAGCAGCAGCAGCAGCAGCAGCAGCAGTTCTGTGCTACATAGTGGATACAAGAATGTATGAGAATATGATGCATGACTGGTGCCCTGTATCACATACCATCAGCAATGACTCATTACTGTCTCAGGAAAGGAAAATCAAACAAACATAAACACACTCCCCACATGAGTATACACGCATATAGAGTGCAGATAAAAGTGCACCAAGCAGGCGCACACACACACACACACACACACACACACACACACACACACACACACACACACACACACACGCACGCACAGAAAATGAAGGGGAAAAAAACTCCAGGTTCTGAATGTTCCAAGTGTGTTATTGTTGTCCTCAAATATTTGTGTTCTCAGAAATTAAGAATATCATAGCTTGTATAACCTGAATATGCCTTTCATGTGTCGAGGCAACCTCAATTCTAGTTCATTCAGGGTTGTAACAAGAGATGAGGCAAGCCTCTCGCAGCCTTTGTACTTTCTCCCTCTTTCACCCTTCTCTGCCAGTATCCGCATCAGTTATATTTGAAACTGTGCTGTCGTTCTCGCTCTCTCCTTGACACTCCCCACTTGCACACAGCCCCGGGCCCCCTTGTGGAATGCTGTATAATGTGAGGCCTATGGAGGAAGGGCATCCCGGGACACAGCGAGAGCACACACATGCTAACACACTCACCGACACACGCAAACACGCACACACAGACAAATACAGCTGTTGAGAGCCATCACAGCCCTTTGGCAGACGTCCAAGTCAAAGTCGAGTGGCGTTGGAAGGCCTCCGTTTCCAGAGAAAGAGAAAAAAAAAAAAAAAAAAGTCCCACATTTTCCATGTATGTTGTGTTAAACACTGAAGATAGAAACTTGGCAGTAAAAACTCCCATAACCCCAAACTGATTTCCCCATATGGGGAGGGGGTAACGTAAACCACCTCGTAAAAGCTATCTTTGTGTTGCCTTAAGTCTGGCAGGGACACCTATGGATTCATACCGTTTTAGTAATTCAAAAGGGAAGTACGATACACCTTGTTATGCCCCATGATGTTTCTACAGGGAAGACGCAGAAACAGATGGGCACTAAAAACGTTCAAACACTCTGAAGTGGAACTCAAAAGTGTAAAATGGCGAGGTACGCCACACACTTCACACTACCTAAATGATTCATACGAGTACATAAGCCAAGCTGTCGTTTTAATGTCCAACCTGCGCGACACCTGTCTGGGGACCAGGATGCTACATATACTGTAAGCTACACACTCAGTCTGTATCGAAACCACATAACGGATATTAAGATGTGTAGACCATAACTAACTTGGAAATATTTGGGATTTTGTATTTTTCATAGTCATTTTGAGAATAAACGCATGGCTTGGTGGCGGACTAGAGAATAAGGGCAGGGTGACAGAGAGAGACTGGTGTGTGAGAGAGGGAAGGAAAGTGACAGGAAATGAAGAAAATTGCCACAAGTTGCATGCCGGCTAGCGCCACACACACTGCACCCATGTATGTATATGCAGGAGAAAGGGGGGAGGGGGATTGCATGTATACTCAGATGACTCCTGCAGGGTTCAGGTGAGGTAAACAGCTGACATAGCTGACACTACAGCAGGCAACAGTAAAGTGTATGAACCAAATTGTTTTGGTTCACAATCCTCACAGCCCAAATACTTTATCATGTCTTGTTTTGTCTCTTGTAATGTATGAAACATGTTAAAGATGAAACCACAATTTAAAGAAATACTTTGAAATAACAATGCTGACAATTGAATGCGTGGAAAATGCTTAAGGTATTTGAGAAGCCAGCTGCATACCGATTACTACACTTGTGCAATAATGACCCAGACAGCAGCAGCAACTTCAATTGATTCGTGTAAAGTAGGCCCATTCCTTGACGCAACAATGCAACATATAGCACTACAATGGATCCTTATGGGCGGAGAGATTTTTTTGTTTTGGCTTCATCGTGACGCAAGACCGATAATATCGTGCCACTTTCTCTACTCATACAGTTGCAACTAATGACACCACCATTTCCTGTGGTTAAGAGTTTAAAAGTACTGCCCGGCTTTATAATTAGACTACAATAATGGATGGATGGTAAAGGAGGTACACATATTACTCCTTAAATCGGATGAAATCATTCTAGTACCGCATGGTACACCTATTATCCTCCGTGTGGAAACATTCACGTTTCGCGATGTCACTTCATGAAAGTTTAGGAGTCGTACTTAGTTTAGCTGGTAGTTTCATCTAAATTAACTCCCATGCTGTAATGTCAGCAGATAGTCGGGGTGTGTGGCTGCCTATTGTGGCTCTAAAGAAGGAGCAGCGAGGGAATAATGCACGGTAAAATAAAATAAAAAAACCTATGCGTCACACAAATCAGGCATTGTAAACATCAAGCCAAGACAGAAGGGGATATATTTACCCGAAAATATGTCGCTATTCCATAAACTGCGGCTGGCAGCTGGCGCAGATGTGGCAGGCTTTTCTCTCTTCGGATAACCTGTAAAGTTTGCGGGGTGTAAAAAAAACAACAACCCCACAACAACAGCAGGGCCCGGTTTCCCCCCTCGTCCGCTGGCTCACTCTATATCACTCCAGTCCTATCTTGGCTGCTCGTCCCTCGCTCGTCTCTCTCTCTCTCTCCCCCCCCCCATATCTCTCTATCCCACTCTCTCTTTTCTCTCTGCCCGCTCCTATCCCTTTGCAGGAAGTGAACGCGGCCGCTCACATGAACAGTGCATGCAGCCTGACATCATGCACCACCCGGTAAATAGTTCTTTTTAAAGACGCAGACGTGTTTTTTAGCAGGACCTGCCCGGGTGACTGTAGGTACACTGTAGTCTACGCGGCAAAACGGACCGTCAGCGGCGTTCGGTCATACCGTGCCGCCTTTACGGACACGCGAACTCGGTGCACTCTGCGGGGCTTAAAGGTGCAGACTTCTGTCTGTGCTGTACCAAAACCCACGCGGAGAGTTGAGCCCGCTACCGACGCTGGGTGTGATAATGTCACGAAAAGACAACTTATTAAGGGGCCTCGTGTGCAGCTGTGAGTAAGACAGGAGCTCGCTGTGCTCCTAAAGAAAATATACATCTGTGGTTACCTCACGTGTCCTAATGTGATGACAGCTCACGCTACACGGTGCGCATGTGCGATGTTCTGCTAAATTATAAGCGGCAACTGGCGGCGGTGTGACCTCAAGTCAACTTTTCTTTACTGCAGACATGCAATACCACAGTGACACAGCTCACTAAATAAATCACTGCTACCGGCTCTACTGTACTTCACGGTGGCAGGATATTCTCCATGATCCCCATGGTTTTCACAAAGAATGCAACATTATATATTTTGAATGTTTATATGACCATATACATTTGAATGTATTTTGTATTCTTCAACCTCATGATTCACCCTTCCTACACATTACATTTACATACTTCACACTCAAGAGCCATACCTATGGTGGAAAATGTATATTAAAATCCATTAGTGATTGCAAATATATCATATCAAGAAGGCACATTTTTGAAGAATTGTCTGCATAGGATGTTCATTATCAATTATCAAGTTTTTGGGTTCACTTTTTGCTTTGCTTTTTATAACTACCATGCAAACAAGAAAAGGAAAAACATGTATTTTCACCAGTATTGTAAGTCAGTGGTCTCTCACCTTTTTGGCCTGCGACCCTTTGAAGCCAAATTGCAACCACTCGCCAAACATATTTAGACATGCCACAGTTGCATAATTATCCTAACTCCTTAATCATCATGTGACCCCTCGAAATGTATCGTGTGACCACTGTCGTAAGTGATCGAGGTTAAACAATACAGCAATCTATCATACTTTACTATCTCATCATTTGTTTTGCAAATCAAATCGTTTCAGATAAACGTTGAGTAAAACACATAATCGATTACATTTATAAATTCTGATAAAATGGATTTACTTCCTGGTATGTGGCCTAACCAATTTAGTAAACGTATTTTGTCACTTCCCACTATAGTGGTTATTCCTGTGTAAACTTATCTATGTAGGCCATATCCCAATGTGTTGCAATTCATGATGGCACTGGATTATCTTTATTTCTCTCTCTCCTTATATCATATAATAGCTCATCTGTAACTTTCTGTCATCTCACGGTGTAAAGGTTTTGTTGAAATTTCCAATAAAGTCCCATGTATTTATCTGTACCAGGATGAGGAGTCCTGTGATATTCCCACATGGGTTTACAGTGTGCTGATGGAATCTGATAGAATTCACAGTGCACTTATTGTACCTCTTAGTATTTAGACAGTGTATGGTTGCACTGTAACGTCCCTACATGGACTATCATGTGTCTGTGGTACTTGGTAGCGAGTTGATAATGATGTCATTATACGTAGGTCGGTGCCGTAACTACAAATTCATTGTTTACAAGGAAATTAAAGATTTTTCATCATGACTTGCCGTCCGGCTTTACTTGTAAATCTGTAACTGTGGCCTAATAAAAGAGCAGCGGATTTTGTTCTCTCCCGTTGTTAACCGCGGCCTAGCAGCAACACAGGAGATCAAACTTTGGGTGAATGAAGTTGACGTGGCATGACATGCTTCATGAACTTCAAAAGATAACCAAACACAAAAGAGGCGTCAATGTCAATCAATGATCTGGACAAAAGAATAAAAATGAAACCGACCAGTCATTCAGACATAAGCAATCAACTTCAGCTTTTCAGACAAAAAGGAGAATTGAAAATGAGCAGGCCACGACTTAATCATCACGCCTACCTTCTGCACCATGTTGACATCACAAGACAACTTATGTTCTCTAGCGCTCCTCTGTTGCAACAGGGCTGTCGGATCGGCCCAGCTCAGAGCATGAGGCATATTATGCGTTGATCCTCCGAAACAAAAGCTTATTGTTTCCCCCTCCCTGATTATCTAATTACAGCCCGAGGCCATACCAGTTTCAAGCATGTCGCAGTCAGGCCACCAGCCTCTGTGTCGAAAGCTCCCATCTAAAGATACTCTTTTGCTCGTTTTTTTCACACTTAGCAGATGAAACCTAAAGTGACGCTTGTACATGACAGCACACTTATCCTCGCAAATTATGCCAAGTTTAAAAGGCTTTTTTTTTTAGTGCCTCAGCCCTCCTTAGAGCCTGTAAGCATACCCAATGCCACGTGAAAATGAGGCTATATAAGGTGATTGGGACACAGCCATTGCCATTGTTATGCTTGGCAGACACGGCGGGGTCTAGAGTCGTGGCTGGTGTTTGCGTGCTGGAGGAAGCTAAACAGAGAAGTCTGTCAGAGGCGCTCTGAAAACAACGTGTAAGAGAGCGACTGACGGAACATTTGACCTAAAGCCGCTCTCAAATTCAATTTGACCCGTCACACACTCTTGTGACACAGCTCGAGGCATGCGATCATGGGTGTTGGCCAACACAGTAAACACATTCACTCGGCCATGCGTTGCAAAAGCACCAAACATTTCATTAACAGGAAATACATTTAATAACTTTACAAAAAAAAAGTCGATGTGTAGTCACTTGTTCTCCCCACCATTTCCACAAAAACACATTACACACACTGTTGGACAACTCTTTTTTTTTTTGGTCACTTTATCCGGCATAAGACAGAGTCTCTGTGGTACATGTATGTTTACATGATATAGTAGTTTGTTTACACAAAACAACCGTATATATATATATACACACATCTCAACCTGGGAATCGTGGTACATTTTTCCGATGGGGGGGCCCGGCCTTGTGGCATTTTTGGCACAAATGACATGTCTTGCATCAGGCGGCCATGATGCACATCATTCATATGTTCAGTCACTTTGACATGCAACATTGACATTTTCCATTATCGTAAACAAATGAGTTTCTAGTCAAGATTTCAAAAAATTTTGAAAACGGTTTACAAATGGGCATGAAAATACAGTTGAAATTGAAGCGATTGTGACCCTAATCGGTCTCTTGAGAGTCCTACATGATGACTCGTGACTGACTTCATGCATCAGTGTTGATATTCAGCCGCCAGGTGGTTCTCTCCGAGTTATACAGGACCAACAATTTCAAAAGGACTGTCCACACAGTTGTTACGGAGGTTCTTAATGGGTTCTATCATATCTGAAACTAAACCAAAAAGATTTTTGAGTTGACGTCAAAAGGGGGTCTTCTTGACTCGAGCCGACAGTGATGCAGAGCAGTGCTACGGGACACGAGAAAGGTAGATGTCGTCCCGTAACACCACAAAATGCCGACGCTTCAGCGGGACATTTCCCTGCGGTCGTTCACATCTGGAGCTACATGTCCACGAACACCATGAAGCACCAGCCGAGGCCCCCCACCAGAAACATGGTGATCTGCATGCTGTAGATGATCAGGTCATTGAGCACCCCAAAGTCCAGGCGCCGGTGCCCTAGCAAAAGCAGAATGATGGACAGCTTGTACTGCAGCCGCAGGAGTACGCGCACGCTGACGTACTGCACGAAGAAGAGGACGGAGAGCGCCACCCAGAGCAGAGAGGTCAGCAGGCTGCAGCCGAAGTAGAGGAGGAAGCGGAGGAAGCTGTACATGCAGCGCGAGCGCAGGTACAGGTCAAAGTTGTTGTACTTGGTGCGCACTAGCTTGGAGGCGTGCGTCGACCCGCAGGCCGAGTGCATGCAGGTGGTGTGGGGGCCATGGAAGCTGCGCACCCGCCGAGGGATGGGGATCACAGGCATGGGTGGGCTACAGGAGCCCAGCACAGTGCACAGGAGTCCCAGTGACAGGTGGAGGAAGTTGGCTTCATTTGGTTGTGGAGCAAAGAGTGGCTCTTGCAGGAGCCAAGGAATGTGATGTAGCTGCTGGTAGTGCCCGCCTGCTTTGAATTCCAGTCAGCAACGTTTTCCCCTTTGAATGCAGCAAGACATTACATTGTTACTTCATGTTTTTATATATATTTTCACAACACACACACGCACAGTACATTGTTGCAAACCTAAAACAAGAAAATGCAGGCCCGTACGTTGGGTATAGATATATTTTAACAGATGGGTGTGAGCATGTAGCTATCAATATGTGTATTAATGGCTAACTCATAGCTAGCACACACTATTCCTGCCTAAAAAAAACAGGAACTTACATATATATTGTGGTCTAGAAATAAGTGATCGTGCAGACCCAATGGTAATCTTACATGCAACACTACGACGACTTCCTCCTCACCAAAAAAAAACAACAACTGGCGTTTGAGTCTCAGACGACTGGAGCATCGTTTCACATTATAGACAGCTGGCTGGTGACATAAACACACGGGATGTGTTGTCTTTTCTTTTCCACGATGCACTGTTTCGTGCCAGCGGAGGTGAGGCAGCGACGGCGAGCCGGGTTGCGTGTACGTCGCGTCGCGAAATATACGAGTCATCCGGCTGTGACGACAGCTGCTGCCGAGTTAAAGGGGAAGTGCTCCAGAGGAAGGATGCTCGGTTTGGAGTTCGGTTTACGCAGCCATATGTTGAGCAAACATTAAACTGGGATTATGCATTGTTTATGTGTGTCATTTTGCCACTGGGAAGATGATTTCAGTTTGCTTTTAGATTCAAATCTACATTGGTATAATTAGTAATTTTCCCTACTTCCCTAAAACAAAAGAAAGAGGTAGATTTCACCACCATTTGGCCTTTGGAACAATTTATTATACCACAGCTTTAATGACATAAAATAATAATAGTATGCAGTTAATTTACATGTCTTATCAATATGTCACAATATTTGACAACATTGACTACAAATACACAAGATTCAGGAACTAAAACACCACAAAATGATATAGAAAAAAAAATAATTCTGATTAACAATTTACAGTATTTTTAAAAAATCCTTATTTCTGCCATCCCACATCTACCTGCAACATTTATGTTAGAGGGCTGGGTAACTTTTCCCCTTCATTACCAAAGAAAAAAGACTTGCACTGCAAAGGTCATGTGTGCATCCGTAGTCATCATGAGTCTGTAAATCTCACACAAGGTTGCACAGTGCGTCTACACGCAAAGTGTGTGAAGCATCTCTCTCTCTCTCTGTATATCAAGTAACCTTCATTGTGCAGATTTATGGGTTGGTCGAATGATTACATGCCAGCTATCTGTCAGCGAGCCGGGTGGCAGCAGGTGATGATAAATCATAATACGGCCTTTAAAGAAAAGTGAAAAAAGAGTTTATTGCAGTTTTTAATAGTGTGCTGGGTCACTTTGCTGGGAATTTAAAGCTGCATTATACAAACTAAGAAAAACAAACCTTATCATATTTCAACAAACACTCGTAAAACTGTTCCTGAGGCTGAATGTATTCATCTGTGTACTTTGCTTTCACATTATGATCATATATATCAAATAACAATTTGAGTGGCGGCCAAAGTCTGAAGTCAGCTCGGACCATACAAAGTAAAATGGCTGTATATAAAATGGAGGGCATTTTGTCCACAAGAGAGCGCTCACTCTGCACCACTTATCTATTTTAAATGATGAATTCCCATTAAAAGCAAAGTGTGTGAAGTGTCAACTGCCACCTTAGTCAACATCAAAGCTCTGAAGTGGTGGCTACAGCCTAAAAAACCGACCTAACACCAGCCATACTGTGGATGGTTGATCCATCTGCGTGGCTTATTTTTCTAAGTATTCTCCTTGAATGCTTTCAGATAAAGATTTTTTTTAAAGCTTGGGGTCATATGTTGAATCCATTGGAAGAGCTGATTACAGTACTCCCTTTCATTTGCTCGTGTAATCATGTAGCCTAATTATGGACTTTTTGGCTTATCAATTCCATCACTGTGACAAACAACCTTAAACCGAGGCACTGGAATCTTGCTTTAGTAAAAAAAGAGAAGCTTCTTCATTTTTAATATTAATAGACAGTTACATCAGGGGATTTATCTTGAACATTAATTATGGCCTCATCCATATCTTATTAATTTTAAGGTACAATCTGAAAATAAATCACATGATATCCCATCATAGCTCATGGACTAGTTAACTTCATCACTATTCAATCATTGTCCACCTGTGGCCACAGTGCCAGTGCTTGCAAAACGTCACTATGGTTTTAAGTTACTTTTTGTTATTTTGAGACTGCAGTTTTCAACACCAAATATAACTCACTAAATCCCAAACTGAAAACTTCTTAAACTCGATATCTCAGATACAGATACTGCTGATCCTAGTAATCTTAAACTCACAAAATACTTCCTTACACTGTAAATCGCTGAGTTATCACACCCATTTAGCAGTAACTTGGTTCGGACACTTTCTTTCAACGGAAATCTTTTTTTTTTTTTTCTATCTTTGCTCTGAATTGGATTTTTGGGAGAAGTGCAGGTTGTTGCCCTTCTTGTCCCAGCTGAAGCAAGAAACGTCTCTGCCTGTCTCCCTCCGTAACTCCCTAGAGACGTGTTCTTGTAATGGGTTGCAGTATTTTCTGGTTAGAAGATTAATGGTGGTCTTTTAGAAAAAGAAATACCTTGAGGGTTATCCTTGCTTGTCGGATAGTGAAGAACTATCCCTTCTCAAGGATACTGTAAGTAATGTTGGCCCAGTAGAAAAGGACACTGGTTGATAAAGGGCAAGGAATCAGAATGATCTCCATAAGAGTTCACATTTATGTTGGACAAGTGAAATTCAAACCTGAGCATTAAAACAGTTGAGGACAAATCTTAAACAACAGCAAGGTCAGAAGAAACGTAGAAGGATAAGTTTCTGTTAATTTGTTTACACTTTGTTTGTTAAAGCACGCAAGTTTAAGTATATGATCTGTAAAAGTGTGTTAACAACTGACAAGACACAACCTACAGTTGTCCAACACAGATCAGCTGTTTCTTTTTAATGAGTCTAAATCACATGAGTTGACCTATTTACGAGGCTCATTGATCAAACAGAACAAAGCAACGTTTGAATTTAGTTGCGATGCCAAGTTCCAAATTGGTGTTTCACAATCGGCGATCTGACATAATCTGCTCACAGGAACACAGGCTGGTCAACAGGAGAAGTTTTCTCTATAAATAACAATCATACCGTACATAATATTTAAAGAGAGCAGTTATTTTTCCCCTTTTTCACATGGTTGTATTGTCTTAAACGTTTCAGTGCATTTGTATTCTTTCTTGAGAAACAGTTGGATGAAACGTGCCTTGTGGGATGTTGGCCTGGACATGAGCACACTAGAGAAAACATTTAGCTTTCCCACCACAGGAGGGAGCTGTTTGTTCAGGTTTCACTGCATGTAACAGTGCTTTCCAATCCTGCTCTGATGAGGAAGCAGCACATTTAAGTGCATGGCACCAAGCTATATCTCTTCCTTCTTATATATAGGCGTTTTTGAACAAAATCCTTTGATAAATGGACACATGCAACACTGTTAAAGCTTCTAAGTAGTGCCAAGTTTAGATTTTGCCTTTCCCCTTCATCTGGTTAATAACTGCATCCAAGCTGAGGAAGCTCCTCTGTCTCGTATCATTATCAAGAAAAACGATGTCAATAAAGTGGATGCTAGCAATTTAGGCATCCAAGTGCCCTTGTAAAGGATGTATACTGGTTGTAATCATACATTACGGCAATATTGTTGACTCATATTTCTCCCCTCCAAAACATGAAGACCTTTGGAGTATTGCCTCGTCTTCCTGAAGGTGGAGGTTGGTCAGGGAAAGGAGATTCTGTGCAGGTTTAAGTGTCTTTCCAAGTTTGAAAGCAGCTGAAGAATGGTGCCTTTAAAATGTCATCGCCAAGGCTACTTCTCCACGCACTGACAAACTGCAGAAGGCCAAATCTGCTCTGTACCGGTAGCCTTGTGGAGTGGCAATTGCGATCCACGGCCATCCACCCTCCACCCTTTCAAAACCTTTGCCAATGCATTGCCGTCATGACCCATAGAGTGTCTGGAGTAAGCAAGATTAAAGGGGCAACATGTCAAAATCCTCTTTGACTCCTCCAAATACACTTGGGCTAAATCAATTAATTCATTAACTAAGTAGAGGTCAAAGCCAATAGTTGAGCTAAGACAAATTGAATCAATTAGTCGGGCTAATAAGATGAGGGAGACTTTAATTAGTGAAAGTTTCTTTAAAGCCATGTTTGTGCTGTGCTGCGTTATGAAGCGATGGATCTCCTATAGAAAGATCCATTAGGCCTGTCAGAACAAACTTTGGCCACATGAAAACACAAGCGTGTCTACCGTTTTATGTGCTTTCTGTCGTCTTTTATTTGTCTCGAAGAGATGTAACGCCCGTGTCTGAGCGTGTTTTCCGTAGAGGAATCAAATTATAGATGAAAAACTTTTTTATTTAAATTAAAATGAAGAAAATGAAGATGAGAAAAGGGCAAAGGGCCTAACACTGATCCATTTCCAGGCCACTTAGGTGTGCAGACGATGCCAAGCCTCCGAGAGCAAATTAAGTACCCAATTAAATGAATTAAAATAAATCATGATGCAGGCAGTCGGGTCAGACAGTTGCTTCCAAGTTTCTTTGCTATATAAAGCTGAATTATTAAGGAAATCGCCCCAAGCCTGTTCAAACACTTTCAATCTTCCTCAGTGTTTTTTTTCTTGTGGTTTCATCATCTCTTGTGTCTGTGAAGTGCATGCATCTGTGTGTGTGTGTGTGTGTGTGTTTCATAATCCTGTCAAGCCATCTGTTTTCATTAAAACCTGCTCCTGTTGCTCCATAGATCCCAAGTATTCATCTGGCCAGATGTTACTTTGAACTATTGTAGCTCAAAATGTTGCTGGTTGTTTTGCCCAAACCGTAACAACTCTGAACAGCTTAGTCAAATGTGTTAAATTGATTTTAAAAAGTTCGCATGTGTTATTGTTTTCTTTAGGGCTTTGAGGACACCTTGGGGAAAGGCTTAAGTTTGAAATAAAATAATTTTATCCAACATTTTCATTTAAATATTGCACTTTTTGCCTCCAGGTTTTGCCTTTAAATAGTAACCTATTAAATAACACATCCTCCCCTTTTGGTTCATCTTGTCTCTCCTTCTTGTCCCACATGCGGCTGGATTGTGGCTGGCTATTGTTAATCCTTGGCATAAGGGGGTTAGGCTGGATTATCGATTATCTGTGGAAACATCTGCATGCGTGAGGAGGGTGGTGAAGCTGCATTTGAATCTCCAAGACGTCACGTATCATGACGATCATCACCAGATCCACTCTCAACTTGCCATTTTAGCACACGACAGAATATTTCATCAGTCACCAACTATATAGGAGTTTCAAAAAAAATCAAGGGTTTAATATACCTTCAGTCAAATTTGAAATATTTTTTTGAACAAATAAGAAAAATCTTCTTGGCCACTTTTCAAATAGGCCCACTACGGATTGTGCTAATAACTTGGTTACTCCAAGAGAAATAAAAGACCGATTTGGTTACTTGGATCAGGATATTTAAAGTCCTTTTTAACTTAACTGTACTGCCATTTTGTTAAACTGATAAAAAAAAAAAAATCTGCTACCAATCTATCATTGGTTTTGTGTTTTGCATTTTGCATATAGACCCATTCTATCTGCATAGAGCCATTAGTATGCAGGGATGATTTAGAGGGCAGGGGAGACTAGGGGGATTAGGCCTGATTCAGTCCTCACTGGGGGGAGTTTGAGGATGGAGGAGGTTTACATCAACAAGCCCTGATTTACGTTGGTGAACAGATGGCGGAGAAATTGCTCTGTTTGGAAAAGATGTGCAATTTATTTCAGTTGATATTGTAGAGCGAGAGAGAGAGAGAGAGAGAGAGAGAGAGAGAGAGAGAGAGAGAGAGAGAGAGGTTCCTTATCACTGCTTTTAATGCAACATCCTTCTAGGGTGTATAGACCCTGCTGGGTGACTTTGCCTGCACATAGTCAGGATCAAAATCATCTTTTCTTTAAAAAAAACTCCCTATGATACATACAGTTATGTAACAAACAGACTATGAAATGATTTGTTGTGGGCTGAATATTGTCTGGTATCTTTCATTGTACGGTGAAAAACAGGTGATGCCAGAAGCTTTTCTGAAGTATTGCACAAGGTTTCTACAACCTCATAACTCATGATGATCCAGACTGCAGTGCAAGCACATTTTCACATTGCAGTTTGTTATCAACCAACTCCATCATTACGTTTATTTCGTTGGTTTACTAGTCTTGGTTGAAGCCTATTCTTATGATAATTATTACTACAAATAAGCATACATCCATGAAACAGATAGCAACTGTTCCAACTGTTTTTGGACCTTTTTTTTAAAACTTGTTACGTCCACAAAATTATATTCTTTGAGGTCAAAATATGACAATGTTGGGAACCATTGAGTTTCAAAGAAATGTTAAACCGTTTTGTCTTTTATTGCTGCCTCTTGAAATGTGGCTATTTAACTACATTAATGTACAGAGCCTGGGAGGTGACAGGTGACATGGAGGAAATGTTCTTATAAAGTCGCACACATGCTTTTCTTAAGCGTCTGCCTGCTTTACTAAAGCGCACGCTCACTTTAGGTAAGTCACACATTCATTTTTAGTTTACCTCCTAAGGAACAGTTTCTTTTATGAGAGTTCAAATAAGAGGAAATTCTGAATATGTTACGGTGCATTTTGAGGTGACTTTCCCTTCAGTAATGTACTGGTGAACTACTAATGGCCATAATCAAGAACATTTTGAGCAGAAATCTATTTTGCTTCTCAACAAACCTGTCACGTAAACGGGTTTTTATCAAATAAGGACTTCTGCGGTGACGTCACATATTCAACCAGACTTGGTTGATATATGTTGTCTAATATAATGTGAGAAATGATGGATGTCTTTCGTCCTTTTTTTGGCTGCTCCCAGCACAGTAACATCCACTGAATTCGGCACCTCTCGGCTATTGTACCATTGTATGACGTGACGCTGTGATATGGGCATGTCTAGGAAATGAAAAACTTAAAACCTTGGTACAGACGCCCTATGAGGGTTTGGTGAACTTCTTTTCATCCCACATGAGTTTGACCTGTCCGCCCCACAGTGTCTGGAACAACACCCCTGATGTATACCCTCTTGTCAATTAAGGATCCATACACTACCATTACATCAAATAAGTGGAAACATGATACAGTTAACACATACTGAATTTGATCAATACAGCCAACTGCCACTTCCCATCTACACACACGCACACACGTGCACACACACACACACACACACACACACACACACACACACACACACACACACACACACACACACACACACACACACACACACACACACACACACACACACACACACACACACACACACACACACACACACACACACACACAGCATTTTAGTATATCATTGATTTATGGAGATTCAGCCTGCAGAAACATATTGATCCACTTGAGGAAGTTTTGATGGAATATGGTGATTCAGCATTTTAATGATTGATATAAACAAGTGGTCCCAAACGTAGTATTTTGTACATTTTACACATGACTGAGAAGTGTGATGAAAAGTTATTTGTAAATCCAAAGCAGTCCTATCATGTTATTGTATTAAAAAGTGATCAAGGGCCTGTTGATTTTAACCAGCATGCAGAGAGAGAAAGGTCAATGCTAACGAGAGTACCTCAGTGAAGGGCGTGCCAATACAGGCAGTTAAAACTGAGATGGGTTAGAAACCTAGCGTGTGAGATAGGACTGGACGTCAGTCTGTGCTTGTGTGTATTTACGGAGTGCAAGAGAAAGGATACCAGTGCGGTAAAGCTCGAACCACTAGCCGCCATTAGCCTGATTGGCCTGAGAGGTCAGCAGGGGTCAATTGATGGGTCAATCACATTGTGGATTTGATGACCCAACCGCATTGGTTTGGCAAATAGAGGGCTGGACGCTGGACACGCTCTCCCTCCCTCCCTTCGTCTGAGTTATTGTGCACGCCAGGGCTACGTTACATTAACACAGAAAAATCTATCCGATCACTTATGCTGATTTACGCCTGGACTGCGCTGCCCCGTCAACCCTCTTGACCAGCTCAAGAGAACATTTTTAATGCAGGAAGATTTATGCTGCAAATTACTTCACAGTAGTAAAATACGAGTGCATGAGATCTGACATCTGAGTCAGTGGGTTCGTGTTGGATTTTTTCAAACCATACTCGGTAAGAAATTTGGTATTTTATGTGCGATATTTTCAG
The DNA here is from genome assembly GCA_032191485.1 of Leptoclinus maculatus. Taxonomy (NCBI): domain Eukaryota; kingdom Metazoa; phylum Chordata; class Actinopteri; order Perciformes; family Stichaeidae; genus Leptoclinus; species Leptoclinus maculatus. The sequence goes on from JAVDOI010000017.1 coordinate 11,799,330, forward strand.
ATCCTTTCCTTAAAACAACGTCACTACACTGTAATTGTCACTTAACATCTTTTCACTGTTATCAATTACGGACATCAGTTAAAAAAAAACAAAACAGAAGAAGCCAGACCTACATGTGTTGTGAACCAAAACGTGGCCTAGATAGAAAACACAAGATAAACGCATCAGTTTTCAAAGCCTGTCCCTCACTCTTTAGCAAAGTGCCAGGAGATCTGCGTATCTTCATCGGCGCCCCATTAATGATACAGCAAGTACAAAAGTACCCCAGCTCGGATACCACTCTTCTTTTAACCAGCCCAGTCCAGATCCGTCTGGGCCACCAGAAAGGAATACCTCCACACGCTGCTCCCAGCGACATGGTGTCAGGGGTCAAAAGGTTTGAGGGTCAGGAAAGCAGGTGACCTAAGCGCATTGCATCACTCCCATCAACACACCAATGAAAGGATTAAAAGGGGGAACCTGTTAACCTAATTTTATTTCCCTTTTTGTTTGTTAGTCAGCACCTTTTCCTTTTTTCTTTTCTTATTATCTGACTGCAGAGAGAGACAAAGTCAAACCAATATTTTAACAGAAATTACAAAAAAATCCAGACCAAGAAGATAATCTTCCTCAACATTAAGTCCATATGTCTAAGTAAGGAATGCACACTTTTAATAAATGATGCAATGACATTGTTTATATGATATTTTTTTTAAACAGGCTAAACCTCACTAGCTTGACAGAAGTAATGAGGCCATGGGTGATTGAGAGGCTAGTTTAGACACGTTAGTTAGTGAAATGGTGTTTTAGAAAGTAAAGATTGCAGCAAGACTTTGTTAAATCTGCATGACTTGTTATTTTTGGGGAGCAGAGCAACAAGCTGCAAAACACAACGGTGACATATCATCATCTTATAAAGTTAAAATGGGGAACAGGTTAACAAACAGTTGCACATTTATGCAACCACCACATCAAAATCTAACTTTGCATTCATTTGGAGTTATGCTTCCGTCAACGTGATTAATGCAAGTTCAGTATTCACGTCTCTGGTCTGGTCTCTCATTCTGAGGGAAATATCTGTCTCTTCAGCAGATAAATGCTCCACTACGCTCAACAGCTAGTTGCTAACCTTGTCTGTCTGCTGTTCGGTGGTGGGCTGGTAGAGTACAGGGGGCTTATTGGAGCTTTTTTTTTTCCAGGAACAGCTTCTTGCTGCATCTGGAAATTATGCTGATGTGTAAGTAAGTAGTGAAACCAGAACAAAAACCTGAAAGATGTTACTTCCTGCTTAGCTGTCCACCCCTTTCTCCTACATGTCCCATCTCCACCTTTGGCTCCGGACAGAACACACATAAAATGTATCGGTGAGTGAAGCAAATGGAACAAAAATCAGGTTTAGGATATCAGTCCTCCCGGCTGCCATTTTGACAATAGCTGTGTTCAGCAGTGCTGCAGATCCGGTGTCCAGCTTCACACACGGTGACCCCAAGTCTGCAGGTTTGCGGTTACCTCCAAACTCCTCCAATATTAAACACAGACGTCTATTATCTGCAACTGGTCTCCCTTTACACAGGGACACACGCAGAGACGCACATGCACGCACATACACACAAGTGTCCGCCTTCACACGCGCGCACACGTATTTTGCTTGGTTGTGTGCGTTTGTGTGAACTACGAGGACAATGGATGGGCTCACAATTAAATATTTAAGGAAGAGCAGCAGACAGCCTGTAAGGTGCTAGAGGTGACATCACCGGGAGAAAGAGGAAGAAACAGGTAACATCAAACTCTGTGTTATGTGCTTAAAACTGCAATGGTCCTGGCAACATTCACTTCCTTTTTCTTTCCTGCAGTTGTTTCCTGCTCCTGTGGACATCCCTGGTGTTAGCTTTAGCTTTTAGCACATGTGCTTTAGCGCAATATTTGTGACCAATACTTGTGATATATTTTTTCTTTGTCAATTATTGTTTCCTTTTGTTTCCCCACATTGAGATATGAAAATATACTTCTTCATAAAAAAAACAAATTATGAAGGAGTGCTATTTTCTAACTATTATTAAATATTTTGATCTTGATTTTCTTTTTTTGTGCTGTTCAAAATCAACATTTCCACACCAAGCAATGGCTCCTACCAGGATAAATAAATCCCTCCACAATTCCTAGGATGGCAAAACATTTCCGTGCTACAAGAGGAGACTTGCTTAAGAGCTTGTGGTGGCTTATCCTGCCCAGGTGGGGTTTTGTCCCAGTCAGCTAGCTACAAAGAGCGTTTAGCCTCTCCTGAATAATCCAATGAGAGCATCCGGTAGATGGAGGCCCGGGGTTCGAAACCTGAGAGCGACATCTGACACACAGAAGAGGACCTGGGGACTGGATGACTTCAGGTGGTTGGTGGTGCTGGTGGTGGTGGTGTGGCTTCTGGACATGTCACCTAACCCACAGCTCTCTCTGCCCCCCCCCCACACCCCCCCCTCTCTTTTGTCTGCCTTGTGGATGCCTCAATGGGGCAGAGTGGGTAGTGGTTGCAATAAACACGCTCTCTCGCCTGGCTTTCAAGGTTCTAGTTTCCACCTGAGAGTCTCTGCTCTAGTTTTGATGTATTTCTGTGAACATGGCTACTGTGTGTGTGTGCATCTGTATTCAATGTTATTGATAAAATAATATGGTGAAGAAATGCTTCAAGAGGCTGCCGCAATATTACCTCATTCAATAAACTCTGATGCCATTTAAAAGAAAATCTAAATAGCTATAGCTAAAACAAATAAAATATATGATAAATGAATAGGCATTTCCGAAATGCCATGTTGCACCTTTTTCCCACCAAATACGTCATGGTGTGGTCCAGCCATGACAGAGGTCCATGTACTAGCTGTCAAGCAATCACAATTACTGTATATTTGTTGGCCACCTCTACGACTCGCCCTGAACGCGGTGCTCAGTAACTTATCGCCCCGTCCCTAACCTTTCTGGGCAGAGGGAGCATCCATCATCTTAAAGTGCGATCTATTCCGGTCCACCTTCAGTCAGGAAGGGAAAGGCCTGAGCCAGCGTGTGTTTGTGTGTGTGTGTGTGTGTGTCGGCACAACTTATGGGCTGTCAGCACAAAGTGCAGAGCCTTGCCGGAAACTGACAAACACCGAATGACTGACAGGGACATTGCGCCGTTATGGTCCATATATGTGTGCATGTTTGTATGCTTGTGTGTATAATCGTGCACATTAAACCTCCCTTCAGTTATATTTCTCTCTTTGCCTTAAAGGATCTTTCTGGTTTTTTTATGCCATTTGTCACGTAGTGAAGCAATGTGCACAACCACCACTTATCATTATGATGGCTTCAGCGCTGTCACCTGGAAATGTGACTGTGGCAAATTAGACAAGCCTTCTTTAATCATTGCTGCAGCAATGGCGTTCATCCTTTCCCAAGACTCCTATAATTGTTTATTTTTACATTTTAATGTACCTCTATGTATTTTCACATCTTACTCCCAAAAAACATATTAATTTCCTTCTTGGTGACACCAAATGCCAGTAAAAATGTTGCTATCATCTTATTGCTTTATCAGTACACCTCTGTCGCTTCTCAGTGTAGCTCTTATTCTCACATTTTCTCCTACATGACTCCTCCTCCTTCATTTCTCCGTTTCTACTCCTTTTTCCCCACTTTCAAATATTCTCGCCTCTTTTTCTACTCCCTCTCTGCACCATGTGATCCCTCGCTCCATCTCTCCCCCCGCTGACCCTCCTCTTTCCCATCAGCACCCCGGGGCTGATGAATGCGTGGCCTACTATTGATCGCGATGGGTGATGGATGATGGCTGGGAGATGAGTGATGGGGTGCAGGCAAAGGTGCCAATAAGGGGGCAGCCGGAGGGTGGGGTCTCCCCTACTGGCGCTAATGGGAGAAGACTAGGGGAGACGGGCGTCCAGCCCCGCCTTCTCAACCCCAACCACGTTCGGTGCTGCGTTTCAGCTCTGCTTTGCATTTTCTTCCCACACGCAGCATCTATGGGTCACGCCTTCATGTCCAGTTTGAGACAGGCCTGGCATTGCATCCGGTGTGTGTTTATGCATGTATGTTCTGTCTAATTGCACGAGGCTGCAGAAAGTGTTCATGTGTTCCTGTATGTGTAGCCATGAGGAAAACAAAGGGTAAGGGTGTGTAAGTGTGCATGTGGAGGAGAGAGAGAGGGGAGCGGGGGGGGGGGGGGGGGGGGGGGGGAAGAGTGCCCAAGTGGTGGTTAGTACGAAAAGATGATGGATGATGGGGCAGGAGGGGAAGACTGCTTCGCAGTTCCAAATTGATATCCCAGCAAATGTTTTTGTCTGCTGTGAAAAATGGTGCTGCAACCCTCATCTCCACTGCCCCCCTCCCCCCCTCCTCCCCTCCTCCCCTCCTCCCTCCCTCTCTGGTTTCTCTTCTCTCGCTGCAGTGAATCACACCCTGCAATCCATTTCCAGCACCCAAAGCTTTACTTCCCGCTCTCCAGCATCCTGACAGCAGCTGATCACCGCATCAGGCCTCATGGCTTTCCCTTCACATTGTTTACCGGGCTCTCATTTCCTTGTTGCCATAGAAACCTGCTTCGAATTATTGTTCATCACCCCTCATCATTTATCCCCTTCTTTGCCTTGCCCCTCCTGGTGCGGCATTTAGAGAGAACTACCTATCAGAGACTATCAGCTGTGGACTATTAGTGTGGCTGTTCAGGGAGGGGTGGAAGAAAAAGTAAAAAGGCCTCCAGGGAGAGGTTGGTTGATTCTCTAATTGAGTGGAATGATGTGAAGGTTTGGTAGCCGTACAGTTTGGCTATGCTGTTCAGATTCTTCTAATGTACCCTTTATATAATATAGGTTTTGTGATTTGTGAACAAAGAAAAAAAAGCAGTCCAAAAGAAAGAGAGAAAATAGATTAAAAGTATTCAAAAGATTATAAAAGCAAGTTGAGATGTATTTCCCCACCATTCCAGGCAGACATTGTCTGTTCTGAACAGTATGAAAATCAATGAGATGACTCATGAAGCTTGTTTGGGTTGCGCAATCCATCACAGTAAACATTGAGTCTGCATGTCTTGTCATAATAACGTAACTGAGACAAAACCTTCACCATGGTAGCACAACTCAAGCAGCCTGTTACTCATGGAGTACTTCACTTTCATAGTCCACAGAAAGGCATGGGTACCAATGGTTGCCTGAAAAAGTACATTGACATTTCTCAGACACAGACGCATTGGTTTGCAAAATCATGTATTTTCTAGTAATTTGGACGAAACATGCACTGATATAGACTTCTATGTTTTTTAATCTAAGAATGAAAGTCGCATTGAACATCTTAAATACAGAATAGGCAAAGTATATCTTACACATAATGTACATTATGGTTTTAGACCCAAATAAAGTGGTTAAGATATTCTGGCAAAAGTTTTGGCTTGTTTACAACCTGTCTCACCACTTTTTTTGCCCTGCCTGAGTTCACTGAAGCAATGTCGCCACATTCCCAGAAGTCAGTGATTACTTTGGTGAGCACAATAAAATCCCAATCGATAGAAATGCTGGAAAAATCTAGACCCGTGCTGTTATAAATATATTTGAGGTTTTATTTGGGTTGCTATTCCTTGCAGTTCATTCGGTCTGTGTCGGGTTTTAGCGACACATTCACACCATTGGAAGGCACACTTTGAAAGTGCTCCATGCTTCGTGGTTTTGTGGAAAATCAAGTGGTCGGGATGAGAAATGAGAGAGTAATGTTGGGAGAAAGGGATCAGAGAGTTGAGAGATAACAGGAGAGATACATGTAGGGATGAGCTCACTTCTTTTGCGGTGCTTAAGGAGAGAACCATCTGCAGGAGAGATTTTGCCTCAGATTAGGAGTGAGGCGAGGCTCCAGTGGAGAGGATTACGCCCGCGAAACAGAAGCAACACTAATACAGGACAATCCGGCTGACTGGCTGGAACAAGCTCTGCCACCCACCCAGGAAGACACATTAAAAAAAGAAAAAAAGACGGAAAAAGAAATACAGAGACATAAACTCCACACTAAAAACACACATACTTATATCAAAAGAGGATTTAAGAATTCTTGGAATCGGCAGCAATGAAGCAGTGGGCCAAGAGCAATATTTGGGAGACAAGTGATAACTATTTGTCTATGCAGAGATCATAAAACAGCTTATTATTTATCACCCTGACTGGAACACCTTGTTAATTTGTCTGTTATAAGGACATTGTTTTACTGCTGTTCATCACTGAACACAACATTGACTAGATGCTAAGAAATTCGGCTGAACTTCACCAAATGCTTTGCTATATGAATGCTTTATCTTTCCTTTTTTTTCATCAAAGAAGTGAAAACTTTAACGACAGCATACTCCAAATCTGAGGATAGAGTCCGGCTATGTTTGGCTCCAGGATATGTCGTAACTCTAATCCGAGTTCACTAACTGGGCTGCCCAGTAAAGGGGCCAAGAAGCCTACTCCCATAAGACCAGTCTCTCTGACATCTGGGCCTCTGCCTTTCTCTGGGCTCCAGACAGATGTTGGTTGATTGTTAAGCTCCCAGGGTTCTTAGGGAAGGAGAAGAGATAGTTGCCCGTGGTTTAACTGTGTTCTAAAATAGCTCCGGGTCAATCAGGCATGCTAGCATGACAAAAGGTTTGTGGATTTTGGCGTCAATTGAAAGATTATGTATTGAATTGTTTCAATGTTATGACCCTTAAATTATACCGATAAGATAAGACTTGAAGCTCTCTTTAAGGTCATGTTTTAAGGTCATGCGGTGTAGCAATGTCCCGTCTATTGGTTGGCTGGTCAGTCCACTACTTTCATCCAGGTTGAATTATTTAAAAAAATAACATAGATAGATAGATAGATAGATAGATAGATACTTTATTCATCCCCAGGGGGAAATTTGCAGCAGCAAACGAAGTGACACAGTAAAATAAATATATTAAGTATGGAAAATGCACAATATATACAATATAATAAAATACAATAAAATATCATAAAATAACAGAGCAGAACCTATTCAATTTAAAGAAAATAAAGTAATAAAAAAATGCAGAAAAATGCACAGACACTAAAATAGAATGGTATTAAATGAACTAAGTAGGAAAACTAAACTAAACAGTAGTGCAAAAGGTCGCCAACAGCAGCAACAACAACCGTGTAGCGGATTGCCACAAAACCACAAAACTGCCCCTCATCAGGTCAAAAATATCAAAGTTTTACTTTGTGACCAAACACTTGCAAAACTAATGATGACATTCTCATCAGCCTCAGCTGTATTTTGTGATTAGGAGTAATTGCTAAAGTAAGCTGCTGCTAACACACTAAACGGAGCTGGTGAACATGGTAAACATTACACCTGCAGTAATATCAGCGTGATTGTTAGTGGTGTCCTTTTTGACCATGTTAGCATGATGTTAGCCTTTAGCTCAAAGCCTACAGCCCCACAGAGCAGCAACAATGTCACACGTGTTGTCCTTTTTAAAGGCTAAACCCTACAAACCCACACTGTTTAGACTTTATCTGCCTTATTTTAATGGCGAACTGCAGAAATATAAAAATAAGGCACAGCAGGTCAAGGACAACAAGAGCTTGGACTCATGGCCGTTTTCTGCAGCCAAGGCCCTGAAAGCCATTTTCAAACCAATTCATCATGATAAACCATAAACACATTTAGCTGTTTATTGCTGAACATGCATTACAATATTAGCATATTGTTTATGGATTAATCAAGTCAGTGGACAAAAGTCACATCGTGCATTTTTTGTGTTGGAACAGGCAAAGGTCACAACAAAGTTCAGGTAAAAAAGAAAACCTTCTCTGCTGCTTCATCAGATCCAACTTGACATCAGTCAGCTGTTTTCTAACCACAGAATGACCTACTATGGTAGACATTCAGTCAATGTAAACGTGCTAAAACTCCTATCAGGGTCGTTTTCCTGCCCCTGCTCACTTCAGCACTCTTGATTTACAGTTTGGGGGTCAGACGACTTGTTATTCTCAGTCCAAACAGATTTATGGACTTTGGGTGAGTCTCTCTGGTCAGCCAGTACTGAAATAATTAACACATTACTGACACACACACACACACCTACACACACACAGACAGTTATCACAATTAATTGTACTTATGTTTATTATAAGAATAAAGCCTGCAGCTTTACTGTTTTGGCTCACTCTCACTGCTCTCATAGGGAAATGTTCGCCTTGAGCAGGCAGCTGTTTTTAATGATGAAGTTTAAAAATTCCCACCGTTCACTTGCTGCTGAGCGCCAAATGGCAAACAGACACAGTTAACAACTAGCTGGTGAACATAGTGGAGCATTTATCAGCTAAAAGAGCCAAATACTAGTTCCCTCAGGAGTCGGAAGAGACAAAACAGAGTGAATAATCAACAGGAATACGTTTCAAATTGTAATCCCTTACACTACTTGTTACTGAACAAAATAATCACATTATTATGAATGACTAAGTAATGTGTTGCATCCCAACATGATCCCACAGTACACACGTGTGTTGATTAAACTGTGTTGCACTCTCACTTCACATGGATTTTGGTTTATCTCTGCAATCACCAAGCGTTCTTTCAAAGTGCTCTCAAGTTAAAATACATCATTCTATTTGACATGACACAATCCAGTGGAACATTTTCTGAATGCTTCTTACCATAGATGCTAAACTGGGAACCCACCTTTTTCACCCCATAATGTCCAATTGTCTCTCTATAATAGCCATGATATAGTTTGATTGGTGGATTAAACACTTATCCCTCCCCTCAGTCCGCCTTATTGATTTTCCCCGTCCCTCTTTCCCCCCCCACCTTTCTCAACCCCCCTCTTAAAGGTGAGGTGGATGCATGGCCTGATAAATGGCAGAGGATTGATTTGTATTTAATTAACAATTTGCTGTAGACTCTCTCTCCCTCCTCGCTCTATACCCCATCCCCACCCCTGTCTTCTTCTCTCTATATGGTCTCAGACGGCTTGTGAGACACGCAATGAGCAGAGGAGAGGTGATGCATGGGTAATTTATAGTCTGATCGATAAGTCCCGGCCTAACATCTACACTGCCTGGAAATGAGGGCCGGAAAGGAGTGTCAGGGTCCACAAACGGGCAAGAAGGTGACTACAAACATAATGAAAATGACAAGACGCGATTTGTTCAGATGCTAAAATAAAGGGGAGAAAAGTATGGAAGTGGTGTACGAGGCTGAAGAATGACGGTCAAGAACATTAAGAGAACTAAAGGATGAACAAAATCATGAATAAGTGAGAGAAAGAAAAACAGAGGTGAGATTAGTTTTGCACTAATGTTGGCGCACTTACTGCAGAAAGCCTGTCAGTCTTTGAACAACTCAGGTTCTCCAGCACTTGATATAAAACTATTGAAGTGGAAATATGATCAAAAGGAAATACAATGAATCACTGTTGTGTCGCAGCTTTTGTCATAATCAATTTGAATAGATGCATTTAAAGCAAACTGCTATGTTAAAACAATGTCTATTTTTTTAACAGATGACTTCTAATTTGGTTCCATTTATTAATTAGTCAATTGACAGAAAATAGGACTTGCTGATTTTTGTATTATGTGACATTATGACATGTGATATTATATAATAATATATTTGGACTTTGACTGTTGCTTGGACAGAACAGGTAATTTCACGTTTTACGGTTATTGTGATTTTCCTTATTTTCTGCCATTTTAAGGACAAAGCAATGAATATCCACACACGCACACACATACACACACATATATAAATATGTATATATACTGGTATTCAGTATATATGTGCTGTTATTCAGTGATCCATCCATCAGGGGGCAATGCTGAGTGTGAGTTCATAGTCTCGGGGCTCTTCTATCAACAGACAAAACATGAGAAACACCTCTTCAAGCCAACTTGAGAAACCCTATATATGCTCTCTGTGCAGCAAAAAGCAGCCCTCGTTATGCTAAAATTGCTCAAGAGAAAACAGATGCTCATAAAAGTAATGATGCACACATAAGATACAAGTGTTTGCATGACTTTAGAGAGGCAACAAATTAATTTACCCAGAATGAACCTGCAGCAAGGTGAGAACAAAGACAATTAGTCAGTGCTGCCCCCCCAACCCCCACCCCCACCTCCCTTCAGGATCACCGGACACCCCCCCCCCCCCCACACACAGACAAAATGGGCCGTTTAGTGGTCACAGTGCGGGATGAGACCGCAGCATTTACAGCCCTCCCCATAAAAGTGTTTTATCACATATCTTGTAATGCAACACATTAAGGGTTGCTGTTGTTATTTCCAGCAAGGTCATTTTTTTCCCCCTTCCCCTGCATCTTACAGTCTACATCAGCGTCTCGCTCCCTCTTTCTCTCTATCTCAGCCTCTCCTCGTTGCCGTTCTTAGCACGCCATGACACCGAGACGTGATGGTGTTATTATGTCCCATAAAGGTGTGAACGCTGGGAAAATATACACAAGCAGGAATAGCAGAGGGCTGCATCGTGACAAGGTTATCTGTAGCATCGCAGCGTCTGCCCTACATTCCCAAGCAATGGTTCATCTGTGTTTGTGTTTACTTTTTTATTTTCTTTGGTTCAGCTCCTATGCACATTTCTTTGTTAGGGAGCTCATGTGAGATGTGTGTGTCACCAAGTGTGTTTGCACAATCTTCTGTGTCATTGTTGAACTGCTTTTTAATTTATCTTGGGATTATTATTCTGTCAGACCTACTTTTACCTTTTTTTAGCCTGTCTTTTATTCAGATTTTTCATCCAGTCATCTTAATGAACACATAAATATATATATTTTTTATTATTATTCTTCCCTTCATATTTAAGTCCACAGGCTTTTCTGGTAATCCTATCAGTTCGGCCTTACCCCCTAACCCCACAACTCTCCTCCAGATCCAGCAGTAATAAAAGAAAAGCATAATCCAGTGTTTAGAAATATGAGATTTGCTTGTTGGAATCCAACGAGCCATGTTGGATTAAGGATGGCCTCGGCTGACACACAGGCGTTGTCTCTGAGCCCCCTCCATGGACGGAGAGACGGGGAGGGAAGTGTGAAATGCACAAGTTTGAATAGTGTAATGGTGGAGACTGGCATCATAATGAAAAGGTGTCTTCATCTTAAAACACTGAGTACAATCCTGGCAAAGAAATCAAAGCATAAATTAACAATATAACCCTTTTTTAAGCAGTCTGGTTCAGAAATAAAAATATAGTTCTGTATTCCATGTAAAAAACGTACACAATTACCTTTCGCACACTGTATGTGTCTTTATTTTTCATTTGTGTGTGCTTGTGTGTATATAAGGGTGATCAAGAGAGAACATGTATGTGTGTGTTCATGTTGTTCATGGCTGCCAGGATTTGAGATGATAGAACAGGAAATTGGGCCGCTTTTTCATTTTTTCCCCTTCCTATTTTACGGCACCCCACTCATTTCTTTAATACCCTCTAAAATCTAAATCCGTATGCACACATGCATCCTGGACAATGCCCCCGATGTGAATTTTATGTAAAACGCACCCATAACTCTAGTCGACGGTGTAACATATGACTCTATGTAATTTCATTACGTAAAAGGGTTTTGTGTTTGTTGGAGAGTGGGATGTATGTGTGTGTGTGTGTGTGTGTGTGAGAGAGAGAGAGAGAGAGAGAGAGAGAGGGAGAGAGAGAGAGGGAGCGTGGGCATGTGCACTGTTTGTGGTTGGGGGGGTTAAGAAGATAGAAGAAGTGATTATAAGTAAAGCCTTATTTGTGTCATGCCTGTGCGTATTGTGCAGGGTCGAGGGTGAGTGTGTGTCAGCATCAAGATCACAAAAATGCAAAGTGGGCTGAGGCATTAAATAAAGAGGAGAGCCTTTCATTGACATTAGAGTAATCCAAACAGTTTTTGTTTGGAGATTTGACCATACACTTATATAGGTAGGCAATCTACATATGGGACGGAATCGAAAAGGTCAGATCCCAATAATTTGTAATATTCTAAGTAATGTAAAACTGAGGCTGATCTCAACTGCAATAAACCTCAGGAGGAATACAAATGAAGATTAGAAATATGCCTTATTTTGTTAAGTATATTGTATTATGTTGTTTGTTGAAAACAGCACTATACCAGTAACCCCATGCAATCATGGATATTGTCAAATGTACCATTTAAAAAAAACATGTGCCATGTGTTTTCTATATGATAGTTTGTTATGACATGTACTGTATGTCATAGTAAAACAAAGAGGCTGCATATTTACATGGTGCTAAAACAGCAAAATAAACAAAGCATGCTATAAAAAAAATCTGTCAGACAAAATTCTGTCATATAAGAAATGAATGTAATCATGTTCATGCCCCATTCTCATCAATTCAGCTAAAAAACTATAGTTTTTTTTGGGATGCATAATCCTGATCAGTTTCTCTGTTTCTCTAAATGCATTTGTGTATGAATCTTTCAGTGCGTTGTTATCACTCTGCATGTCTGTGTGTGTGTGTATACAGGTTAATATCTCTGCATGCTGCTCTGCGTATGCCATAATTCTCACATGTGTCCTTGTGTGGATTGCATTCAATTAGTGTAATTAGAGGTTGAGTATTTTATCTTTTCCTGCATTGTTGTTTTACCCATTAACCTTTTCTCTCTCCATCTTTGTGAAGCAGCCCACTGCGGGGGGTGATGCACTGAACTGTTTGAGGATTGTGAGAACAGGTTGTTTTTCCTCCCGTTGTGTTTAGAGATGTGCCCATTTGTCCTTTCTGGATTTTTTTTAGGCATTTTGTAAAATTCTTGGACGGTGAAAAAGCCCTCGTTATGTAAGCTTTAGCTGCAACTGGAAATATAGTCATGTCTTTTATATTCTCTCTCTACATAAACAAGTATACATTGCGCACACACTGCACACACATGTTAACATCAATGTACATACAACAGATGCACACCTTTTCTTTTATTCAGGATCTGTCGATCTTTAGAATGTGGAATTCATGCTCTGCCGGTATTGATTGGGGTGGTGTGTTGTTTAGTAGCAATGGCAGCGAGGCCATGAGTGTATTTGTACAAATATATTTGTGTGGTGGGTGGGTGTGTGTGTTATATGTGTGTGTGTGTGTGTGTAAGCTGTACCAGACACTCCAGTCTATTGGATTGAGATTCATTCGCTATTTAAGGGTCAGGGTTCGGGCCACGTGTGCGCTGCATGCCTCACTGATCAATACCTCCGCCACACACCCTGCCTGACCCCAGCATTTTGTCACCGTAAATCCCTGAGCTCCCCTTTCTCCTGTTCGCCACCCCCTCGTCCTCCTTTTTTTTTTTTTTTTTTTTAGCTTCTTTAGTCATTGAAAGACGTGATGGATTCAAGGGGGAGCACTTTATAAGATCTAAATACATTTAATGTAGCCGTAGATGGCCCTTTGATGGCTAATGCTTCAGAGATTCAAGAGACGGTCTGGTCTCAGGAGGGATGTGCTGAGGAAGGTTGACTCAGTTTGTGGGAGGAGGAAGTTGGAAAAGGGTTTTGATGTTGAAATTAGCGGGACGCTCTGCAGTAAGAGCCTGTTGTCAGTGGAAAATTGTACTTGATTATGCAAAAGGAAGTATCATTTTTTCAACTGATATACACAAAAAAAGTCTGCTTTTTACACTGAACCCAAGTCATACTGTATAAGTGTGTTGGCTAAGCTAAGGGTTGTATACTGTATTCTTAACCAGTAAAATAGCTCTTAACAAAAACTGTAGCCTGTTGAGCCCCCCCAAATGAACCAAAAACTACGTACAGATTTATTTTCTTATGTAACAAACATTAAGACTGTATTATGTTCAAAGGATATGATATTTATTTTGTATATGTCTGACCATAAAGTTAGAGGCAATTAGTCGACACAAAGAATTTCCTGGCCTCCTTTTTCTGCATCTTTTACACACATGCACACACACACACACACACACACACACACACACACACACACACACACACACACACACACACACACACACACACACACACACACACACACACACACACACACACATGCACGCACACACACATTCATACACTTCCACATGCACAGGTACGCTAATACACGCACAGGCAAAAAAAAAAACGCACAGCACATTTGCCCTTCCTTGGTGCCCTTCACACATGCTCCTCATTCCATACAAAATGCAAACACGGTGCCCCTTCACCTCCCATCGCTTCTGCTCTACATACCTACCTCCCTCCACTTCTCCTTCCTTCCTTCCTTCCATCCTTCCCTCCATCTCTGGGCCGACTACGGCAGCCGTCACATCGCGCAGACTTGTCTGCCTGTCTGCTTTGATATAGTGGCATAAGGTTTGCCTGATCACCAAGGTCAGGGACGAACAATCTATTCAATCCACTCATTATTATTAGGGGTATAAATAAATTTGGATGGGAGACTGCACTTTGAACCTTGAACCTTTACCCCGAGCTGAAATTTATCTTTTTACCATTTTTTTCCCTGTTGCTTGGTGACAAAAGGTGTCTCTTCCTCAACCTCTCCACAGCTCGCTCTCTGGTGGTCTGTGGTCTAAGTGTGCAACAAATCCATTAACTGAATGAGATGGATGCTGCCACTCTACATATGCAATATTTAGAGACGCAGGTTCCACTCGAGACGGATGTATAATTTTATTAATGTATGGCAGTAATACTGTTTTATTTTTATTATAGAAGCAGATACATAATAATCTACATTTAAAGTTATTCATTCTTGGTCAAATTTAAGATTTTTTACACTGACATGAAATACTACGCCCTAAAAATAACTTGAATAGTTATTTTTTTTGTCAGTTGGGATTTATAGTACAGCTTTTGTAAAATGTATTATTTAAAAAGAGACACAACAAAGGTGGCTGGGTGGATGAAAACACTGTTAATTCCACAATCTGTGAAGTTGTTCGATGTAACACTGCAAACACCGGACAGAAGGTGAGAGCATAATGCTGTAAGGTTTGGTTACAACAGGTTAAATGAGTCGTTTAACTTTGGGAGATATTCCTTTCAGCGCTGCTGAAACACGCAGTGTCGTTTGAAAAGACTACACTACGGTGAGAAGAGATCCGCTCTGTATGAATGTGTATCAACACATAAAGCACATAAACCTTTTCGGATACAATATCTAAGCTTTATATCGCAAGCACTGTACTGTATTCTGCTCCTGCAAGAGTTCGCCGTCTACCTCTTGCTTTTGTCCCTGATCCCCCCCCCCCCCCCCCCCGTTCCCCCTCCTACCCCCAGAAACCAAATTATAAAATCATCGAGAGCATGATGAGATTGCTGCTCGGTTATTAATCTTCAATAAATACATCTTGACCCAGGGATTAAGTGTGTGCCCTCTCCACCCCCTTGTCCTCTCCACCCATCTCCCCCCGCCCCCCCTCCCCCCATCCCATCTACCCCAACACACCACCCTCACTCATCTCTCCAGAGATGCTTTGACATGAATTATGAAAAAAAAAAGGAAAGAAAACAACGGGGTTGAGGGAGAGAGGGGCTGGAACAAATGTTCCAACCTGGATTGACTGTTTTCGACTGATGGCGGCGACCTTGGGGGGGCGCTCGGGCTGAAGCAGGATTACTTCTTCTCGCTGGGAAAGACAAATAGCAGAGCTGGAAAACGGTCAAATGGAAACCTGGCCACTCATGTTCAGATAGGTATACAATGAATTAATTTACAGACGTGCTACGGTTACAACATGCTCGCAACTCAGAAATGTAGAAACATCATATAAACCTTTAAATTACAGCATTAGAACATCTTATTATACCATCACCATATTCAAAAATAAAACAATACTCTATACACAACTATATATATCATAACTAATTGATTAGATATGAAGTGGAAAGCATTCTGCAATTGTATATGGTCACAAAAAGGACCTCACTATCCACCTGAACACTGTTAAAAGCATGACAAACAGACAGATAAATCCATAAACTCTAATCGGTATAACATCACAGGTAAACTGTGGCCCTGCAGCTGCTTTATATCGTGACAGATGTCTTCCTGTTTTGTCAGGCCTAATGAGAGAAGACCTGACTCCTGCCACATGTTTCTGGCCTCATTGATTTTTCCCTCCGCATACGCTTCACCCAACAGGGATAAGCAGGGGGGGGGGGGGGGGGATAAGGTGAGCTCTAACTGGTGGAGACAGTTGGAAAATGTAAAAAGAAAAACCCCAAATTGACATTGTAATTTGTAAAATGTCAGTGAACGTGCACTTGGTTTACTCGGCAGGTGTAAACCTTAAGAAAGGTATGCACAATATGGGGTGATGTAAAGTGTTGAATGGGACCTGGAGCATCACGGTAGCTTCATTATTACACTTTTAGGTCGTTTTTTGAGACAGCTATGACACAAAAAGCTTACAGAAATGCAGATGAGGACATTTTTGGAAATTATTGGCTTCTTTTGCAGGGCGTTAGATGTGAAGATCGATAAGACTCTCATTTCTATTCGCTAGGTATGAAGCTACAGCTTAGTTTACAGTTTTTCTATATGGATTAAACATTAGAGGTGCTGTCAGGCTCAGTTACTGTTCGAGACCTTTTCTGATCAGTTCCCAGTCACTATCTCTCTTTTCTCCAATGACGTACTAGGAGAGGCTCTGAAAAGCGTTTGCCTAATTGTAGATGGATGGTGCACACAAAGGATGTGGCTGCTTCTTGCCACACGACTTGTTTGACTCTGACTGGCTCGACATTATGCCCATCAAGTTAATCTCTCCGATGACAGGTTGCTAGATTACAGGCATGAAAAAGAACACAAGGTGAAGTGATGCATATTGAGATCCAATAGAAATGCGTCTGTCTGAAAACAGCCACCTGGAAACAATGCCCCACAAACTTGATATCCTGGCCTCTTTCCCCCCCACTATGAAGCGATATTCTATAACTAGCAAACATGCAGGGCTTGCCCTCCTCGTCTCCCCTCCCTCCATTTCATGCAGCCAACAAAAGTGAGCCGGCGAGCTCTTTCGACTACCCCTCTCCTTCCTTTGCCACTTCAACTGCTGGCTTCAAAACAACAATTATACTAAGTGATTTATCACCTCCTTCAGCCCCGAGATCAGAGCAGACTCTGTACCAGTAACACCCTCTTTGATGATCGTTGTCAAACAGTGCATTGCTGGTTGGATTTCTGGTTGGAAGCAATGATCATGTGTGTTCCCAAAAATACTTATCCGTTCTTTGGGTTTTCCAACTTTTGGATGCAGGAATTCTCAATCTCCCATGTCTCTCTGGCTCCTCCCCGACCCGCTGTGGCTCTGAGCGGTGACAGCTGAGCAATGGCCTTTCCCGGGCGTATAGCGATAATTGAAAAGCGCTATGGCTGCTGGTATAGCGACCATCTGTGAGTCTGAGTGGTTTGGTGAGTGTTGCATTCGTGGGCGGGGAGGTCGAGGGTTATGTGAGAGCCAGACAGCCTCCCGTGGGGAGCTGTTAACACCTCATAGATGCCGAAAGGCCCCAAGATGGCCCTTTGCTGAGCCAAGGCTCCTAATGAGAAAAACGGGTGATTATCCCACTGTGGGGCAAATACAAACAAGGTCTGTTATGAATCCTGACAACAGTAATAAGAAGGCAAAACCCAGCACAAATATGTTTAAAGCATCGGTATTTACATTTTTCTAATAACATGTCTGCCAGTGGCTGTAGAAGCACAGGTTTGTCCACAGCAAGCGGCTAAATCTTTTTGTTTTGTTAGAATTTGTTTGCGATAAATCAACCGAATTGTAGAAGGAAGATTTATCACCTATAAAAAAACAATTAATGCTGAAATGATTACTCAATTATTCAGTTGATCCGCGGAAAATTAATTAAATCCAGATTGGATAATCATTTGTTTTAGTCATTTATCAAAAGTGTCAAAATGCAAAATAGCTGCTTTCTTTGCTTTCTGATATTAAAAATGTACTGTTTTTCTATGTTAATTTCTATTTCATCCAATCCATACAGTAATTGATGATAAAGATACACTTGATCATACAAAATAATAATTGTTAGAATTCTGTCAACTTTTCATGCAGTTTGGTAAATATCACTGGCTTGACATACATATCAAATGGAACTGTAAAGCAGCTGTTAATGATGATACGTGAACAAACATGCTATCTGAAAATCAGTATGCTTCTCATGGCCACTTCCAGGGTAATGCCCGGATGAAGTGCTATGAAGATTGCATAAAAAATGACAAACATCTTACATGCCAGCGGTGAGAAGAAGCGCTGAGTGATACATTAGCCGATACATTTCTAATATGAATGTCCCTGGATGCATTTCAGTCAACCATTCCAGACAGATTACCAGATATTGCATTCCCGTCTAAGAATGAAATGAAGAGATAATTATGCGGCCGGCGGGTAATGGAGAGGTGGAGCCGTGATAGATTTGATTAAAGTTGTCAGTAAAAACACACGCTAATGACCGTGTTGATTAGTTAGATTGCTTTAATGCTCCTGCTGCCATTAATCTACAGCATAAACAAAAGTATCCTGTTGGTCAGTGCTGTGTTTGCAGTTTGTTTGATTCTGTGTGTGTGCACCATCTTGGAGACACTCTGTTGTGTGTTTTATTTCTTTAACTCCACAGTCTATTACGTTAAGTTTTAAGCAGCTTTTAAGCTAAGTTTGTTTGTGTCGTTATTCGGAAAATGTAACTTTTTTCTGATCATTTCTTGGAAAAATAAAAAAACAATTCATATCTTCTATTGAAGATCTCTCTTAGTTTTCCGAGCAACTTTTCCTTTCCCATATCTGCCTCTATATACAACCAAAAAGCCCCAACCGCTGCAGGATCTTATTCATTAACAAGTTGCCATAATTGATTGATATCTGTACCGCAGATAATCCACTGTGCTCCTCGTCTTCCCTCTACCACATCCCTCCCCTCCTCCAGAGATCCCCAAATGAAACGCTGCTTCCATGCATCCGTGCATATATTAGGCACACACACACACACACACACACACACACAAATTCACGCACCAAGCGGCCTCCCCTCCGTTGCCGCTCCATTAGGTCTGAATTGTAGCTGTGATGTGTGGGACCCAAGGGAGGTGTTATTGTCAGACCTGATTTACTCAGCACCATCTGACATGGGGCTGGGGGGCTTGTGTGTGTGTGTGTGTGTGTGATAGACACCAGGCGTGCTGCCAGGCTAAGAGTCCTTTACAGAAAGGACAGTCAAAAGCAACAGTTTAACAGTAGCTGCAGAGAAATAGGCAACCTCAACAATCGTTGGGATTTGAATTTATATTTCATGATTTATACCTCGCCGTTTATATTGACTAATTGTTATACTGTCAGCACTGGTGGTGATTTTAGGAGGAATCTATTTTCATTTTTGTCTTGTAATTTAGAAACTTAAAAACCATGTTTACTGTAATCAATTTAAATATCATCAATACACTCATGACATGCTGGACTTTAAAATCTGAAATCTCACAGTCCTCATTTCAATACATCTAAACTCAAAATATACAATTTCTACTATATCTGATATCATCTGAACATACGCTGTAGATTTAAGCAGAGGTCTTAACTTTAGATTTATGTGCTTATAGAAATATTGAGTTATCCAAATATTCTTAAAACATGTAAAGATTAAATATTTGTGCAAACCTGAAAGAGGTAATCTCTTAATGTGATGAGATATCTCATAAGATTTTGGTGAAACATTCAAATGCAATGTCTAATAATTATTCAAGTAGTAATTATATTATTATTCTATGTTCTCATTGTTGTGCATATTAAAGAGTAACATTTCAGCAAACAACGAAGACACACTGATTCAAATGAATGTAAACGGTCCATAAGAAAAACTATGTTTGCTAAATGTGTGGCCTATTTGTGGCGTTGGAGTAGAGATATAGCTACAGGGCTTTAGACAAAGACAAAAGGAAAGACGACACAGTTCTAAAGTTGGAGAACGAGGGAGAGAAAAGGCCAGTACAAAATTGTCCTCTTCGTCCTTGTGTCGGCTGCCGACAACAGTCGATGAAGTCTTGTACAAAAAAAAGGAGGAGATCATTAAGGGGAGACCCTAAAGTTGAATAAGGTACAAAATAAAGAATGTAACTAATAGATATCACCTTGAAACTTCCCCTGTTGATCACTTAAGACAATTATTTTTTCTATTGAAAGCTTTCTAAAATGTCCTGTTTGAATATGCAAATGATGCATTATCTTATCACATAGATTTGCGGGACGAGAAATATGACCATTGGATAAAGCCATGGTTCAAAAATCTTGTTTAACATTTTAGAGACAAAGGTTTTTATGAAGGGACTTTTGGACTCCAACTCCATAAATCCGAGGATATTGTCAAAAGCCATAAAAAATGTTTTATGAAACAAACCGCTCTGCAAAAACCGTTAGAACATAGATTGGAGTTGGTATGTGTAAGTGCTACTGAAGTGGAGAGTTCTGGCTCAGAGCAAGAGAATAACCTCATTTAGAGAAAATGGCCTTTAATATATATGTATCGTCACTAAAGGTGAAGAATGTGTACAATTTAACTAATAAATAGCACCAAACCTCCCCAGTTGATTACTTACATTATGACAAACGTTTGTTTTTGTATTACAAGTTTTCTGGAATTTTATGTTTCAACATGCAAATGTGGAATTGTCTAATGTTAACTTTTGATGAAATTAGGAGAAATCGGCAGCCAAACTGTAATAAAATAAACACCTAGATGTGTTTTTTTGGATGTTTTCTTTCCACTGTCTGAAAGAATACATGTTCTGCAAAAACAAAATAGCCCCAAACTCTCAAAATTGACCAGTTCATGAAAAAACAATGTTTTTGCCTGCACGTCTCGCCTTGAGGACAACTTGATTTGACGTAAATAAAAGTAATCTTCTAATGGCACGATGCACAGTACGTAAATGTTCAGGATTGGAAAACAATTCTACTCAATTCTATGAAAATGACAGTAGTCTGCTGTGATATTAACAAATGTTATCTTTACTGTAATGCAATTGATATGTGCTGCACAACTGCTTCAATGAGTTTACCATTAAATCACATTCATTGTCTCCCACTGAAACACCTTAAAGGATCAGAAGTAGATTAGTTATTTAATTCAAAGATTTTCAGATAATCCTGTCTCTATTAACTGTTTAATGTGAAAAAGTTAATGCTCAGTATCTCAAAAGTGCTGTTCTCCTTGTAGAAATAATGCCGTACTTGAAGTCAGGAAGCATTTGACATTCAGGTGGTTTTTAATTTAGACCACATCCAGGTACAGTTTTTGCTAACTTTGCTTTATTTTCTATTCATCTTTGTCCCTGCACATGTAATTGCTTTCAATAACCCTCGCACATGCCATTGTATTAGACATGGGATCACGCTTGTATTGTGTATCTCTCAGCATCCTCGTCTTCAGCAGCTTTACTCTTCACCACCAGGGAGGAGAGCTTTTTTCCTCACATAGTTTTCCCACCATTTACGTAATTATTGTGAAGCTCCCCACATTCATGTTGTTGTCTTTTTCTCACCTTCTTATTACCCACAACCCATCTGACAAATTGCATACCCAACTTAATCTAATTCCTTACTCAGAAAACTGTGGATTTCCAACTCAATCCGAAAGAGTGGGGCGGGGTAATCCCAGATGTTTGCTTAGAAGAGTTCATCCATTGGTCACCAAAATCTCACACCTGCTGTGTGACAGAGCTTCTCCGCTGCGTTTTCTTTTCAATTCCATGTGGTCAACATATTCAAAGACTATAAGTGCAGGTAGCTTTTGCATATATGTCTAACCCCAAATACGAACAGTTTAGTATACTGAACACGGTGGGTATCTAGGAGATTAACACAGCCTTTAACACTTCACTCTCACCCCCTTGCTGTCTTCGCCAAACTCTCCTTGGATCAAGTTACCCACCTGTCGCTTTTGCGAGGCAACAATGCTACCTGCCACTCAGCTGGGAGGATTGGGCTGGATATCCTGTCTGGTGTTCCTTTTCTTGTTCTGGGAACCTGAGGAGCAGAGCGGGCGGCCATTAACGGTGGAGGAAGTTGGAGGTTGCACACCAAGACAAAAGGTTTGAGGACAGCTGGCTGTCACCTTCGTGCATTTCAAGCTTCACGTATAGCTGCACAAAAAGCTGCACATTCATGCTGACAGACATTCATGCATAACGAAACACAGTAAGCACGCAACAGCATACATTGTCTATGACTGTCAGAACATAAAGACAACTATTCTTTTGTTCACAATTGTCCGATTTTGCACTGTTGCTATTTTGAGTTTTATATTTCCGACATTAGAAAAAGTACAGAAGCAGGACTATTAGCAAATATACTCACAATCAAGTATCAAAAGTACAAATTCTCATAATGAAAAATGTCCCCTTCAGAGTGTCGGATTATAATAGTTGATGCATTCATGTCTGAACAACATATTATTGTTGCTGGACAATGCAGGCACATTTTAAATACTTTATATTCCACTTGATACTTTATTCTATACTATTGTTGATCATGTTTTCTATGTAATCTACAAAGTAACTAATAACTATAACATGTCAGATAAATGTAGTGGAGTACAGTGTTACCCCCAAATATGCAGTAAATGGAACGTAATGGCATAAATTGAAAATACTTAGTGTCAGTAAAGTACAACTAGTTCACAAGTGCACGTAAGTACAGTACTTGGGTAAATGTTCTCAGTTACTTTCCACTTTTGGTTGTTCAAAGTAGAAAAATATTTAATATAATTCAGTTGAAATTGTAGTCGCACAAACAGTCTTTCGTCTTGGCTTTAGAGACACTCTACAAATAAATAAATAAACACATTTTAAAGAAAGTAAAAGGTTTACAATATATCAGTTGAAAATCACCTACAATCATGCAAGGCATTCATAACACAAGCCATCATAGAGGCAAAGAAATAAACATGCAATTGCACGCGCACACACACACACACACACACACACACACACACACACACACACACACACACACACACACACATTCATGCACTTACCTACACGGTTTAATCTCCTTAATTGAACCTGACTTTGAATAACTAAACAAATGAGGAAATTCACAAGGGGCACTTGATCCCTTCTCTGCTAATGGATTGGAGATTCCTTTCCCATAGGGGCATTTGGGCAAACAAGACCCAGTAATCTCTGAATTGATGAGTTGACTCTCTGTCTGCATCACGTTTCTCCACTAAAGAGCTGTTGAACCCCTGATACAGTGTTGGTAGTTAGCCAGATACTCAATTTGCAGACACAGCCAGAACATTGGGGTTGCTCTGGTTTCACTCTCAGTGCTGTGATATGCTGTAGATTAAGATGTAAGATATGAGATAAATGTCAAGGATGACCTGGCTCACGTTTGTTGACTTTGACAAGAAATTTCTTGTTGTATAAATTACTTTGAAATGTATCATGCTTCTTTAACCACTCTCCACAATTATTTTTCAGACCACTAGTCCAACCAGAAAGGATACAACTCCATTGTTGATTTGGGTGACAAATTTATTAAAGTCCTGTCATTTAATCAGGAATCATCGTCATCATTACCAGAGGGAATAAATAAGACATAAAACATTTTCCACATAAACAAACATATACATCAGAGTGCTACAGCAAGTTCATCCTTGGGGTTGTTTTTCGGTAGAACGAAACGAACAAGATACATCTGAGAACACACAAATGCATAGAAGTAATTGGACCCCTAGGTACCATTTAAGACAACATCTACATTTTTGCCTATATCCCTGTTTAAGAATGTACAAAGTCCTCATATCCGGGTTCCTATTTATGTCCAGGAAGGGGTTTGTATAAAAATAAAGTCTCCACAATGATAAACCATTATATATATATATATAGACATTTGGCAACAACCAGACATTTAAAGACTCTGAACTGAATTCTGCACCTGAACACAGTGTAGAAAACAAAGGGATGAGAATAAAGAGGGGGAGTTGGTGAAAATCCAAATGATTGAGTCTCAATGTTTGAAAAAGCTTATAGTGGTATCTGGAAATTGAACATCTTTGACAGCTTTCTTGCTTTACATACGGTTTTTACTTCTGAAGAACAATTGTTAGGCCAAGTGCTTTTAATGAAGGACCTTTTCCTCCCTCCTTCCATCCAGATCCCAGATAAGGACAGCAGTCTATTCCTTTGCACAATCACTGTCATGTGTGACACAAAACTCCCCCCCCCCTCCCCCCCAGAAAAAGTCAAATTTCCTGTCGTTGACCAATCAAAACTGTCCGTGGTCCACTTCGTCTAACCAGGATGCAGGACTGGCAGGAAAGTCTGGGTATCCTCCGCTGCTGCCAGTCGAGAGGTCCGAGCTGGGGCCGTTGGCGGCACTCATGGAGCCCCTCACACCAGGGTTGATCCCGGGCCCGCTGCCCTGGGTGATGATAGAAAGGCCGGAGTCGGGGTAGACCAAGCTGGAGACGAGAGGCTGGTGTCTGGGTAGCGCCTGAAGCGACCCTGGCGACTGAGGAAGGCCGTAGGGGCTGTTGGAGCGGATGTCGTGGAACTGGTCTTGAGAGGGAAGAGCGCCATGCTCCAGGGGGAAGGAGCTGTGGTTGTTGCCCCCTTGGCGGCCCCCCATGGCCGGAGAGGACTCACTCAGGCTGCTGTAGATGCCATTAGTGAGGCCAAGCTCTGACATGGGTGGTTCATCTGTGCAACAAGAACACGATGGACAAAGGTGATATTTGTTATTCAGATTGCATGGCATTCACTAAAACTGTAATCGTCCACAATGGAAACATTATTTTATTGTATATTGTAAATGAACTGCAGTATGTAAATGTAATGTTCTTTAGCGACTGAGTTAAGATGCTTGCTTTGTTAGCTTGGATAGATTTATCCCCTCCTCAACATCTCCTTTATTTAATGAAATAATGAACAAAGCCAGGAGCAAAATGCCAAGGTGGCATAAACGGCACAGTGCAGGGACAATGAAAAGAAGTCTGAAGAAATATTGTGACTGCAAGGATCCCGGGATGCTAATGTGTTAGCAGTTAGCTTACCAGCTACAGTAATTCACTGTCTGGTTTTCTTATTATGACAAGTCTCCTGTGAAAAAAAGTGCCCGCTCTATTCATTTTGTGCTGTTGACTCTGTGTACCTGTAAACGACACCTCGGCATCACTGTCCATGCCCTCCTCCTGAATGCTGTCCTTGTCGGATTTGGAGCTTCCCCGTGACCTCTTCATGTTGCGGAAATACTGCCCCCACCTCTGCCGACCGGCATCTTTCTTCAGCCTTTTCTCTTTAGCTCGCCTGTTCTGAAACCAAACCTGGAGGGTGAAAAGACGAGATGGCTTTAGTGACTTATTAGAAATGCATTTGACTGCTTACCACAGTAAGAAAAATTAGGCTTGAGTATAAAATAAAAACTGATAAATTCATCTTTCAGACAGTGTTTTCCGGCACATTTATTCACCTCATTTACATATTCCTCTCGGTCTTGAGGACCATAGCACACAATGTTTAGTCATCATGCCTGAGTCAAAGTCCTCTACATACAAAGTCCTCTGCTCTTTCCTTGATGCACACATTATGCTTTAATGCATTGAAACAAAATGAATGTTCAAGGACTGTGGGGACGCTGCTTCCCCACCTTTGTGACTCCAAGTGGAAGACTGGAACAGTGACACTGACCAGTAATCCTGGGAACAGCGTCCCCTACACTAGATTTATCAGGCATTTAATTAACTTCACTACAGCTACAAGTTTTCCTCACCCCTGGGAGCAGACTGGTTTAAATTATTCAAAGTTTTCTATATCCACTTTTGATCTGATTTATACATTTTATCTTTAGAAAACATAAACAGATAGTCATAAACTCCAACTAACCTCGCTGAAATCGGATACAAAATGAACAAATGTCCCATTTCTTATTATCTTTATCTTGCGCACAAAATGAATCCATTTCAGTCACAAGTACAAAAAGCGGTTTTACATTCTCCTTAATGATATTCCGCCCTAAGTGAACCCTCTTCACCCCTTCTCTTTCACTGAATAATGAGCAGCATTTTAGTGGCTTCCGTCTCTACTTTTGTCCTTGCAAATAAAACAATATATATGACCACCACCTAGCAACCGGCGTGAGGCTCCTCAGCAGCAGACAATATGCGAGGGGCCCTCTGAGCATTGTTAACGAGCTTGCACTTAAACCATGCTGACTTTCACTTGGACTTCATTTCACTCCATCTAGCCGTAAATTCAACCCCCGAACACACACACTTATGCGTACAGTAGGCTTGTGCCAGTTCAGCCACAATTGTCCCTCGATAATGAAGTCAGGACACTAATGGAATAGCCCTTAATGGATAATAATACACTTTACCTGCACAACTCGCATATCCAGGCCCGTCTCTGATGATAGCTGCTCCCGCACGTGGCGGGCAGGTTTGGGAGAGTTATTGTAAGCGTTCTTCAGTGTTTCCAGCTGTTTAGCGGTGATGGTAGTTCGTGGCCTTTTTGCAGTAGAGTCTGCTTCTGAAAAATGAATTGACATCACAAAATGTAAGCCAGTGCTAGACAGTTATTTTGCCTCAAAGCTGTCCATTTCTTTTTATGTTCCAGGCCTGAGGTCTCGAGAAAAGTTGTTAAATTTCGCAATACTTAAATTAACAATAAACAGGAACAGTAAATTTGGCTGCATTTAATCTGGCTGCTATTATACTTGTACAGTTTTTCTAATTCAGTTCTGTCTCTAACACTATAACACAAGAAAACATGTATGATGATTGAAAATGTTACTATCAACAATTTTTTATGCGGATATATTTTGGGTCAGTATCATGAAAATCTTTGATAGAAACACATATTCACAGCAACCGAAAAAAGGAACAAGCTTGTATAATATACAACTTTTTTAATTTACCATAAATGGATGAATTCCCCTCTGCCTATAAACCAAAACCTGGCATCCTGTGCATAATTGCATCACATCTGTTGGCCAGCACAGCAAAATACAAAACCATCATCCAAATGGATGCTGCCCAAGTAATTGCGACCTCTCATTAGTAAAATAAACGTGTGTGTTTTTAGTGAAAACTTGCGTTAAGTTGCTGCATAAATCAACACTTGGTGTCGGCCAGTAAATTCAAACAAACAGATGGGGAGATAAAACTTGACCGTACCAGTTGGCCCTATCAGGAGCAGAGCATGCTGGGAAATGATTTTGGCATCGGTTGATATAATCAGGGTATGTAATGAAAATATTTTGTGCATAAAATAGTGTTGGAGGAAACAACACAAACAACACATAAAAAGTATAGATACCAGATATTTGGTCTATGAATTATGTGTTTTTGGTAGTAATATAATTTTGATAATATGGCTTGATTGAACTTTTTTCTTTACTTGTTAAAACATTTGTGTAATTTCCCTTTAAGAAAATTATCTATTTGAATAATTATTTCTAACAAAATATATCAGAGTTATTTTGGGATAAGTAGCTAAAATATGATTGTAAAGCATAATTGCTTTGATGCATTTTCAATGATGTGACTTGAAATTGTAATAATGTTAATTTGTTATTGAGTAATACATGAAAATTCTCTTTTTTCCCAGACTTTGTTGCTGCTTTAGTACACATGAATAAAAGCAAGAAACCACAGTGTAAATGTACTGCAAATGTAGAATTTAATAAAAATAATAAATGCCCTTATGAATGCATGTAAAAGCATTTAGATATTTAAATAAGTTATTATACCTGATCAGTGCTTGCAACTGTAACGTAACACATAATACATATTTTTTTCTCAATTTCTCTCTCTCTTTCTCCCTCCCTCTCTCTCTCTCTCTCTCTCTCTCTCTCTCTCTCACACACACACACACACACACACACACACACACACACACACACACACACACACACACACACACACACACACACACACACACACACACACCTCTTTCTTTCTGTCCCTACCCAGGAAGGCCCACACGATAATAAGAGTTATTGAAAGCTGATTCCTTCAAGCCGCAGAGTGCAAGTGGAAACATCCAGGCCTCCACTTTACGCAGTTTGCTATCGATTGGGTTGCGGGCAACGACGCAATTAGCACAGGTGGGTCAGAGTTTATGGGTGACCTCATTGTCACGTCAAACGCACAACTCAAAGCAGGCACTTAAAAACATGTCTGCAGACAAACGTATCATATAACATCCAGAGTTAGGATCCGTTTTCAGGCCACCAATAGAAATGTCGAGGCAGTCATTGTGCAGCTCACCTCTCTGCTTGGCGGTCTCGTAGTCGGCCTTACACACCAGCCTGCTGTCCTCCATCAGATAGTACTCGTCGCCTGTGGCCAGTTGCCTTTTGCACACGATGCAGGCAAAACAGTGCAGGTGGTAGACAAAGTCCTGCGCTCTCCTCACCACCTGTGTGGGCGGGATCCCCTGCTGACAGGCTGCGCATTTGGTCCCGAATCTCCTTTTGGGAAATCAGACGGTTTCCATCAATACATAATAACTGTCTAAACGCTATTGGCGTCTGGATATATTTGGAGTAACAAATACATCTCTAATAAAGGAAATTACGAAGGGAAATGGTTGAAATAGCCCCTGAGATATTTTTGAAAGCTACTCACTTGAAGAAATCCTCTTTGCAGTAGACGCTGTCGCCCCTGCTGAAGCATTTCTCCGACAGTTGCGCCTGACAGTCGCTGCATTTCAGGCACTTGCTGTGCCAGTGGCGATCCAGCACTTTGAGGATGAAGCGGTCCACGATGTGTTGATTGCAGCCTGCACATACTGGGATTTCTGCAGGAGACACGATGGAGTCACCAAAAACATTTTAGTCGACTAGCTTTGAGAAATGGCGTGAGGGAAACAGACACACAGGAGTGACAACTGAACCTGCTTATTGTTCTTACTGTGTGCACACTTTATGTTAATGTACACACGTTTAATTAAGTAGAGGAGACGTTACATAGCTGGAATAAATATCAGCAGCGTGAATAAACGAATGATTCACTTTTTTAGTCCATTTCCTATTTTTCTCCTTTTTTTTGCGTTTTAAATAGTTGACTATTTGGCCGTATTTTTTATGATTTTAAAATAATATATAATTTTCAATAGGAGATCAAATTATATTGACTTGTTTTTCATAAATAGCATGTAAGACCTCTTCCGCCTTCATCATTACATCATCGTCACTCTTTTAGTTTCAGATACCTCAAAATCAATGTATTCCCCAAATGCAGTAAAATAACTAAATACCACTATAAATACAATTGCATTGCACAGTATAAACACACACATACACAAAATAAAGAAATAGTAAAGAAATGACAGTGGCGTAAGAAAACGTGCACCTACATGGGCCTGTTAGTGACAATTCCCATCAAGTGTTTGTTCAGATATGATATCCCTATTAGGATATTAATTTATTTCTAGTCGGCCTAAAAACACGAGGCCATTGTCCAAACTCAGGCACCTAATCACCACATGCATGAAATATTTAGATATTAAATAAATCGATTGTTTTTATTTTATATTTTGGAGGCAGTCCTTCGTGGAAAAGAAGGTTAAATGTGCTCGAAGTCAGACTCGGTTAGAGGCATTTAGCCTAAATAAAACTTTAGTGTATTTATCCTTATATAGCTCACCGATTATAAATAATACATATTTTTAAATGTAAGTGTTGAATTGATTAAAAACCTTTAGAATTATTTGAAATAAATAATGATATCAGAGCACACTGTATCGATAAAGCAACAACCAAACTACTTTTTAGACATGCATGCCAATGAATGGCAATTATACTGATTAAAATAAATACTAATACATCCTTAAATGCAATTGTGCAGATCCGAAGTTTGCAGGATTCTTAAAATAAATAAAAAATTAGACCATAAATGAGTTTTAAGCTAATGTGTCATCTTGGTAATTAATAGCTCGTCAATCGAATAGTGTCCGGCTTCTTATTATTTTGTCACGTGTAATCACCTTTAACAAGCAGCAGCCACTTTTACGCAAGGTCAATGTCAGACAGACAGGCCTGCAGCACGTAACATCTCCAAACCCCATTTCAGATATTTTAACAACGTTCCCTCAAAGCAACAGCGACGGATTAAAACAACAACTCTCTGAAACACAATTAAACACAAAAAGCATGAATAAGGACAACTGAAATGCCAAGTAAGACGTCATCAGGTCACATTATTACTAATTAAAAGAGGTCCAACCACTTCATATTTCATCCGTGCAAGGAATCGCATCCCTATTGTTCTGCTGTGGACAATTCATGAACCATTAATGAACCATTTCTTTTGGCATCAGCAGCGAAGCCCTGCACAAGTGGTTGTGGTGGGAGCCACGTCAAGAACAGGTGTATCCAGGTCATCATTAATTCAACGCGCTCTGTAAAACTAGAAAGCTGCAGCCTATAGTCTCACGGAGCAAACCCATAAGGTGTCCAAGCAAATTGCTTGCCTTATGGGGCCCCACTTGGAATATTGAAAATAAAGACGCTTGCAAATCTCTTGAGTTAATTCACAACTTTGGAGCAGGTGATGGTTCGATGCATCAATCCAACACCCTCCTCACAACTGTTCATTTTCATTCATTCTACTATAGTGAATAATAAACATGCAACCATTTAACAAAAGCTAACAGAAAAAGGTTTTATATATATTTACGCCTTAGAATACAGTTTAAATCACTTTTAAAACTGTATTCTTCAACATGTACAACTTTCCGAATCTTATAACAAAGGCTATGTCAGACTCAAAAACATGTAAAAGCAGTTTCCAAATTAAAACAGTGCGTAAACCGAGTTACGTCTGCTTTACCCTCCAAAACAGTGCACTAAATGTGAAATATAATATATCTAAATTTGAACGACCTTTCATATAAATCAATGGCCTGATGCGTAAAGCAACGGAAATGGACAATTAAAACGAAGCTGTAGCATCCATCCTCCGTGATACTCACCTATTCAACATGGAAACATTATCAACACACCACACTGAAGGCCTGCTTAAAGACACTAAAGTCAGACAGGCTATGTGTGATCACATGATACACACATGTGTGTAATATCATCAGTGCAAAAACGAATAAATTGATTATATGTTGGCTTCCGATTACCTTTCCGCAGCTCCTCACTGTGCGACAGCAGAGCAAGGAGCATCTCCGTGTTATTTGGTGCCTCTTTTGGAGAGTTGCGCTCAACATGTCCATCCATTGCTCATGATTTTACGCTTACATTTATGCAAATCTTATTTGTGATCCATCCACACTCATACACACCAGGCAGGTGTTGTCAAATTTGTGTATCAGGAGCCCCAATGGCGAACACGAGCGTGCGAGTGTCCGGTGGAGTTCGCTTTTATGCTTCACTGTGTTGAAGCCTGTGCAGGATTACGCTGCTCCGTTTCCTGGGCGACAGGGAGGTAGATTAACATCACCCACTGAGAGTACCTTTCCCGGAAGAGGAATAAACAGGAGGTTCAGTGTTGGGTGGTAACGTTACTCTGATACGCGTTGCAATTAGTCTAGCCTATTGCTCCAAACAACACGAAAACGTTTCACATCCTCTTTAAAAACCTTGTTTTTCTCCAGCTCTAGAATTAATTAATTCCCCTAAGTCTTCTCACATATATGGCATGTTGTGATGGATTTTTGTTATATTGTTTTTGCTGAATCATACATTAAAGGAAAACAGAGTGTTCATGGTATTGCAGTTTTGAAAACCCAGTTATTGGAAAATATTCTGCAACTAATTCAGATTACACTTTTAATTAATATTGCTTTGGGTAGTTCGTAATATTCTCTTCAGTGTTTTGAGTAAGAAGCCCATGCATTTAGTCAGAACATTATTACATAAAATGTTAAAGATCGCAGCGTTTACATTGGAGTGATGCCATGAGTACTTGAGAACTACAGAACGAACTAGATCTACAACCTCTAAAAAAAAATCTAAAAAGAAATCTTGTTATTGATGTATTATGTAAATCGATCAAAGTGGTTTCTAACTAGGATTCGGATCTATTTGTAATTCAGATTCCAGTACTGCCATGCGTAAAGGAGAGATTGGGCCCCGAGGGAACACAGTTTACACCCTTGTCTTGGGCTGCCTTTTAATTCATTCATTTGTTGTTGCAAAAAATAAATATAGCAGTGGCCCAGCTTAGTTTTTTTACTCTCAAATACTGTAATCACTCTATTTTACAGACAGCTGCAAGTGTTTTTACACTTGGAAGAAGATAAAGAATATCACCGTTTGGTTTGTTGCTATTATTATTATTATTCAGGTACTTTTGTGAACAAAAGCGATTGTTTTACGAATCTAATATACTTGCTTATGGAGCAATGTGTACAATATTGATTCTGATCAAAAGTGAAATAAGTTTTTTTGAATATCTTACACACACGCACGCGCGCGCGCGCACACACACACACACACACACACACACACACACACACACACACACACACACACACACACACACACACACACACACACACACACACACACACACACACACACACACACACACACATACAATCTCCATCTCATGTGTGTTGAGTGCTCAAAGACAAGTGTTTATTTAGAGGAGAGATTGGCTGTTCAATAACATGTTGATCGGGCCAACACCCCAATGAATTTTATTGACACTGATCTTTGGCACAAAAGAGCGCCTGGGGAAATCACGGGTAGTGCCACAGCCAGCCGGGCCGCTGATGAATCCAAAATCAATGTCCCATTTGCCTGTATTTTAGAAGTATATGAAAGACGTTTTGGAGAAAGCTGTGGGATTCATGGATGCCCTACTTTTCAGCTTTGTAATAATTTTTTATGTCATATTGATCGCTCACTTTTGAGGGGGCGAGCCCGACAGTAATGTGACAACAAAGCGATAAAATGACCATCAGAATAATGGTCAGTCAGTTAGAGAAAGTTGCAAGGACGATCAAGTAAATTTACGTTTTTCGTTGGAATTTCTTTTTTTTTTTTGCTTGAATTTGAATTAGTAAATTCGGTTTAAATTTATGTTTATGTTTATGTATAAGTGTATGTGACCTGATTCAAAATCATATTTTCGTAGTTTTGTTTAATTCCACACGCGCCTTTTATTTAAAATTAAATTAAAATGTATTTTTTTGTGTTGCCTTAGTCGCAATGAATACAGCCATACAACAACACGAAACAAGCTTGTTTTGTTACATCTTTAGATGCCACTAATAATTTAGCTATTATGGGGAGGCTTTGGATCCGACCATTAGTACACCATCACCTCCACTGCAACCTCAGGTGTCCCACCTGTCGGGGCAGGAATGTCACCTGTTGAGCATATTGTGTCGGTGGTGTGCGGGTGGGAGCAGCTCCTCCGCGCCTGCTGGCAGTCTGTCTGCAGAGAGGCTGCTGTCGCCACAGTGGGTCCGGGCCTCTCCATCTCCGCATCTTGCGCCCTGCTTGCGCTCTCGTTACAACCGCAGGCGGCGGTGTGAAATGACAGCACGCGCGTAACATCTGTTGGTGCGATTCTCCAACAATGAAGGCTCATTACAAATTCATAACGTCTCCCACACGCGCCGCAAAAGAAGCGCCTCTAAACGGTCTGTATACATCAACATGGGTCGATGAACAACAGTCGGGGTTTTCTGCAACTGTCGCAACTTTATATGACGTATCAATGTCTACAATGTGTCCCGTTTGGGCGCATCGAACATTCAAATGATGAAACATTAAATATTTGGAATGTCAGTGTCCTTGCTTTTCACATTAAAATAAAAGCAGTTCACAAGGCCCATTTCACGCTTGTCAGAGTCCACTCAGCAAAACAAGAGCCTCATGCAGTCCTGCTGTGCCGATTTGCTGTGTGATCCACTATTTCACGCCTAATTGTAACTCATTAACTGACCCCAGGACATCAATTAAAACCCGGCCAAGTGATAATGCTCATATGCACAGTGACAATAGTCAAAATGGGCTCTTACCTTGGCCTGAACTGTACCGGGAGAAATTTCCGGTGTTTTGACAGCTTGACCCCGGGTGTTCAAGCAACATTTCGAAGATGTCCCGGTGTTCCAACGGAAGAAAGCAGCGCCGAAACGCGTGCGAAAAAAACCTTAACAATACTGCGTATGGACGGTGGATTCAAACCCGCACTTTCCTGGAGATTTTATCCTCTCGAGAGTGAGTTGAGCTCTCTTCGGTGGCAGCTTGATTTCTGACAATTGTTAAAAAGGACGCCCGTCGACCTGTCTCCTTTCGTCAGCCGCCGAGGACGTGCACTTTGAATATTCATCAAGTTGCTCTTTTGATTCCGCGTGGATAAGCTCGAGATGAGGTGGAGACGACGGTCGGGTGGCAGTGGAAAAGTGTCTGACCATTAGCAGC
This sequence comes from Leptoclinus maculatus, assembly GCA_032191485.1. Classification (NCBI taxonomy): domain Eukaryota; kingdom Metazoa; phylum Chordata; class Actinopteri; order Perciformes; family Stichaeidae; genus Leptoclinus; species Leptoclinus maculatus. The sequence goes on from JAVDOI010000017.1 coordinate 11,833,678, forward strand.
GTGTGAGCCCGGCAGCTTGCGACTTTACTGAAGTACTAAAGTATAGGCGGCGGTCAGCGCTGCCTCTGTCCAAGGTGCTGAAAGGGGGAGTTCCTATAAACAGACTGGAGGCGTGTGTGCTGCTCCTGTCCCCCGAGCCTATCTTTAAGCGCGCGCTCACACACACACACACACACACACACACACACACACACACACACACACACACACACACACACACACACACACACACACACACACACACACACACACACACACACACACACACACACACACACACACACACACACACACACACACACACACACACACACACACACACACACACACACACACACACACACACACTTGCTTGCACTCCCATCTTTCTCCTTAGCTATGTTGCGGTGCACGTGTCTGTCTTTCAAGGCGCACAATGGGGCACTGCTCGGGACATTGTTGTCATGCTGTTCAATCGCTGCGTCTCTCTTTTGTTGGTTAAAAATAGACCGCATCGCATTATTGATACGAGTGGACGGATAGTACATACCGTTAGGTTAGTTTGGAGTGTTACAGTTGGGTTGTACCGAAATAAGAGAAAGTATGTGCACGTGGTTGGATTAGTTCAAAATGATTGACACGTATTAGTTTTACATGCTGCATGAAACTACTTTTGATTGAGAAATATGACCACAGTACAGAAACGAGTTTGGATCTTAAAAAGCACAGAGGTTAATGTAGTTCAATAGTAATACTTTTATTTCTTTCTTTCATGATTCCTTAAAAAAAATTATATTGTCCCTGATGTATCCTTTTCTGTAATATTTCAATTCAGGCGCTTGCGCAGAGCTGCCCGTCTATTTGGCTCAGTGCCATGCTTCAGGCCTTTGACACTGTGCCAATTACCACCACAACGCACAAAACTACTCTGACGTAGTCCTACAGCTTTGATTCAATTTTGCTCGCCCAGCATGCCAGCCCACAAGTGGTGTAAGCCAATTAGACCTATGCTGTTCATTAGTCCACTCAGGGCAATTAGCCTCCAAAACAACCACCTTTTTTCCTTTTCTCATTCTACCTCACCAACTTCACACCCTCCATTCTTCCAGCAATTCCACTACATTCACATAATGTTGAGATCGAAAAAAACATTATCAAGCGGATGTTTGTTTTGATGGATAAGGAGCAGATTTTTGGGTGTTTTCAAGGGCAGTAATCTCTGTTCAGTGTGGATCTTTATGCAGATTAAGGGAGAAGTGTTTGTAAATCTGGAAGGAGCTGTACACAGTAACCTAAAGCCAATGCAGCATCAAAGGAGCTTAGGCTACAAGCACAACAACAGGACTGCTTTGCTTTTCCTTTCATCCAATGTGAGAAGAGAGTCTTTGCTTTTTTCATTTGTAACGCAGTGCATGGTGGACATGTGTGACCTATGCACGTTTAAAACCTTTTGAATTAGGATCTCAAATCAGGCAAGATAAATTCATAATCTACCATATTAATAATTTTCCTCAATTTATTATTTTGGTAAACTATAACATCAAAATGATTGATTACATCACCAAGTTATGTTAAAGAAGGAATTTGAGCAATAAACCGAGCAAAAAAAAACAGCAATTAAAATGAGTTCTGGTAATGCCACTCTTTTTAAAGCCAACACAAACATTTTGTTTTCTGGCATCCTCGGCTCACTGGCATAAATATCATGAAGAGCCAAACCCGAAAAACATGCCGAGGCTTTTATCCTGTTTTGCGTGTCCTCTGTGAAACCTAAAGCATCATCGCAGAAAATTGGTAAGAGTGTTAACACACCTGGGTCCTACTTGAGATGGCAGCTGCAATCAGCCATTAAGGGTCCTTCATAAAGACTCTGCCTTTTGCTCCTACAGAACATGATTTTGATGTTGAATATGAGCAGGTTCAACAGGCTCACAAGTGGATTAGACAAGCCTCGGCCCCGACTACTTGAAAAGAACAAACAGTATTCTGCACATGAAAAGAGAATGGAATAGTTTTACAAAAACATTTTTATTTTTGCACAAAAAATATTTAAATTGGAGCAAAGATGCCCCCTTCTCCCCCCCCCCCCCCCCACACACACTCCATCTTTGTTTTTTTGCAGGTGTAAACAAAAACAAGACCTTAGAGTGAACCTCATATGCAATATACTGTCCGATTTAAACTATATTTTAAGAAGAAAAAACATGCTAACAATGAACATCCGATGGGCATAGCTTTGTCTTCAACAATCTATAAAACATGTCTCACCAAATTCTTTCTTCTGATAGCCATGGGTTGGATTTTGTTAAGACTGTGATTTGCAAAATAGGTAATGTTAACATTGACCTAAAATAACAACTTTCAAATGCAGTATTTCTGCTCAATTTTAGCAAAACATAAACCATGAAACGTTTTCTAGAATAGAAATCTGTTACCATTAGATGCCATAATTGAATGACAAATGGCAGAATAAGCTCTGAATCTACTACCTCAAGGGAGATTGTTTTAGAATTCGTTTGAAATGATGTCGTCTTTCAATGTGCTGTCTTTTATTCATATAAATACACATATGGAGCACATGATCTGGCTTTGTTCGTACCTGTCATTGTACATGCTTGCATATGTCCACAAGTGGCCCTGTGTGCTGTGCTGTCCCGGATTGTGCACATGTATGTGCATACATGCCGTGTATGTTTGTAACTGCTTTTGCACAGCTGAGCTGGGTGACTGTGTGTTACCGCGGGGGGTCCATGTGCGCCCTTGCCACCCCTCTGACACCGGGCTGCCATTGTGCTGCCGTCATGATCAATCATGTCCTCCAAAGACTGGCCTTGTTCAAGAGGGAGGGGACCAATCACACGCCTCATTACCCAGGCTTGGTTACTCCTAAGCGGAGTGGTCCCAGGACACCTCAGCCTGTTGCTGTCTGGAGAGAAAGAGGAAGAGAGCAAGTGTGTGTGTGAAAGAGTGAGAGAGAGTGGGAAAATAAGCGAGAGAAAGAAATAGTTAGCAAGAGGGTGTCAAAGACGGCAGGAGAATGACTTCTGAATCTGAAAACCAAGCCTTGACGGTGAATGTGCAAATTAAGAGAGGACTAAGAAAAAGTTGTTGGCCTTAGATGTTGTATGGCAATTTTCAGATAGGTCTGATTCAGTGGCTGCAAGCTAGATAAGCCAACAAAGGTATCAGTACTGAAAAACGTAGTTGCTAACTCAAAGAATATTTCTAGATATTGCAACCCCAACCACCAGTTGTAGATACTGTAGATAAAGGCCCTCCCTCTGCGTCCCCTGAGCAACCAGCCTCTAGTTTTCCACCATAGGCGCTTTCATTGTTTTGAAATGGCTCCATCTGGCAAGGTTTCACTGACCAGGCCAGCCATGGCTCGCTCCCCCAGCAGCTGGCTAAACTGCCCAACCGCTTTTCCGCTTGGCCCTCGGAGTAACCGACACTCTATGGTGGCTTTGCCCCTCCAGCACACTCCAACACACACAATAACACACAAGGTTAACTGTCCCCCGGCCTGCCAGTCTTGGGGTCAGATGGCTTGAGTCGAGGAAGGGGAGGGAGGTATGGTGGGTAGGGATGGGTGACACCATTTAGCCCTTTGTTATTCACCCAAGAGAACTGGAGAAATGGTTCAAAAATGTTTCATGTGTACTGTAAGACATTTGAAATGATCCTTGGAAGTTGAAAGAAAAGGACAAAAAGGTAGAAACCGTCTCAGCTGTGATTCAAAATCAGTTCTATAATTCGTCACACTTCTTATCATTATGGTCTCAACTCGACAGCTGGTCTTTAAGAGTCAAATGCAGGTTTCATTATTTGTGCATGAGGGTCTACTCTAGGCTAAAAAGGCTGCCACCTCTGGCCAGCATAACCCCCTTTGAATATTGATATGCTAATGATGAACAACCCAGGGAACAAAGCCTGACTGCTACCACTGGAAACCAATACAATGGCCCTTCAGTCAGGCCTTGACACTTTTACCACCCAACATGTGTCCCTGGTTTCATGCACAGACAATAAAGGCCAACAACTGCCCATCCATTTATATGGGGGATGCTGTTAGTCAGTCCCGACGAACTGTCTGGGGACCCGACTGGTTACGTTGTGTTTTAACCATCTTTGTTCTGGGTGGGAAATATCAGCTTTTTAGAGCACTGATAAGCCACCCCAGAGGCAGACATAATGCCTGGGAGGTCAGAGTTCAAACCTTTCAGGCAGAGCTGAGGCTGGACTTAGCTTGTCATTACAGATGTTTGCCTACTGTGGGGTCTATCTGGATTGCAGGTGGTATATTTTGGTATGAATACAGAAAATAAAGATTTCGGAAGAGCTTACCAGGGATATGAGCTTTACGTCTATGGACTGGTTTAAAGTAAGTTATGTAGGCTTAATCAGCTTTGTAAGGCTTGATGGGATATTTGTTATTGTGTTGCATAGAGTGGCATGTTTTGATAAAAAAAAGAGGCAACCACGTGGTCAAGGATGCATGGCCAAGGGTTAGTGGTAGACTAACAGAATCAAATCTTACACAAATTAATATTTCACCATACTTACTTAGTTGTCTCAAAGCTATGGTGATGTTGCCATAGCTTCCATCGAGGACAATGAGGCTCTGTGTTTTCTCTGGGAATTTGGGTTTTTATTCTACAATAAAATAAAGACAAAATAAACCTTTTGTATTCAGTATTTCCTTCATGCATTCTATTCCTGACCAGTAGGGATGAGTCAAGGAGTCTTTAAAAACAGGTTTTGGGAAATACGATTTAAATAAATTGTAACAGGTAAATTAAGTGAATAAAATATGTCTAAATAAAATAATAAAAACATTTCACAAATTGTATTAAAACAAATGTAGTTACAGCTTTGATGTTGCAGTTTGAATCTTAAGCAACATTTTTTATCTATGTGATCACGGTGACACATTTATAGCAGGTTACTTTTTTATATAAAATGGGAACATTCAACAGAAATATTTCATAATAACATCTAAATTCGGGGCTTCATTATAGCTTGGTGCTGTGTACAATCACTGTTTAAACGGAGCATCATTTTGTCAAACATATATTTGTCATCTTGTACCGTCCAGAGGGCCCTAGGATCATTTAATCAAAGTAGCAGACAGAGACAAAAGACAAAATTTAAAATAAATTACTGCCAAAATAATATTACTGTCTTGGTAGCATGTCATGATGTAATTTTAAATCCATATGTAAATCCTTATGTATGTCGATACCCATATGAGGCCTAACCAAAAACTGCTAATATTACAAAAAAATGACTTAATCATTTGAATGAGACACCACGGCTCAATTTAATGCAGTGTTTGGATTTTTAAGGAGGTCATGTGTTGCAGTGAATGCTTATAATTGAACTGTAATTGAACTCTCTGTCCCGCCCCTCTCTCTCTCTAATGAACCCTCCGAGAGTGATCTAGACCCCCAATCTGTACCAAAACAATAAGACGAGCAGATGAATTATAGTTCCTTCTCTGCGGCATCAAACAGTCTCAATTCCCAAACACAACTAATTATTGTTTTGTGTTACTCTTATCCTTTTTTACTTTATTCTAAAACCCCCTCATCCACTAATACCTCAAACCCCATCTTTCGTTTCCTAAACCTTACTTCGTATCCACCTTTCAAAGTCTCCACAGTCCCTCATTGACGTAGACCCTTTTCTTTCGCCATCAGTAGGTGGAAAGTCAAGAGACGGACACTGATTAGCGACTGTACAAGGAAACGGTCACTTCAAATGATGGATGTAATCATACTGCTGCAAAATGAATGTATTTATTATTAATAATTTATTTGCTGATTAATCATACTCCCAGACAGAGTAGATTAGAGCCTAGCAGACACCTAGCCTGCCATTAGTATCACACGGTCCGCTGTTTAAAAGCTAGCATTCATCATGGTGTCGCTAATAGATGTCATTATCGCTGAGCTGCTTGGAATCCGCTAAATTAGAAAACAGTTTATTGGGAACACTGTACATCATCCTGGGTTGACATTGCAATGTTTTTTTTTTCTATTTGTTTACATTTTCAAGTAACTACCATGTTGTTATTGTTGTGCATGTGTTTTTCCATGACCTTTTTAAGAAGTTGAGCAGTTGCAACACAAAGCACTTTTCTCTCAACACTCCATTAGTGATGGCCACGCAGCATTGGGAGTCAGCTCTCAATTGTCTTAGACTAACAGGCTTATGGCTAAAGATGGATGTTTGTGTATCAAGGGCTGGTGGAGGACATGTGTTTTTTTTTTGTTGCCTTTCTTTTCCACTGAAGGGAGGGGGTGTGTGGGGGGGGGGGGGGTCTAAACATTACGGATAAGAGGCGGCCCGGCACACGCCTGCCTGACTGTCGGTAATCCCACAGTCTCAGACTCATGACCCACTTTCTTGGAGGAGCGTGATGGAGCAGCGGCTTCTTACCCTGGAGGAGCCTCCAGACACAGGGTGGAGGGGTTGAGGGACCCCCCCCCTACCCCCTACCTTGTCAAGACAAAGGAAAAGACAGACTCTTCTGAAAGCCAAATAAGAGGTTCAGGAACACTAATACCTCAACCTGATGCTCTTATCATTCTAATAAATAATTCAGAGGGCGTGCCACTTTGCTCCCAGTGCAAAATATCTGTTAGTTGGAGGCTTCTTTTACTCCTGATTGCACCTGTTGTTATGCTTGAGATTATTTACAGATACTACAGTATTTCAGCAAACCTTTGACTAACAAAAATGTCATTTTATGCAGACATGTATAGAATATTCAAAATTGAGTCAGTGGAACAAATTGGCAAGTAGGCCTATTATGTAAGCTTGACCTTCATGCCAGATGTACTTTGATTCTTCTTGGGATATGTTTTAACTCCTGTCAAATGCAAGGACTTTGCTTTTGTTTCCCGAATCAGGAAACTGGGAAACCAATGCTATTATTAAGCAAAGAACCTGAGCCATTTCCTAATTAAACCACTGAATTAAGCGGAGATCATCCACTAATACAAAGGAAATGAAAAGAACAGCTTCTTCTTTATTGTGTCTTATCCCTTGAAAACATACTGACCGACATCATGGCACGAGCCGCAGGCAAATAGGTCAACAAGCGATGCCTTGATGTATTAGATCATATCACCACCAAATATTAATTTATTAATCACCACCTGCCCCTCCTCTTCCATCTTTTTGTTGTTGAAAACATCTCCCCACGCACACCACAATGCACGCCGCTCTTACTTCTCTCTTTATCTTAATCCCTGGCAGACTTTAAGTGTCTGGCATCGGGGCAAAATCCCAAACTGGAGAGGAGCGTGTTTGGAGACCTAATCCCCTTTACCCATAGACTCGAGTTGCCCTAAATTCACCTCTCCCAAAGTAGGCCAAGAACAAGGAGCCACAACAGAGAAGCAAGCGGCTTCACGAGGGCTCAGCGTTGTCACGCTGCCAGACAGACAGACAAGAGTGACACACACGTCGGCACAGACACACACCGACAGACGCGTGGACAGATGACGTATAAGCTGGTCCGCCAGCACAGTACACACAAGCTGACACGCAGACACACCCAGATGCTAACCTGAAAGTTAGACACACACTTTGCTTCCGTGGTTTTTCTCTTGCACTCCTTACACAATGCTGAGTAATACACAGACTGTCTCCTGCAGTACTCGTCTTCAGCCACAGCCTCCTTTTCCTATTCTTCAGCAGCCACCTTTCAGTGTTTGACTCGGGCCTCTGGAAGAAGGGATGACGAGATCAGCTCTGCTCCCGTGTGTTTATTCTCTGTTTCTCCTGGTTTAGATGATAACTTTCTTTGAGTATACGGCGGCTTAATGGGAGATAATGCCCCGTTGTCAGCATGACAGGAGGGCCTGCTAAGTATAAGCTGTGAACACAAATCAATAATTTTCTAAATCACATCCTCATATTGCTGTTTTCATGCAACCTGCAAGCCTGTGCAGAAAATACCCTCGGTCAAAGATCTGTGGAGAAAGACATGAAACGCAAAACTTTAAAAAGGTGAAGGTGGAGAGTGCTGAAGCACATTTGGCGACAGGGACTGTCTCCATGGAAACAGCGGTTGCCATGATGACAGGTGTAACTAAAGACATGTCAGCTTCAGTCATTTGTGATCGAAACATGTGTTTTGTGGTTCCGTCAATTGCAGAAATGCCCCGCTGAATGTAACCGAGTGGTCAGTTAGTCGGTCATGAACAAGAACTTTCTAAACATGTTAAACATTCTAAGATTCTTTGTTAATCAATCTATCAGACACAAAGACTTATATATATATAGATGCATATGGCAACTATATTCCAATTTCGGACCAACGGTTTAGCATGCAAAGCCCATAAAACAACACAACACAATGGCCATAAGTATACACTTGTCCATACTGTGCCGTGAAGTGATCTTTTCCAGGTGTGATTCCATTGCACTGTAAGTCATGGGGGGGGGGGGGACAAACTTCACATCACATGTTTAGTGTAAAATTGTATTCCGTATTTCCGAAATAGCTAATATGAGGTTTTAGCACTGAGTCAGACACATTTTTTTCTCTTTGTGTTTCTATCCCTCAACTATAACACAGTCAAAGAAGAGATGTCACACTACAGAGAATGTGGATTATGTCCCTCATCAATCACATTATAATCATATTGGGTTTCTTAGGGCCAATAAGAAAAAATGTTTTGAATGTACATACGCGTAAACATTGTTTTAAGATTTAATGATGAACAATTTCTTTCTTTCATTTTCTTACTGTCTGTGTGCTGTTTATGTACTTTATATTCTTCGATTTAACAAATGTCCATCTTGAGTCAACCCATGCCAGAGAGAAATAAGCGACACTGCCACCCTTTGGTCACTGGGAGAATATCTACATACATGTTGAGTTTACAGTGGGTGGTACAGGATTTGCTGAAAATCACAAATGTCTGCTCAACATTATGGAAAACTGAGACAAACCCTGAAAGCTACGCTTCTATACTAAGGGGATTGTTGGAGGCCAAAGCATTGTCTTGGGGGTTGCTGTAAGATAACCGGCATTCAAAGAGGTTTAGGATAGAGCTGAGAGACTTGAGCTCCAGTTGGATTCTCAGATTTAAAGGCTCATCTGCTGCTTTCCTCCTTCCCACCCTCCCTCTCTTCAGCGTCTCTCTAGTTCTGGAGTAGATTAGGTCTGATTTTTCCATTATGCAAATTATTTTCTCCTGCAGCCCCCTGTCATCACTTAGTATTATTGAGAGATTGCTTTATCACGAGTACCAAACTGCACATAAAATAGACAGGTTTTAGTAAAAGGCCTGTTGTCCTGCTTTCATAAATTAGAAAGCCCAGATGTTGGATAATTGTACTGCCAAGAGGAACAACAGTGGAAGAAAAAAGATGCTATCGTAACGTATTTATCAGGTGCTCACCGGGTAATATTGCACTTATATCTCATGAATATTTGTTGCATATCTGTACAAAAAATATGAAGCATGAGCTCCAATTATTTTTACTTTTACTTTACTTTTTTTTAAAGTGATGTCCAATCATTGATGTCATTGCCTGCAAAAAAAAAATCATGGATTTCCATGACTTTCCACGCCTGTCTGGCTGTTTCTAAACTTGGATAAATGTGAATTAAGTGGATAATCCTTAAATAAACAGTAACTCAAACACTCAAGTACATCTAGAGTATATGTACTATTATATTTAATCCCCCATATTCACCAGAAATTGACTACATGGGTACACGGTATTGAATATATGGAACGCAAAAACAAATACGTTAATAATAACAAAAAATAATAAAAATATCAATTTAAAAAATATGCATGTCTTGAGAAGACTGCAAATCCTACTGATTAAATCAATGAGGACACAGATTGAAAGTAATCTTCAGACTGCCTCACATGGGAGGTCAAGTGGTCTTAAACAGGCTTAATCTATACACTGTATGATAAACCCGAGCTTTAGATATTTAGCAGCCTGCACAGAAGGTCACACTTTACACCTACTGTAAAATAAGCTGTGTTTGGAACTTACTGGGGCAGAGACAAAAGCTATAAGTATGTATCTTTTTTTTTTTACCAGCATGCATTCATAAATGCCTAACTCCTTGTTTAAAATCAACTTCCATCTTTTTATTTATCTGTTTAACCCGGTTTTTAATTTTCTGGTTTGTTGTCTTATAAACTAAAAACCCTTTTCTGACTGGTCTGCCTCTCTTTATCTATTTTACTTTTATCTTTACCTTAATTCCATTTGAAAATAAACTTTTTTAAAGTATGTTAGTATTTCGCATTTGCCTCACTTCATGTTTGGACCTTCAGTTCATTCTGATAAAAACATTATGTTGACCTGTAACTTCCTGACACACCCTTCTATTTCCTGTGCACGAAGCCAAACATGTTGAATTGGCAAGCCACCAGTTATTCATCTGTCATGAGTTAACATAACTTGTGTAACATAGTGCAACAAGTGGCATCACACATTTTCACATGATGCAGATGATGCACACTTGAGCTTTTGCAACTCAGGAATGCTTCCCTATCCCTTTGAAATGGCATACAGCGTCAGAGGTCAGAATGAATGGAGAACTGGTGCTTTTTACTTCACTTTCTTTGTCAGTCTGTCATGGAATCCCTATTATCAGGGACGCATACTGTGGCCATAAGAATCTACCTAGTATCAGTTTTTTTTAGGATTAGGATACAAATATTCTCAGAAAGAATTTACCAATAGCTTGCTGCTCTAACTGGCAAAAGTCAAACAAAACAAACTTTAAAATATCCCATTAGTGTTTAAGCAGAATCCTCCTTATTTTTTCCACCTACACGTTCCCAGCAGAAACACAATTGTCTTACTCGATACATTCTTTATCTCCTTTGTGGCCGATGATATAAGCATTGTAAATAGGCCCTTTAATATATTTTTCATTGGCAAAGGGTGTTCAGGCCATGATCAACAACAGCATTAAAAAAAGCAATAGTCTGTCCTCTTGGTTGTGTTGGTGCAGTGCTACCGGTATAATTAGTGCTTGTGCAGTTGGAGCTGTGATAAGGATGTTTCCACCTCCGGATTATCAGCAGCACCACAGTGAGGATTGACTGGTCGCTCAAGGACACCAACAGAAAGCAGGGGGAGTATCAGATGAGAAGCTGGCACAAACTAATCCCCAGCTGCTGAAGACCACCTACGGCTCCCAATGGTAACAATCACACAACCAATCAGAAATAAGAAAAGTATGTATAACTAATCTTTGATGTTTTTGAAAGGTGGGAATCTGGATCCAAGGGCAACCCTCAAACTGGGCAGGTTTGAAAACAACAGCAATATACTTAATTTCTCGAGATCAAATTGTGTCAAAATGGTTTATAAAAGTATCAAAGAGAATCAAAATGTGACCATTGTGACACATGGTCGATTATGTAATTAAAAAGGACGTGTTTGGCTTTTAGGAACATTGATGAAACAGTACTATGATGTATTTTTGGAGTAATGTATAGATGGAGTCAGGAAAATGCATGTCCCTTTCATACGTACTGACTAAAGTTACGATAACCCGGTGAAAAACAATACAGCATTCTCAAGAGTACGTAATAGATGCAGGCAGATGGTTTTGTTTTTGTAAAATGGGCTGCCTCACAAATGAGAACCAAATTTCAGTTGCTCAGTTTAAATCTGAAATCAGCTTACCTCAATCTCATTTTGCTTTTGTTGCTCCTTGTTGTCTGTAATGAGCTGCTGCCATGCACAAGATCCAACAGAGATATACGGCCAAAGGATTAAGGCAAAAACACAACAAAACCTAGAGCAAGAGACCAACAACATTATTTTTTAGAGAAAACAACAGCATACAAGAGTATGAAGTAGCTGATTTGAGGAGCTTATTATGTCAAATGTACAAGTCGGGTTTCATTAAAATAAGTGGTTTCCATTGCAATAATGTAAAAGCACCAACAACAAACAAACATACAGTACTCTGAAGACTAGTGGCTGGTCGTTTGTGCTCGAGGAACATTTTTATTATAATCCTTAGTTTGTCAAAGCAGAAGCTCTGAATAATAAAGACATTGGATAAAACATTAATTTGACAAAACAGTCATTTGGTTAATATATATCCAAAATGATGAGTATAATAATACCATTTTATCTATGTTTTCTAAATGTAATCATAGATATAGCTTTTATGCCAGTGATATTATGGGAAGGGTGGAAAAAACATAAAAAATATAACAGAGTTATATACATTGTATTAAAATGTTTGGCTTTCAGAAAATTACAGTTGTTTTCTTTCATCATTTTTCTTGCATCACGTGCACAGTAGACCTGCATTTACTGACAGGCGATGGCCCTTTGAGCATATTAGATATATTTAATATGTATTCTGTCTTATCCTCTATTTAGTGGGGCGAAGGATGCTGGGAGGTGCATGGATGTGTGCCTCTACACATACAATACATGGATACATAGAGCCATGAATATTTATGAATCGCATTATATGCACATTAACATGTTGCGACCAGCATATTGATGACACAAAAGAGGTGCACTGAGGAGTGCTGAAAAGCCACAGGACCTGATACACTGCAACCCAAACAACAGGATTGTAAACGTCGCAGCACTGACGTATGTGATATACCTCAAAACGACCAACAATCCATCGATAAGTAGTCAAAGCGAAGAATGTAATATCATCTTACAACATTTGTATATGACGTACAAATGTGTTTACACATATACAAATAAGGAATTTATTACAGATAGAATTAGTATATTATGGAAAAAATATATATATGAACATGCTTATTATTGTGCAGCCATGTGTGCCACCACTGGTGCATAAGGGTAACTATTGAACGTTCAGACAAGCAGACCGATGATCGAGAGCAGAGATCAAATAAGATGAGTAAAAAGAGGAATACTCATCGCTGGAATTAAACAGCAAAAAACACAATGACAATAATCTATCAAAACTGATCAGGGTGAAAAATTACAATAAAATAAATATTCAATATTTTAAAAGATGACAATTTAGCTGATTTAATATCTTATTTAAAAAGTCCTCATAAAGAGTTGAAATAAAATTGAGCCTCAACAGAAACTTAACAGTATAAGGATTGCAAAGATTGTATTTTTGCATGGCCATCAAATTATTTCCTGTTTTACTGTTTAGGTGTTCATGTTATTGTGTCCACTCTGTGTAGTTCCTGTCATGAACTCCCATGTCTCTGAGATGCGACAGCATGGAAAACTGAAATTGCTCTTTAAGGCTTGTTGTTCACCAGTGCAATGCTGCTCTCTTATGGTGAGCCTCAGATACTGCAGAGACCTCTTCATTATACGACAATAAGCCTTTATTGAAACAGGAACAGTCTGTTATGTAATATGTATATTTAGCATTTAATGTGTGAGTAACAAACTCCATATGGCAATGTCATAAATAAATATAATAATAAATGGATAATCCTCTGTTAATATTAAAGTAACTATGAAGTAATAAAATGTATTTAAGAAATACAAATATTAATGAAAGCAGCATGTGCATTTTGTGCATGTCTAAGAGATATAAACACATGTGTGAAACAGGACCATGCCAATGATTTTACTATGACACATTGTACATGTGCAGCCATTGTTCAGAGAAGGTAGTGAGAGCACTAGTAAACAGACTGTGTGCCTGCCTGGCACAAGTGGAATATACAGTATGACGTAACAACAGAAAAGCAACACACTTTTTATTTCAGCTGTCAACTGAATAGCCATTATAAGTCCTGTGGCTCAGCCTGCCCTGCCACCTGTGAGGACACCATTCAGTTCAAGACCCTGCACCCTAGCTTGTGTGGAGACCTGCCAGTGTGATCCAGGGTTCATCCTGGATGGTGACACCTGCATGCCCTTGTCCCAGTGTGGCTGCACTCACAATGGCTACCATTACAACAGCAACCAGACATTCTGGGCTGATGAACGATGCGCTGTTAAGTGATGACCTCACAGCAAATGGCCCAAAGGAGCGTCTCAGTCCCGAGCATTTTGGAAAAGCTTGGAGAAGTGGGCAGAACGCTTGGTGTGTGGAGGGCTGTCTAGGAGGAAGTTGTCAAAAATGTTCATCTGAGCGTCTGGCCCGCTTCTCTGACCCGGAGGATTGCGGGAAGATTTTGGAAGTCAATGGACCATTTAGACACTGTCATGGCAAAGTGGACCCCTCCAGCTTTTACAAGCGTTGCGTCAGTGACCTGTGTCTTCATGGAGGTCTCCAGCCTGCACTGTGTCACTCCCTGGTAGAGTATACTGCTGTCTGCCTTTCCCACAAGGCTACAGTTTATGCATGGAGGAGTCCTGGATTCTGCTGTAAGTGTTAATGTGCTCCCAGCTCTGAATTAAATTAATATCCTCTACACTTGTAACTGTGCTGTTTGGAGTTCAGCATCATTGCACACCGAATGAAATATGGACAGTTTGCAGATGCCTGTGCGAGCACACAACACCTCGTCATGTTTAGATTGTTGATATTGATCACGCAACATGAGGAAAAGAATATGGAGATTATGTGCATACAATCAGATTTATGCCTGTAAGTTCTTAATGTTAAGGTTTTTTCCCTTGTTTGTTTTTCGAAAATTGTTTGTATAAAGTATAAGATAGTGTGCTTTGACTCATAGTAGTATTGAGGCCACAACCTTCCAGGGGCTATTGGACCACTAGATGGTACTAATGCATCACTGGTCAACCCTAACCCTTTCCAACATTTTCATGTTTTCATGGCCTTAGTGACCGATGTCTCTCTGTATCTCTACAGACTCGTCCTGTCCCTCCAGTACCAGTTACAACATGAGTTCTGCCTCTGTTCACCTCTGCCTCATGCCCTAAGAATAGCCAGTATGAGCTGTGTGGACCTCGATGTCCTGTTGCGTGTCTCGGACTGTCCTCCCCAGCAAACTGTAGTGGAGGTTGTGAGGAAGTGTGAACCTTGGCTACATCCTGAGTGATGGCCAGTGTGTGCTGGTCTCCGACTGTGGCTGCATGCATGAGGGACAGTATCACCCTGCTGGCCACTTCTACTCTGAGACAAGCTGCCAAAAGTGTAACTGCGATAAAGGAGACTTGACCTGCACACCCATGGAAAACTGTTCAGTAAAGGATGGCCTTGCCTTGCAGTACGGGGTGTGCCAAGTGTTTGCTGGCTTTGGCTACATCACTTTTGACGCTGTCATTCTGCCTCACCATGGAGCTTGCACTCATGTAGTGTCAGCTTTATCCTCAAAAGCCTTGCGTGACGATACTCTGCTACTTAGCTTTGAAAAGGACTCGAATTGCACTTTCAAGATCAGCAGACTAGTATTTAATTTGGGTTCAATGGAAGTGTCGATTGACCCTGAAACTATATGGAAAATACAAGTAAGTTCTGCAATCTGTATTCATTTGCGATAAAGATAAGTTTCATACAATTGTTGCAGCCTTAAAATGTCCTTGTGCTTTCAGGTAAACGGAGAAGAACACAGAGTGCCTTTTAACAATGGAGGACTTAAAGCGAACCAAGTCGGCAACAGACTAATTATCGTCACACCATCCGGGGTGGGGATTGACTTTTCCTCTACCCAATACCTCAGGTTAACTGTGCCACAGGTATACGACGCCACAGCTTCGGGCCGCTGTGGGAACTTCAATGGGGACAAGTATGATGACATGGAACTGAGAAATGGCCACCTTGCTGAAAGCTTTGCAGAACTCCTGGGCAGTATAGTAGCTCCTGGACAGAATTGCACTGAGGTCTGTGGGAGAGAACGCAATGAGTGCAGGCCGTCCCAACATTAATTGACTATTTAATGTGCTTATTAAAAATGTAATTAAATGAGTATTTCCTCTTTTCACAGTGGCTTCACTGGACGATGACTGACCATTTTTATGTCCTGAGTAATGTATATTGTTGAATGTTTGAATACAGAAACAATTTAAACAACTTTGTATATATTTCTGTGTTTTAAACTCTAAAGGATAATATCCCCTTCTCATACATTTTACGTAATACTGACTGCACTCTTATCCGTTGAGCACATACACCTTTTTAAATAAGGTAATCTTTGCCAGTGTTGATTGGGTTCCTGGGAAAAAAAGCAATGAAGGCACACCCTAAATCCGTAATGTGTACAATAAATTAAACCAGGCTTAATGTTGCCCTGCCCAAGGGATTTGACAAAATGAGCACTAATTCAATATTTGAGGTTTGTTATCGTTTTTTTTGTTTACTTTTTCTAATCTAATGCTAAAGTAATATTTACTTTCTCTCAGTCATGAATGATTGGAACACCCTCTACTATGTGCTTATTCTTAGGTGACACAGAAAACCAACAGAAACTGCCCATTAATAAACCCAACTACTGCCACTCAGCAGAAATGTTAGTTTAATTAAGATTTGATTGATCAGGGCTCTATTCCTCGTACGTCGCTAACTGAGTAAGCCGGATAAGTTTGAGGATGAGATCGCATACGTCAGGCTTTTCGGTTCCACGAAGCAAGTTTGGCAAAATCACCAAAGCAACACATCAATAAGCGTGGAAGGAAGCTGGATACGTTTGCCACTCCCCCGGGAAAAAATGTCAGCTCCCTTCCTCATCCCATTAATGAAGGAGCGATATTAGTTAGATTAACGTTTTATAGGGAGAGAAATCTTCGAGATCAAGATCCGTTATCATATCATGATGACTTCCTATACGAGCGCTATCGATTCTGCCGACAAGGAGTCATTTATTAACAAGACCTTCTCGAGTCAGACATTGTGAACACCACACACAGCCGAGCATTGACCGTCTCACAGACTGTATCATAGCCTTGAGCTTTTTTGCGAGTAGTACATTATTGTACAGTGTGGGCGATGCCGCTGCATGACGTGCTGTTCGTAAAGTTTATTTGGTGCGTAAGAAACTTATGGATGTGTTCAATACATTACCATGGCACATATTGTGTGGACTCACCATTCTGAATTATGTTTGTGTGCTTAGGTTTTACTTGCTCCCATGTCCTCTTGATGGCTGGTTAAACTACATGGGGCTTGAAGAATAGAGAGAATCACACACAATTTATTTTCACTGCTTCAATTGATTGAATTTCTGATTATGAATAATATACATACTGATCCATACACAGATTCACACACACATATTCAAACTCTTAGTTCTATATGGTAATCTACACATACATGTATATACACATGTATAGTATGATACATAAGCGCATACAGTACATATATCCTCATAAGTATCTATTAATTCGTATCAATTAGATACTCTTCGGGCTTGTTTTATCTACTTATTCTGAAAGAGTTGAGATGATTATTTTCGCTATAAGATCTCATTCGATGATGTATTCCATTAAGCCTACTGCCGCACATTTAAAGAAATATAATCTGATTGATTGGGGTCATGAGGCACTTAAAATTAGCCTATACATTTTCCCAACACTTACGGATTTAACTTGTCTGCGATATTTTATATTATATATATATATTTCGCAGCGGTGGCGGTGTTAGATTTAGCCATGATGATGGTCTTGACTTCCTCATAAACTGTCATGATCATCTCCTGCTCGCCAGCGGAGAAATAAAACAATTTAATTTAATTTAATAAAAAAATGTAACTTGTGTAATGGGAAAAATATATTTTTCGTATCATGAAATGTTTTTTAAAAGATGTACAACTGATGGGAAAAGTAAAATGAGGAGCACAGACACTGACAAAACGCAGCAGTCCTGCAGAAGTAGTTAATCAATTTATGAGCCCGGTGTGAAGAGACACCGTCTCCTTTGTCTGTGTGACAAGTTTGAGACAGACCATAAAACCATAAACTAGTTCCTAGTTGAACACACCTGAGTCCAGATACATATGTAAACATATCTACTCCCTGTTTATGATTTATCTCAAGGCATGAACCTGTGTTTGCATAAATGATGTGATGTTCCTGTACGATGTAGAAGCTTCCAACACAGACACTGATTGAGTGGCTGTGTTGTATTTTTCCCTTGCAAGCGAATAAACGGAACAAGACAACTTTGAATCTACATTATTGATTTGTGAACAAAACTTTCTTCTCCCGATTAACATAGAAATATTCTACCACACTTGTGATTTTTGCATTGAGTAGGCTTTATAAGTTTGCAATTAGATGTCAAATGGCATTGGAATTTCTGCTGAAAAAAGGTAAAGATGTTGAATAAACTGATATATACATATATAAACTATATATTATCCAAATGTATTTTGAAAATTGTCCACTTTAGAGAAGAGGATAAGACTTTTTAAAGGTTGTCCAGGTTGAGGGTCCCTCAAATACAGTATTTAATGTTATACATACCTACAAATGTTTATCTTCTACGGCTACAGATTATTTGGGAGGTCATGTGGGGATTCTCACTCGATTCCTTAAAATAAATGACAGGATGTTCATGACTCCTGCTATTCAGTTGTTAACTGAAGCTTAGTTGGTATTGTACCTCACACCTATGTCAACATACAGCAGGACCTGCAAAGCATTGCCAAGGTCTGCCTTAATTTGTTTTAGAGGAAGCAAATAGTTTTTTTCAAAGTCTTTGTTGTTGAGCTTCAAGGTTTTTGATTGGTTGTGTTTTTGTCTGTCAAGAGTACATAAAAGGATGTAATCTTCATAAAAACATTGTACATGCATCGCGCAGGTAAGCACCGCTCAATCTGAGATTATTTATTTGGCTGTTTGGTGAAATTAATCAATTTATATTTTTCAAATGATGTAACTAAAACAAAAATGTCTCTTTCAGCCATGAAAGGCACCCTGTTGCTGTTTTGTGCTTTGGGGGCTTTACTCAGCTGTAAGTAATTTTACTTATATATACGCAGGATCCACTTGAATGCTACTCATTTTCATTTCAATGTGATACAACTTTGCTTATCTTCTTTCCAATTTGTCACAGCTGATTTTAAGCCGTTTTAAACTGAACAAACACACTAGTAGTGATGTCAATTTCAAATCATTCTTTTCTTTATCCAACAAAAGCCTGCCTACCATTAACAACTCTTAAATCCGACCGAACGTGGCTTCGCCCAATTAATCAAACACAGCAGCATTTCTCAAACCTTAGCCAAGCGATAGCTCAATTTGAAGCAATTTATCCAAGTTGTCAACCCCATCACTTGAGAGCATTGTTGTGCGCCCAAACCAGGTGCTTGTGTGTATGAAGCAGAATGTTAAAAAGGTGAAGAATTCAAGAGAGCAGCACATAAAGGATAGCCATCTAAATTGAAATTTGCTTTTGTTGGGAATAGCATTTACCTTCAGCTGCTGTTGAGTTGGAACTATTATACTGAATGGGTGAAACAGGAGTGTAATCTAAATCCCCCAGGCCCTGGCTGAGCCCAGAAAAAAATATTTTCACAGCAAAGGCACAGATGACTTATTGAGTGATGTTGAGAAGCAGTCAAGTGACTATTCCTCAGCCTAAATCTCTCACAATGGTTATCGAGGGAAAAGCAATCCGTCCTTTATAGAATAGCATTCATCCTCGCTTTTTAACTTTGAAATGAAGGTATTTTTAGTCACATTCTGTTTGATGTCATATTGTTTCTTTGTAATGTGTAATGCGATCCAAGAAGTCTCAAGCCAAGTTTTGTATTTCCAGTACGTGAATCCCTTTGATTGCCTTGGCACAAATTGTCTCATTCGTTTCTTAATTTGTTCTTAATGTTTTCTTCACACACAAGATTTGTGAAGAGCAATTTTCTGGTAAACTTCTTCATTTTAAGTGACTTGAAAAGAAGTCTTCTTTTGACATGTGTTTTTCTGCATGTTTCCTTGCTCTTCCTCCCGTCTGTCAGGTCCATCTAACGCTGGATGGGCAGGGAGAGAGTTCGCCCTGTCATTCATGCAGAATTATGCTCCACACTACGCCATTCCTCGCTATCAGTTATACATCACCGCTGTTCAGGCCAATGCTAAAGTGACGGTGTATGTGCCTCCCTTAAACTTCAAGCAAGAGAAAATTCTTAACGCTGGAGAAAGGGTCACCATCAGTCTCCCTGATGGTGTTGAGATATACGGCAGCCAGAAGTCTCCCAACACGGTGCGTATTGAAGCCTCAGCAGATGTGACTGTAACCTCTTTCAACTTCAAGCTGTACACAGCAGACACCTCTGTGGTGTATCCGGTCACTGAATGGGGTACAGAATATTTCATCTTCACACCTGCTGGGACCCCCTATGGCACCTATAAAGAGTTCTCTGTGACAAATGGAAAAGAGGGCAACAAAGTGGAGGTTTTCCCGAGCGGCTCCATCAAGTTCCTGGGTCGTGTCTATGGGAGAGGCAACAAAATGGTGATAGATCTCCAGCCGTATGAGAGTGTCCAGCTCCAGAGCGTTGATGAACTGTCTGGCACCAGAGTTGCCTCCCAGCACCCTGTTGCTGTTGTCACGGGTCACACTTGCACCTGGCGGTTCTCCAAATGTAACCATGTATATGAGCAGCTGCTGCCAGTTAGCGGGTGGGGGTCCAGCTTCATCGTACCTCCCCTGACCTTCCAGAAAAGATATGACAGCGTCTTCCTCCAGGCCTCCCAGCCCACGAGGGTCACTGTCCAACACGGCAACCGTGAAGATGTTTTGACTTTTAGCCGGGGGCAAATATCCGAGGTCCACTACCACAATCCTGAAACACTGTCCATTCAGGCTGATCATGGCATCCAGGTTCTCATGCTCTTCAATGGTGTCACACGGAACTGGCTGCAATACTACGACCCTTTCTTGATGACCATCCTGCCCACAGATTGCTTCTGCTCCTCTTACTCACTGGAGGCTCTGGACGGCTTTGAAAACAAGGCCCTGATTGTGGCACAGACCAGTGCGATGGCAGAGCTGCGTATTGATGGTACAAACCTGCCCCGTAATGTCCAGTGGCAAAAGGTGACCGGGACAGATTTCTCTTGGGCGGAGATGTCCTACACAAAAAACCCTGGCAACAATAGACACACTGTGTCCAGCTCTGGTTCCCGCTTTGCTCTCTACAGTATAGGAGTCAGCCAGATGAATGGTTATGGTTCCCTGGGACAATGTATACAGCCAGGTAAGGTGCACATACTATAACTGTTTAGGGGGAAAAAAACATTTAAAGAAGATCATTTTATAATATACAATATATTCATTGGAGAGATTAAATCTTTTACATCTTTTACTTACTACACATAAATGAACAGTAATAATGTGGACATAAATTATATATTATCTATGGTTTTCCAGGAAGTGGATCTTTGTCCTGCAGCAGTACCACCTGCAGTGCCAATGAGGTGTGTGAAGTGAAGGGTGGGTATCCCTCCTGTGTCCCCAAGGCAGCGGAAAGGAAGCCAGGTACCTGCTGGGCCATGGGAGATCCCCATTACCGCACCTTTGACGGGCGAAACTTTAACTTCATGGGTACCTGCACATACGTTATTGCTAAAAACTGTGGGAAGGATGATCATCTTCCAGCCTTTGAAGTCCTCGCCCAAAATGAGAACAGAGGCAACCTCAGGGTCTCGTATGTTGCTGTGGTCACAGTGAAGGTGTATGGCACCACTATCACAGTAGTTCGGTCTGAGATAGGTCGTGTAAGGGTAAGGCTTCCTATTTGTTCGTACAATATTAGATTGGTATTCTTTCAAAGATACATATTTTATATATCTTGAATTCAATCTATGATGATTATTAGCTTTAATTATTTCTTAGAATGTATTCATTTAAATTGATGCATTTTAATTCCTAACACTGACTGTAATAGCTTAATATATGTTTTATTTTCTTATGTGCAGATTGACGACAGTCTCTGGAGTTTGCCTGTGACCTTGAACAACGGCAAACTGACTATGTTCCAGAGCGGTCGCTCTGTGGTCATTGAGACCGATTTTGGCCTGACTGTCCGTTATGACTGGGAACACTATCTTGTGGTCACTTTGTCCGGGAGTTACGCTGGTAAGACTTGTGGTCTCTGTGGCAACTTCAATGACGACCCCAAAGATGATTTCACCACACCCTCCGGCACTCAGACAGGGGGCGCTGTGGCCTTTGGGAGCAGCTGGAAGGTGCCCGGGCTGGTAGAAGATGCTCTGTGCAGAGATGAGTGTGTGGGTGGGTGTGAGCGCTGTGAACACAGCCTGATGAAGATGTGGGAGGGTGACTTGTTTTGTGGGCTCATCACACTTGTAATAAATGGGCCATTCAGAAAATGTCATACCGTCATTGACCCACAAGCATACCTGGAGAACTGTAAATATGACGTATGCATGGGAGGCGGCCTCCGACATTTCCTCTGCAGGGCGCTAGAGGCTTATACTGAAGCCTGCCAGATTGCTGGGATCCAGGTTCAAGATTGGAGGAAGATGGCAAGATGTCGTAAGTAATATCTAAAATAATCCTGAAATGAACATACTGTTTTTTTTGCTTGTTGTACCTAGCATTCATCACACTTCATACTCTGTCTTCTCCCTAAAGCTGCTAAATGTCCAGCCAATAGCCACTATGAGCTCTGTGGCAATGCCTGTCCTGCCACCTGTTCTGACCCTAATGCTCCCTCCAAATGCAAACGCCCCTGTGTGCAGACCTGCACCTGTAACGCAGGTTTTGTTTTGAGCGGAGGTCAGTGTGTGCCTGCTGCTAAGTGTGGTTGTACCTACGAGGGTCGAAACATTCCTGCTGGGGAGTCATTCTGGGCTGACCAGGGCTGTCGGCGAAGGTGTACATGTGTTGCTGGAAGCAGACGTGTGGAGTGCCAGCATAAAGGCTGCGGGGCAGGGCAGCGGTGCCAGGTGGTTGAGGGTATTAGAAAGTGCCAGGCAGTCTCCCACAGCACCTGTCAGGCCACAGGTGACCCCCATTACGTGACCTTTGACAAGAGGAAGTTTAACTTCCAAGGCACATGTGTGTACCAACTGGTTGCACTCTGCTCAAAGGACCCAGAGTTGGTGCCCTTTGAAGTGCTGGTGCAGAATGATCACCGGGGCAGCAAGGTGGTCTCCTACACCAAGCTAGTGGAGATCAAGGTGCACTCCCTCAGCATTATCATTACAAAGACACACAAGGGCCTGATTATGGTAAGAACTATACTATAATGTAATATTTCCTTTTAATATTCAGTCTCTGTATGTAAATACAACTGTTTGTTCTTTTCCAGGTGAATAATGAGCTGGTCAACTTGCCCATCAAACTGGATGGAGGACAGGTATCTGTGTATAAGAGTGGCTGGTCTGCTGTGGTCACCACAGACTTCGGCCTCAAAGTATCCTTCAACTGGGAAAGCGCTGTGTACGTAACACTGCCAAGCAACTACATGGGAGCCGTTTGTGGCCTCTGTGGCAACTACAACGGCAAACCCCAGGATGACCTGATTCCAAAAAATGGTGAAAAATCCGTCTCACCAGTAGATTTTGGTGCGAGCTGGCGAGTGGCAGAGATCCCAGGGTGTGTCGAAGGCTGTAAAGGGGTGTGTCCTAATTGTGACATTACCCAGAAGGTTAAATATGAAAAAGGAGATTTCTGCGGCATGTTGAAAGACCCCAAAGGGCCGTTCCGTGACTGCCATGCCAAGGTGGACCCAGCTGGCTACTTTGAAGACTGTGTTTATGATGTATGCTTGTATAAGGGCAGAAAGGATGTTCTGTGTCAGGCGATTACATCATACACATCTGCCTGCCAAACTGTGGGGGCCAAGGTGTACACCTGGAGGACCCGTCAGTTTTGTGGTGAGACATGCATTCATTTCAATAAAATCATTTACAGTAAAGTTGTTCTACTGCTCCTGTTTCTATGTATACTTCAATGTGCGTTTCTTCCATTTCTTGGTTTTTATGTTGCTTTTCAATCAGTGCCTTTGTAATCTGTACTCATTCATATTGTCTTTTACATCCCCTGTGTGCAGCACTGAAATGTTCAGTCCACAGCCACTATGAAGTTTGTGCAAACGGCTGTCCTGCCACTTGCCAGAGTCTGACCCCTCCTCGAGGTTGCCAAGCTCTGTGCGAGGAGGGCTGTTCCTGTGATGAGGAGTACATCCTCAGTGGAGACCACTGCGTTCCCTTCTCACAGTGCGGCTGCGCCTACAATGACCGTTACTACCGCATTGGCCAAGTTTTTTATCCCAATGGGCAGTGTCAGGAGGAGTGCAAGTGCTTACAAGATGACGAGGTAATGGATACTGAAAGGACAATTTGAAAAATCATGATTTTTGATCAGTGTGAACTTACTGAGTGGAAATTAATTTGTTGGATTTTTAATACATTTCTCTTGTTTCTTAACTGTCTTTCTCAGGTTGAGTGCAAGAAGTTCACATGTGGCCCCAATGAGAAGTGTAAAGTGGAGAACGGCGTCCAAAAATGCCATCCTATTGGTAAGGGTGTGTGCCATGCCTCTGGTGACCCCCATTATCGCTCTTTTGATGGGCGAAGATTTGATTTCCAGGGCACCTGTACCTACACACTCTCCAAGAGCTGTGGGCTGGAAGGCACCCACCTGGTGGACTTTTCTGTTCAGGTGCAGAACGTGCAGTGGAACCAGATGATGAACAACAAAGTAGTGGCCGTCACCAAGCTGGTTGCTGTGGAGGTTTACGGCTTCACTCTCATCATGAGAAACAACATGCGTGGAGTCCTGGTGAGCAACAACACTTGGGCTTCATTTGAACCAAGCTTCATATTTGGAATACAGTGAAACACATTGCTTGTATCATTCAGTAGCAGATGGTTGCGAGATGTGAAACTAGCTTAGCATAAATATTTCAACATCAGGTATTCTTTTCTTTAAATAGGACTTTTTTTTTCTTCTTTTAGGTAAATGGAGTGTATAACCAACTCCCTGTGAATCTTAAAGATGGAGCAGTGCTGATCTATCAAGCAGGCCGGCATTATGTAATTGCAACAGATTTTGGGCTGCTTGTCACTTATGACCTGGTTTATCAGGTGATCGTCACAGTACCTGGTAATTACCGTGGTAAGGTCTGTGGGCTGTGTGGCAACTTCAACGGTGACAAGAAAGATGACTTCCAAATGCCCAACCGTCAGCTCTCCAACAACGTGAATGTGTTTGGAAAGTCATGGAAGGTCACCATCCCTAATGTGGTGTGTGAGAATGGCTGTAGAGGGAATAACTGTCCTATATGTGAACCAGCTCGCAAGGCTGTGTTTTCAAAGTCCACTTACTGCGGCATTGCTACGGCACCCAACGGTCCGTTTGCCGCCTGCCATAGTAAACTGGACCCGCAGCCGTACTTTGCTGACTGTGTGTTTGATGTGTGTGCCTCTGACGGCGATGGGAAGGTGCTGTGTAACAGCATAGCAGCCTATGCCTTAAACTGTCACATAGCAGGAGTGGACGTCAAAAACTGGAGGACGGCTTCATTCTGTCGTAAGTGACAAAGAGGAATTCACTTTTTACACACAAATCAGCCTCTTATTTTCATCTGCTATACTGAATTAATACTGTATTTATTACATACAAGCACACTTCTCTAATCCATGTTTTCCCTGGCTTGTGATAATTTATTTCAGCCATGAAATGCCCGGCCAACAGTCACTATGAGGTGTGTACAGACACCTGCTCTGCATCCTGCGCAGGCCTCACAGAGATTGTACAGTGCTCCGATAGCTGTGAAGAGGGCTGTGAATGTGATGCTGGCTTCTTCTTCAATGGACATGCCTGTGTTGAAGAGACTGAGTGTGGCTGCTATGACAATGGGAGAACGTACAAGGTACACTTCAACGCCGCTGTCTGTACAAAAAAAGCCATTCCATATACACTAATGTACAAATTATAGCTTTTTAGTGTCAAAGTGGCTTAAGCAGTACCATTCATGCTGACATGGCAATTAAGTTGCCTTTGCTTTTTCTATAGTCTTGGACATGAGCCAGTCTGATTGTAGATATGTGCACTGAGGATTTCTCCTGAGACTTAATTAGCAGATTGTCTAAATTTGTAGGGGGGTTGATGAGAATGAAATACTCCACTATAACCTCATTTTCTTCTGTCTATTATTTCCCTCTGTGTAATAAACCTGCTATATGTGTCCAGCCTGGTGAAGTGGCGTATGAGGAAGACTGTAACACAAAGTGCACCTGCAATCCAGAGACGGGCCTTGTATGTGAGAAACATTCCTGCCCTAAAAGCACCAAATGTATGGTCAAGAAAGGAATCCGGGCATGCTACAACACAGGCAAGACACAAATACTGTATTTGTATTAAGTCCTAACTTTAGTAAATAAATCTACAGTAGCCTACATTTTGAATTACTTTTGAGTTGGATTGCAATTTTCTATTAATTTCCCTTTTGTGTGTTTTTCTTGTGTAGATCCCTGCAAAGATGCCAAGTGTCGGGTCAAAGAGAAGTGCAGTGTTGAGAAGGGTGAAGCTCTCTGCGTCCCCGAGTACACAGGCAAATGCTGGGCCTGGGGTGACCCCCATTACCACACATTTGATGGTTACAACTTTAACTTCCAAGGCACCTGCAAGTATGTCATCTCTAAGACCTGCGGAAATCTGGATGGTCTAGTGCCGTTCTCAGTCACTGAGAGGAATGATAACCGGGGAAACACAGCAGTTTCTTATGTCAGGGAGGTAGATGTGTCTGTGTATGGGTACACCATCACCATCCGCAAGAACCAAATTGGTCGAGTCACGGTAGGATTTGTTGTCTGATGTGTTTGACTTTTAGTATTTCAGTGTTGACATTATTTATATTGTTCTTGTCCATTCCCTTTAGGTGGACGGGGAGCTGTTGAATCTTCCTGTGCGACTGGGTGAAGGTGAGGTGTCGGTGTTTCAGCGTGGTCACACTGCAGTGGTGGACACAGACTTTGGCCTGGTTGTCTCCTACGACTGGAACTGGGAGCTGGTCATCAAGCTGCCCAGCAGCTACTACGGCAGTGTCTGCGGTCTGTGTGGCAACTTCAACGGTAACGACCGGGATGAGCTCCAGAATCCAGCCGGCAAAGCGGTCCCCTCTGTAATAGAGTGGGGCAAGAGCTGGCAAACGTCTGATCAGGACAAGGACCATCCTTGCTCGGACACATGTAAGAAAAACTGTCCTACCTGTGACGGTAACCAGCAGAAGCTCTATGAGACTGAGGCTCTCTGTGGGGGCCTCGTAGCTAAGACCAATAATGTGTTTAAGAAATGTCATGGAAAATTGGACCCCCAGGCCTTCATGAACAACTGTGTGTATGATATGTGTCTGAATAAGGGAGACAAAAAGATGTTGTGCCAGGCATTTGCCTCTTACAGTCAGCGGTGTCGTGAGGAAGGAATAGTAATCAAGGACTGGAGGAAAAAGTTTGGCTGCCGTGAGTATTTACGAGAATCTCATTGGTTCATCCTATTCAAAGATTTCAATTAAATATTTAAGTTTTTTTGTTTTGTTTTTATATGTATATCCAGCAATGAGCTGTCAGCGTCACAGCCACTATGAAGACTGTGCCAGCCCATGCCAGCCATCCTGCCCATTCCCTGAGCAAAAGAAGACCTGTAACGATGCCTGTGTGGAGGCCTGTGTGTGTGATAAGGGTTACGTCCTCAGCGCTGGTGTCTGTGTACCTGCTAAAACGTGTGGCTGCTCCTATCAGGGGCTTTACTACAAGCCCGGTCAGCACTTTTGGGCTGACGAAGCTTGCGGTCGCCTCTGTGAGTGTGATGCGACCCTGGGCATGGTGACATGCCGCGAGGCTTCCTGCTCTGCCAAGGAGACGTGCACCGTAGTGGATGGAGAGCGTGCCTGCCGACCCATCAGTCACGCCACATGCACAGCCTCAGGTGACCCACACTACCGGAGTTTTGATGGCCGCAGGTATGACTTCCAGGGCACATGTGTATATCAGCTGGCGGGTCTGTGCTCGCAGCAGCCAGGGCTAGAGCCATTCAATGTGACAGTGCAGAATGACCACCGGGGAAGCAAAGCCGTGTCCTACACAAGGACTGTCAAGTTTTCTATATATGGCCTCACCCTCACCATCAGCAGAGAATACCCCTCCAAGGTCCTGGTAAGTATGGATGTGGAGGTATGGATAATGTGAAGCATATGGGTGATTTGATAAAAGATTAAATAAGTAATCTTGTTTTCATGTGGATTTTTGGAGAGAAGAGAAATGGGACCCAATATTTAGTTACAGTATTAAAATGAAACACAGGACAGATATTCTGAGTCTCATTCAAATGAGTGGATGATAATACCGTCTATCATTGTGCTAATTCTGACATCTCTCATGCTCGTCTGCATATATATTTAATTGCATGTTACAATTTTGATCCGGGCAGGCTTAATTAAACTAAGATTTAATTGCACATTAGAATTATTAAATCTATAATCTCCTAAAAATATTTCTCGCTTTCTGCTCCTCAGCTCAACGGGCAGCTCGCCTCGCTACCACTGGATTACAATAATGAGCTGGTCGTGTTTCTCAGCGGCAGGACAGCCGTGGTGGAGACAGTTGCTGGTATCACCGTGACCTTTGACTGGCGTAGCACAGTGAGCATTACTCTGCCCAGCAACTACCAGGGCGCAGTCTGCGGTCTGTGCGGCAACTACAATGGAAAAGCTCAGGATGATCTGACCATGCGGATCGGCCAGACTGCCACAAATGGAGCCAAGCTTGGGGAGAGCTGGCAGGTGGCCCTCGTACCAGGCTGCTCATCAGTCTGCCAGGGGGCATGGTGCCAGGCCTGTTCAGAATCCCAGAGGAAAGAGTACCAAGCGCAGAAGTACTGTGGTATTATTGCTGACAAGGCAGGGCCTTTCAGAGATTGTCACAGTCGTGTGGACCCTGTTCCTTACCTGCAGGACTGTGTGTATGATGCCTGTCATTATCGTGGTCACCATGAATCAGTCTGTGATGCTGTGGGAGTCTACGTCTCTGCCTGTCAGAGCCAAGGAATCCCCATCGGCTCCTGGAGAACAGATATCTTCTGTCGTGAGTTTGAAATTGTGTTTTGATGTTTTTGTTTCATTTCAAATCTCTTATTTCAAAATATTTTACCTTGTTCCTCTCTCCCCCTTCTCATCCTATCCCGCAGCAATGGTGTGCCCAGCTAACAGCCATTATACATTGTGTGCCACGGGCTGCCCAGCCACCTGTGCCAGCTTAACCACCATTGCCACCTGCCACCGGGCCTGCGCAGAGGCCTGCGAGTGTGACGAAGGCTACCTGCTGAGTGGGGATACCTGTGTGCTTGTGCGAGATTGTGGCTGCTCCTACGATGGCCACTACTACAGGAAAGGAGATGTCTTCTATCCCGAAAACGAGTGTGCGGAGCAATGCATCTGTGGAGAAAATGGTGCGGTGTCTTGCCAAAAGGCCAAGTGCCGTGCAGGGGAGACGTGTAAGCTTGTAAACGGAGTGAAAGGCTGCCACCCCGAGGGGCAAGGAAAGTGTGTGGCTTCTGGTGACCCTCATTACATTTCCTTTGATGGACGGAGGTTTGATTTCCAGGGTACCTGTGTCTATGTGTTGGCCAAGGTTTGTGATGATGACAATGGCCAGCTGACACCATTCAGCGTAACTCAGGGGAATGAAAAGTATGGAAATGGAAAAGTGGCTGTGACCAAGTCAGTTGCTGTGGCTATCTACGGTTACGTTATTTACATCCAGCAGAAAGTGCCATGGAAAGTCATTGTGAGTGCAAAAACTTAATCCAAAACATGTTTGGCCAGGCTTTTGTATCTTCATTTATTTCCTCATAATGATTCTGTTCTCCTCCTCCTCTGTCAAGGTGGATGACGAACTTCTAAACCTTCCTCTTTCCCTCAACAATGGGCTCCTCACAGTCACCCAGGAAGGTCGCAACATAATTGTCCGGACGGACTTTGGACTGACAGTCCTGTATGACACTGTCTATTACGTTGCGGTAATAGTTCCTTCTACATACCAGGGCAAGATGTGTGGTCTTTGCGGCAACTACAACAAGAAGGGTGGTGATGACTTCATGCTTCCCGGTGGCAGAAGAACGAACAGCGTGGATACGTTCGGGAAGGCATGGGTGGTGGACTTGCCTGGCAATGTGTGTGGGGGCTGTGGAGGCCAGTGTCCGGTATGTGAGCAGGCCAAGGCCACCTTGTACATGAAGGCCGACTCCTGTGGCATCATAAGTGCACCTAATGGGCCTTTCAAAGTCTGCCACAGTAAAATTGACCCAGCGGCATATGTGTCTCATTGCGTGTTTGATGTTTGTGCTCTGGGTGGCAACAAAGATACTCTGTGTAACAGTGTACAGGCCTACGCGTTGGCCTGCCAGAGCGAAGGAGTGAACATCCAGCCATGGAGGAGCAGCTCTTTCTGCCGTAAGTTACACACAACAGTAATTTAGCTCAAGAATTGTCTATATTTTTGATGATTTATATTTCAGGAGCACATACAAAGTCTAACAAATGTCATCTTCTCTTGTAGCTGCTTCCTGCCCTGCACACAGTCACTATGAGGTGTGTGCCGACACCTGTGTTGGGACCTGTGCCAGCTTTCTTTTCCCACTTACTTGTTCTGAAAGCTGTTTTGAAGGGTGCCAATGTGATGACGGCTTTGTTTTCGATGGCATCCAATGTGTTCTCTTGGACAACTGTGGATGTGCGCACGATGGCAAATATCTTACGGTAAAAGATTTGACTTTGTTTTCATACATAGTAACTGTGCCACAATTGACAGTTAAACCATAAAAAAACACTTTCTGTTCTTGTCAAAGCATTCTAACATTAAAAGATATGTTGAACAATTTATTCACCAACCTTGAAGAAAAATGATTTTAGTGTTGTACACAATATATGTTTCCAGGTGGGCCAAGCACTTGTGGACAAAGCCTGTGAGTCCAAATGTATGTGCCAGGCCTTTGGGATGGTGAAGTGTGAGAAACTGTCATGTGCCAGCGGGGAGGTCTGTGGTGTAAGAGATGGCGTCCAAGGTTGCCACGTCAAACAGGGCCACTGCGGCGTCGGCCTAGACGGCCACCTCACCTCCTTTGACGGCGTGTCTGGAGCCATGGGAGCTCAAGGGGCGTTTGAAGTGGCGTCTCTGTGTGACGAGACCGCGGAGCTGTGGTTCCGTGTGGTTGTGGACGTCAGGGTCTGCAGTAAAGGTGCATCACCCACTGTTGCCACTGTGTATGTGTTCTTCAAGGAAACTGCCGTCACAGTGAACAGCCAACACATGATTTGGGTGAGAAGAGCCGGAAGGGATAATAGTAACATGCTTAACCATAAAAGTAATCGTTCTGTTGTGGAAACTTTTACTTCAATTTGTTGGTCCCGCTTTTTTTCCCCGCTCTTCATGTCATCCAGGTAAATGGCAGGAAAATGTCCCTTCCCAGCAAAGTGACGAGTGAGATATCTGTTCAAATCTCAGACACGACTGTTATCATCGAGAGAGGATCTGCCGTGCGGGTCACCTACTCGGTTTCACACGAGGTCACCGTCATTATTGACCATAGCCTGTCCGGCAAAATGTGCGGCGCCTGTGGCAACTACAATAACAACCCGAAAGATGATATGAAGACTGCAGATGGGAAAATCACCACTGATGTGTCTGTGGTTGTTGGCTCCTGGAGCGCTGGGGACTTCTCTAGATGGTGAGTTTTTGAAAGCTTTTCCTCTGTTTAAATGTAATGGGTAAATATACATTGCTACATTTACTGCCATGATAATGATCTTCTTCACTACATGCTCTCATCACAATGTTCCCCAAGTCCTGATGTTAACTTTAACTGTTCTAACAGCGTAACGGCTTCGCCTCCTCGTCTACGCTTTTAACTTTCAATTCTAGTTAGAGTGGAAGTTGTAGTCTTGAACTCTATCTTGCCCTTTATTATGCAAACAGCAAACTTAATTTGACCATTGAAATAATCAAGTACAGATCAGCGAGAGATGGCACAGTATGATGCACGGTCATAGCACCGTGTGCTATGACCATTCAACCGCTCATTCTCTTAACAGCAAGAACTAAACAAGGACTCCACAGAGCCCTTTTAAAGGAATGAGAGTGTGGTTTTTAATCGCATTTGGTCCAATTTAATTACGAAATGCCAGAGAAACCCCTATGGTAATTACTGATTAAAAAGCAGGTGAGGCTGACAGGCATGGCCATCAAAAGCTACCATGCTTGAAATCCAATCACTGCTTGTCATCCAAGGACACTTAAGACTCATCTGGGTGCAATATTAATTTGAGGCCTCATCTTTAGTTCTGTGTTCTAGCCTTAAGAGTTGAGTTTGGTGTGTGCCCCTTCCTCACTTTATTCAACATAGTTGTCTTTTCGCAGCGATTTCTCATCACCAGACCCTAAACAACACAAGAAAATGCCCCTATGAATCAGAGCTGCTCCCGAGTGTTTGCATATGCCTTTAGAAATACAATTTTCAGAAGCGTTGCTTGTAGTCTCTGTTGTGCCCGAGTGAACATGTCTTTACTTTGCTCCAGCGCCCTTTGACTGCAATTTTTCTTTTTCATTTCAGTGGCCTGTAGAGATGTTGGTTCTCCATGTGGTGGGAAAACTCTAGCTCATTCTTGACCAACATCTCTATCTAGTGGAGGAAATAGTAGCGTCTCTGAAATGTATTTTACAAAATGTGTGCTTCTTACTGTTCCAACCAATAAATACTTTTTTTCATTGCATTGCATGAGTTGTTTGTGATTCCCAGTCAATTATATATCAGACTTATATCAGACCTGTAGAGCACTGTCTGTATACCAGTCCAAATTAAAAAGCATGACTTTCACGGGTATGGTTAAGGCTTGTTGTTCACCAGTGCAATGCTGCTCTCTTATGGTGAGCCTCAGATACTGCAGAGACCTCTTCATCACACGACAATAAGCCTTTATTGAAACTGGAACAGTCTGTTATGTAATATGTATATTTAGCATTTAATGTGTGAGTAACAAACTCCATATGGCAATGTCATAAATAAATATAATAATAAA
This sequence comes from Leptoclinus maculatus, assembly GCA_032191485.1. Lineage (NCBI taxonomy): Eukaryota > Metazoa > Chordata > Actinopteri > Perciformes > Stichaeidae > Leptoclinus > Leptoclinus maculatus. The sequence goes on from JAVDOI010000017.1 coordinate 11,866,572, forward strand.
TGGATAATCCTCTGTTAATATTAAAGTAACTATGAAGTAATAAAATGTATTTAAGAAGTACAAATATTAATGAAAGCAGCATGTGCATTTTGTGCATGTCTAAGGGATATAAACAAATGTGTGGAACAGGACCATGCCAATGATTTTACGATGACTAGATACATTGTACATGTGCAGCCATTGTTCAGAGAAGGTAGTGAGAGCACTAGTAAACAGACTGTGTGCCTGCCTGGCACAAGTGGAATATACAGTATGACGTAACAACAGAAAAGCAACACACTTTTTATTTCAGCACAGGTATAACTAATGGGACAGAAGGATGGACTAATGGACCTGATTATAAACCTAGAGAACGAGAGCAAAACAAATCTAAATTGCTTTGGACATTCCTTTTTTTTTTTTTTCTGTAAATTACTGGATTATATATTTTTTTCTTTAGGCATCTAATAATGACTTAAATAATTAGAATTGTTTTGGTTGACTTGTGCATAACCGCTCTCTCCTCATTTAAAAAAAATAAGTTATAAAGGGGCAGCCTTATGTTGCCATCACTGTCAATCCAATCCGATCAAACCACATCCACACAGCCCTGATGACGAACATGAGCTGAGTTTTGGATTCTTGAGGGTTAAAAAACGATTGATTAAAGATGTAAATGTCATGACTATCATTGTTGCTTTTTCAGTCATGAGTATTGATTGTCAGAGAAATAGTTACGATTTGAAACCAGGTCTTTAGGGGCTTTAAAAAGAATGACACCGTCATGTCCCAGGTACTGTAACGATTTTAGCAACCTGCGGAGTGTGATGACCCCTCCCGTCCACTAGGGGTCTGTGTCCTGTTTGTGTCTTTTTGTCTTGCAGGTTGTTGCTCGTCACCTGATGGGACACACCTGAGCCTGGTGGGAGTGCCAGGAATAAAGACTCAGCACCTGAACAGAGATGCCCTTTTCTTCTGCTCCTCTTCATTGGCGGACACAGCTGCTTATTCGTTTTGTTTGTTAGTTTAGGTTGTGTTCTTTAAATAAATGTCTATCTCGTCTTGTCTTCCTTTATGTTACAGCCTTTGAGCCGGGCTGTAACAGGAGCTATTATTTCTGATTCAAGACTCAATTTTAAGACTCAATATTTTAGAAAATGTACAGATAATATGATTAAAGAGTTCACTCAAAACATGAAAGTAAAAACCCTGTAATGTTTGTGAGATGAGGAACAAGGAGGCTGGGACTATATCAACGTTTTAATTAGATATACTGCATGAATGACTGTAAACAAAGCCCAGTCAACAACTCCTGAAATTCTTGTTCCTGCTGACCTTCAGTGGCCTCACCTTCCCACCTGAGGCCCAGGTATACACCGGGACGCATTGACGTCACTGCTGAGCGTGGGCACAGGTGAACCTTCTGACCACACCCATCTGCTCTGTGATGTCGTCAGAGGAAAAACATTTTTGGAGGAGAGGCAACTACAATAAAACATCGAGACAATAAAAGTTCTTTTGAATGTGTCTGCGCATGAAAATGTGTTTCCACATGTGATACATAGTTTGGCCTCGCTCACCAGCCAAGCACGTTCAAAGGCTCTCACGCACAAAGCAACTCCCCGGCCTGTGACGTAATTTCGGGGGGCGGGACCCGTGTGATTTTATGGTTTATTTGCACAATAGCTCACTTCCTGAGCAGCTTTTCATTGCTGTGGTGAATGTGGGAAGAGGGGAGGGAGAAAGAAAACAGTGTTGGAGACCAGGAGCAAAGGGGGGGAGGAGGAGGGAGGGAGTGACAGAGAAGCGGAACGACAGAAAGAAGAAAAGGGTAGCTGTCTGGAGGAAATCATTGTGAGGCGGCCCTCATAGCGGGAGGAAGCAAGCTAGGAGGCGGGCAGGCTAGCAGCGGTTCTATGGCTCAGTCGGCTGCGAACGGTGTGGACCAGGACCTGGCCAGCAAGAGGCTGCACTCAAGGTAGGACACCGGCAAACATGGAGGGGGGAGGGGGGGGGGGGTCAGCTGTGCAAGTCTGTCCTTGAATGGCTGTCAGGAGAAAGAGGGAGGGAGCGGCTGGAGGGACAGAAAACTGGGAGAATAATAGAGGGCTGCCAGCTCAGGGCTTTGCTTACCGAGGAGGAGTCAGGCGGGCGGGACTTGACCAGCCAGCTTTCACTGATTTAAAGCTCAAGACCCCGGCCACGGTTGCAGCCAGAGCCCGGTTCCAAGCCTCATTCCTGGCTCGGGTCATTGAGCTGCTGTGGCTGGAATGTACAGACTGAAAGGAGCCTCATCAGATGTGGACGTTGGAGGAGAGTGTGTGGGGGTGTGGGTGTGTGTGTGTGTGTGTGTGTGTGTGTGTGTGTGTGTGTGTGTGTGTGTGTGTGCGCGTGTGTGTGTGTGTGCATGGCTTTGGTTTAAACGTGCCATGTGGATGCAGAACCGTACCACATGTATACAGTCAGGAGATCACATGGAAGAACCCTGACCACAGATGCACCATGAAGGTGTTGTGTGGGGAGATGGATTTGTGTAGCAGTGTCACTTTACCACTTATTTGCAACTTATTTGCATATTAGGTGTTCATGTCGTAACCATGTTCCCACTCATTTGCAAAGTTTCTCTCTTTAAACTCTCCTAAAACAGCTTTTAACCATATTTTGATAGCAGTCCCAATTAAGAAGCATCAATAGTTCATTTTCATTATCAATATATTCTCGTTGAATGTATTGCTCGTCAGAAAATAGTGAGAGAGGCCCATTACGACATGTTCAAAAGCATCAAATCCTCACTTTTGAGAAGTTGAAAGCAAATATATATTTGTCATATTTGCTTGAAAAATTACTGAAACAGTTGTTATTAATTGACAGATTGTTTCAGCCCTACTTATGAATGCTTGTTTGACAGTTGCACCAACTAGCCCGTGGGTGCAGTTTATCTGTTTGCCTTCCTGTCAAGTCATATCTTCGACACCACACATCAGACATTGTTAAAACTTGTCAGAATGACACATCTCTTGTTTTAATATTTTGACATTTTGGTAATTACTAATCAACACGACACTGGTCACGTTGTATCAGTGTGCCTCCACGTCTTTGTTAGTCAGTCAACAAGGATAATTCAGACATAACACCCACGGATTATGCACAAATTGTGGGGAAATTATCTATGAAATAATAACTGCATGGTAACATGTTCCAAAGGAATGGTTGGAGGGGAGTGCTGCGAGTCAAATCAAGGTAATATAGCGTGTGTGTAACCGTGTAACAAACTTTGATGAAACTTTATTACTAAAGTACATACAACAGAACAGATTTTCTCTCATTACATCCCCTTTTATTTGAAGCCCAGTGTTTGTGACACAGAGTGGACTGCTGGGAATGTTAATAAGGGTTGAATGTTTTGGAAGTGACTTTCATAAAACCTTCAAGATTGTCACACACACACACACACACACACACACACACACACACACACAGAGTGAGTCCCAGTGCTGGTCATGATCATGTGGCCAAGTCTACCCTCAGTGACTGCTTTCTCTCTATTTTACAAACCAGTAGAGTCAATAGATGACCTTTCTGCAATGAGGGTTGGTTGTGGATATATTTGTGTGTGTGTGTGTGTGTGTGTGTGTGTGTGTTTTTGTCTGGAGTTGCAAAGGAAACACAGACCAGACACAAAAGGATATTATCTGCGGGGTCTTTGTCAACAAACAAGCACAATGCTTCCGTTTTGTTCGGCCTTTGGTTCCAGATATTAATTCAGTTTATTGGATATCACCATAAAACAGTGCCAGGCTATTGATGGAAGCAACTCTGAAGTATTCTGAAGCATCAGATAACTGATTCTGTAAATCAGACGGCAGTCTGGACTGAAACTTTAGTCAGACTTGCTTCTTTATATAAACTTTGTCCTGGCCGGGAAGAGCAGAACAGCTGTATCTCCTTATTTACAGCGTTATCCAGTCTTAAATTAGCTACATTATTGTCATAATAACAATCAAAAGAAGGTGTGATTACGTCACCTCATCAATGTTACGTTCTCTCAACGTTTTTCTGTCGTTAGGACCATATTACGTGATTTTGCCCCGTTAATATTGCTGCTGACAAAACGGGGTTAAGAGAAACTGAATCAAAGAAAATGATAAAAAAATGCAGTTTTACAAGCGGATCAGACAAAAGAGGAAAGTAGGAGACGGCTCTGCTCGTAACGAAGGAGACGAAAAAACATTCCTCGAGAGTTTCTCGTTGGTTTCCCTGACAACTGGCCGTGGCACTCTGTAATTATGGCCGGATTACTCCGAGCACAGAGTGTCTGAGCTCAGCCAAGAATAACGGGGAGCGCAGTGTTGAACCCTGAATAAATAGGGAATAAGGATCCATAAAAAAAGAACAAACATGTTTTTTCAGAGGAAATACATTTTTTATCAAAATTGCATGCTCAGGATTTAATTGGGAAATTTCATATCTCGCATTCAGGTTGTGGCTGCATATCGAATCTATTAAAAAGTTTACTATTTAGTATCATTGATATTCCTTTTATGGGTTTATGGGACTTGTATTTTCATTCACATAGAATATAATGGAAGAGGTAGTGTACAGTAGCAGGTCTGTATTAAAGCATTTCAGTTACTCTTTCAACTATTTAAGTTGTAAAATCTATTTTTAAAATATCTAGGAATGCAACTAAAGGTTATTTTCATGCTTAATTAATCTGCTGTTTATAACACATTTAAAAAAATGGCCCCTTCAACTACTTCCTATAACTTAAGTGCCAAACCAAATATATTACGTTTACAATGATGTAAAACACAATAGGGCTGCAAATCATTTTCATGACCGATAAGCCAATTATAATGTTGTTCATTCATTTATTAATGGTTTTGTCTGTTAAACGTTACAGCCCAAGGTGATGCACTATATGTTGATGGCTTGTTCGACCAACAGTCCAAACCCCAAATACATCCTGTTTACTATACAGAAGAGCAAAGCATGCAGCTCCACACTGAAAGGACGAACCTCAGCCATGTCATAGTTCAGCCTCCACACCACCTCACTTCCTCCCTGAAACCTGTCCAGTGCACTCTGTGCTGTCATGGGAACAACACTGGGCGACTGTCTCTTTTTAGACCACAGGCAGGCTATTGTGGGATGATTGTCTCCCAAACAGACCAATTAGAGTGGTACTCAGAGGAGGGAATGGTAGACTGCACCGCACGCATCCATTCTTACTCCAACCACAAAGATGACAAGAATTAGAGTGACTGTGAAAGTCCTCTCTTGGAGACTAATCCGTTTGTTTTTTTTGTCTTTGTCTTGCTGTCCCCATCTTTCTTTCCTTCTGCCGGTTAGCCCTCAAGCTAGCTCTCACGCAGCACCTTTTAGTTCACCGACTTTGATCAAGATGAGTGATGATATATTGGCCTTTAACTTAACACTGCACCACTTGGGTCATTTAACAATGTCGCCAGGCGCTCTTAAAGCTACACCCCTTTTTTTCCCCCCACAATCTGTTTTACAGTTCAGGGTTTTACAATTGGCTCGTGGTTTACAGAGGCCCCTTGCACCATCTGCTGCTGGACTCGGTATCCTTATGTCTTCCTCCTCATCTTTTATCTTTCCTTTGAAACCGCGCCTCTGTAATTACCTGCTTCAACTTGACTCCTTATCACTATCACGCTCCCACGAAGACGCTGACTGCACCGCCGTCCTTGCAAAGCCTTCAGCAGCCACCTTTTGAGTGGATAGATGCTCTAGGTTTCTATGCTACGCTCTTTGATACATTGTCGTGCAATGGAAACGGTTCAGTTCCCTCTTGTATTGGATACTGTGTCCATCCTGTACTCCTTCCATCAGACGGGGTCCGTGCCAATACATTTTTTTCCCCGTATCTCCCACTGCTAGAAAGTGATATAAGTATACGAGGGGGGAAAAAATACCAAAGACCATCTGTGGGTCACTGCCAAAGTCAAACGATGTTTTTTGTTATCAGATCAAAGAGGACACGCCTCTCTCCTGTTATGATCTCAGCCTGCGGTGTCAGCATCTGTTTTCGGAGAGGTCAGCAGCACATAAGCCTGTTTTCACAAAAGACATCGTAATATGTCTTAGTAACAAAAGCACAGGTGGAAATAATACAACGATTGACGACTGAACTCCGTGTTGCTGCTTTGGTTGCAGGGTCCCGGTATTGTGCAATCCACAACCACAATCAGTGTTATCAGTAACACCTGTGCTCTTCCTTCCCTGACTCAGAGTGGTGACAGTCAAACACCTGTGTAACCGACACAACTGGGACGTCTATAGGCAGGCAAGGTAGTGGGTTTGCCTAAAAGAAATAAAATACAAATGTTTAGCATGAAACAAACCGGTGAAGTTAATGAAGTGATTAGAGGTGTACAGGGATTCTTTTAGTGGAGGGACTCAGGTTATTGTGCCTGCTGTCACGGCTTACTGTAATGGAATATCCTTAATGTTATTAGTTGCATCTCTGGCAAGCTCGTATGACGTCTCACCGGCCTTTACACCGTGTCAGCGCAGGAGGACACGCATCAGCAGCACATTAGCAGAGCAGACACAAGGTGCGTTCAGGTACCACGTTTTGGCAGCGTAAAAATACGCTTCGGGACGCGTTTAAGTGTGTTTAGCATGATTGAAAGTTACCCATTTCCTCCATGAGGAATCTGCATTAAATATATTGAGCTTTTTGAATTTTTCATTACTTGGAAGTGAAAATTACTTTAAACGTGTATGTCTTGTAGTAGTTGCTACATTATTTGTTGCAGCATTTAAACATTTTTTTTTGTCCAAGACAATAGATAAATTAACAAAACAATAAAAACATAGACATAACGTCTGTTTATTTTGAGCGACAATAACTAAAATAAGTGTGTGCACTCATTCTTGGGAATTAGTGGTCCTTGAACTCCTCTTCACTCAGTCTAATTTGTCTTGCTTGGTGACCTAATAATGTTTCTGCCGGTGTCAGCAGATAGTGGGATTAGACCGGGGCAATCGGTTCACTGAGTTGTCACTACCAAGGAGGTGCAGATCACTGGATTAGCAATCGTCTCTCTCTCTCTCTCTCTCTCTCTCTCGCTCTCTCTCTCTCTCTCTCTATCTCTCTCTCTCTCTCTCTCTCTCTCATCCGTCCTCTCTGTCTCTCATTGGAGCAATGGTCAAGCTTAGAAGTATTGCGCTGGCTTTGTCGTCCCCTGACTGTAGGCCTGCTCTCACCCAAATTGTCCTCCGCACTACACACTCCCCCCCCCTCTCTCTTCAAAGCGTGGCTTGTTATGGCAAGTCAGAACAATGGATGTTGCTGTCCCAGCTGAGGACAGGTTGAAGAGGATGCAAAGGGACGATCTGTTGGGAGATTGGGAGAACTGAATGACTTCACAGCAACGGGAAAACTTCTTGATTTAAATTCAGTTGGATGAGTGAAACATGCCCTAAACTGTTAAACTCAACATGTTTTTGCTAATAAACACAACCGTGACCGGAACTGCTCTTTCGTGGGATTCTCTAAAATTCCTTCTCGACTGGCTCGGCTGTGGGATTAGAGAGTTTTTGGAACGTTCTCGAAGACTTGAAAAGCAGATGTGATTTTTTTTTTTTTTTGGGGGGGGCTGTGTCTAGAAAATCCAGTTGGGTTGCGTCCAGGTTTGCTGCAACATTGCTGACATTTTTTATTTTTAGTTATTCAGTGGACAACACGGAGGAATTCCATCTGAATTAGCTACATCGGCTGATATCACTTAACATCTCAGCACTGCACTATCAATGATAACTGTACTGCTTGATTGGACTGCATCTCTCACAGTTTTTTTGACCACAGCTTGTGAAACCCTTTGCCCTCATGGCAGCTGAGCCATGCCCTCTGTCTGGAGCAGAGAGAGCCGTGTGTAGACTGGTCCACTGTGGACCCCGGCCTCAGGCTATGCTGAGGCCGTTGCACTTGGAGCTGGAGGTGTATGTGGACAAAACACGAACCAAGCAAAAACACAGGTACTGCTTGAACTCTGCAGAAGGGACCACAGTCATGTGGGGATTTTGTTGCTTGGCAAGCAAGGTTTTGCAAAACAAATGACCTTGATGCACGCTGATTTTTAGATCAGGACAAAGTGGAGATAAATACATTTGACCAAGAAGATCATGTTGGTAATGTAATTAACTGTTAAGTACCTGTTGCAATATATCCTTTTGGATTACCGTTGCATATACAGTCATGTGTTTGGCATACAGTAAGACAGTCGGGAGACATTTGTATTTACATTTTCACTTGACTGCAGAAGGGCAGAAGGGCTTGTACTGAGTGACTTGTGCTTTATTGTATTTAAGATGACCAACATTACACAGAATCAAAATAGTAGTTTGAGTGCAACAGAAATGATGTAAACATTCCAGTGCATATTCATGTTGAGGAACAGGTCGATCAAATAAATAGATATAAAAAATAAGATGGGGCCCTGACCAGTGTAAATAGAGAATAAATGACAGCAGGACTGTAAAGAGGTGGAGGACGTGGAGTGTTTCTTCAATGCACCGCTGAAACAAGTGGACGCGTTGAGTTTTCTACTAAAGCTGCAGATGAAACTACATATGGCACTCGGTATCTCTTTGCTATACTTTTTTTCAATGGTGCCATTTGTAAAACCGATTAGATTTGAGGATAATCCTTGCTTAACTCTTAAATTCTAGTACCGTATCTGGAATTTAGAGCTACGGCCAAATCGGCTGGCCTCTAGTTTATCCTGGATTATACAAAGAATCTGGGGTGTATACTTTCTGGATGAAACTCACTGACGAGGCCTTGTTCTGCGTGTGTGTGTGTGTGTGTGTGTGTGTGTGTGTGTGTGTGTGAGGAATGCGTGGTAGTACACGCATGTCTTATGGTCCCACACACACATTTTTGGCTTAATACATCAATATTTTGGAACATGATTTTGTTTTTCTCCTGAAATTCCTCTCACATATTTTTGAACAAATAGTATATTTTTGTGCCCAGCATCTGACAATGAACAATACCAGTTAATGAATTACTCTTAATATCTTTTCATAGAAAGTATTACTGAACACAACATTCAAAAAAAAAAAAAATCCAAAAAAACAAGCCTATGGGAGCAGTAATGAGTGAGGAGTGAAACACCTTTTTCAAGGTGCTCATCCTTCAGCCTTGAACTCAGTTGCTAAGGCAACAGTCCATAGATTTGGCTACAGACCTTGTTGTCATGGTGATACTGGCAATTTCTTCCTCACCCTGAGAAGATATTGCACACATGATACAACTCTTATTTGGTACGAGTCAGGAGAGGTCAAGAAGGCTTTTATAACGGAAAAACTAAAAAGAAAATTCTATCTCTGATGGTGCTCAAATGTTGATCACGTTTTCTGTCTTTCCCTGTGTGTGTGTGTGTGTGTGTGTGTGTGTGTGTACACCATTCAGGATGGAGGCCTCTTGCTTGGAGTTGGCCTTGGAAGGAGAGCGGCTGTGCAAGGCGGGGGACTTTAAAGGGGGGACAGCGTTCTTTGAGGCAGCCGTGCAGGTCGGCACGGACGACCTGAAGACCCTCAGTGCCATCTACAGCCAGCTGGGCAACGCCTACTTCTACCTCAAAGAGTACGGCAAAGCCCTGGAGTACCACAAACACGACCTTACTTTGGCCAGGTGAGCAATGTTCATTTCAATAACTGCTACCTACTGCATAGTGTTAGTTACTGTATTTCTTTTTGCATATTGGTGAATAAAAATGACTAATTTAGACGGTTTGATGTCCCTTGTATTCATGTGTGAGTCCTCTCTTTCACCTTTGACAGTTTATCTATTTGATGTTAACTGCTCCATTGTTAAAATGTGCATGCTATTTTTTTTTTTTTTTAGCACCAACCTGCTTTACATTTATGAAGCGATACACATTTCCGGTTGAAAATCTGCAAAGTTTCCCTTTTTTTTAATCTGAATTTGAGAGGTATTTACATCCAGTCAGATATTAGATGTTTGAAACTTTGCCTGTAATTTGACTCTACACGATCAACAGAAAAACATCCGTGTTTTGTTTTTACAAATCTCTCTCCCCCGTCTTGGAGAAAAGCCGGTATATGTTTATCCCAGCATTCAAAACCACATGAAACCCAGACGGAAAGTGAAGTTTATGAGGCACTGAATGCTGATTTGTTGGTGCTTAACAGGCACTAAAATAGAGTGGACAGCTCTGTCGCCTGATTGCAATTCAATTAGGAAAGTGATAATAGCTTCATGATTTTGGCTAATAAAGAAAACTTTGAAGCCGGGTTATAGTTATTCACATCGGGAGTCGACTCATTTATGCATTCAGAGTTCTCTATCGGAGGAATGACATGATAATGATTCTGCCATTTGATGTCCAGACCAGATGCTTAAAGAGCTTTAAGGGTTTTATATATTGACATTGAGGGGACTTTCTAACAGCAACAGTTGACCATACCAGCTGGATATTTAGCTTTCCTGAGTAATGTGGTCCCCTGCAGTGAGTGCAGCTGCTTCTTCTTAGCAGGGAACTAATGAAAGACCTCAGGAGGATTCACTTAGTCACATTACAGCCTCACCAGGGCCACTGGGACCTGGACCTATAAGTAAGCAACCAATTGAAAAAGTACTGTACAGCGCCCTCCTAATTAAATCTTTTCACACAACCCTAATGGATGTTGTTTAGCTAAGTGATGTTTACATTAAGCAAAGAAACTCTAGCTCCCACCAGGGAATATCAAAAATGTGTGTTTTTGCTTCCTCAGAACAATAGGAGACAGAATAGGAGAAGGAAAAGCCAGTGGCAACCTTGGTAACACATTAAAGGTGTTGGCGCGCTTTGATGAGGCCGTGGTGTGCTGTCAAAGACACCTGGATATTTCTCAAGAGCAGGGAGACAAGGTAACATGCATTAAAAATCGTTATAAATGTACAAACGTCACATTCAGTATGTAATAATGTAGTATTTTTAAATGTCTCATCGATACTAATACTTTTCAAATACTTACAATCATCTGGAATCAAAAAAGAAATGAATATCTAGAGCTAGATCTTCTTTGTCTAACCTTTCTCTTTGGTGTTGCGTTGTGTGATTTTGCAGGTCGGAGAGGCCCGAGCACTGTACAACATCGGCAACGTGTTCCATGCGAAGGGCAAACAGCAGTTATGGGGCTGCAGCCAGGAACCAGGGGACCTGCCTCCGGATGTCAGAGACACTCTGCAAAGGGCTACCGGCTTTTATGAGTATGTATTGTGGAGTCGTGAATTCGTACACGGATGGTATAATACAGAACATCTAAATCACAGTGGGAGCCCGGACAAAGTGAGCTTAAACCGCATTACGTGGTGTCAAAATGGATTGTACCGACATATGAGCCCTGCTTTGACTCACCTCTGGCAGTTATTATCCCGAACATTATTATTGAATGCATCTGTTCCTGCGTGGCACATCTTGATGTGTTTATTAAATCTCACAATTCTTGTCAAGAAGCAGTCCTGACTTGATTTCCTGAGATCTTGCTCTCTTATATACACAGCATAACATTTACTTGAATTTGCCACTATTCATTGTTCCATGTATTTTCACAACCCCCCCCTCAGTCCCCGATGCTTAAAAGCAACCGCACAGAGAGCTTCCTCTGTCAAACGTAATCATGATAAGATGAGTCGTTATTCGACAGAAAGTTACTCGACATTGTTGCAGAAGATTTCCGTTTTTTTTTTCTTCATCAGAGCACAGAATTGACTCCATGCTCTGTGTTACAAATGCCTTCTAGCAAACCCCAGGCTCATGTATGCCTCTCTGTTAAAAAGCGGTTCCTTCAGGCCAATCTGCCTCGTAGCCCAGTTTTGTAAAACACTACACACTGCTGTTCTTTTGACAAGATCTTCCCTCACAGCCGAAGAGCACTGTCGGATTTGTTCTTGGGTTGCTCAGTCTTGGGTGGACAAAAGCCTTTTTCTTTACTGTTTTTTTCACCCGTAACGCTAAAAATATTATCTCCAAACCATTATCTGAATGAGTTCTTTGAATTTCCTTCTAGAGTTTCCAATCTGACATGCAAGTTTATCTGGAGATTCTACATTTCTTTCTAAATCTTCTTCCAGTGGAATTGATCACAGCTGGACTCTCGGGGGACATTTAAAGAAAATGTAATGCAAGTAGTGTCGTCTAGGAGTGCAGCTGCAAAGGAGGGAATACATTACCGAGTAAATGATGGCAGTAAATAAGAGCAACAAATATAGTGCACTTTAATTGTGTGGATCATGTGGAGATATGCAAAAAATAAAAACAGTAAGCGTTTCATAACTAACCATAATAAACATATACCATTGTTTACCAATATTTACAAGTATATTATAGACTTATATTTTGTAATTTCCATACTGCTACTAAATGGGTGTACTTTTGCCTCTAGGATGAACTTGTGTTTGGTCAAAGAACTCGGAGACCGAGCGGCTCAGGGGAGGGCCTATGGGAACCTGGGCAACACCCACTACCTGCTGGGAAACTTTGTCGAAGCCATCAAGTTCCACCGCCAGGTGAGAAATTCCCGATGGTTACCAGCATCATGTTAATAACACCAGGTAAGAGTTGTTGTGCCAGTACAGAAGCAGTGACCTTGCTTTTAGATCAGGTTTCACAAATCCTGTGAACATGAACACATCTTCCCGTTTGATGCACAGCATGTTTGGTTCGCCTTGTCCAAACCATTACCATGCACGATAAAATGTGGTTTGCTGGTGTTCTGGTGGCTTGTGCACATGCTGTGTCGCTATGACATCCTAGCCAGGGATCGTCCTCCCTGCAGCCACAGTTCCACACAGTAAATGTGCAGACTTTGGTGGTGATCGCGTTCACCCTCTTGTGTGTGTGTGTGTGTGTGTGTGTGTGTGCTTCTGACGTGCAGCCCCAGAAGCAAACAAGTGGTTACTTGCATTTGCCTCCTGTGCATTTGCCTCCTGCAGAGAAAAGATCTTAGACCTAGTTTGCTTTGCACAGACTTCCGTCTGACTAGAAATTTTACATGCAAAATAGCCGTCTCCAATGCACAGCCTTTGAGAGTGAAGGAGGGACTTCCTTGTGTCACTGTGTTGTACCTATTACCTTCTGAATTGGTACTAATAGCAGAGTTGTGGAGATTGCATGGGGTGGCAGTGAGTGAGTCAGGGGATAGAGGGACAGAGGCTAAAGACAATATAGTGTTTCATTGAAACCTGTGTTATTTTCCTGTAGGACGCTCGCGTGAGATGATCACTCATGCTGGTCCTCGCTTCTCTTGCGAGTAAATAACACCGTGGTGAGCTTTTCAGTGGATCACGATCCACCTCGCCCTGAAGCAACACAGTGTGCAGAGATTGATGACCTCTCATTGGGGGGGGAAAAAAAAAAAATGGAGGAAATTGGTTTCTTGGAGAATCAGTCACAGGCATGGCTTCACGCTCCCCATGTTTTCTGCCACTCTTCATTGTAAACCACTTATTTTTCCTCATGGGAGAAGCCGGCCTCTCATCTCTTCCCCATTACAAATCTATCATTGTGCCGTAGAGGAGAGCACACTTCCTTTAAAGGGATTCGGAGGAGCTGATTTGATGCACCACCACCACCGCTGCTGCTGCAGCAGCACATCTTTTCATGGGATCGTGCGCCCAACAGAGCTTTCAACATGAACTTGAGTAATAGCCTCTGCTTGTACACTGTGTAAAAAGAACATGGGGCAAAGTAAGACTTGCGTAGTTCACGTTTACAAATTAGCTGCTATAATTAAGAGGCATGTTTTAAGATGTTGTGCTAGTTTAGTTTGACTTGACCTCCCTGCTCTTGTCACTCACAGCGATTATCCATAGCCAAAGAATTTGGGGACAAAGCGGCAGAACGGCGGGCCTACAGTAACCTCGGCAATGCGCTGATATTCCTGGGCCAGTTCAACACAGCCACCGAATACTACAGGTGAGGAAAGAGGGGAGTCTGACATCTAGTGGAGGGAAGGTGAAGTGAAGCAGTTTCAGCAAAAAGTAAAAATGTGACTGAAGCACAAATTATGTCAAAAAGAAGAAAACTCTTGAAAAAACAAAAAGTTCTAAATCTTCAGTGTTCCCTTCACTCAATTTATTCCTCTGTTTATTTGTCTGTAGGAAAACGTTGCAGCTGTCCAGGCAGCTGAGGGACCAGGTGATGGAGGCTCAGGCCTGTTACAGTCTTGGAAACACCTACACTCTTTTGCAGCAGTACGAGAGGGCCATAGACTACCACCTGAAACACCTGTACATAGCCCAGGAGCTTACCGATAGGTAGACTGAGCCATACCTCTATCTATGCATGCACACAGACATGCATGAGCCAAGGAATAGTTTTTTTTTAAACATTTGTCTGTGTGTTCATGTCTCATTAGAGTTGGTGAGGGCCGGGCCTGCTGGAGTCTGGGAAATGCATACGTGTCTCTACAGAACCACAAACAAGCTCTCCACTATGCCCGAAAGCATCTGGACATATCTAAAGAAGTGAGACTTATTATTATTATTCTTTTTTTTACTGTAGTATTTGGTATATTGAGACTGGCTCTGTTTATCTCTTTGTCCCTGCCTCTGAATTTCTTCCTCAGATTGGAGACAGAAATGGGGAACTGACAGCCAGACTGAATGTGGAGCAGCTGATGGAGGCGTTGGGGGTCAATGAGAGCGACCTTTCACCTTCCAGTTCAGAGTTTGAGATGCAAGGTAACACTACAAGTTATTTTTACCATTTTAGAGGTGCTGGCAGGCAGGTTTTGTTACCTTCAAACAGAGTCGAGCTAGCTTTTCCCCCCCGTTTCCTGTTTTTATGCTAAGCTAACTAGCTGCAGCTTCATATTTAACAGACAGACAAGATCTCAATCTCTTAAGTGTATTTCCCAAAAATGTTGAACTTTTCCTTTTTAAACAGAAGTGCATACACATTCACTGAGAGGGAGAGTCTGATTTAAGAGAACCCAGAATATGTTTTTCATATACTCTCCATTGAATGTTAGTAATGGAATTATACTTGAAAACTTCTCATGAAAATGTCACTTACATTAATTCTACACGCTCAGACAATGTGACGGGCAGAGAGGCAATGTCCATTTGGTTTTACACAATTTAAGTAATGTTTGCATCTTTCTTTATGATTTATTCTGTTATAGATAATGTAGAATATTTAAATTCATATGCAACTATACAGTATGTTTAGAAAGTTACTCGTTTCCTTAGTCAAGGCGCTCGAGAGCTTTGCTTGTGTTTGTGTTTGTGTGTTTGAATGTGAGTGTAACGGTCTATTTGCACTCTGCAAACTGTGGTTAGGGGAAGCTGTCTTGAAGCTTTACTTGCCCTCCCATCTCACAGAAATAGGAACAAAAAACTTAAGGTGAGACTGAACTGAGGCGAAATGTGAAACAAAGCAATGGGTGTGTGTACAGAGATTACAATTCTTGACTTTGATTATTATAAATCCCCTACCAGCTGATGAGGAGCATTTGATGCATAGAGAAGGAAGCGTGTAGAAACTGTACAGTCAGCCTGGCTTTTGTGTTATGTTTGCTTTCGTGAACCCTCCTCCCGGGCAGAAGCTTACACCCATGTCCTACATTTCACTCTGCGGAGCTGGCAAACAGACTCCCATTCAGATCGTTTGGTTGTCTACCTAAACCTCATATCCACACCGAACATCATGGGACCAATGCTGACCCGAGAATTGCTTGATTTAATTGTGTTTGAAGAATTCTTCAGTTGTTTTAATGTTATTTAATACGCTTTTTATTTTCTTATGTTTTTTCACTGTAGGAGCAAGACCCAAATTCACCAAGCGAAACAGCATGGACAGTGTAGAGCTGTGGAAGTACTCGTCAGATAAGGTGAATATCTCCCTCACATTTCACTCCAGAGGGACACGCAACCTCTCCCCAAAGAATGATCAGTCCCGCTCTAACAATATGTTCCTTTACTGCAGAATGGAGAGAACCAAGACTTGGAACGTATACCCACGAGATCCAAGAGTCAGCTGTCGCAACCAGGCAAGAGAAAAGGTTACCCTGACAGTCAGTCCTCGGATGAAAGGCTGTGGTTGGACTCCCCCGTGGACACTGATGACATCACTGTGCAAGTCCCACCTCCAGTGCCTGTGAGTAGCTGCAGTTTATTTTATTCTTAGCTTCTTACCGTGACCCAGGTTTGCTCCTTAAGCGGTGCCAGATACAAGCTTGCCTACGGACAGAGCCAGGCTAGCTGTTTCCCCCCGTTTCCAGTCTTTATGCTAAGCTAAGCTAACCAACTGGTAGCGGTCACTGCATATTTACCTGTGGTGCTATCAATCTTCTAATGTCAAACAGATTTTTTTAACATCTATTTTTGGCTTCAGCCTGATAATCTTTTCCACTTCAGCCTCCTGAAGTGTTTCATATTAGCTTATTCTGAAAAAGATTTTCTCACATTGTTTAATAATATGGAACTGATGTATAATTGAAACTGTGATTATAAAATGTAAGTTTTGCACTTTCCGACACCACACATCACTGCACTCGTAACGCACTGTCAAGTTTCCAGAATTATTCAAATTAAATCACTTTTGAGACTTAAAAAGTAAAAAAAAAAAGCCTGTGGATGGAGCAATACAGATGTATTTTCCTTTTATTTTTTGCTGACAACAGAAAAAAAGACTGCTGAGGCTTTGCATTTTATTTGTAAGCAGCCCACCAAAATGTGTGATAGCAGGCCCTAGTTCAAATTTACCCTAAATTGAAGCCTTTCAATTAAATCACTGAGAGCCCACCTGAGAGAAGATGAGTTTAATTCTTCTCCTAGAAAGCATCAAGGGGACTGAAATGCTGACTGCTGAATTCACCCTAACAACCTTTTTCCCTTCTCGTCTGTCCAAAAATGGCTTCCGGGCTTCTGCTTTAAAGAGAAAATTAGAGAAATTACAGGGATTGAATTGGGATCACTTCCCTTAATTTCCCCTGAGGTTCTACAGTGTTACGTTAGAAGTCAGATACAGTGTAAAAGGTGCCTTCTCATTAAATGACAACAGCGCTCCATTTGCTGTGAACTAGATTCTTAATGAATATGCCGTTTCACAGCTGTTGTATCTCTACAATGCTGTGCCCCCACAGCACCTAATGATGCCTTTCTTCTGTGACAATGCTAATTGTTGTAATCAGCAAGCTGACATACTAGGAAAGAGTGAAAATGACTGGGATGGTGGCTCATCACAAAGGACCAGAAAGCTAAATGTCTGTAATCCTGGTGACTTTGAAGCACTCCCTTTTTCAATCTTCTAAAGCCAGCTGTGTGTCTGTGAACACGCTTTCCTAAAGCTGGAATTTGTGATTTTTCTTTTTTTTTTTAGGATGTATTTTAGGAGCAGTCAAAAAATAACACCAACTTTTTTGGAACCATCAAATGATTAGTTTAGTTATCAGAATGACGTTCACATTCTAGCGTTGTTATGTCTTAAGAACCAGTTTAAATCCTGTCAGGGTGCAACAACAAACCTCTAATTAGATAACTACAATGGACGATGTTGGTTGTCAATCGATCGGTGCCGCATTTTAAAGCAAGGAATTCAATCTGCTTAAGGCTTTGTATAGATTGACTGTGACTGATGTCATGGGGCTGTAAGGACACACAGCACATAGGTGACAAAACATTCTCAACACAAGATCAACCGACTCTCTCGGTTCGTAGCTTTCAAACGTGTCACACGGTCTTCATCGGCAGATCGAGAATTTTAAGTTAAGTTAGTTCCTGTCATCCTTCCTCTGTTATTACTTAAGATATTAACACAAAAGGTTAGAAAGTGCAATGATGATATATTCTAGTAAGAACTGCCTTTTGTCTTTTATTCTCCCCCCCCCCCTTCACACACAACTTAATTTCCCTCCTACTCTCACACGTGTCCTACCTTTATCTCCTCTCTCCCTCATCACATGTTTCCTTCTCCCTTGTTCTGCCCCTCTGGCCTACTTGATTAATTGGACATTACTGAGAGGGAAGTGAAGAGATCCACACAGAGATCATGAGGGCAAGGACAGAAACTGCCAGAAGTCACCGCTGATTGGTGTAAATAACAATCCCGTGGGAGTTTGTTTTAATGTGCGTGTCAGAAGATGCCCTTCGTTTTGAATGGTGTATCATAGAACTTATAGTTTTTCAAAAGCATCGAGTGCTGACATCGGTGCTTCTTGTCATTTGATGAGTTGATCGCTGCTGGCTGCCAATGTTGGCATGCAATTTACTCATGACTGTACCCCCCCCCCCCCCTTTCCGCCCCCCCCCCCCCCCCTTTCTCCCCCTCCTCCCATTTGTTCCCCCCCAGCTCACCCCTATGCTGATAATGTGACCTTGATCACAGAGCTGCTGCCCTCCCCACAGGGTCAACCCCCCCTGCTTCCCATAATGAGTTGTTTTCCCACAGTGGATGAACAGGATAGAAATGGCCTGCAGGAGAGAGAGGGAGGGAGAGAGAGAGAGAAAGAGGGAGGGAGGGAAAGAGAGGGAGACAAATTGGATGGCTGAGATTAAAGGAAGGCTGGAACAGAGGGATACAACAGGAGAGGAACTGTTGAGGGAGGTAGTCTAGTACAGCAAGGGAGCAAAGAGAGAGAGAGAGAGAGAGAGAGAGTGAAGTGGTGGGTGAAAGTAGGGGAGACAGAGGTGTGAGGACAGAGCGAGAGGGAAAGAGAGCTCAGAGAGGGAGAGACAAAGCAACAGTCGGTAAGATATTTCCTTTATGTTTTACAGCTTGAACAACATTACGGTGTAAAGGAGACCCGAGGTTATTAACTTTATCTTCCTTTAGATCTTTTGACCGATGTGACTGTGTATGTGTTTGTGTATGAATGTATATTTTTACCTACTTTAAGGTCAGTTAAAGCTCAGTTTAGTTTGTAGTTTGATTTCCAATAGAAACAGAGTTAAAGAGGGAGGAACGTATTGCCTGAATAGTGGTGAGGGAAATCAGCTGTCTGCTGACGCTGACCTACTTCACATCTCGCTGTAAGGCAAAGTGGTTTTAACTTCATCCACTAGTTGTGTTAGAGATGTCACACATTCTTCTACCTCGTGGTGTATTGATGAACTTGTAAATCGCGATTGTTAATGGAGGGCAGTTTGTTAAGACGGAAGAAAGAAGTGTAGTCCAAATAGCTTTTATAATAGAGACGCTGTTCTCCATCTGTGACGCTTACTCTTACCTCGTCTCCCGGTAACCCGGCACAAACGGCTTCTAAAATGGAGTGATTGTTGTTCATGTTCACTAAAGTAGTTCAAATGAGTCCTGATCCATCGTTAGTTTAGTTAATCAACGTTTAGTCAGTTTAAGAAAATACATCATTAATTGCAGAATGATATGATACTGTGTCTATGAACTGACCTGAATAATGTAGTTTCATATTTTATTGGTCTTCAATAATGACTACGTCTTACTTTTAAAGTGATATTTATCATATGAATATTCTATATAGTAACTCTTCAGTGGATGACTTTTGATGCTTGAATAATATGCTTTTATCTCACAATTTCAGCAGCTTTATTCTAACGATTCATTCTGAGGTTTTGCTCACAATTGAGATGCCTGTTGTTGAAATAGTTAAGAAAAAAACCTTTTTTAATTAAGTTTGAATTATGTATCCGGTGAGCTTCGCTGGGTGTCTGTTTGCTCTTGGTGTTTCAGATTTGACGGGTTTTACTCTTCGAGCTTATCCACGTTTTCAGTGAACCTCTTCTTGGAACCGGCCCCAGACATTTCTAAGTAGAGCCCTTTAAATCCTGAGGAATTCAGCCTA
The DNA here is from genome assembly GCA_032191485.1 of Leptoclinus maculatus. Classification (NCBI taxonomy): domain Eukaryota; kingdom Metazoa; phylum Chordata; class Actinopteri; order Perciformes; family Stichaeidae; genus Leptoclinus; species Leptoclinus maculatus. Next base: position 11,886,351 of record JAVDOI010000017.1, read on the forward strand.
TTGTAGTACTTTTAGTTTATTTACTTTTGAACTACACAGGAAAGGTTTGTTTTTTTATTATATTGTTTTTGCTTTTTCTCAAAATCTAAATTAAATTCTTGGCAGTTTAATATTTTTCAGTTGGTCAGCAGCTTATTCTTTTTTTTTTATTTTGGCCCAGAGTATTTTAGTCATGCTGGTTAAACAGAATACATTCCACATCTGCTTTGCTGCCTCTGCGTATGTTGTTGCAAAGCTTAGGCCCGTTGGCTATAGACTCTGACACCGGATAAGCATCATTCGGTATGATGTGAAGGAGCACCTCTCGGTGTTAAAGCAGCACTGTCAAGAGGCTAGTTGTGAGGATGTAACACATTAACGGCATTCAGTCAAGTCGGTGATTGAATTATTGATCAGCTGATCATTGATTGGAGCTAAATGCTCGTTTCCAGCCCTGCCAAGTTGCATTTAGTTGGTATCTAACAATCCTCATCGTCATCTTGCAGATCTTGCAGATCATATTTCTTGTATATAGGAGTGGTTCAACATAATTATGTAGTCCAGTAAGATCTAGCTCTGAAGCGTGGCAGAGTTTCTCCTGTAATATCCATATTCCGTCTTCCGTGCCAGAAGCTGGGCCGTGACCCGTCCGATGAAGACTGCTTCTTCGACCTCCTTAGCAAGTTCCAGAGCAGCCGCATGGACGACCAGCGCTGCCATCTTGATGAGCCGCAGAACGGAGACAACGGAGAAGGCGCCGCGAACTCCGTGCCGTCCCTGAACGAAATAATAGGTTGGTTGAGAGCAGTATTCCCATACCTGTTTGGTCCTTTTTTTTTACTGGCTATTTTAAGGACACATGAACTCCTTTTTGATAACTGGACTCCTCTCTTTTCTCCTAGATCCTGCAGTCACCACTTCCCCCCAGACTGAGGAGCTGTTTGATTTGATTGCTAGCTCCCAGAGCCGCCGTCTAGATGACCAGCGGGTTAATGTTGGGAACCTACCGGGCCTGAGGATCACTCATAACAATCTGGGACACCTGGTGGGCGAGGGAGATCATCAAGAACCCAGCGATGACTTCTTCAACATGCTTATCAAGTGCCAGGTGAGGCCACAACTCGCATGAACTCAAGGGTTTACTCCTCTTAGATTCCTAATTCTTAGTCTTATAATTGAGATTGTCGTACAAGGAGTATGCCGCAATCTCAGTCACATTTGCTTCTTCACTCTAAATGTATTTGTCTCTCTGACTGTAGTCCTCTAGGATTGATGATCAGCGGTGCTCCCCACCAGAAGCTGCCCCCCACGCCCCCACAGTGCCTGACGAAGACTTCTTCAGTCTAATCCAGAGGGTGCAGGCCAAGCGCATGGACGAGCAGCGCGTCCACTTGCCCTCGGACGACCAGGACGACCAGGACGACCCTCCGTCCCCTGATCCCGAGCCGCCTGGTGGTTTTTCCAGCTAGGACTCGGTGAATAATGCTGCATAATTTCATGTCAAAGAAAATACAAGCGGAGGAAATAAAAAGAGGGACGAGCCAACATTTAAAGACGGCACCGAAGGGTGAACTAACACGATTTTTAATAACAAGAGAAATTCCATGTGCAATAGGTGGTGGCCTGTCAAATGTTGCTCAATGTGTTGTGTTCTAAATGTGCGTTGATATAAAGGGGAAAACAAGTAGAACTCAAGCTCGATGGTGTAAGAAGGAAATACATTTGGGATAACATGAAACAAACTAATGTACTCGATCTAATGCCTTAATCAGCATTTATTTTATTTCTCAGACTCAAGATTGTATTCCCTGCTGTCAGATGTGTTCTGTAGAGGCACACGATGGGCATACAGTGTAATATGGGCGATCAATGAGCAGAGCTACAGCACGAGTCGTGGGAATCACAAAGATATGATGATATGTTGATGAAAACATCAGAGAAATTGACAGATTTGCACAGAAATCGTAACCAGTTTTATAAAGATATGAAATATAATGTATATACCAAGTGTCTTTAATCGAACAAGTTGAACTCTGATCAATAGTGCTTTATCATCCACTGTTTGTGGTTCCCACTGCTCAGAGACAGCTGGTGTTATTTGTGCAGTAACAGTATTAGGGATCATCATCCAGTGAAACTGCTTTGGTCAGTTTAAACTTTCCACTGATTGATAATCACGCTTCATTTTTTTCCCCCCGACAAAAGTAATATGATTCCTTTTTTAAATAGACGGACTGAGTGAAATATGACTTCCCACATAAATGTTATTTATGTGCGTTTGTGCGAGGATTCAAGCTCCAGTTATGTGTTTCTGCTTCGCTTTGAAAGTAATGCAATCTGCTGCCCATAACGTTGTCCACGTCTGATAACAGACTACTGCTTACTGCCATTATTATCATCACTTAGCATAGATATAGAAGCAGATGGATGTGTCATATTGTGACGAATCTTAACACCGTGAACAATATTGAAGCACTACTTCTAGTGTTGCTGCCTCCCTGTGGCCAGAGCCTTGTATTACCTCTGTGAAATACAGAGTACAATCTATTTGGGGGTGAAAAGCATTCCCAACATTATAATAATATTATTGCCACACAGTACAAGTATGATGATTCTGAAAACATGAAAACAGTGTTTTTGCCAACTTGCAAAATCATCTCATAAAGGTCACGGTGTGTCGTTTCAGTTGAGTGTACATTTCTATATATTCGTTGCCATACAAGTTCCCAAATCAGCAGGAGAGGTACAAACTGCAGAAAGTACATTTTAATCGGCTTAAGAGTTTGAAACCTTTTGCTGTGAAGAGCATCTGTATCATGGTACTGTGCAGAAAGAAGTGGACCGTGCCTATATGGGCTTTGGTTTTTATTCTTAAGTAGTGCATACCTCAATTTTTGTACCTCAAAGCTCCTGAACTGAGATGTTGAGTTCTGAACCACAATGGATCATGTACCAGGTTCTCAGTGGTTGTGTTTGATTCATCTAACTTTGATAAAGAACACATTTGGGAGCTAAAGTAAATATTTTTCTTTTTTCAGTTATTTTTTTTTGTGAATTAACAAAAAGTACTTTGTACGCTTCTATTTGTCTTTGCCATAATTTGTACATGTAAATATATTTTGTATTTATGTTCCATATGAGGACATGAATATGTCCCCTCATGCTTTTAATAAAATGTTTCAGATGTTTATTTGGGTTCTATTTTTTTGGTTTTTGTGCAAAATTATGAATAGTGTCATTACAGTATCGGTACACATGAATTCATCTTTTTAAGCGAAGGAAAATGACATGAGTGTGACAACACTGACCTCTATAGCACAGAAATATCATCACATTCTGCCACAACCCTTCTTTTTTTGTTTTCCTCTCATGCCTCCTCTCGTCCAGCCTTTCTCTGCCTCCCTTCCTCTCTCGCATCCATGCTCTCACTCACTCTCCTTATGTGTGTGCTTCCTCCTTCTTACCCAGAATGCAACGCCAGCTGAGCAGGCTCAGCGGAGCTATAAAAAGGCATAGCAAGGGGAGGGAGGGCTGCCGTGCAGTAGGAACTGTGCAGACACACACACACACACACACATACACACACACTGGGATCCAGGGACGGCAACCCCTTTGCACTTGGATCTAGAGCCACAGCGCGAAACGAGAGGTCAGTACAGAGGACAAAGGCTCTATAGAGGAAGCATGAAATGACAGAGAGTGGGTCTGACTGTCAGAGGGAGTGTCAAATGGAGAGATGTCAGAGATAAAGACTGGGCAGGTCGGTTTGATGGGATGGGAAGTGAGAATAACTGGTTTCTCGGGAATCTTTGGTGAGCCATGCTGTTTAAAATGGTTGACATTGTCAGAAGATCAGGCATTTCTGCGTAGTGCAAAGGCACGAAGCTCTACAGAGATGACACTCAATGCATGACATAATTATTTTTGCAGAAAAGAATGTGTAATACCATCATCGATTCTTCATTTTTGTTTTCCTCCAGACATTTAATTTGCATATGGTTTGCCTTCTCTCCAATGACATGTAAACATTATCCTCCACCTGCACCCATTAAAGGCTGTTTTCATGCAGCTAGCCTTTTAATTCCACTGCCAATGTTCTAGCCCCAGTAACTGTCATTAACAACTGATTAGGGGCTGAGTACTATTGATTCTTGTCAGTAAATGGCACACATTAAAGAGAACCAAAGCTTGGCATTTGGAACTCAAACACATCCACAACAGCCACAGCTAACGCAGACATTATCTCGCTCCATCCTTTCACACACATAATGGAATATCTCCCACTGCACTGACGTCAAAGGGTCCCCTGTTCTCCCTTAAAGGAACAGTACGCTCTATTAATTTGCAGAGTGCCGTGGTAGCGGTACACAGAGAGAATGCATTAATAGATCATGTGCTCAGTACTTTGTTTTCCCTCCTGTTGCTTCTGCGGGCAGTCAGTGAAAGCTTCATCCCCATGTGCTTTTTGAGAATGGTCGACACACTATCCCTTAACAGCTGAGTCTTTTTTTAGCAAGGCCAAATGTTAAAAAACAGTAATATGGCATGAGGGTGGGACGGGTGACTCATATTGGGGTGGGGGTTGTGGTGAGTCCAGAATCTCTACATACAAAAATCACATGTTCAAATGTCTCTCCGTGTATCAGGTTTCATTCTGCACTAACAGCGCACTTGTCACATGATACACACATTATTTATGCAGTAAGATATTTATAAATGTCAAGGGAAACAATATGGATCTAATCCTATTCATAGGCTTTGGCCACAAATTGATGAAGTCCAGTTCAAACATCTTGCCACATCGATCTCCGTCCAGTACAGCATTCTGTTGGGATGTGTATTAGCACTATTGCGCTCACACAAATCCATGTAAAGTTTCGTTGCATAGTAGATTTCCGTTCCACAATTTCATGCAGCATTGAGTGCAATTCCCACACGCGCACACCGAGAACCATGTAATCTTGTTTGGACCCTATTAGAACCAGAATACCTATCGCATGCCAAAGAAGCAGGGGACCCTCAAGATGGCACCATAATAGGCCAGGGAGGGATTCCCAAACCGGCTCTGTGCTGACTCAGATACCAGCCTCCGAGTGACCTTTACACTTAACGGCAGGGTTAAAGGCCGATGACATAAAACTGGACATCTGAGACAAGCAGCAGCACCGGTGCTGAGGAGTGTTGCATGTGAGCATCAGAGAACATTTGGTGTGTTACTCTGCTAAAATATAGCTTAATGTTGAACCAGGAAACGTGCATCAGCACTGGAAAAATCTACCATTTGGACCAAATACAGTGTAATATAACTATATTCTTCCACTGCTGCAGTCTAGCTGCAATGAAATAACACACCTTTCTGATACTGTACTTTCCTTAAAGCTTGTTTGTCAATCTGGCTTGTGACAGATTTGATTAAATAGCAGGCATGTGACAGTGAGCAAACATTGTCACCAGGTCAAAGTCAAGTCTTAAATGTAATCTAATCGAATGTCACACACCCCGTTTGTATTTCTTATAAAGTAGGGCAAAGAAAAATGTGCAGGGTGTAGAAATACCCACCAAGACTTAGAGAACAAGTCTAAAATCCCCCGATAATACTCAAAATGTTTAATACTGCGCCTATAAAGAGATCTGTAATTATAACTGTGTGCAGTATGTTATTTCTTCTCCTGGTGACCATGCCCAGATACTCATATCCAAGCTGGACCATGTAATCTAAGAGGTCAGTCCTTTGACCCAACTGTCACAAATCTGGTTTCACAAAACCCAGACCAGCAGCTGCTCAGGTTACTTGATGAACGCGCGTGTGTGGAAGATTTAAGTAACCCGTTGGCAAAACTGGAATGTGTACGGAAAGGTGAATATCCCTGTAACATAACAATAAGATACAGATAATATATGTTGACATTATGTCTCCAAATGAATTCTAAATGTCGGGCGGAAGATAACAAATGTATTTAGAATACATGCAAAATTGAGAGCAAGGCATCATCAAATGTGGCCTATAGAACGTCTCGATAGTCAGCGCAGACAGAGGCAACACGTGGTGCTTATTTTGGCACATAAGGCACCACCTGTTGTGCCAAATCTTAAAGTTATTTAAAGTCAGATCCTTCAAACACACTCATTATCAACCCGGGGCACATGACACAGGCAAGCATTTGGAGAAGGTATCTATTTACACATGCCAGCACCGATGACTCCCTTGGTTTCCTCCTTCCTTATCTTTAAGTCAGCCAGAAGTGTAAACAGGAAACCACGCGGCAGTTGTCTTTTTTTTTTTAGATGTATTCAGTACTGTTAACACAGAATTAATAGGCATTTCCTGTCTCAATCAACTAGAGCTAGACTCGAGCATTTTGTCAGTGATGAGACACATTGGAAAAGCCACCTTACTCACGGCTCCAATTCTGCAAATGATAAAAACGCAATCAACAAAGTGTCCCCTTGCCTTTTCTGACCTTGTGACAAAGACACCGAGCTTTTCACAAGATACAGAATGTTAGTTCATCCATACAGCAGTGGACTCTCTGAACAAAGTGTAACTGCCTTTAAAAGATATCTGCTGCTGTGAACTTATTTGCTCTTCTTTGTCCTTTTCTGTCTTTTAGTTGAAGGAAAAATACTCATCTAACTCAACACAATGGCAGGTAATTAATATATCACGCAGGAGATTGATTGATGATGATTAATGATGCAACTGAGTTCAAATATAGCAGAAGCAGACTTGTTGTGTTCTCTTAAACTCTACTGCCCTCTTATGGTGGTTTCTGAGATTACAGTGGAGGTCTTGTATTTTAAATAAAAAATTTTATGAGAACTGCACATAGACATATTCCTTTTTAAAAAACCAACATTGTTATGATAATGCATTTAATTAATAACACAACATTATACAATTATAATAATTATTATAATTATATAACGATATAGCTGTACACATTATCATACTATATAGTTATTAAGAACATATCAAAAGTTTGTGGTTTCTTTTCATTTTTTACACTTTTGTTCGATATATAAAACTCATACTTTCCCTGTTCTCTGTGAACAGTTGTACCCGATTAAATAAAACAATCAGGCGACAACAGTTGCCATAGACACACTGTTTGAGTAATTGCACAAACCTAGACAAGCTAGCACAGTCCAAACAGGCTAGTGGAGCGGGCAACACTGTGTTGAAACTCAAAATGGGAAGTTTGTGTACTACTGATTCAACTGAAGGCCTTTCCTCCACATTTGACTGTCGAGATGGTTTGTTACAAAAATCTTTTACTAGTTTTTTTTTTGTTGTACTTTGCCATATCACATGTACGGACTCATCATTTTTGTTTGTGCCCCTTTCAGACAAAATTAAAGATGCTAAGATCATCTTTGTTGTGGGTGAGTACATTAAGGCGGAATTTCTGTCTCATTTAGCAACAAAACACATTTAAATACTGCTAAAAAAACAACAACATTCTCCCTTGTGCTATACCAATGCTTTTTGTCTTCTTCAGGTGGGCCTGGCTCTGGAAAGGGTACCCAGTGTGAGAAGGTAGTCGCAAAGTATGGCTACACCCACCTGTCATCCGGGGATCTGCTCCGCGCTGAGGTGTCTTCTGGCTCTGAGAGGGGCAAGCAGCTCCAGGCCATCATGCAGAAGGGAGAGCTGGTGCCCCTGGTAAGAGATATGATCTAATGTGACACTCCTGCATTACCTTCACACAGTTTATAATGTTCAGTTCTGTTGAAACTGTGCTCGAGAAGTGATTAGTCAACCTGATTTATGATCATTTTGGAGGATGTAGTTTGTGGTGCTGTTTAACTGCATTAAAGAGGTGCTTTTGTTATTTAGCCTACCCCCATTGGTATTAATGGGGAGACAGAATCTGTCAGTATAATAAACTAGCAACTGAGTGTATTTTCTATCAGAAGAGCCATATTATTGCGAAGGTCGATCATAATGCATTGGGTCTGTTTTCAGGACACGGTCTTGGACATGATTAAGGACGCCATGATCGCCAAGGCTGATGTGTCCAAGGGCTACCTTATTGATGGCTACCCCCGTGAGGTGAAGCAGGGCGAGGAGTTTGAGAAGAAGGTAGGGCCCAGCAGAGGGCACGAGGCTTTGTTCTATAATTCATCCGTGCAGAACAAAGGAAAACAACGAGCAAACTATATCTTTGATCCCAGATTGGCAAACCCTGCCTGCTGCTGTACGTTGACGCTAAAGGAGAGACCATGGTGAAGAGGCTCATGAAGCGCGGTGAGACCAGCGGCCGTGCTGATGACAATGAGGAGACCATCAAGAAGCGCCTGGACCTGTATTACAAAGCAACTGAGCCGGTCATCGCCTTCTACGAGAGCCGCGGCATCGTCAGGAAGGTGCATATGCCTGCTGCTGTATGACAGCCAAAATTGAATGTGAGATGTTTGCGGAATCTAACATGTATTTTATTGATCCTAGGTTGACTCTGAGCTCCCAGTGGATGAGGTCTTCAGCCAAGTCTCCAAGGCTATTGATGCACTGAAGTAAAACAACATAACTAGATGAGCTGTGTCTGGTTGTTGTTGTTTTATTTATTTTTTTATTTTATCAGTATAACTTTCACAAGGACATAACATGAACAACAACTAATTCAATACCCTAACCACTCTTCTTGGTTGTTAAAGATCAAAGATGCCTTAACCCGGCTCTTACTCTAGCAGTATAGGAATCTACAAATTCTAGGAATGAATCTGCTAAAAGCAGCATTGGAAAATCCATTTTATCTTTCTTCAAGTATTGATTCTGTTCTGTGCTAAACACGTATGTGGATGTATCCAAGAGACATCTCAAAGGGTACTACTGTATACAGGAGGTGTGGACCATCTCCTAACCTTTAAGGCAGCATGCTCACGCTCTGGGGCAAACCTGCACTTTACACAATCTTATTTCCCACTTTAACCATATAGAATCCAGAGTTTATGGGGAAATAATAGAGTCCTTTATGATTGTGCCATTCAACAATAGCAGAGATCACCCACTGTGGGCAAACTGTATACATGTACATTCACAGAACTGTCAAATTACTTTTCTCAACCACCATTGACATCATACATTATTTTCTATTAATCCATTTATAACTATATTTAAAGCACAGAAATCTATATTTTTTTTCATCAAGATGCACACATGTAACATGGTGGTGTATAAAGTGGTATATGTAAAAAAGAAGAAAATAAAGAAAAATGAAAGTATATGGAAAAGCAATGATATTTGAATTAGTTTATTAGCTGCAACCGTGTTCGTAAAAGATGCAATTTCCAATGACATGCAATCTATATTCCTACACTATTTGACTGTAGGCAGGCTGAAAGTATGAGTAATCCTGGACAAACACGTACACAAACAGACACATCATGGCTGAAAAGGAAAAAAAGCGTTGCTATTTAGACAACATGGTCAAGGTGCTGCAGAATGTAGACACAACAGGATGCCGGACACGCTGCTACAGCCACAGTTCACTCCTGTTATTATAACTTTTCCTTTGAGCCCATGATGACCAACATGTCTTCCTTTACCTATCACCTTCCTCACACACACACACACACACACACACACACACTTCCAGCTGGCCAAGCAAACACTGCAACAGGTATCCGGCTTATCCCCAAAGGAGAGCTCTGATCATGGCTGCGCTGTGGGGATGAGGAAGAGGAAGACGGCTTCTGAAGGGGGACAGGATGTGTCCATCGGAAAGTCAATCAAGAAAAGGCGTCTGTGAGCACTTTCATAAAGCGATCGAGGATGCTGCTCGAATGCTAGGAATGCAGCTTTTACCTAATAAAGGTACAAAACAAAGGGGGAAGAAAGGAGATGGCGGTCACGTAGCAGAGAGAAAAAGAAAGAGACACATGTCTGCGAATGTGGGGGTGAGAGGAAAACCATGAGTCGACGTGCCAGAACATGAGAGCATTCAAGACACGAGGCAGACAGCACTGGGCTACACCATTTTCAATTTGGTATAGAATTCTCATCTCAAATTGAATACCCATCTCATTAAATCAAAATAAAGCAATGCAAAGGAATAATATAGGACCAATGAAGGATCGGGACAATATTACAATTTTTAGATCTTTCCAAAATAGTCGATGATCAATGCATTCACTTTTTGTAAAGGAAAAAACGACCAGATGTCTAAATTATATAGGACCCATGTGGTAGATAGGTGTCGACAAAATAATACATTTTTCATCTACCTTCAGAGTTAATGGTTAAATCTTTGAAAAATTAACCTGAAAAAATATGGAATATATAGAATTGTGTGCACTTCCCGCAGAGTCTGCCATAATTACTGTGGCACGAAGCAGCTAAAAACAATCAAAACATGTTGTACGGTTACACAATACACAATATATGCATGCATACAGGATGCTTTTGTTTCTGCTGTAAAAGGAGTGTGCCAAAATGTAAATACAATTAAATAAATGGACATCTACGTGAGTAAGAAAGGCTGGTAGGCTAAATGTAACCTGGTTACGCAGTATCTCATGGGAATCATCGTGGGCTACCAGTGGGTGATTCACGGGGACATTCATAGCTTGAAACATGGCCGTCTTGCTGTGAAAATAATCCCTTTTTAGACCGTCACAGGACAATTACATGCAGCCTTGTGGCTCTAATGTAAAATGAACCAGGATCGGTCACTTAACGGAATGCTAGCTGCTTTTAGTTTTATGCAAAGATGGCATGTTTCTCAGGCCCTGTCAATTAGCTGCCTTGTGACAATGTAAGTGTAAGTTACTTTGTAACGGCTGACAGGCCTCTGTTCATCCAGGTTCAGTCTCGGATATTACCGCTGCAAGTGAATGCGTCAGATCACCCCCCCTTGGAGGACGATAAGGAAACGAGTAAGCTGGCACATACACTTTATTCTCCCCCCCCCCCCCCCCTCCCTCTGCTATAGACTGCGGAGGGCTGGCTGGCTGGCTGGCTGGCTGGCACCACAGAGACCCAGTGGCACCGTGCGGGAACCAACGTCAACCTGCGATGAAAGACGATGGCCGATTGTTTCCTGTTATTGAAACACTACTCATGGGTGGGGGTGGAGAGTCGAGGGTAGGCTCCAATAAAAAAAGAGGAAGCCAAGTGAAAGAGAGTGCTACTGTAGAAGTGTTAGCCTCAGATGTGATGAAGTACCTTGAATACCATGAATGAATGCCAGCCGTGACATATGCCTCAGCAACTTAATACATGTCAAGTCAACTATTAGAGGATTGCGATCATTTGTAACACGGAGTAAAAATGTGTCTCTACTTAGTGTAGTTTCCCATGTGCATTTCTTTGTTCGTGCTGCCGAAAGGAATGAGGTCAAGGCAAGTTCACAGAGTCAATAAGCAGAATGTCAAGTAGTCTCAGAAAACTCTATGTACAGTGTAACTGTTGCAATGCACGATGGGATTGTAGCACTCTTACATGTAAATTAGTCCAATTAGTCGTTAAGCACTCAATGATGTGCAATCGTGGATTAACTAGATTAGGCCTGTTGAGCGTCTACAGTTCGAGTGCCCATTGAGATCAATTTAAAACGAGTGTGGCAGATGTATTCGTCTTTCCAGTATCCTGTACATGTGAATTGTTTGCTAAAATTGAGCAGTTTAGTGCTTAATTAAAGTGGGTGTTATTACACCGGCGACCTTCTTAAATATCTGCTACAAAAGAAATACTAGATTTGTTCGTTAGGTTACACATGTGCTGGTTGGCGATGCCAATAAAGAGTTTGGATTAGAGCCACGCCACTTGTTGTGACAACGCTTTACATTACTTTGAACCTTCGTGATTTACCATACTTCACTGATTCCATAACAAGCTGTTTTTGTTTTGTCTTGCAGCTGCACTTGGTTCCTGCTTCTTCCTGAATCACAAATTCCATACGTAGTAAAGGAGACTTCAAACACTCCTTTCAACTTTTTTTTTTGCCCTTCAAATATCAGGATTAGGAACAAATTGAACTGAAAACAACCTGACTTTCTTTTCTTTTTTTTTTTTTTTACTGAATATAGAATGGAAGTTGATGGAGAGAGAAAGCTTGGTGCCAGCATTGCTGTTAATAAGTACAACACATGACACACACATGTGGAGCAAAATTAGAGAGAGAGAGAGAGAGAGAGAGAGGGGAGAAACAGAGTTGCTGTTTGATAAATTTGCTTTGTTACAGCAGTTTTGTTATTATTCTAAATGCTTTTGTGGCATTGTTGAAGTGTAGTCCATACGTTTGTTTTTCTTCTCTCTTGCTCCTTGTTTCTGCCAATAGACTTTGTGTGGAGAGTTGATTTTACGGGATGATGACTCCTCGGAGTCTGTTCAGTGCAGAAAGGATGTTATGTCTACTCTTTGTTCCACTCAATTTTTCCTCACAAAGTACTAGTGGTGTGTGGTACTGTATATCAAATGCTGTTCCTTCAAAGGACAGTTTTGCATGTTCTCATTTTTTAATCAGGATAAATCAACCAATAGTAAATATATGGATACAACATATGATGCGAAACAAAAATTCTAACACAGATTTTTAAATCTCCTAGTGCCCCCGAGGAAGGGTTGTTCGGCAGATTGTTCAGTACACATACCATTTACATCTAGTGAGTTCAAAGTAAATACACTAATCTCAACACACCCACGGTGCACCCACACAGGTGTTTTCACTTATTCGGGGTGATTGGGCCTCCTCTCCACACAACTTCAACCGTGGGAGAGGTCTAATCGGAATAACTGAAAACACCTGTGTGAGTGTGAAAGGTCTTATATGAAAGACATGTTAACGGTTCCATAAGGGCTTCATCGTTGCAGACTCAAATGCAAAAATATCATGAGTTTAACACTGTTTGGATCTCTGGGAAGTGTGAGTCAAAACAATAAGGCAACTGTTTATAGGTGCCACTCTTTCAGATTGATATTAAGGCAACACTTTGTGTGTTGCCCAATAGGACACAAAGAGGTGTTAAATATAATTTTGTTAAGTGATTGACAACAGATAGTCAAACATAACACAGAAATACTGTAGACAGTGTTTCTGTGAAAACAAAAGGCAACTATAGCATATCTAAATAAAGACTGTAGCTGAAGAAAAAAGGAACCGAGGCTAATAATAAAATGCAGTGCTGCAAAATCACAATAATAACTTTAAGATTTAGACCTATGTTTAATATATTCTGGGCTGACCAGATAAGACAATGCTATGACAGGGGCAGCAGCACTAATGTTACAAGGAAAAAAAAAAGGGCCTCCTCTCCACACAACTTCAACCGTGGGAGAGGTCTAATCAGAATATCTGAAAACACCTGTGTGAGTGTGAAAGGTCTTATATGAAAGACATGTTAACGGTTCCATAAGGGCTTCATCGTTGCAGACTCAAATGCAAAAATATCATGAGTTTAACACTTTACAGTATGTAACTAAAACAGGTATTTGTATCCGTGAGAACATCTCTTTTACAGTGTGCATTGCTTTTTTTTATTGTGTTTTATTAGCTGTTTTTGTGTTCACCACCTAGCCTGACCACTACAGTATTGCACTTTACATGTCAAATTTGGGCATTTCCTCTCACTACAGGTAAAAGGAATATAATAAAAACATCTGTGACAACAATGTTAGGATATTACTAATAGTGACTTATGTTCTGTTGGAAACCATTTGATACCAAATTGAAATGTTATGACTCATGAAGTGTTTCTGAAAAATGAATGTCCTTTTGTGGTCAAATTGTATCCACCCTAAAAATCCTAATGTTGGTCCACTTTGGACCAACAAACAATTTGCCACGTAAGAATGTATTCAGTGAAAATCAGAAAGAATATTAATTTCATCTGTCATCATCATCATCATTCTGTAGCTCAATTTTGGCTTTAAAGGGACAGTTGGGATCTCTTAAAGCGGGGTTGTATGAGGTACTCCATTGTCAGTGTGTTGTCTACAGTAGATGGCTGTCAGTACGCCGCTGATTTGGAAAAGCACTACAGCTAGAAGACGCTCTCAGCTGACATTGCCCCCCGACCGACTGTTTCGCCGTGGAAGCATAATGCCCCCCTGCAGGTGAACAATGTTCCCTCAATCAGCACTGCTGCCATTGTTTGCACTGTTAGCACCGATAACGGCAAGCCACCAGCTCAGCCGTTGCAATGTTGAGAGCTATGTGGAGATATACTCTGAATTTCAAATTTAGCCCATTTTAAAGTAATAACCTCAAAGATGTTTATTTAAATAAGTGTCTGAAAAGTCCCTATCTATTGCAGAATGAGGTAACACAATGGGCATTGAGCCTATATGGCCCACTGATGAAAGACATTTTGCATTTACAGTATTACAAACTGGGTGCCTGTGGCGACATACTGGGAAAAATCACAGGCGGTGCACACTGTTTGGATCTCTGGGAAGTGTGAGTCAAAACAATAAGGCAACTGTTTATAGGTGCCACTCTTTCAGATTGATATTAAGGCAGCACTTTGTGTGGACACAAAGAGGTGTTAAATATAATTTTGTTAAGTGATTGACAACAGATAGTCAAACATAACACAGAAATACTGTAGACAGTGTTTCTGTGAAAACAAAAGGCAACTATAGCATATCTAAATAAAGACTGTAGCTGAAGAAAAAAGGAACCGAGGCTAATAATAAAATGCAGTGCTGCAAAATCACAATAATAACTTTAAGATTTAGACCTATGTTTAATATATTCTGGGCTGACCAGATAAGGCAATGCTATGACAGGGGCAGCAGCACTAATGTTACAAGAAAAAAAAAAAAAAAAAAAAAAAAGTCCGGTGGGAGGGGTACAAAAGTAAATCTGCACCGCCCAGGCAGCTCAAAGTTTGGAAAGTCCTGACATCGTTACAGCGGCCACATCCTCGCCCGTGGATTATAAAGCCTACTTTATTCAAGAGAGCCACCCGACCTGAGAAGTAAGTTTGGAGGTTCGTGACTTTGTTTTAAGTCTGCCTTATTTCCACAGGGATGTGTGGTCCATTTTATTTCCGTGGTAGCCTAGAGGGCAGTAATGTAGCCAAGCTCTTTCCTTAATCCTCGACCAGTCCGTGTTCTGTCTGTTTTGCGATGATTAAATAACGAACTGCTTAGTATTAGATATTTGTGAAAACAAGGAGTTATGGTCAAAATGTCGATACTCTTATAAGGGATCTACTTTCATATCACTGTTTTGCCTCATTAATTCCATCCTTAGCAGTTTATAAGTGTTTATTGGTGGACTCTTTTTTTTTGCTTTTGTTTCACCAGTTCAGCCTGTTTATGGATTTGTAAAGTACACTTTTAGTGATTATGCCGCTAGTCAAAGACAGTTCTCTCCTGCAGTAAGAAGTGCGGGGGAATAACGCGACTGTTTTCATTTGCAAGCGCATAAACAGTTTACACAGGCTCTTCCTTTCCCTCTATATGAATCATATAACAAGAGCAGTCTCCTCCTTATCTGATCTCGGCATTGTGATATTATTTAAAGAAAGCGATGCCGTAGTGCTTCCTGCAACAGTGGGCCAGAAGTTAGTGACCACCAGATAACCCTTGGGTTCAGACCCTCATTGTGCACCAGGAAGGCGAAAAAGAATTATTGTGGGATTGTCTCAGGAGGAAAATCCTATCCTGTCATCTCACTGGAGGAATTTCAAACATTTAAGCAACACTTCCTCCACTGTCAGTGTTTAATAGGTTGTATGAATGACCGATGCCCTGTGTGCTCTCAATTACTTTGTTGCATGACATGAATATATGTTTATTGATGATAAAACTGCACTTTTTATATTCATGTTCAATACTTTTGCCCACATGTGTGGCTGATATGGGGTATATGTGTTGGATAACAGGAGATAGATGTGCTTACACTACTTGTTTCACATTGTATGCTGAGTAAGAAAGTGACATAAGATTGGCAGCTGGTCACATCCGTGTCAACCATCATATCTCCTCATTGAATTCCGGCCTCTTTTTTTTTTTTTTTTTTTTGCCTTTTAAAGACTGGAGTTGTCTGTTCTTCCACAGTCACTGCTGCTCTGCCACTAGACGAGGACTCTTCAGCCTCTGCCCGAGAAGCTTCACACCCCAGAGACCCCAGACTCCGCTTCTACCGGCACCTCGAACGTAAAACTTAACAGAGATGGAAGGTCACGTGGTGCGGTTTGCACTTCTTCTGTGCATCACGGCTGCAGCCTCTGGTAAGTGTACCAGCTGATTTTCAATCAGCGTTTTCAGCATTTGGATCTTATGTCACTGGGTTATAAAACGTGCATTTATTGAAAAGGGCATAACCTCAGACAACAGACCACAGGTCGCTGGGTTTAGTGGCTATTGAGCCTCCGGGGCATATTTCTGTCCACCCAAAGTTCAAAGGCAGATATTAATCTTGTCCCATCCTCTGTTCTTCCATAATTTCACACTGAAGACTATTATTTCGTCTTTTTTTAACTTAATAAATCAGGATTTTACTACCGATCTGTAGAGAGAGGTTATGTGCAAAATAGTTGTTGTGAAGTCTTTTGGCTTGAATGATGGTTCATCCTTACAGCTCAGAGATTATATAGTGCACAATATTTTTGATAGAGTAGGGAAATAAATCCGATGATACTCGGACTATTGAACCTCTGATTCATCTTGGGGAGCAATTGTTTGTGTAGGTTTTAGTGATGAAGAATATGTTATTGAAAGACGGCCCGGGCACAAGGCACAAGGAAACATGTGGGGAGCTTACACGTTTCATATGATCCTCCTCTGCTGGCCCCCCCTCTAACACTCCCTCCACGGGTTGCCTGTGGCTATCCATATCGAATTCAAACCTGTAATCCCTATAAAGTGGCAAAGAGATCTGAAACTATCCCCGTGCCCTCAGGCCATAATCCAGCCTCACACTGTTAACGGTGCTCTGCACTGCAGCCTCGGGGTGTTTGGGTCTCACTTCCCTGCAGGAATCTGGCATCTGGGGTGGTCACAAGGATTCAATAAATAAAACAATGCTCATTAATGTATTTTATTACTACCTTTTTGTGCAAATATCTTCAATATATACATGTAATGTATGGTATATAAAGTTTTTAGTTAAACATTTTAAATACATTTTTTTTTCTAGGTAGAAGAGATTAACTGGTCTTTTCAACCCTATACATCTTATGCTATATAGTTTTAGACAAACTGCACCACTATCTGAGAGTGACAATTATGGAAAAAGTATCAATAAAGATGTACACACTGTTCTCAGCAGCTTTTTTTATTTTGAATGTATAGAAAAAAGATTCCCTCACACTCTAAATGCCATAAAAGAAAGCACAATGCACACCGCTGTTATGTAGTAGCTTTGACATGGACTGTCAGCAAAATAAGGTTGTCCGCATTCATTTTCCGATGATGCACTTCAAGCTGGCACAAACACTTCACTGCCAAATAACCTTTTTTTCACACCCTGCCTCTATAAACTAAAATAATAAACTGGCATTTCCAACTTACTTTTAAATGAGGCAAAATTGGCCCTGGCAGGCATACATCACTGTTATGATCGTGTGCCAGAAAAAACATGCCTGTCCGCTAAATCCTTCTTCAGTGCTGACCTACTGTATGTCAAATCACAATATTGCCACAAGTGTTAAACACCCCCTCAGCATGGGGTGCTAATGGCAGGGATACAGAGGTATACTTTTGGCCAACTGGTAGAGCTGCGGAGAGTTGACCTCCATGAAGCTTTCCACCGCAGGGGATCAGTCTCACACTGTCTGCTGGTGGAGTCTTCAAGGAGATGTTCAGCTTAGCCTTAATTGCCTGCGACAAATAGACCTGAAATTATTTTCTTTATTTCTTGAAAGAGGTTCCAAGGATTTTTCCCTTTCTTCCTCTTCTTTTCATTTTTTTTCCCCGGCAACATCATCTTTAGAAGAAGACCCAGACACTGTTCTCAGACAGCAGTGTCCTCTGACCCTGTGCACTGAATGTTGAAGCGTTAATCAAAACATTGCTGTGACATGTACAAATTCCTCTCTCTCTCAGGCATTGTGTATTTGTCATTATATAGTTCAGTATTGTCACATTAATTTGTAATTTTCTCTGACATTGTCTCCTGGGCTTAGTGCTATTGTTGTTGTTGAACAAATGACGCACAAACATCAGTTGTGACTCACTACGGCCAAGAGTACACTCCATACGAAATTAAATGTGCACGCTCCCAGACTGTGTACGGTGCTGTGAAAATTCACTGAGATTTGAGGTTTATTTGTTTAACAGCATCCTCGCCAGTTGCGAATCAGTGTGGGAGCAGACATGATGTGAAAGTGTTTTTTTTTTTTTAAGAAGAAGAAGTCAACACAGAAAAAGTAAATCAAAAAATAGCCTGCAGCCTGCAACAAATCCCATGTCTCTCTTGGCCAGTTGCAGGCAATGAATGGTATGGTGTCTTACTTGAGCTTTAGCTTTGTTTTCTTCTGTCAGCTCCTTGATATCGGGCTTATTAAATGCTTTTGTGATGTACTGAAGCACGGTTTGAATGTACAGCATGCTACTGCGCTCACAATTTAAGAAACCTGAACACTTATCTACTTCATCTGTTAATATCCTAGGTACATAACATGTATGTGTATATTTATATAAATAAATACCTTGCCAAGGGACCAAGTCTGAGACTTGCATACTTATCCGCTTCATTTCCTGGAACTGGAACCTTGAGCCCGCTGCCTTGTCTTCTGCTGTCATGCATTTATTTATTTATTTGGAGAGATGTAGTATCATGACTGGCCAATTGATGAGGGAATTGGTGTTGTGCAGTTTAAACACTATCAGATCACTTGGCAATAGTTTTATAGACTTTTTGCTTAATTTGAAATGTTCTGGGGTCCATTGTTGAGTTGTTCTAATATCAGCCAGTGGACTTATCGGTACTGTTGCAGCAGCCCTAGATAAATTATCTTCCAGATAATCTGACCAATTTTGCAAAATGTAAAGACTCGAGACTTGATGGAAATTGCTGGATGATTCACAGCCTTCGCCAGCGATTATCGGAGTAAAACTGCGGTTATGTGATTAAGTCCACCAGATCAACTTCTCCGACACTTCTTCCGACACTCATTTTCTGTCTGCCTATCTAAAAGCGCAGGCAAAAGAACCCAGACGCAGCTCTTAATTCTACCCTGGAATTTGACATGAGATCCTGGTTTTCATCAGCTCTGGATTATTTATAAAATCGCCCACTGCCTATTTCTTTTAAACCTAGAAAAGCTCATCCTTGCTTTCACCTTACACCTTGATTATTAAAATCCCTGATGTGCTGGGATCAGTCGGGCCTCTCTTTCTTGTCTACAGCTCATCCATAATCTCTGGACAGGCGCCAATAAAACAGACGACATCACAGCAGTCTTAGTTTCACTACACTGCGTCCCTGTGAGGTTAATTGTGTTAAAAATGTAGCTGTTTGTTTTGAAGTTCCTACATGGTCCAGCCTACGGGTTTATCTCTGAGTGCCTATGGTACCACAATTCGTCTAAATCCCTTTAGTCATTTAACTGTGGTATTTGTTTGTGGCAAGATCATACTTTTCCTTATGGATGTGATAACATCTGCCTCAGACAGGACAATGTACATCATTTTTACACACCTCTCAGAGGGTTACTGCTGGAATTTAATATTTGTCATGCATAAAGTTGGGGGATAGATTAAAAAAGGGAGCACAGGCCGAGATAATCCGACTTCTAGTTGGTTTTATGGTGCAACCTCCAATGCCGCTCCAAAAACAAAAGCGCTCTATTTCTCCGTCTTCTCATGTTGGACCGAAGGGAGACACAACACTACGGTGACTCACTATTGCCTCTAGAGGTACAAGTGATATTGCAAGACTGGACGGGCCGAGGCTAGCTGGTCTGCACGCTCATTTCAGTAGATATCTCTGCAACACAATAGCCATCTTTGACATAATGTAAATACTGTTACCACTTCGCATTCTGTTGATTTTTTTTCTCTTTTTTTTTATGTTTTAAACAAAAATTCTGGTCATATCTTACAGTACATATTGCACCTTTTTTTTAAAGAACATCAAGAAGTGGAAGTTCTGAGATTCTGTCTGGCCTAGCTGCTTATTACATGGGAGTTAGTTGTATTTTTAGAATTGCAAGGACAATAACAGCTACCACTTAAGCTGCCTGTAGCAGTTTGACACAAACAATTATCTATGCATCTGACTGAAGTCTTTGTATTTTGTGATTTTATCCACTGTGTGCCCGGCGTTTCCTGGTAGGGAAGTAGTGTTGAACATGCCCCTTTCTGCAACAACTTTCCCAGCGGGAGCCAGGCATCGTGACGTTAACTACCAGACCTCCTGCTGCATTTCTGCCTACCCCAGAGTCTCCCTCCACGGGCTAAAGGAAAAGCACAAAAGTGATTAGCGAACCGCTGGAGAAGGAGGGAGGGCCGTCTGAAAATGAATCTTAAAGAGAGCGAGACAGACAGACCGAGATAACATAATTCATAAAGACTGATTCATGGAGACAGTAAGGGAGTGGGGGGGTCACATTTCTGTGACTGTCAAAGAGCAGATAAGTGGTTCAGAGGAAAGATGTGGGGAAAGAAAAGTAAGTAGCTAGGGGATTAAAAAAAAAACACAGATAGGAAAAAGGACAAGACGGAGATAAAGACCGGGAGATATGGAGACCCAGTTAAAAGATAAGTTAGAAAAAGTGAGGATAAAAGACTTAAGTTCAACAAAAGATGTCGAAAAATACTGAACAAACAACGCATGTGTTAGTTGACAGAAATGAAGTGTGTTGGATTTAAAAAAAAAAAACTGATGACAAAAGTTTCTCAGAAGGCAGGCAATACTGGAATAGGCTTAAAGAAAAAAGGAAAAAAAGTCATGTTAAATATGGCGTTGAAAGTCAAAACAGTCCACTTCCCCCGTTTTACTGTAGTGAGCCAGCTCTGCCTGCCGTCAGACTGGGTGGCAGGGAGACGCGACCACTTGTCGCTGCCTCTAGACCGATTTCAATCTCCTCGAATGTTATGCCCCTCCCAAATAACAATCCACTTCTGACTGCCGAGCTTTTCCTCTGTTTGAAAATGCAGCGAAGGAGAGCCTCACTAACGCTATGTTCCTCTTTGCTGTTCGTTCCCGCAGGCTTTTCACCAGCTAACACTTGACTGTTACTGCAAGATGGCTCTAGCATGCAATGTGGCATATAAGTAATGATATTTGTGGGATTAAAAAAAAACAACTAAACACAATTAAAAGGCATTTCATGTATTAGGGACAATATGGATGATAAATTATACTCTTAAAATAAAATCCTTTTTTACTGTATATAGTGTCTGGTCTTAACAGCTACTTTCTGTTACAGGACTGGATCCCTCTTATTCTAAATGGCACTCCAGCATTGCTTTAATAGTCATGCCTGCTTTTACATCATTTAAGTAACGGAAAGAGTTTAGTGTGAATGAGGAGGTTAGAAATCTCTGCTCATCATTATAGCTCTTTAAGGCTTTTTGCTGTGTTACTGTGTGACTACAAGGTCTCGCGCCCCCCTGGCCCGACGATTTTCCTTATGCAGTTGCACGAGCACTGAATGGCTCATTAGTGGCGGGCGAGATAAACGCCTCGTCAGCATGGCGACCACTTGTTCATATCAACATGCCTGCTGTCTGTCCAGATAAGGCATGGCATAATGTACTCTTATCGCTAGGTCTGTCTACCCATGGTCAGTCCTGGGGTCCTGCACAAACGCAGGAAATGTACCTGGATAGAAAACTCTTGGTGGCTCAGCTGTCTCACCTCTCACTAACAGTCGAAGTTGGGAAGGCTTCCGATGTCGGGGAGGGGCGGGGGGGGGGGGAGAGATAGCATTTTTCATCTTATGTCTTCATTTCTTTCAAACTTTATTCACCAGTGACTTTCATTAATGAGGGTACTGTTACGCTGGGCAGAATCAGCCCCTTAATCGGTTCCTGAATCGCTATGAACAAAATGTTCTCAGCTAAAATGTCAGCTCAAATGCTTCATGTCATGTTTTAGCACAAATGAAGGGCCTTTGCCTTTAACCTTTTCTTTTGGCCTAAAGGAAATTCTGACAACACCCCAAAATAGCATTTTAGAGCATGCTCATCCAATTTTGTTGAACTAAGTAGGCCTACGTGGCATTTTTTCGTTAGAAAGTATACTATATTTCTGCAGACCCTAAAGTGGTCAGCACTGTCCAATGTGTTGTATAACCTCTTGATTCAAGCACTGGGTGGGTAGTTTTCCTGTTGATTCAGGTGCCACACCGGTCAATCTGTATTTAGAGAGCTTGTGTGTGTGTGTGTGTGTGTGTGCTGTGATAGGAGAATCCTCACTGGATTTGGACATTTGCTCATATTTCTGCAATATGTCAGAAAGCAGACTATGTGACTCAAAGCAAAAGCCTCGAGACATCTGACAGATTATTTTAATCTGCTCCATATACTATAACTACAACAAATCTTACAGTCAAACTCTGGATACTTAATCTTTTCACAGACGCCGGAGGGAATAAAGTTACACTTGTTTAACAACTCTCCCCAGTTCAGACACTTCCATTAGTTATATAGTGGAAATTATATCATAAACTTGAAGCGGTCTCAGAGCTCGCTTAGATAATTCAAGACCTTTATGTTCTTTGAGGCCCAATAGCATTTGTGTGACCAAAATATTAAAAGTACAAAAGAAATGGGCTTCTCTGACGTTAACAAACTTTAACATCAGAAAAACAATATTTGGTTATTGTTTACCCTGGGACCATGGATTGTACTTTTAACTTCCCTCACTTTCAATATGTTTAAAAAAAAATAACAGAGCCTTCATTACTATGCCACCCTCGTATCGGAAAGCATTAATATTTTCTGGCAAAAATCAGTCAAGAATAACGAGCTAATCTCTGTTGGTTCTCCACGAAGCATATGTTGTGCAAAGCTACATCAATCTTGAATGATTGGGGGCAACCACTGTGCAATGAATCTCCAAAGCTTCAATCTGCTCTGGTTGCACGCAGTTAGCATGAAACTTGCTAAATTAGTCTGTCTATCCACCAATTAACACTTGGATGATTAATTGTGTTTTGCTAGTGCTCTTTCAGTGTATGGGGGGGGGGGGGTGTAACTATATAAGTGAATGTAAAAGACGTGCTCTTCCCAGTAACTGATGGTGTCTGGAATATAACAGATCACCTGAGAGTATATTGGAGAATCAACATCAAAATGATGGCATATGCTTAATGTCCGCAGCTGCTGCATGCTTAGAATAACCACAATCCAGACCATCAGATTCATCTGCATCAAAGAATAAGGAATGCCTAATTACGGGCAGCAGACAGGGCTTTGAGTGAGTGAGTGAACAACGGAGGAAGTGAGCCATAGACCTTCCATACGCCACTGTTGGACTTGTTGTTCCGCTGGCTTCCGACAACGACGAGACAACGGACGAATGGCTCCCAGAGGTGTAAACAGAGCTAGTGTGAAGACAGGCTGTCTCCAGACCCGCTATCACATCCTCCAGCAAACATTGGACGGAGGGACTTGGCACACACAAAAAGTATTTTGCCATTATACTGACGAGACTAATCAGCACATTTTTTCGGGATTGAATTTCAGGACTTATGAGAGAGATGAGATGGTCAGGAAGCGTGTGTGTGTGTCGTATGGAGTGTGTAATGTGTAGTATGCAGGGGTGAGAGGCCAGGGGACAGTGCAGGCCCCTGCAGAGCACTGATAAGGGGTTGTTTACCTTCCTGTGGATGGTCAGGCCTCGATCAGCAGTTGCGGAAACGTCGGGACAATAGGTGTGTGTGTGTGTGTGTGTGTGTGTGGCCTTGAAGCTCTCCTTTCCCTCTCCGACAAACTCTGATAGGACCGCTGACCCCTCCCTCCCCCTTCCCCATCACAACTGACCCTGGACACAAACAGTTTACCCTACCCCGAGGGACCAAGGGAGACAGTTCGTCTTGACGTTGTCTGCTGTCAGGGTAACACCCCCCCCCCCCCCCCCCCAGCCGTGCACTGTAGCCTCAAGTACTATTAGTCCCCCATCTAAACTCTCAAGTAGCTGGTGCTCTTTTACACAGTGACTTACAATCAGGGAAGGCATAATAGACGGGGCATGAAATCAAGTCTGTCTGCTTGCTTGCCCGAGGTAAGTGAAAAGCCAGCTTGTTATTGGGCCGCAGGTACTCAATCCCTTGAATCTAAATCAACATTTAGTTGTGATAAAAATTCAAGGCCTCGCCACTGCCTGTCAGTACTCTTCAATGTCGGCACAGCACGGCTGCTCAAAGTTGATGCAACAGTGTTACACACAGGCAGGCAGAGCTTTAATTTAACAGGCAGAAGTAGCTAGTGAACGGAAACAACACTGGCAGTAGCACAAACAACGAGCCATTTCCACCAAATACACAATTTTTAAGTCAATATAGAAAACATAACCTCAACAAATCTCAGCAAGAATCTGCTAGCTGACCATTTATCTGAATCCATTAAATCAAATGTCAAAAGACATTTGATTTTTCTTTTCAAGAAGAGACTTTCCTCTGGTTGTTACCTTGATTATCATAGTTCTATTATTTCTAAATTAAGATAAGGTCAATTTTAAATGATACTGAACAGAAATTATAATCTAGATATACAGTCCCAGTGAAAAATGAAAAAAAAACGTTTTCATTTTTTTTTTTGCAGAAGTTAAGTCAGGCGCCACAGTGTGCCATTTCCAAGAAATGCAGTATGACCTCTCAATTATGTTTGTCACAATTTGTCATATACAAGTTGCTTGTATGGTGAAATAGTGTTCATGTAAATAAGTGCAGCGTTCTGTCATCGCAAATGCAAGTCCATTTACAATTTGCCACTCCACCCGTTGCCACTCTAGGTTTTTATACTTGCGTCTCTCCTCTTTCTGTCCTCTCGCAGTAAGAGAAAACACATTCCAGTTTGGTTGGATGGGTTGAAACAGATTGATTTTTTTTCTAATCAACATAATGTTAACATAGTGTGCAACAATGTGGTGAATGCTACCCCAAAGTTGTATTATGGCTGTCAGCATAATGTAATGCTTGTGGGCTGGAGCCGTGAGTGCACTGCTCACATACCCTGCAATGCCAGCATGTCAGTGAGTCATTGTGTTCCTCAAAAGTGTTTTTAAAGAAGTTTTACATACTAGCAAAGTGGTGTATGTGCTGCAATTAGCATGTCATGACAGTTGCTGTTGGGGACTTAAAGCGTTCGTGTTCAAACACTTCTGAGAAAAGGCAGAAGAAGATGAAGAAATACAGTTTAGGGCTACTTTGACACCTAATAATGATAAGTCAGCTCAAAGTCTCTTGGAGACTTAAAGCACACGTGGTGGTGTTGTTGGTCAGGCTAGCTGCAGGATAGCTGCAATCTATGAATCTTTCTAGTTGATCAAATGTTACGGCCATGTCAAGCTCAACTTGTCAGACTCGGCTCTCGACTGGACTCGATTGTATCTGTGCAAGCTCTACTTTGTGGGGCTTTACTCCTCATCCATAACAGCGGGTTCACAATGGACGCGGAAGCGCCGTGCCAAGTCAATTGTCGCGCAAGCAGTAGCCCGGCTTTTCACACCAGAAGCGCATTTCTCCACACCAGTCAACAAGCGTTTATTCTCCTCTGTTATTTTCTATAGAGCTAATCACTCACTCACTCTGTGTGCCTACTCATGTCGCTCGCACAAGTACGTGAAATGTATGTCATTTAAAAACCACAATCACAAACCGCAGTAACTATTTCTCTGAAAATGGTGGCGCTTCTACATTCAGTGTGAACCCGGCGTAAGTTTAAGACTCGGCTGCACTTCAGATTCTATACTGTGCACAGTTCACACTTCACAACGTATGTGTCTGAAGCACAATGTTAACTCGAACTGGGCTTACCTACAGCTAAAGCTGCCAGACTAAAGTTAAAACTGATGAAGTGAAACTGACAACGTACAGCAACCTGACGCAACGCAGCTTGTTGAGCTAAACTTAACAAAGTCAGCCGTCAGACTGATGGAAACGGAACAAGTTAATGTCAAGCTAATCCTGAGATGTCCCAAAATGGTCACGCTAGTGGTGCTGTCTTAATGGTACTATGCACAATTGAACACATGGAAAACGGATGTCGGTAATTTGTGAACTAGTCTCCTATCTTTTTCTGGAATGCTCTGGAGGTTAGGGAGCAGAGAGCAGTGAGGCCCTTGGGCATGGGAAGCTACTAGATGGGAGTTTTTGTTTGTCCTGCAAACTTTTATTCTATATTCGTGTTAGTTGTGGCTCCAGGGTGCTGCAGACGAACCAGGGGAATGCTGATGGTATTTTAAAGTACATCATATTGTAAGTTTATTCATCGCTCCCAGATATTGGCACATTCCAACAAAATGTGCTTTCTCCAAAGGCTGCTGCGCTATCAGCGAATTGGCCATCATCGATTTTGGCTGCACACTCGTTGCTCTTCATTTTATAAGCATTCGATCAGTTTGCTATGATAATGTTTCCAGTTAAATGTGTTTAATACACATTAAGTCTGTTAATTTGGCCATATAGTGTTATTGTTATGGTAATTGGCAGCAGTCTATTCTGGCAGACACATTCATTGATACCTATTTAATGGAATTTGCATCAAGAATTAACGCAAATTTAAGGTCAAATGTGATTATAAGCACTTTTCATGAAATTAGGCCATTTCCTGTCCTCCCTAATGCTCCCTAATGGTTTTCCACTCACATCTCCCCCTCATACCCAACATCTAAATGGAAATCATCAACATCCATAAACATGTCTTCTCATGGAATGGGAAACGGGGGGGACTGATATAAGTAGATGAAGAGGACAGGGAATGGAATGGTTCTTCTATACCTCATTTACCAGCAAACCGCTTAGCGAGGCCATTGGCATTTCCGGGGTCAAGAGGGCAAAATGAATGTTCTTCATATCCTATGGTGACTTGTAAAAAACGAGACCAGTGTCGCATGCATGTACGCACACACACTCACTCACGCGCACACAGCCTTACGCAGTCAGTGTGATTTATACCAAGACTGCTTGCTTGGGCGACAGTCATGGGCCGTTGACTCTGTCACAGCAGAACAAGAGTGAAATAACTTTATGGATGCGGATATTGAGCAACAGACATTAACACAGAGGGCCAGAATAACAGGAAATCAGCCTTGACCTCTAGGGTGAGAGGGGGGTGGCAAGGGATCATGGGATGGCTCTCCTTCTTGATTAGCTAAAAAGAAAAGCTGCAGTCCAAAGCTGAGCGGACTAAGAAAGTTGTTCCAGGAGTGATGCAGCCCCCCTAAAACCACGAATAGTGCCAAATGTGTACTTTATTTGAAAATGAAGAGCAGTGGTAGGATGTATTACTCCCCCAGAAAATAGGAGAAAAACAAGATTTTCATGGGACACAAACAAAAGGTGTATCATTTCCAAAATGTTCAACAATAAGAAGCCTCTCGGATCAGCTATTTCTAAAAATGACAGAATGTGATCAAATTAAAATGATATCTCATCAGCGGCTCTTTTCCAATCAGTGGCATTATGGGTCAGAGATGTCATGAGCAAATGAATGGATTGAACAAATGACTAAGAGTCTATAATACCAACCTCATTTCAATGTGGGTGAAACAAAAAAAACAGGAGACAGAGCTGAATATGTTACATGTTCTAGCTCCCTTTTGTTCTTGCTGTTTTTCCATTGCATTTATCACTTTCTATCCCATTTTATTTCTATCTCCGTCCGTTCTCCTCCACCGCTGGGGATGACATTGCCTCAACCAGGGTCTTTGATTAGCGCTGCTTCTAAATAAGGCACATCCTGTTGACCTTCCGAACGTTGCAATTTTCTTTTCACCCTTTTCCCCTCGATTCCCTTTTCTTTCTCATCTCACTTGCTTTACTCCTCGTCTCCTCTCTGAGGGATTGAGGCTTGCTGGGTTAGCAGACCAAATACATCATAAAAGTCAGTGGAGCGCTATGTCATGCAGCATTTGCTTACTAAATTAGTTGTATCCGTTATGATATATATATATATATCAGTCTTGCTCGCTTTTATGCTTCAGCGGGCAACTGTTTTGGGGGTGATTGAGGCATGCAGAGTCGATGCTCAGACATATATTGCTTGTATTCGTCTTACTGAAGATGTGCTTATCTAATGCTTAGGCGCAGGACAGAGTAGTGCTGACTGATCCACTCCATCAGGAAGTTGGGTGGCTTTAAGGCCTTGTCCTGACGAGTAAATCCAAATTGGAGACTGTGTCAGCCATCGTGGTCGCCACCAAGACTACAATGCCACAGGACTCCCATAATGCCCCAACCAGACCATTCTATCTCTAATCCGCTAAAGGAGGGAGACAGGCCAGTAAAAAGACGAGTTGGAGAAGACATCTGAGCCCCTACGCTCTGTTCTCCACCGTTCTTCTAGAAGAAAGACGAAGTTTGCTGGAGTATATTTTGTACCTGCCTGATTGGGATAAGTTGGAGTGAGCGTGTGCACATGCATACTCACTTTACACACACAATAGAACACACACACACACATAGCACAGGTCAAACACCAGGCATTTATACCCACCCTCATCCATGACCGCACAGCCTCGGCTTGATTAATTCAGCCTCCAGAGACACGGATGCCCAGGTTAAACAGCAGGCTCATAGCGGAGAGCAGAGTGAGCAGGCTTGATGAATGACTGCAGACCGGTATCCTGACATGCCTGATAAACATGAACCGGCGGATTCGTTCTTAAACAATGTGGTCCTACCCACACATCCATACTCTGAGACCAGGGAAAAGCTTTCAGGATGACTAATAACAAATTTAGCCTCTTTCCGACAAGGAATCTGTTACATTGCTTCGTTCATCTATCTTTTAAATAGTGGTCTTGATTCATGTGCTGTTCGTGTCCAAATATGACAGGATTGTGCTGTGGATAGAGCCATAATCTCGCAACTTGGCATTTGACACACAGGACCGGATGATGCAGGAATTTGCGTGTTAATGTTGGAGGCAAGAGCTTATTTGGTGGAACCTGATTGAATGCTGCTGACACTGCTTAACCATTTGTATTTGATTTCTTTCAGCCTCAAGTCAGACGTGTGATCCAATGGCGGTTAATGACAACCCATGGATCTACGTGAGTGAGATTCGAATTGGCTGTTGGACCAGCTTCATCAGAGAGGACAAGGCAGAGGTCCACATCCTTAAGCTGAACTTTACCGCCACGGTAAGCATGTCAAGGTTATACAAATGAGGTGCTGAGTGCTAATTATATGAATGTAAAGAGGGGGAAAATCCGCTTGGCAGTGAGTGAAATCTTCGAGGCTATGCTAGTAGAATAGCAATGTTATAATGGGAAAAATCTGTAGACCAGATGACAATTGAAAAGCTTCACTGCAAGAGGACGTCAACATTTCAAAGGCTACACAAATCAACACCATAGCGATCTGTCAAGCTGACAACACAGCTGCCTTGTCATTGAAGTCCAATACCGTGGCCCCTCCTGGGTATGTTATCATCCACTAATGATCATCCTTTAGTGTGGACAGTCCAATTTGTCAAGTCCAGTCACACCTACAGTAAGAGGAAGAAGCATTGTGCCGGTCCAAAGCATTGCACACGTCCGTCATTGTTACAAATGCAAGTAGAATTCACAGGGATAAAAGTATAGGTGTAAATAGAAATAATAATGGCTGAATTCCATTTTTGCTTCTTTGGTCTCAGGATGATGGCATTGTGCATGCTTGTTCACCGTAACGCTGTCATGGTTAATGTTAGTGTTGTACGAACTAACCCTTTGGATAAATAAGCCCCAAAATGTTCTTCCCACACTATAAAATGTAAACACACACACACTCCATGTCCAAATGTTATCAGCCAAATAACTAACTAACCCTTAACGGATGCCAGACATGTCGGACAGATAGGGTTTCCCAACATGCTGCATTTTTTATTTATTTTTTACACTAAACAGACTTCAATAACAACCCGGCTCTGCATGTTTGACTGTGTGTTCAAAGAATTTTTTCTTTTTCAGTTAAATGATCGTACACCATGATTTCAGATGGTGTATTATGTCATTTTTCTTTACTTTTAGCTTTAGGGAATGACACCAGAAAGAAACTCGTGCAAACTTTTAATCTATACGTTGTTATTGCTGGGCCAGACTCCATTTTTCACTGTCCAACATCGTCGGTCAGCTCACATTAGTCATTTCTTTATCAGTGTGCTCTGTTTGTTTGCTTCTTCTGTTGGTTCTCCGAGTTCTTTATGTTGTACTTTCACATAACCTGTGTTTTTATTTTACACTCTGTTGGTCACGCTTTCTCATTTGGTGTGCGAGTATGAGAAGGGAAGCAGATGTGCTACAGTATGTGCAGGCAATACAATGCCTGCCTGAATCCATCACCTCTATAAAAATGAATAAAAGCACTCAAGGTCCTTTCCGTCAGTTGCTTTTAGGAAAGCTGTAGAGAATCCTGTCATAATTCTTCTCTTAAGGGACACCTTCACCAGTAAGATAGGCTGATTTATTCAGTATAAGTGCAGATTTTTTTTTTTTCTGAATTGATTTTTTTGGGGATCTTACGATTGAGGATACAAAGTTTTTAGTTTTCATGTTACACAACGGCCCATTAATATAATTATCTTATCAATGTAGCTAGTTAGCCTCACAGATGCCTGTAACAGATATGTTTCCCTACTTAGTGTTGTTTTATAGGTGTGCTTAACATTGTGCAAGAAGAAAACAGTCTTTGCCTCAGTGACCGGGTTATTGGCATAAATGTTGCTGAACTATTTTGGCAAGTATTTAGTCCCATTTAATGGACTGCAGTGTTGCAGCATATTCAACGTACTGGAAATCAGAACAAAAAGCTGTTTGATGACTAAACAGATTTAAAGCATAATAGGAGGGAAATAATTCCCCGTCTCCTCAATAGGCCCGAAGAGTAAAACCAGACAAATCATGTTGTGTGGGCGAGTAAGAAAAGTCAAATTTCATTGCAAAAAGTAGTTGGTTTGTACAAATGATGCTGCAATTTGTCTTAAAATAGTATGAATTCATGTGGCGTTTGTGGGAGCTCACAAAAGGAATTTGGCTCGGGATCTGTGTGACGTGCAATGGATGTTTCGCAGAGTTTGCATATCTCTTGTGGGACTATGAGTTTTTTTCAAATGAAAGAAGAAAGTGGACACAAGATCTACTAACACAGACCCCTTATCTGCTCTCGACTGCCTGTTTAGAACAGATTCTTTTTGTAAACACGGAGGATGGCGGACGTCTTCATCTCTTGCCAAACTGTCCAGTCAGATGGGAGGTTTGCTCTTGCCTCCCATTTCTTTGTCCTTTCATTATTCCTATCACCTTCTTCCCCATCTCTTTTGTGTTTCATACTGATTTACAACCTGCCAGGGACAGTTGACTCTCACAGTTTGACCGCACACAGAGAATTATGGAGGGAGCATCAAGGGGCTGCATAGGCCAGGCTAATTCATAGGGAGGAGCTGCTTGCACAGGGCCCATTGATGTCACACACTGGCTTTGGGTAGTCAGGGTCTTGGCACGAGGCCGAGACTACACCAACGGAGCCAATTCAAGTTAAGGGAGTGAGCCAAAAGAATAACTGGAAACGGCATCAGAAAAGGCCCTTCAAAAATGCTCTCTCTCTTGAAAAAAAGAAAAGTCTGAAAAGGAAAACAATTGTATCTTGAAAGCGCAGGAAGAAAAGTAGAAAGGTGAGTGATCAGGGTCAGCAACAGTCATGATTCAGAGTTCAAAATAAAAGAATGGAAGTCACAAAAGGATGAAGGGGGGGGAACTAGACAGAGAGACAATGAGGCTCATTAGAAAGGAGTATTTAAGGAAAGCACCGCTGAGTTATCTCTGTACGAAGCACAATGAACTCCACAGGAAAGGCCATTCATTCATCTCTCTGTGTACGTGCCACGCGATTCAGGTAGAAGGAACGTGTTTTTCCTGGAAAGACATTGTGTTGCTACAATTCAAAGTCTCTGACTCTATCTAATTTGTTCTGTACGGGTCTGAAAATGTCCATAGCTGAAGCCTGAGCTCATCACAATTCCTTTGGATCCAGCTCTGGCAACATCAGCTAGCAAGTGAATGAATTTAATATTAGGGATTCACACTGTTTGCCCAGCATGCTCATTGTCTCCCCAGCAGGCCCAGCTCTGAAAACAACCCACCTTCAAATAAACAGAATCAAATATTTGGTGTCAAAAGTCATCACAGATGGATGAAAGCAGACAATTTTATTTATGAATATTACATTCCCACAAAAGCCTCACACCGGAGAGATCTTTCCAAGCTTTTTTTTTTTTTTTAAAGCTGTTGTTCATTTCTAATGCATTGAGTCATAAAATTGCACTGATTTCAAATCCATGACTCTTTCCCTTTTCTAAGCCCAGTTGCCTCGGGGCCATTATAGAAGTAAAAGTAATTAGAACCACGATTTATTGGAATGAAGTCAGTCTTGGGGAAAAAAACAACAACTCTAAACTCAGACTTATTATTCCACGGAGAAAAGGTTTACTCACCACCACTTACGTCCATAAAACTCCGCAGTAGCAGCTTTACCCTATGCACATGTGGAGCATGGTAATTAAGGCTGATTCATAGAGTGACTGTGGGGGTGATTAGCGAATCACATCGCCATTGTGTAACCCTCAGCTGAAAATATGGGTAATGAGGTATTACATTATGTGTTACATTATATTAATGAGGTTTTATATACAGTATATAACTACCACAGAATCAGCCTCGTGTGGGAGGACACTAGGTTATAAGTTTATAAGAAATACGTCACAAATTGAAAATAAGACTTCTGTACAATCATTTTGAGTGACACAGTAGGTATCATTATTATTAATGGCATTACTCATATTTTCATCATTACTCTCGGGTATCATCACACTATTTTCCACAGTTTTAATGATAGTGAGATATACAGCATAAACATATGGGAAAAAATGCAGCTCATTGCACATCGGGTAAATTATTGATTTGATTTTTTTTTACCTTGTGGACTTGCACTGCATGAAGATGTAAGAATAGAACCAAGCTACATAACATCATTAATGTTTGTGTCAACACCGAGGCAGACAGCAAAGACAGCTTCCTGTCTATCGACAAGCCCTGCTCAAATGACTGGCACGGCTTTTTCTGGAGAGATGCATGTGTTGACATTTAAAAGTTCCAAAAACAAGAATAATTGTCATATCCCCAACAGATTTTTTTTTGCAATAGGACAGCAATGGAATCAAACTTGTGTAGAATTAAACTGCAGTTGGAACTATTTTTAAACTTGGTGCCATAAGCAAAATGTCTCTCTACTCCGTCAACTTGAGGTCTGCTCATTTAATGTGCACTGCATGCCAGATAGGGAGGCTTGCAAATTGGGGGAATGGCTATATCCTCTTTTTATACAGAAAACAAATGGGAAAAACAAATGCTGGCTCCGAGTTTTTCAAAATTCTCATACATCAGGTCACACTTTATACAATGCTTAAGTGTGTGCGTGTAGGAATTGTTGGCATCCAGCTGTGTGGTTGGCGATTGCAACTAACTGAACAGCCCTCCGCTCACGTCTCCCTTTCCCCAGACTGCGGTAACGTGAGCCGCAAAGTACAAAACCGTGGTAACGCAGTTCGCCTCGATCAAAAGCCATCCTACGACACTATGAAGTCAGACGACGGCTGGCGGTACCATTGTTTTGCAATCAGCGGTTTTGTCCGTTCTGGGCTGTTAAAACACGGCGGTGAAGAGAACCCGTTCCCTGAGTAGATATGAAGTGCACATTCTAAGCTAACAAAAACACAACAATTCTCAGTTTCAGGTTATTATAGACTCATGAAAACATGCATATTTCTAAAAAAAGAATTCTCTAAATCATACATTCTGTGCCTTAAATCCTATTGTTTTGATGTTACCATTTTTTTTTTCTACCTTGGCAGTAAAGTTTCCTAAAATATATACAAACTTTTAATGGAGCCTGTCATGTGTTTGTAGTTTCCCAGACTGCGCAGCTGAATTACACCCAGCACTGTGCTGTATGATAACACAGTTAACGATTATGTAACAGGAGCAAGAGGCTTTGTTTGAAGTACTTGAAACATTTCATAAAGTTTTTTTTTTTTGTTTTACTTCTTTGTAAAACACTGCACACACTCAGCACGGTACACTTGCCAACAAACTCATTATAGGCAGTGCAGTAGTTAACATATGGATGGCTTCACAGTGCGAGTGAATATTCATGCCACTTGAATTCTTTGTCTTCCTGATCAGTCCCAGTGTTCTACCTGGAGATTAACTCGACTGCCAAACGTTCTCTGCCTTCAACACAATCCTAAACTCCAAAGTACTGGCTTTCACACATAATTAGAAGTAATTATGTCGTTATCATGCCCAAGCCGCATTGGATTTCCAGCGAAATAAGTGGCACTGTAAACTTTTAATGTGTGAAGTGCATTGGGATTGCTTTAAAAGTAACTGAATTGGAATATGTTGCTTTCTTTTCCCTTTCAGGATATCAATATGTTCTCTCTGGAGATGGCCAAAGCCAAGCCAATGAACCTCATCCTCACCTCCCCAGACAAGGCCTACGTTGTACACGTCCTCAACACCGACGTCAACATTTATGTGAGTTTTTTTTATTTTATTTTTATGCATCAACATTAAGGTTGCGCTCACAGCTTGTGGGTTGATGTGTGCGGAGCTCTAAATAGCAAAGGGGAAACAAAATGCTGATCGTGCAACATACTACTGCATTTCATTCATGTGCTACTCTGTTGTATGTGATTCCATTACTCAAGCTTGCTATTGATACAAGAGAATGTCAAACAAGTGCTAAGTAATCATGAAAAATGAAGTGTTGTTGTTTCAGTATTGTATAATTTTTTAATTTCTCCAGATTTACCGAGCTTCTATCTAGTGCCAGCTGTTTTACATGCAGTCAAACTGCCACAGCTGTGCCGCTTTTTGGAGAGAGCAGTTTAAGAGAGACAATGAACCATGTTGGTTTTCTGTAGATATATTCCCCAGTTGCTGCTCTGCACGAGGCAGTTTGTGTTTTTGAGTTTTTATTATCCACGCTATAAATCAGTAAGACAAGTGGCCAGCAACGAGAGGGGCTGATGGCATCGGCTGTAAAAATTAATGTTCCAATGAAATTGGAGATTCCCACTTTTACACACTGTCTGCCGATTATATCTGTGAATTAAATCCAGGGAGGCTAAGAAACAACTTTTATTCAGCTGTTTGAGTATCTAATCAAATCGAGGAATAATACTGTTATGGGGGAAAAGGGTTGCAGCGGTTGTCGCCGTTTGGTCATTGAAGTGTCGAACCATTTTGGTATTTAAATTGGCATTGGCGATGAACCTAATGAGGTGAATCAATCACAAAAATCTTGCTATTGAAACAAACCCACTGATGGCTTCAATTTGATTTTGGCAGAAAGGTCTTCTTGGGATATGTCACACTCTTTTATTACCAAACTAAATAGCCAGACAGGAAATTAAAAGGGACCGAAGTGTCCAAATAAATGGCATCGCCTCGAACTGGACTGTGTTAATATTTGTGTTACAATATTTATTTTCAGTCAGTGAATAGAGCAGTTTCAGCCTCCTGTGCTGTTTTGTTGCACCAACTCCATATTACATGTACCGGTGTCAGATTCTCATGTCGAGGTTGTACTCTGAGTAATATGTGTTTCTTTTTTCTTCGAGGCAGTCACTGGTGTCAGTTCACATTAGTACAGCATGACAGTTGAATTGAGATTTAAAACTGAACCTGAAGACGAACACTCACAATTGACATTTTCTCATCTTTATTCCTTCCACAAACTGACATTCTAATTGTGTTATCTTGGATTGTTCAATTAAAGTTGTCTTAGGAACACTTGAGATTTGACAGGCGACTGCCAAGCGGTAACCTTTTAAAAGATAAAAAGCTCCGACGTTCACATTTTGTCTATCGTGACGTTTGTCGCTGATTGTTTGCCGTCCATGCTTTGCACTTAGGACTACTCGTAAGTGCAAATCAGTTTGGCAGCTGCATGTCAGAGCTTTCCTCCTATACATGAATGCATCACTTGTCAGAACCATCCATTTTTTTTACCGTTTCAGCACACATAAATAATTTCACGCTGACAAAAAAGTAAAGATGAATTAATGTTTACTGTGTTCATTAACTAACCAGTATGTTAATGTACTTTCATACTGACATGACATCAATTAAAACTACTGGACTGACAAAATATAAAAAGCTATATTTTTGCATTATTAGCAAATATAAATAACGGGCTAACCCTTGAAATAAAACGCATAAATAAATAAAATAAAAATCCGAGCTGACCAATCAGGAGGATGGAATATTTACAGGAAAGTCACCAGTTACTGATATGCTGACAGCTGTGTGATACCACACGCTGTATCATGTCCTGTCGAGAGCCTGGACAACATTGCCTGTGACTACAGGATGTTTTTGTGGGATGAGCAGTATCACTGGGGGATAATAGTGTTTTACTGCAGATTGCCGTGTCAGAGAAACAGCATCTGTTCTGCGTCTGAGAAAGTACGTCACCAGCTTGACAGCTTGGCTCAGTGTCACAATCCCAGCTCTCGTTGGCCTTCAAAAGCTCGCCTGAGTCCACAGTTGTTGGAAGAAAAAAAATGGACAGCAAGATTTTTATCTATTGTTTTTATCTATCTTGTGAGTCTAATTAATTGCTAGTCACGAAAGCAAGTTTTTCACTGCAGGTTCACACACGATGCGGTATAATATACTTACTGAAGATATACTAACATCAATACATAATCTTTTATGGAAGAATCCTGGCATTGAAAACTCATCCATCCATCCGTAGGCTGACTGATGGGAAAGAAGTATCATTAGAACTTTATGTTCCTGTAGACTCGGATGCGCTTTCCTCTCAAAACGTCTTTGAGTTCCTTGAACTTTACTGTGCGCCTGCAGAATATCAAACAGATTTCACAGAGACCAATCTGAGTTAAATTCCACTGAAATCATTAATGTGTACCACTGTTATTTCCCTACCCCGGCCCTGGTTCTGTTGTGACTGGTTTCCCCTCTTTTATTTCCATAGTTTCCCTTCATGCTGTTTTTGATCTCGCGTCAATCAAATATTCATGTAGAAAGACCAATGACTCCCTCAGGCTTACTTTGGTTTTCACCATTTGTTTCTGTCTCGCTTTGTGACGCAAGTGTACACACACACACACACACACACACACAGTCATTCACACTAGACAGGCCGGGACAGGGATTTTCATTATTTAAACAAGCATGCTCATGCTTTATAAACATTAACACACTGAGTTGCAGAAAATACAGTTCTTTCTAAAATAGTTTGAGCACAAGTGTTTCCAAAATCAAGAGGTACAGTGCATATACAGATCTTTGTTTTCCACTTCAGCCTTTGGTCCTTTGAAGAAGAGGACCAAATCTGTTAACAAAGTCTTATTTATTAAGTACATTATGTCTAACTGTCTAAAAGCCTACTGAAGAAGAAGAAGCACTCCGCTGCCTTCTTATTCACGCACAGCTTAATGTAAACTCCATTATTTCCCATTGGCCCAGACAAGGAAACAGCGGTGTCTAGTCGCTGGGATGGATGTATATATTTATACCTTGTATGGAGCCAGATTCCAGCCGACTGTGGTGACGCACAAAGCTAAAAAAGGTCCCATTTCCTGGCCCCAGTCAGGAAGCAAAGGAAAGACCATGGCTCCAACAGGGTTGTGCAACTGGGCTCGTGGACACTTAACCATAATAAACATTTTTTTTTTAACAGCACCCTGCTCAGAGAATAGAAGGAGAGTTGGGTGGAGGGTAAGAAACCGTTGTAGCGGAGTGTGAGAGGGATGGGCAAACATGTTTGATATGACAAAATGTGAGCAGACATGAGGTAAATATAAATAGATGTAAAGCTGACTCACTAAATGCTATGTTGTTGCAGTAGACAGACTCGTGCCTTTTAAGACTTGGGTGATTCTGACTGTGTTCTTTCTGGAAATAGTATTTTAATGAAACTGATGGGCTCTACTTTCCAGATTAACAATGACTCCACACTTAGCCTTCATGGTACTCAACATAAAAACAACATCCACAAGCAAGACTTCCCGACTCAAGATGAGGAGCTGGTCAAGTGGGCAACACAGAAGTTTGGGGGTGTGACTTCATTCACCACAGTCAGAAATCTGAAAACCATGTCATCGACGGGAACAAAAGGTGAGAGTTGCTTGTTTGTTTACAGAGCTCTCTCGATAAAATGAATCGCTAACCTTCTCTTATCGTAAGTGTGTGTGTGAAATCCCTTTCTAGTGTAAATCACTGAGGAAACACTGTGCTCTGATGAAGACTGCATCCGTATGGCCATTCTCCTACAAAGGCTCCTTAAACCTATAGGGGAATATAAGTCGACTGAAATATATTGCGGTCAAGTCTATATACTGAAGATGCTGAATGCAATTGTAAAAAATCAAACATTGTCGCTCTTCTACTTTTCACATTTTATATGTACACACCTGACTGCCCATACTAATTTGGACAAGAGGGGGAGCGCTTTGTGTACCTACCAATCCTTTATCGTATATACAGCAGTGAGCTAAATGTCCGAACTCAATATTCCAAAATATACAGCACTACTAAAGCTCACTTAACTTTTCTCAATACCTGTTATACACAAGTACCTGAACATTGACAGGCCACCGATGCTGAAGAGGGTGGCACAAAAAACTCTATGATTTAAAGTGAGCTTTCATGTCTTGAGTAAAGGCTGGACATAACCAATATCACTGGTTGCTATTGCCAGCAGCAGTAGCAGCGGGGATGCTCAATGCAAGCACACAATTTTTGCTAATAAAGCCTCCCTAACGAGATCTGGGCAAAAGATGAGCTTTGACATGGGTTTAGGTAGAATAAACGGCGGTGATGCTGCTTTTATGTCCAGCGTCTTTTCACAGTATTTTGGAGGATTTCAGTTTGAATCCCTCTCATTATAATCTTCAGTCCTTCCCCCATCTATCAATCATAGGGTGTTTCTTTTCCCATTTTAAATGTATCATTTCAACCAGTCTTAGTTTTAGCTTGTGTTTTTACTGACTCATATGCCACCAAAGGCCTTGAAATTATTCAAGCAGTGCAACGTTTTAAGTCGTTGCTTCGTTGTTCCCCTTGGCCCGTATTGAGGTGTGAAGTTGCGTAGGCCTCGTTGTAGGCGTTTTTAAAAGTCTGTGCAGTGATTACAGAACAGTGTGTTGCCAAGTTGAAATCTTTCTTGGGGAAAATGATGTAAATGTCCCTCAGGTTTCTTAAATTTCTCACACTGATTTTAAATGTAATGCTAGTGCAGAAGAGGCTTGTTAAGCAGCGTTAAGGGATGCTACTTTTAAATTCTAGTTGCACAGCTAAGGACTTAGTAGTAGCTAAAAGCAGGTTGAAGTGATATCGCACTCAAAATAACAACTAGTCACAAATAATGTACATGTCCGCCTGTGTCCAAGGACTTTGTCAAAAGCTGCTGGTGTCCACTATGCAATGACAGTAGCGGTCAGCTTGAATTCAAAACTCAATATACTCTCATACTCCTAATTCAATTTCATAATGGAAATAATTCTCAAACCACGCACAATCCCAGTACATTCCTCGTAGTCATAGTCTTGTCAACATTTGGACTCAAATATGCCGATTGTGTCTTTCACACTGGTCATCTATTGGTGTGACAAGGTATACAAGGTGCTGTGAGATGTATCATACCCATTTATAGCATAGTGTTTTGAAACAAATTGCGCGTAGCAATTTAGGCACTGCCCCAGGGTGCGCCTGTAAACCATCAGTCACCATTATTTGGTCAAAGGCTGAGCATAGTGTACTCTCATGAGATTGCTCATGGAACATCTCCCATAGGGGGAAAAGGCGAGGTAATGTGCCTGTCCTCAGCAGTTTGGTCTTTTGTTGCAGATTGGGCTATGGCTCCCTGGTGCTTGCTACAGTCAAACACTGTAAACTGCACTTCTGTTATCAGCCTCACTGAACAGAAATAGTCTCTACTGCCCCGTTGAATAAATGTTAAAAACAAAATGTAATTGCTTATTGCAGCCACTACCCCATTTTTTTTTTCTTCAATCAAGCATTTAAAACAGAAGTGCTGGCAGTCCATTTTCTTTCAAGCTGTTGTCTTTATTATGAGATTATGCATGCTGGAATAATTCAATTTCTCATAATTTCCTCTGGAATGTCATTTTTTTGTTTTGCAGCCAATGAATGAACAATGACGCAAAATTAATAGTTGTGTTTTTTTTACAGGAACCAAACCTGGCTCTCGTTCCTGCATACTCAGTAATGAAGATGCATTAGAGACGCACTTTATGAAGATTGAAACAGTACCCCGGGCTTCTTTCTTCAAATTCTGCTCCCCACAGCAAGAGAACCCCGGTGATGAAACGGAGCTTCACATCATAAACATCCCGGATAATTCCACCACTTGGTAAACCTTGAGATTCACAAGACGTGGCATCTTATTTTCGATATTTGTTGGAAAAAAAAATTCACATTTTTGTTTTCTTCATATTGCAGCAACGTATCACTTCGCATAGACACCCAGAAGACCAGCGTGTTCCTGAGAGGCCCTCAGGGCACCACATGGACCATCATCAACCCACAGCACGCCCAATTTGGTGTAAGCTTACACATAAACATAGAAAGTTAGCATATTTACTGTCTCACAACCACATGTGAGATGACTGAATCTGACAATAGTGTGACATAGCTTACTTAATAACGGGGTTAATTGATAGACAGCCTCTAAGTCACTACTGATTTATTTGAACTCGTCTTCTCTTCCCACAGTCCACCAATGACATCCTGCTGCCCATGATCACACACAGAATCCCACCGTTTGTTACACTGGACAGCGACAATGCGGAGGAGGTGCAAAAGAAGGCTTTAGATCATTTCAAAGTCAGAACTTTCACCAGCTACACTGAACTCAGACCAGAGGGCTCTATGGTTTCATTGGTTCTTGGAAAAAAAGACAACTCTGGAGGTAAGACGATGAAAGGTAAAAAAAAAAAAAAAGGCATTTTATACAAAGAGTACGGCAGAAAGACACAGCCCACGCATGGTATTGTTACATAATGCTAGCACTGAAATGGAAAATTTGGAGGACAATGACTGTACTAGTCACAGTCATCATTATTACATTCAATTTATTATTTTACATACACAATGTGCTGCAATTTGAACGACCCTGAGTTGTTATTTTTAAAATCCTTTTGTATGAGCCTTTCCTAAAAAGCCAATCCTAAAAAAACTTTGAAAATGTTGTCTTGAGGAGGGTATCGACATCAAAAAGAGTGGTATAATAGCATAGTGTGCCCAATAAAGGACAACTACCCCCATATTAAATTCAATAGAAATTGATCAAAATGGATGTACATTGGTTTATCTCTTGTAATTTTAGCCCTTTTTCTTTCAGTTGTAGAAGCAGCACCAACACCAGTCACTCCCATCACAACTAAAGCCCCTTATCAGATGCCTCTGCTGATGCAGCTATACACCTCCCCAGACTACCGTTCTCCCCTGGACCCTACCACCAAGGTGCAGAGTGACAAGAGAATTTATGCCGAGGTAAGAAATCATTCACCGTCTTAGCTGTATATCTCTCAATACAACTCCTGCACAAAAATAGCTCAATATTTTGACCATCTCTCCGTTTCCTGTAGATTTCAGTACACACTTTGGGAAATATCGCCTTGACCATCAAGGTGATCAGCTGCTTTGTGCGCTCCACGGGCTCGTGCCCCGTTTTGAAAGAGCTGCCCTTCATGCCGGAGGCCTGTTCCTTAAATTCTTGTCCCAGCAGCACCCGACTCAGCTTCTCCTTAGATCAGCTCCAAGAGCTGACCACATGGGACCTGGAATGCGCCGTCAAACTTTGTCACAGTGAGGTAGGAGTTTTATCAACTATTTTTACATGGCATTTTAAATAAAACATGGCATGTAAGGATGTAGAATCTGTGTTACAACTTTCCCTTGGTTGACAAAGTGACCTTGCTAAGTGTTTCTCTTTCCCTACCTTGATAGCAATGTGGAGATGGAGGACGAGTGAAGAGGAATCTGGAGGTTGCCCAGCCGTGTCTGCAACCACCAAGTGAGTTCAGTATAAACTCCAAAATATATGGATCAGTTAACTTTTTTGGTCCAGTTCAGATGCTCATTGGACCAGATTATTAGGGACAGCTATTAATACAGCAGATTTTCTCTTCTTTCTTCTTTTCCTACAATGCGCATCAAAAGTTTCCTGACATAAAAATAAATAAATTACAAAGCAATTCAATACTACATGTGTTAGATTATTTTTTATCATAGTTTTTTTTTTTTTTATTCCTGTGGTCATGTTTAAATACTGTATACAGTAAATAGGCAGTTCAGTGGAACAATAATGTTCACAACCCCATGTAGGTGTGTTTGCTTCAACAGCACAATCGACAAACGAACTAAACAATTGCTCCAGTTTACAAAATGATTGATTCTCTAAGAATAAACTCTCCAAACTCTTAGGTGAAAAACATAAACTTTTGAATCACCCTTTTTGTTCTCGGGACTAAATTACTAGTCTAGTGCTTGTTCCAGTGAATTACTAATGCTGGGCGGGCGTTTGTCATAGCAGTGAACTCAGGATATGCAGTGAAGCCAGTAAGGTTGCCCGGCTGGGCCTCGTCCTTTAGGAAAGTCTGCAGGCTGACCTTGTGGCCACAATCAGAAGTAATGGCCCCCCCGGGGACGGGGGGTGAAATCCTTTGTGTTTCCAAGGGGGTCTGACTGTGTTGCTGGCCAAACACAGGGCCTGGTGCTATTCAACACAGTTGACTCAAAAATATGTTTTTCTGTCTTGTCTCCAGACAGATGACTAATTTCTAGGAACATTTCAAATGATTTAATTTCAGTAAGACACAAGGAAGTAGAAGTAGTGATTAAATGGTGAATCACCTGAAGTTTGTCAGACTTCTTTTGTAAGCCTGATAATAGATTTGTTTATTCTTTAAGCTTCCTTCATCCTCCATTTCCTTCTAGAGGAGAAAGATAAAGCGTGGTACGTCAGCAGACTAAACTACTCATCCTACTTTCCTGTGTCCTGTTTGTCCTCCTCTTTGCTGTTTTGCTTTAACTCATGCAATTAAAAATGTTTTTTCCTGGATACTGGGACCTGGAATACAGGAATATATAATGCCGGTTGTTAAGGAACATGTTGGTTGTGTTTACGCGGTTCCATTCATTAAGCCAGTGTGTCAGAGATACAAGGGTTATATCAGCTGGACTGCATTCTGTCACGAACCCCCGCTCAGCGGGACTGAGTGCTCCATTCAGCAATCATTCCTGTTTGGTACGTTTTCATACAGAGGGCTCTAGGGAGTCACAGCACAGGCCTGCAGTCTGCCTCCTCCTCTCCACCTGCACTGGAGCTTCTGCTTCCTGCTCTTGTTTATTCAGCTTTGCTGTCAAAGCCTCACTTGTACAAACTAGCACAGCGACTGATTTGGGGGGGGGGGGGGGGGGGGGGGGGGGTCTCAAGAGAAAGCCTGCTCAAGTTGCTGTGATGTTTCTGGCTCATTCGGGGTCGGTGGAATGTTCCTCGCTGACAGATCATCAAACTGGGTTGGCTGTCTGGGATGCAGTCGGCCCAAACGCCCACAAGATGTCCCTGTTTCAGCAATCTGGGTCATGTTTAAGTCAGTCGATATTCGTTATTGTTTCATCAAAATCAGAATGATAGCCTTTAATGTAGTTTTCCTCATTTTGATTACAAAGAAAACAAAACCATGTGCGATGCAAGTGCCTCTGTAACGAGCCGAGATCAACTTAATACTGATGTCAGAACACGTAACATTTCAACTGAACTGCATGGACATCAGGGAAGTACAAAGCCTGATGTTCTACATGCGACGCCATAAGGTTTCATTTGTTTGCACATATTGAAATACACATGATTTCGTGTCCTCTCTGCGATGTACTTCAGGAAAAGGGGAGCTCTATTGTATGAGGCCTAGTATTGTACGTAGCCAAGCACATTCCGGCAGGAGGCAGGAGGCAGCAGAGGCAGGTGAGAGAAACTCGTGCAAAGGTGATGATTAGTTTCTTCCAAATGTTCTCGAAACTTGTGGGAGGATCTCTACAGGTAGTGGAAGCAACGGAGAAGGAAAAGCAAGTGTTGTACGCACACATATGGCTATGTTATTGGTTTAATTTCAGACAAAGTAGTGTGTGTGTGTTGCCTTGCCTTGCAGAGTCAAACTATATTCCTAAATTAATAATAAAAAAATTAAAAAAGTCTGGTAACAATGAATATAATTAATTCAGCCAAATACCAAACTCTCAAACTGCTTTCTGCTTGAAAATCGCGATCAAATCTCCATGCTGAGTTTAAGGCGATGTCTAAATGAAGGGGAAAACTGTCAAACATCTATTGTGCAGCCTTCTTGCAATGACGTCTATCTCAAGGTAATCAATTCACGGGCTTGCCAGACCACAATGAGCGAAGCGAAATTGGAATGGCCTTGCCAGGCTAGTAACTAGACAGGCTAGATGTCTGTGCCACAGTGTCATGGGCTTGAGCAAGTTTTAGTCTTTGAGGAAATCATATT
Source organism: Leptoclinus maculatus (assembly GCA_032191485.1). Taxonomy (NCBI): domain Eukaryota; kingdom Metazoa; phylum Chordata; class Actinopteri; order Perciformes; family Stichaeidae; genus Leptoclinus; species Leptoclinus maculatus. The sequence goes on from JAVDOI010000017.1 coordinate 11,930,992, forward strand.
TTTCATAGCTACTGGCTCTGGTTTTTATGTTTGCCAGCAGTGAAGCACATTGTGCGGGTCACGCCAGCACACAGAACATCACCAATGTCAAACTTGATTTTGAATTACAGTTTGTATCATTAATTAGAACGGAGATAATGAGCACAATGTTTTTATATTTCATTTCGGCTGAGGTCTAACCCTGCAAAAGAGATGTTATATTTACTGCAAGGGCTTTGCTTTTATTGCCATGGTAACGAGGAGGGGGGGGGGGGGGGAGCGTATTATTAAAGGACCACACCGTAGCTGGGACAAATTGCATATGTTTTTCAGTCCTGTTTAAATTAACCTTTGAGGCAGCTGTTGGTTTTGGCTCATGCAACAATGAAAATCAACTTGCAGAGACTTAAAACTAGCATGAAGTCTTTTCCATCACAGTACACTTGTAGTCATGTCTTTCTTTGTCAAAAATGTATTGTCATTGCATGCTCAATGTATTTGAAAGCAAACCGTTATTGGTGCATGCCAGGAAACTCCATCTTGAATTCAAGATTTTGTTGCCTGAAAACATATATTCACGAGACACGCCAGTACAATTTCTGTGTGGGTGTTCTGTTACACTGCATGAAAAGTTGGTGCTGGCAACTGGTTCATCTTGTTTGCTACGGTTCTCTGGAGAAATCAGCCAATCTGATAAGGTTGCTGAAATCCTTGAACTTCTTGCTGTTCCCAAGTGAAACGTATTGTATAATATATCTCTGGGTTTTGTACATATAGAGTAAAATCTCGCCTCTGTTACATGGACAACTTGCATCATCACATGAACATAGTGTCACTGTGACAGAAAATAAAACAATATCAGCATGTTCACTGCGATTGACCACCTACTGGAACATCTGCAAATGTATTTTTACATTGTGTTGGCATAAACGGTAACCATCAGTTCTGCCTATGATTGTTGTTTAACTGAAGCTTGCACACATTGTTTTTACATTGTTTTCATGTATATGTTTCAGCCCCACCCTGCTTTGATTTTGGCTTACCTGGTGTTCTGGGCATTGCATTTGGAGGGTTCCTGATTGGAGTATTACTTATTGGAGCACTGTGGTTTATCAAGATTAAAACAGGTAAGTGTATGACTAACAATATAGTGTTTTTGGTTTAATACAGAGCTGAGTTGTCTGTATTTGAAATTGTCTTATTTTGCTTATTTCAGGGTACCCAACTGGACTGGACATTAGCTCAACTGCAGCAAATCTACCTGGTAAAAGATTTTTCTTTCTTTTTTTATTCGTTCTTTTTCCCCCCTTTTCATCAGGTTCTTATTGGCTTCTCTCTCTCATCTCTCTTCAGGATGTCCCTGTTCAGGGGCAAAACGACAACCTGTCTCCACCAACCCTTCCCCCTCTGAGAACAGCAGCGCCAACGCAAGCATTGGAAGCACCCAAAGCACGCCGACCAGCAGCATGGCATGAGATCATGGTAACCTCCACCACCAGCAGAGCCACCGTCTCCCTTCAAAGTCACCTATATGGGTTTTGTGCTTTCGTTTTCTTTAATGATGCTTAAAAAGCATTTCTCCCTTCCCTGCCCCCTTCAAATCCTCATTTAAAAGCACAACCCACATCTTTGACTTACCAAGCCTGGAATGGATGTGATCTGGGAGTTTGTAATGGTGGATCGAAGGTGGGGTGGGGGGGGGGGGGGGGGGGGCTGGGTGACGGATGACAGAAGTCTAATCAATGGCCTCTGACGCTCACTTCTGCGGCCTCTCTGTAAAGTCAAGCTCCTAGACAGGAAGTTAAAGAGGGCAAGAGAAAAAAAATTGGCTCCAAGCAACAGGAAAAACAAACCATATCCCCCAAGAGCTAACAGGAAATTCCCTGCATTCCTTTCAGTGAATTGTGCTTGTGTGATGGCAGCACAATAATAGTTGGACAGGAGACAAACCAGTCCAAAGACCGACTTCAAAAAAAAAAAAGATGAAAATTTGTTTTGCATTCACATCTAAGCTATAAAAATATGTCGGGCTTATTAACGTCTGTGAGACTGAAAAGCTCAACAAACCTGTCTATGAAATGCTCTCTTAATTAAAGGGGTATTCGTCTTAATTAGAGTGCAAGGTCAATAGTTAACAGCTACCTCCTATTATTTAGAAGTCTGGAGTTAAGTTTAAACTTAATACTAGATTTCACTGGTGAATTGATCTTACTTTCTGCCTTTTTTTAAATTTTTGTTTTATTCTGTGACGCTTTAGGTGAATCTTGTAGTTGACCTCTGGGTCATTTGTAGCTCTCGACAACAACGTCATGGTGCCATTTTCATACTATCCAATATCTGTATCGGGGCCTTCGTATCAAAGTCAAGTTTTATCCATCCAGTCTATCGGAAGTTCCAGAGAATATATACATGATTTCCTAATTACTCAACAAAACCAATCCTAAATTCTATTTATGGCCCGAAGGACACGATAAATAATGAACCATTAAGAAAAAAAGTATTCATGTGAACTGAGAAATAGTCACTTTTGTGATGTACAGTACAGCATGCAGAGATACATGGCTGTATCCAGAGCTGAGTAATGTGCCATTAATGAGGAGTTAGTACAAAAAACTCACATTAGTTCTCATACAGCTACGCCCACAGGGTGGAGTTTCCCCAAAATAGTCTGTCTGGAGGTGGAATTCCAAGTACTTTTCCTTTGCACAATGTGCATTTTCAGTCCATCACAATTGCCTGGCAATTAGTTGTAACCATATATTTTTATATATACAAAAATACAAAAACACATTTTACTGAATATATTGCATTCAAGTATTTTTGGACAGATTGAATCATCCCCCTGATGAACTAAATGCCAATGCTTATGGTGTATACACCGTAATACTTTTCCAATATTTGAAGATCAAGACTTTTAAGAAGTATAAAGTGCCCAACCTGCTTTCTCATTTTCAATGACCTTTCATGTAATATGTAGCCAGCCTCTAAGAAGAGTGCACAAAAGGAAAATCATTTTTTAGACCTCTGATGGATGTTATGGGTCGATGTAACCAAACTTTAATTCCTTGTGGGGGAACGTTTGGTACAAACGATAGGCTTTCACAATGAACACATTGATGCGTTTTTTTTCTTTCACAGAATAAAATTCAATCTGTGAGATTTAAAGTGAATGTTTGGGCTAGAAAACCTGATTTCTAGGTGAAAACTGGCAAACTCAGACATGTGGCCTGTACACATGTGGGCTCTATTTCAGTTTGATTCCAAGTTCAACACCTGCAAGCCCACTTCTCCCTAATTTTTCAACTTCATCTTCCCTATACAAGTCACCAGCTCTGAATACAGCCTGTTTGGACTCCAAAGTATAATCAATAATAACAACAGTATAAGAACACATTTTATATGCACGGTTTGCAACAATACATTAGTCATTCAGTTGTGCTTTAACCCCATGAAGAATGCTTTAAAATATCAACTCTAGCTTTATTTCCAGCCGTCACATGTGCCTAATGATATGGAAACTTGTCACTTGAGAGGGATGAATTTCTCATTCAAATTATTTACTTCTGCTCTCTACATTTGATAGGCTGCATCAGCCGCTGCAGTGCTAATGCTAGACAGAAGCTGCATAGATGCACAATAAGGACTCATGAGGGCTACAACTGTAGAGTGACGGTTGATCCGTGAACCCAATATTTGTTTCAATGTACAAAATGTAAATGTAACTTCATTTTTTATTTTTTATTTTCACTCCGTTACCTCTTAAAAAAATATTCCCATCACACGGCTTGTGGAATAAGTAACACGTCCAATCCACAGTACATAGCTTTGACACAAGCACCACACTTGTGACGTTAAAACATTTCTTTATATACATTTGACACAATGACACTGATTACCCTTACATGCATATATATAAATATATATTCACACTCCAGATAGTTACTTGCCTTCTGATTTTGTTCAAATAATTTATTCACCTTCAAACCCTAATCTCAGTATTCAGCGTATTCCAAAACGACTGTTGTGTATGTAATCTGTCTCATTGTATGTGAGCTATGTAGCCTCTTACCCCCCCCCCTCTATCTCAGTGTGTGCGTGCATGTACAATCCTTTGTGCATGCCTGATTTTCTTTGTGTATTTGACAGAGAACAAAGAGGGCCAGTACAAATTGCCACTTGAGTATTTGTGCAATATGATGAGGTAAACTTGTATGTCAATATGTCGTTTTTTTTTTTTACCATGTACTTTTGTGCAAATGTTGTATAATTTTCTTACTTTGAACCTTTTTCTTAACAGACTTTGTTCTTTTACGTATTTGGAGAACTGGGACAATTCCTAATCAAGGCACTCGTCAAATGCATGAATTCGTTTTTGTATTGTTTTAGTTTTTTTCCTTCTCGTATAGATTTGGGTTTTGATTACAATGTAGTCACAGACAGTGCATGTCACATCACATGTCAAAGACGGAAAGATGTTTTGTTTTTTTTACCCCTGTTTGACTTTTGCTCTAACCCTAAGATTCTCCTTCTGTCCAAAAAAACATGGCATATCTCTGTCGATACTGACATCCTGACATTGTATTGCGGTCATTGTACTATCTTCAGTGGGTGTGATGGGGAAGTACATTCTGAAAGACAGAATGTCTCGCCACAGAGGGAAAATCTGAAGGAAATATTCAACACTCACAAACTTGTCGAGTGCAGGGAACAGTCGAACTTAAAACAGTACAAATGTGGTGGTTGTTGAGAAGTTTTTCATTTCATTTTAAGATTTTATTTTTTAATGTCAGGTATTCTGTAGCTGTGTTAATAAACCAGCCACAGTGACTGACAGATTCTGTCTGAGCACTGACAGTAAAATCAGACAGGCTGCCAGTTAATTCACTTGTTAACCCTGCAGATCCCTTCGTTACCTCTGACAACAGCTTCCTCATCCACAGACAGTCTACACAGTTAACACAATATGTGTGTGTGTGTGTGTGTGTGTGTGTGTGCACACATACACAGTATCTGTGTCTGTGTGTAGGTGTACAATAGAAACTATGCCTACATTGATGTGAGCGGGTCCTTGCTCCAGTCTCTTAACAATGTCCATATTCTGAATTCTTACCAAAGAAGCTGAAGCCTTAACAACATGTCAGAATGTCTTAATCAAGTATAAAATGCAGTGTTTCCTTTTGTACCATTGAAAATGGGTCCATTTCTTGAGATAGTACTAATCTGATGTAATTCTACGTTGTCTCCCAAGAAATATATGTTTTGTCTGAAAGTATCTTAATAAAGTGAATATGACAATTGCTCTTTGTGTTGTCTGGTCTCTTTATTACAGCCTCGTGGCGTTGTCCTGGCTAAACCTATAGCAATATGTTGGAATACACAAACTCCCACAATCCCCAAGGACAAGTAATATCATTTAGTATTTATTCAACACACTTGAGAGCAGAGCACTCGCACAGAATAAAGAGCATGAAATAGACAAACTCTTAAACATTAACACCCACAAAAGGAACAATGGAGGATATTCTGTATTTAGGCTGCATTTGCCTTGGGGTTTAATTGAAATATTGTTGACTATGCAGGTAGTAAAAATGCCCAATTATTCGACTGGTCTCTTCTTGCAACAACTGCTGTGACATTTTCACTTGATGACTTGCTGCATCTACGGTATGTGTGAGCTTCTTCTGTTGACTCCTCTCCCTGACTTGATGACACTTCCACATTAGCACTGGCATTGTGAAGAGACTCCTCATAAAATGTAAAAAGTACAATATGTTCACTCTGTTGTGTAGTGGAACAGCAGTAGAATTAAATGCAAACACTTACATTTCTACTTGCGTACATAACCGAGTCAATATATTAGTTACATTCCACTGAGTATGTCACAATGAGATTTTCAGATTAGTTGTTAGAAATCAAATATCAGATTTCTTAAAATCACATAAGGCAAAAAAGTTCTATTGTGTATATGTTACTATTCTATTCATCTGATTCAGCAGAGCTTGCTTTATGACCTACCTGAAACACTATCAGCTTACAGAATCGAAGACATCATACTATAATGATGTTATGAGTCATATATAACCTTTATTGTTGGGCGAAATGATGAAGATAATGGTGTTTTCTTCCATCTATGGCCTTTCCTGAGGTTTCAAGTTTTCCTTCTTATACACAAATTCAATTTATTTTTCAGGACTGGAGCCAGAGCACACAATACATGTTTATGGGCTGCCGTCATCTCCAAATATGGCCATGGAGCCATTTGGCCTTACACAGGATACATTATGTGACTTGTGTGTCGCTATGTGTGTGTGTGTCGCTATGTGTGTGTGTGTGCTTTGCTTTAATTCAGGTTGTTTACGTCTCAGGAAAAAATATGTTCTTTTCTGCAAAATTGTGCATGTAACAATGACCTCAGGGCAAAACCAGTCTTTGCAGCTCTGTTCTATGAAAATGAAGGTGTAAATCAGTAGAGAAAAGGATTTTCAATGTTTTACTCTGAGGTGTAATGGAAAAGATGTTTAAAGTAGTATAACATGTAAATACACAAATTCAATCTCGTTTGCAGGACTGATGGCTTTGTACAGTCTTTGTTTTTATATGTGAATAAAGAAACGGATGCCAGAATTGTATGGAGCTGTGAGCTTTAAGGGTATCTCTTCTATAAAACCTTCTGTCTTTGCAAATTGCACCAACATCGCCTCTAGATGTTCTACTTTTTAGTAGGCTCAACATCATTTGACATCTAAAATGGCCACTAGAAAAAATGACACCAAGAGGAAAGAGACTAGAAAAAAGGGATCAGATTAAGAGAGATTAGCTGAGCTGGTGTGAATAGACAGATCTTTGGTAGTGAATGGCAGCAAAGGTATTGTATTTTTCCATAACCTTCATAAAATGAACCTCGTATATATGAAGAAGAAGGAAAAGAATGCCTGATGTCTCTTTACACAACTTCAAAGGAACTGACTTGTTCATTCAAATAACTACAAAAATAAAGATTGTTAGGATCTTATTTTTCTCTAGTCTGGAGAAAAATAATAGAATAAAAGAATAGAATAAAAGAATAGAATAAAAGTAAATAAAATGTATGGATATCCAATTGGGAGAAAATGTGACTCTTAACATTTTCTGAGTTTAACAATGACCCTAATATGGTTATAGACAGTAAAGGTCAAGTATTTAATTGTATATCCCTGAGCACTACGTAAGTACTCAACAAACTGCCAATTGTGTAGAGTTGACCTGTGCCAATAATGAAATTAAAAAGATAAACCATCCCAGCATAGCTTTCATTATAGTGTCAGACTTGCCTCAAACGCTGTGTAATGAGTGGCTGCAGGGAAACGTCCCATTACATTTAATTACTCTGATGAATGGATTACCACTGACCACCACCAGATGGTGCTATATCTTTTTATTTTCTCTGAACACACAGACTGTATAGCCTATAAACAGAAGAAGACAACGAGACTCATTGTAAAGCAAAGCTACCATACACTTTTTAAATCATTGAAATGAAATCAGCAATGGCGTAATGAAGCAATCCAGTGCAGAAGCAATGAAAGCATTGATGATAATGCCGCTGACTCTGTAAAATACATTTAGGCCGGCACACGTAAACAGTAGCAATGAAATGATCTGATTTGGACTGAACAATTCCATTTTCACACCTTGTTTGCAGTACAAATTACCGTGTAGCTATATTCAAAACCATTTCTTTGAATCAGGTTAACAAATCTGTAACCGATCCTGACATGAAGCCTATAAAGCCGCCAGGGCATGTTGAATTCAGGGAGCTACATGAGAGCATAACCGAAGCTACTCGGAGTAAGCCGCCTCTCCCTCAGACTTTCACACCCTGAGGCGATGTGCTGCACACAAGGTTGTTTACAGACACCGACACTGTGTCCAGGCTCTGCCTCTCTCCCCATTTCTCACCCACACGCAGACATTCCCTCTCTCACAAAGCAGCCGTACACTTGCCCACACCTCACTGAGCATCCATAGCCCTGGTGGACCAGGGTAATCCTCTAACTTATAGGCAGTGCTGTGCGCTCCAAGCAAATCCCACCTCTTCAAAATGCAGACACCTCTGGAGCTGTGGCCCAAACACCTCAGAGGTGATATAACATAGATTTATGTTCTTTTATGTTTTCTCCTTTTGCGCCAGTCCTTGCTCTACATGTAAATACTTAAACATGTGTAATAGAAATTTCCAGTCTGCAATGAGTTCTTATTATAATAATTTATTGTTTGCGAGCTGGATATGTGACTGTTCACTGTGATGTGGTAACGACACACAGGCCGTACTATCATTAGCATAACAACACATTAACATAATGCAGATTTGTCATGGAAGGTTCAATTTAGTGTGTTGCAGTTTTCACAAAATTGAAGAAAACCTTGACACATAATTACAGGTATTATAGACCTGGAAAAGGGATTTTACTCAGCAGCAGGTAGATTGTTTTCTTGCATTGTTTCCTTTATGTGATTTGGGACGAACGGCACTTGCATCAACATGAACAAAGTGTAAGTTAGAGGGAAACCAGGTAGGCATGTTCATTTTTGGCATTCTGGAAAAGCATACTTCCACCTCCCGACTAAAGCCTAGCCTCAGTCCAGATGCAGGTATTTTTAAATATATATTTCTTTGTGGTTGTGGTTGGAGAATTACTCTCTGAAACCCAGAAGCTCAAACAGCTTCAACTGAATGGGAGCGGACAACAGACCGCACTTCTGGAGCAGTTTTGCCTCCATACCCTTGCTTGTCGACTCATCTAAAATAAACAGGTTGTCAGGTTGGCGCTCCAACTTCATGTTCCAAGTCATTTTTTAAAGTGAGATACCAAAAAGTGGTGCTTGAAGCTATGCATTTTTAATGGAATAAAGGTAAGCAAGGTGAGCAAAGGGGGTGAGCATTTTCTCCTTGCGCTTCTTTCCTGGAGATCCAGCTGCTGTGTAATAGTCCACAACAGGTATTTTTCTCTTCTAGGTTGGCTCTCACTGCCACAACTCATTATAGTTTTTTGTTATCGTGTTGCTATTTCCTTCAACTGCTGATGCTGGTCTCTCTGAGAGAACTTCTCAAGTTTACCACTTTCACCGAAAATGGGCTGAGCACAGGACCAGACTTACTGTAGTGTAGGAGTCGAGGCAGTGTTTCTGCTTGTCATGTTATGTAACGTATCACAGCCAAGCACGACTGAAACTGGCTAGTTAAGTAACCCCTTGACTCTGCGTTGGGTTTCGTTGGGTTTGACGAATGACAGATGGTCGGCTCAGACTCATATCTCTGGCACTGGCAAAGTAATACAGTAACATGAAAATATGTACCTGGATCAGAACTGGCCAATCCCAGTACACTATAAAATATCAAGTTATTTCAGCACAATGGCTAGATAGCTTGTTTGCAGAGTGCACTATTTTACATTATATGACCAATTTAGCACAGTAAAATGCAATATAGCATTTAAATAACACTAGTACCTGAATGTCCACACAAAGGACATATGACCTGTTAGCCATATGGTGCAAGCAATTAGATAGGACATCCCCAAAAAAGTAGTAAAGGGGGGGGGGGATCTATCAACTATCAAGACGCCATGTCTGTAAGTAATTCTGTTTGATGTCTTTATGTTTTGTGTTATTGAGCAGGATTGTGATTATAATGAGAGTATGTATCCAAGCAAAACTCTCACTTACCTCCATTGTACTTGATGATATATATATATGAATGTGTACTTTTTTTATATTGAGGGTATGTTTCCCGACTTAACACTGGCTAATGATGTTCTGAAGTCAAGCATTCAACCCGTGGCACAATTTTAACGATAAATTAGGTGAAGACATTTTGTTTTTGACAGTCTTGTTTGTGTCTTGTTAGTCGCATGACACGATGAGAGATGATGATATCGTCTTTTCACTCATCTCAGTTCTCTAAGTTTTTGTAACTCTTTGAAAAGTCCTCTCTCTACTTCATCAGTGCAGGGTGGCACAGATTGCATTGTGCCATGCTGGTGGGTGTTTGATCTCAAGTCCTTTTCTGATATTACTGCTTTCCATACAGGTGATGATGTTATTGCATTACCCAGTTCAATCTCTCAAAACCGTGTGTGCAACAATGCTTTTCTGGTGCGGGAACAGCCTGTGTTAGTTATAGTTTAAATGTGACTGATACATTTCCTCTGTGAAGGCAACCTAGCCCCACAGTGGCAGATATGGAAATAAGTGGAAAGGAAAACACAAATGTAAATTAGTGTAAGCAGTAAGTGTAGCTCCAGATAAACCCCCGACTGGCTGTAAAGACAAGTGCCTCCGTGCACAGAATGCTGAGCACAGCTAGCCCCTTGTAAACAAAGCTTCTGCTATTTAGTTTCAGTTGGCTTAATTAGAATGAATGAGGGGGGGGGGGCTTGTGCAAAGAGTTTTTTTGTGGGTGGAGGGAGAGAGGAATTGGCCATGGTGGAGGGAAAGCTGGACTGAGAGATAAAGTTACTAGCGGGTGGCACAGACCAATTGGACAATGACAAACAAAGCCTCCAGCCAAAAGCGCAACCGTAATGAATTTAGGGGAACAACATGCATGTTAATGTGCGTCCAAATCAAATTGTTATGATTATTCTCCACGTTTTATCTATGCATCAAAGAGAGAGAAACTGTGTGTGTGTGTGTGTGTTGGAGGCAGAGAGAGAGAGAGAGAGAGCATTTGCAGTTGTGATTTGTTTTTGCAGATATTCAGCATTTAAATCTAGGCACTTCACCAGCGAGGGGAACAGATTATTGTTTATCATCACTTTTAGTAGCGTAATGGAGATTACATAAGCAATATTTTCTAACAATCTGGCATTGTAGCACCTGCTCAGTGCCTTCTAACTATACATTTCATGAGTTGACCGCATCATTAAGACGCTACTTCCACTACAAGTGCAACACAACTTAATGGGATTTAATCACAGATACAAGTATGAACACAGCAAATGATGCATCACACCATGTGTTGTTGTTTTTCTCCTTAAGGCAGAGTTATTGTTCAGGGTAATGTTTTTTTATCTAATGCCTCAAGTGTGTTTGACCTCAGTAACTTTTATAAGAAAGGGACTGTTAAAACATTACCTTCATTTGTGGCAGGGTCACTAAACACGACTAGAGGTTTCTTATGTCTACCAGGGTTTCTGTTCATATATTTCTTTCTTTGTAAACTATTTAACATCCTAGGATTCAATCAATCAATCAAAAAAGCTGAAGCGTGACATCCTTCTATATTTGTATATAACTGTACCTCTCACAACCCTTTGACATGGGTGGGCTGTCAAAACTTTGGAGCTGTAGTCCCACCATGAAGCTTCAAAATATGAGATGAAGGAACGCATCAGTTACATGTCCACTCAAAAGCATGACAAATTGAGGGTGACAGGTCACGTAGCGAGAGAGAAGGTAATAATGACCAATGATTTGGACAAAGATGGAGACTGGAACCCAATCGGGTATGTGTCACACCGAGTCCTGTCAACCACACATAGCCCTGGATGATCGACTACCTATTGTTAAATGTAAACGCTTGAAACAAAATCCAAGAAACATAATGGCTGAAAATGTTAATTTTAAGTTGTACGGGGAGAGACGAAAAAAATCGGACAAACACAAAATGTACTACCTCAACATTTGACATGAATACGCTGGATTTTGTCAGAAATGCATCCGAACAATAGTGATTAATCAACATGTCCTATCTCCGGTCGGATTCGCTCCCCAATAAGTTTGGTGTATAAACAAGAATAACACAGAGGTTACCGTGTGATGTGTTCAAACGCGAACAAGTCACCCATATTGACTTTGTGTCACTCTACCACTTGGCCTTTTGTTTTGGTGGGGATGTCCTGTCACTGAGATGGCAGAAGAAGGAGGGGAGATTTCTCTGAGGGAAGATGGCAAGGGAAAGGTCATGGTGAATAAAAAGGCTTTTAATCTGAGTACCCTGTGTCGTGTGCCTAGGGAATATCAAGTCATTCCAATTCTAGTGAGGTCAGACCAGGGCAGTCTCCCTGTTTGTCCACTGTTTTCCTCTGTGTTTTTGATGCCTAAATACCCAGAGATGGAGAGCTTTAAGAAAAGGTTAGAAACACTGCGGTGTTTTTGTCTCACTGTCTTTCTGGCAATGTCTGTGTCTCTCTGCATGTGTTCGCGTTGTGCTTCTGTAAAGCTCGCTGCATAGAGATAAGATATGCAATGTTACTGTGTTCGGAGCTTAAGGTTTTGTGATTCTACCATTCTCAAATAGAAGGAAGATACTGAATGTGCTTGTCATTTTGTTTGCAACCATTCTTGAGAAAGATTCTGTAGCTTTGCCTGATGCAGACTTAGAAGCTATTACATTTCTGCAGGGTTCATATCAATTCTGATGTATATTCTAGATTTAAATTCTAAATGGAAAAAAAAATCTCATTTTTAACACGTGTAGGCTATATGCTTTTCTTGTACAATATGCTGGGAGAGTTTGTCTGACTGAGATAGATAGTAAAGCTAATTTGATGTCAGCAGTGTTGTCAGCCTGGAAAAATGTCTGGGCCTTTATTTAGGAACTCCAGCAGTCTAGGGGATGGCTTGCCAGTCCATTAGGTGTGAAGTGGAATCACGTTTTCCACAACACTGGCCCCGAGCATCCATCATGTCACACATTCACAACTATTCAACTCCACCATGGTGCACTCTGTGATCCAAACATAAACAAAGGCTGAGACCCACTAACAACCAAAAACACAACAATGGAGAAAGCAATCACTTTAAAACGGCCTGACAGCCATAGAAGAACAAAAACATCAGATCAGGACTCGGGTCAGAACGGTGTAAGACACAGTTCAAAATGTCCAAAGCTTAGACAAAGAGTATATGTGTATGTGAAACTTGAGAAGGCGACTAAAACAGGGATGTTGTTCTGAATTGTCCATGGTTCTGTGTGCCCAGTTTTGTATTCAGATACACATTTATAGGTTTAATTTCTTTTGGCCACCATACTCAGGCCATGCATATCAATCGATATATACTGCTGCAGCTTGCGAGGGATCGTATGGCGTGTCCTTTAGCACATTATGGATGTGTTAATAAGTAGTTGACTTAGATCACAGTGGTCACATTGAAACCTTCAGATGATCCTGATTTGGCAGACAGTGTGTTAGGTGGGTTTCTCATCAGAATGAACCAGTCAGTCCCTCCAATTGCAGGAAGATTCCTCAGAGGAGACACTGAGCTGATACCTGATTACTGACACCTACACTCCTAAATTGGATGTGCACACACACATTTTAAGCAGACTGTGTTTAATAGTTGTGAAAACAACATTTCCCAGAAATGTGCTTTACCACATGTATTATGCGAAATTTATGCCTGACCAAGCTTAACTTCGTTAGTGCTAATATGAAGAATAGCGGCGTGGGCGTTGAGTGCACCGCAATGATGGCAGAAATAAATGCAACCAAAGAAAATCAATGATAATGCTGTATTTTACTAGTGATTTGCATGTTTTCAGTTCATATGTTGCACTTGTATACGTTGTATAAGTCAATAAGAAAACTAGTATATGTTCATGTACCCTTTTATTGAAACGTATTTTCAATAATGTTTCCCATTACATGACAAACAGATGTCCTAGGCTAAGGTTCATGCTGATATTTGCAGCACCCTGTAATGGAGGGTTTCAAACAGCTTAGCATCCTCCTGAGTAGCACTAAATGAGAGAAGTCAGGGATGACACATAGGTCAGGACTAGTCAATGTGGCCGTTCCATGACTATTGATCCTGACAACATATTCCTCTCCTCATAGACCACTTTCAGCCCTAGTCAGCATGCCAGCCTGCCTTTGTCCCAAAAAGTATGTTGAGACACAAATCAAACAAAGCAACCCCCCAAAAAATGGTAGGGTTATGGCAACAACAAGAAGAGTAACAACAATAACAGGAGTATTACATGTCCCACTTGGTTTGCCACAACCACTGGTTTTATTAAATAATCTGGACAGGCAACACTTGTTATGAACAGCTTTTTTTTTAATGCTATTTATTTGTTTATTGTAGGGACAGAGCATGATAATGAACATCAGTATAAATATACAAGATGTAAACATGCCGGAGGTAGCAAGAATGCTCATTTACATCCATAGCCCTTGGGCTGTAGACTAGGATTAAGTTCCACATCGCCAGCCAGTAGTAATATTCAGCCCATTATTATGGCAGGTTGTGTAATAGCCACAAAATGCAATCAATTGTTTTAGTGTACATGGACACAAATTCTCAGTTTTTTTTTCGTGTGGCTCAGGATGAAAATAATGCCAATGGAAAGTCAAATAGAATCCTTTTTCATGGTGAACACAAATGAAATGCATCAACGTGACTGAGCAACAGTCAGAGCAAATTACGTAATGTTTTATATACAAAAAGACCACTTATGGCGGGTGGGACGGGAGGTGGATGGGTCCAACAAACACAGGACTTTCAACCACCAGACACTGTTTTGTGGTGAACCTAACTTTCATTTTTTAACGTCGTTCTGAGTCGTTCTTGTAATGGTACCGCAAATTAAACAAATCTCGGACACGGGTTAGATGATAGTATCTCCTCACGCATCTTTGGTGTGGCCATTGTTTCGGAGCTAGGAGAAGAAAAAGATGTGGGCTCCTTGTGGTCAACAAAGGAATTTCTGGAAACACTCACCAGTGCTGGGTTATTAAAGAGAAGAATGGTTGTCTTTAATGAGATTGGGGTAAGATGCTCTTATGTTGAGGTCAGCGAGATGTATTGACAAGCGTAAGAGCACTGTGTCTGATGTTGTCGTTTAGATATCATGAAAATGCAAAAATAGAAAAAGTAGCTTTTGGACAATTTTAAGATCAATGATGGCCGATTGTTTGTATATAATACAATGTGTTGGAAGTGATGTGAGGTTGCAATGCTTCACCAGAATAAAATGCATCTTGGACAGGTTGACCTTTCTTGTTGGGTTCAGGCAAGGCAATGGCAAGACATTCATAGGAAATTCCATTATACTTTTATGTCCTTCCTCCTCTTTGGAGAAAAAAACACATTCATCTTCCATAACTCTGTAGCTGCACAGGGGTGTTCTTGCAGAGGGCTGCTCTCTGGAATGAATAGGTTTTTTTTTTCTCCACCTTATGCTGAATGAAATTATGTGACTCTAAATCCTGCCTTTGAGTAGCTTTCAACAGTAGCAAGGTTTGTAGCAAGAAATATTGGTTGGTGATGTGCCAAGGCATTGATTATCGCGCTTGACCTTGATAGCCTGCCATATCAATGGACCAACTTGTGAAGTAATTTAACAGAAATGACTTTGGCAGAGTGGAGGTTGGTGCAGCTGAGGGATAGATGATAGAGCGAGCCTGACCAGTGCTTAAGAGGATGTTTCTGCCATGCTGTGTTCGATTAATGGCACCACAGGCCATCTCATCAAGCGGTAATAAAATGTGAGGGCATAAGTCAAGCCTCGACCTAGGGTTCTTGCAGGTGTGCAGGTCTTCGAGCACAAGCTTCTCCAAGGTAACCCAAACCATCAGATCTATCTCCATCCTCAATTTATGTTGTGTTCAACTCTTCCATACCAAACATTAATGTAAAATTGCAGACTTGTAAATCATTTCTGGCTTGTCAGAATATTAGTTGCTAGATGGCAGAAAAAGAAGGCTTTCAACCTGTTTTCATCAGAAATTGAGGCTACAAACTCAATGCTTTGTCTAGATTTCACAAGTATTAGAAAGTATCTCCAGACGTTTTTTTTCCACAGAAACAGACTGGCCAAGAAATATGCTGTCACAGTACGTCATGTTAGAAAGATGGCAAATCCTTACAGACAGTCTTAAAAATCCAGTCAGTGGAAATCTCTCCGTGGCCCCAAAAAACAGCTTCCTCCAAGAACTTGATAGCAGAGTATATGCGACTGAAAAATAGAATGAAGACTGCCACCGGAGCTGCTTTTCAGCTGAAAGCTTTGGATATCAAGAAACAGCTGAATCTCGAGTTGTCTTTTCGATGGGCCACAGTTTTCCTTGCCACTGTTTCTATTTACCAGTAAACAACTCAATGTATACATGTTTGGTACTTTATTTTAGTTTTCATTGAAATGAGATAATACATCTAAAATATTGTATATTTGTCTACGTTGTGAGTCTTGTAATGAAGGTTGGCTTATACAGTATTTGCATTCTGTAAGCGCCTCCTGTACGTTGGTTAGTTAGTCGACTTGGGTGTCGGTGGATCCCGGCAAATATGTTAATTTGATGCACACACAGGGAATGATCGCAACACAGATATGCAATACTATCAAACACTGAAGAGAGCAGCTAGTGGAGACTAAGCTAAGGGATAATGAGACAGTAGCTGAATAATATAAAAAAAGAAGACGATCTACTGCTGATGAACCCTCTTATTAATAAAATACTCAGCATATTACCAGTTTAACTATGATGGTTTGTTGGGGGTGTTTGCTGTACTTGTGTTTGTTTCCAAATGAATCTCTAGGCAGAGTAGATGCTGCAGGGCACGATGCTGCCCGCTCCTTCAATACTTTATTCTGTTCCAGATGAAAAGTGTGAAATATTGATGTGACAATCATACACTACAAGTGTTACCAAATCCACCAAAATAGCACCACGAAACAATCTTTGAGACTTGGATAGCAAATGGAAATTCTGTACACTTCACTTTAAGGTAATTTGTTCAAGCCTGTTCTCTCTTCACAAAGCCCGAGCCAGAAACAGCAAACACTGCAACAATTCGCTCCACTGGTATTGAGCTGGGATTTCTATCACAGGCCATGCTTGTATCCCCTTAACATATTGCAGGTGTCACTATGTCGTCATATCTCAGGCTTCATCCTCATACTGTTTCACTTATGCATACGTAAGGCCCAATATTATTGGAGGCATTATTACAGAACTACATTGGTTCTTCAAAGCATGCAATATTTTTAGGAAATACCACAATGAATCATGTTTTAAATTTCCTGTTCACAGATAGTAAAAGTTGATACTGTGCTACTGAGAGATCATCCTACAAGATATTGGTGCAACTCCTTTGCCAATTTCTTCCTTCTACGGCTCCCAGCTCCTAAATAATATCGGAATATATCTTTTTCGTTTTTCACCTTTATAAAAGAATCACATTGGGTTTTTTTCTTTTTCCCACTGTGACCTTTGTAGTGTTTGTTTAAGTTTGCCCCCTCAATACAGTTGATACATATTGACATGAAAATTGGACCAAGTAAGATACATTTTATGTAATAGGCATTGAGGCTCAAGACTGTATGGAAGTTATTTTTTCAGCATTCACTGACAAAAACACTCAAAATGCAAAGAGCTCAATGTCATTGAGTAGTTGGCACTAGAAACCTGTTTAAGTCTGAAAGATTAAAGTAAAGCTGAAACAATCCAGGAAGCTTATGATTCCATAATTACTGAAGAAATGCTTGCTTGATGAAATCCAACTGCATTTGCACTGAAAATAGATTCATTTCTCACAGTTAACTGTGTAGGCACCTTCTAGTCAACAGACCTTATAGCAGGCAAGCATATGAAGACAGCGCTGCAATGTGTTTCGAATTGTTACAACATAAAATCCCGACAGAGCGGGAGATTGATATGCTCTCTCTCATCCGATAGACTGTAATGGGGTGCTGTCCGAATGACTTCACGTCAGGCTGTCACTCCAGGCTCCACTCAATCAAACTGATGCATCTGCGCCTAAAGATGGCATTGTTTAAGGCAGTAGAAGCAATTAAGCAAGAGTTTTAAAAAATGTCAACTTAAAAAAAGTCTTTTGCTTTTATGTTCATCCCAATTAGGTTTATGGAATTTGACTAATCAGCCTTCTACTCAGGAAAGTCAGCGCCTGTCCAGGTTTGCCTGGGAGGCATGTGAGGCATACATTTAACCTCGCATTTATAGCCTCACTATATAAAGGTGCCTGGTTGATCCTTAGTCCTTAGTATGGCCAACTGTTCTGTTGGTGATGGATGCTTCTAAAATGACCCCTTACCAAAGCGCTGCCCTGATAACTGAAGTTGGTTGATTTGATGGAACGTTCTACTTTTGAGAAGTCTATCCAGCTCACACAGGTGTCAGGCTAATTAAATATGACCTCAGAAAACCATAAGCTTGTGAAAAGCAGTTTCCCTGACAGATGCTGAAACTTAGCTGTTAGAACGTCGAGTCAGAGCGTTGCTATCAGGCCACCTGATAAATGTAAGTCTTATGTTCACTGTTTTTAGCTCTGTATTTGGTCTCCACCACCTTCCAAGAGAAATATTGTCTCTTTATCTGCTAAATGCTCCACTACGTATGTCCACCAGCTAGTCGCTTACTGTGACTGTCTGCTATTTGCTGCTTAGCAGTCAGTGTATTGTGGGCTTTTATATCTTTTTCTCTGAAAACAGCTACCTGCTGAGGCTCGAAAACAACACGATAAGAGCGGTTAGAGTGAAACTTTAACATCGCATGCCAGGCAGCTAAATAATACGTCGAATATCACTATAAAGCTCTCTAAGGCCAAGCGGAGCTTGAGCATCCATTTCACATTGTCACATTGTTTTCATATTGACATTTGATACATTGTTATTATGAAAATATTGATTGTAGCCGCGTTAAGCTCAATATGTTTTGACTGTTGACCTATTTGTCTGTATCTGCCAGCTGCCACTAGCAAACATGAGGTAGGATAGGGGTTTGCTTAGGAGCTGAAGCAGAATGTGCTAACTGCTGCGAAAATTAATCCAAACAATATCCCAGTTGTAGTGCACCTTAGTGCCTGCTCCCTGAAAGACCTCCTAAATTATGGAGCCTTTTAGCGAAATCAGATTAAGTCCAAATTGGATGACAGGCTTAGTGTGGACTCCCTTAGGACAGTGGTGCAGATACATGGGTTGGATACAATAATAGGAGCACATTACAATATATTGTAATGCCATGCAATAACACTAATAAATACAGCTGTTGTGAAACTTTGTCAGGATAATGTTGATTCCATGCTGGTGAATTCTGTGGCCATAGTGTGTTGTGATATTAAGCAAAAAAACAGTAAGTGTCCTTCAATGAGAGTTAGTGTGGGTCTATTTGTCAGCAAATAGTTTGTCTTTGTCAGTGCAGTATTCTTGTGTTTTGCACTTAACACATTACATTATTTTGTAGTGGTCGCGACCAATGATCCAACAATATATGACAATGAAAGAGGTCAAGAGGGGACATTGCTTATTAGGGATAAGATAAGCTGATTACTCACTCTGTTTATACTTGGAAACAATATAAAAATCCTTTGTTTTCAGCTGGATTTGACGGTCTACATATAAATATATCTCAATGCCAATTCCCCTATAACGTATAACTCTTACAAAAACAAATGTATTCCTCCCCTTTTAGAACAGTCAAGAAAAAGTTCTTCAGTGACCAGTGTACAAAATCTGAAAGCAATACCAAGGCTTCATGAAAAAATATTAATCAGTTACATCAAAGGAAAAAAAAGCCTCCTCACAATTTCATTTAACCTTTACAGATGAAAAGTGAACCTTCACTAATCCTCTTGTTATAGATTGTAAATTCAATAATTTCTTTTCAAGTGTTGGTCCATCCCTTGCCAGAAAGATAGTTGATCCAAAAGTTAATCCATTAGATTATATAAGGAGTTCTTTTCCATGAGTCATTTTGATCTGTATGCCTCTAAGGATCCTCGCCACCTTAACGTGGTGGAGAGTTGTGTGTGCCCCAGTGACCCTGGGACCTGTGCTGTCAGGAGCAAACGCTCCTGGAAGGGTCTCCCAAAGTGATCTCAGGGGCGGAGCCGGACCAAGAAGGATTCACCAACCCCATATTGAATCGGCCAGAAAAGAGTTTTGGCACCTCGCCCAGAAAAGGGAAACAGGGGTCCCTTCTGGAGCTAGACCTAAGCGGGGAGCTCGCCAGTGAGCGTCTGGTTGTTGGGTCGAGCCCCAAGCTGAGCGCTGCTTTGTTGGCGTTTTCCCCGGGAAGAGGGTTGCCTATATATATATATATATCAAGTAATATACCTTATTATATGTTATCATTTAGGATCGTATTGGGTGCCCCAATCCAAATAAATCTTATCATTATGTCAATTTCACAATATTTAAAAAAAGAATGGCTTTGAAAGGTTGTTTCTGTAGCAATGGTCACCATCATTCAAAAAACGTTTAATCTTTTATTTCTTTTTTATTTAATTTATTTGAGAGAAGTAAACGCTTCACAGAAAGAAATAGATCCATATTTAAAGGGTGTCTAGTATCTGAGGAATGTCCTGCTGGTTTCCCAGAATGGAGATTCAGGCTATAGCCTGTCAGGAGCTTCAAACAGGAGCAAAGACAGAAACAGTACGGCTAGTGGCACCCATGATATCTCCTCTGAACACAGCAGAAGTACAAAAAAGTAGACACTCTTGGGCTAATGCTTTGCTCTTCAGTGGGGAGCTGGGGTGTTAGATAACACTTCGCTTTTCACACAGGTACAAAACAGATGAGCCATTGTTAAGACCTGTCACTAATTTGTTTTTGTCAGCAGAAAAAAAGGCAAAGTCTTTAAAATATGAAGGGTGAATTTATTCATTCTCCTTTAAGCACTGCTTGGGGATTAGGCAATATTTGATAATGGCATAGCTGGAGTGCTTATCAAGATATGTAATCAATTTTGAGTTGGGTTATCCTAGGGTTATTTTGACCCATATTTGTGCATAATTGTTTGGCATATAGCAAAATGCAGTTTTTCGAAAATTCCCCTCAGAGGGAGGGAGAAGAAGAAAAACTAGAACATTTCGCAAGAAATTTTGACAGTGTGGCTTCTACTGCCCGAAGACGTTGCAATACATATATAGGCTACACGCTGATATTACCGGTAGTATCGTTGAGAATAAATTGATATATTACTTCTCTCTTTTCTGCATTTTAGATTCATACACTTGGATTGAATCTTGTATTTGTGGGGCTTTTATTTTGAAAGGGTGGGACTGGGTGGGTGAGAGAGGGGGAACCCCATTCAAGTGAATGGAGACATTTTGCTACGTTTTTCGGGATTTTCGGGAAAACCGCTGGGCGAATCTCTTATAAAAGTAATTGCACACGATTCCCGATCAGGCCGCACATTTTGATGTATTTTTTGCGCAGGTGTTGGCAACGCTGTGTGAGGAGAAATGTGCCGCAGGATTACAGTCAGTGTGCTTTGGCACAGGCAGTTTTACTGCCTTTGTGCCACAAAGCCACACTGAAAAAGGAGGTGATAAAGATTTAGAAAGAAACAAAAGCATGAACTCACACACTGAATTATAGCTTCAACAATAGGCTTTTCTGCAGACAGTAATTATGCTTTTCCAGAAATGGAAAAGGTACTAACAGTCACCTTTAAAACCCATTGTAAAAAGAAGGCTTTGAAAGAAACACTGATTTCCTTCCTTGCCTTGGCCTCCTCACATGGTTGACGGGGCATAAGGAGGAGGAGGAGAAGAGAGGGCATCTGACTGGGCGCTGTTGCAGTCCATCGACTGTTTTCTTCAGAGGGAAAGGTCAGAGGATACAGTATGGTGGGACACCTGCTGAAGGTAATCATTAATACGCCTGCTGTCCTGTCAGCAGCTCCTGGCTTTACCAGATGTGTACTACTGAAAAGAGGCAAATGTGGCATGAGGGTCCGTCCACACATCATTATGATGCTGGCTGTCTCAAGCATACATGTAGCAATACTGATGTGTGATTTAGGACACAAGAAACACGACTGACTGTGCTAACTGGAATATTCCGACCGCTGTTGGATACATGTGTGACCTGTCTGACTGAGAAACTGGAGCTTCTTCTCCACCCAGTAATGTCTCTAAATGAAAGGTTACCAAGACAACCCTCTCTCATACAGTAGACGACAAGGACAACGCTAATGGTTCAAACCAGCTTCTGCTGCTGTTCTAGCAGTATGGCAGAAAAGCTGCAATTCTAAAGCAGTAATACTTTCATGGTGTGTGGATTATTATATGTTCACAGTTTGTACCTCACAAAACTTGAAACTCAAATGAGGTTTTTCTGTTTGATGAATGTATGTGTGTGTGTGTGTGTGTATATAAAAATGCCAGGAAAAGATCTACGATCCTGTTTCTGGCTCTGTGGTCTCGACCGCTTCTCCCTTGGCCTCCTGTCTCTACTCGCAAAACTTCAATTGCAACTTCATGCAAATAAGTCTCCTGTCCTGCAGAGGAGAAAAGGTGGGAAACCAAATTGGATCGAATGTAATTCAGTTCACCAAGCAGGGAATGAATCGATAATGCTGAGGAATGACTTTCGCAGGACTGAGTGCCCACCTTAGTGGTAAGAGGTTTCTTCTGTTTACAGCACAACCTGGGCCTGCATGCTTATGTATTTTACGACAGGTTAATCAAGAATCACAGTATCCACTGCTTCTTTCCTGACGTCTCTTCTTGTGATGTTCACCGTGCAGCACTTCAGAAAATGTCCTGCCCGGTTACATTCTCAATGTGATAGGCCTGCTTGACTGGTTTTCCATTTGCCTGTGGATTTGCATTCTCATCTTTCTGTAATGTATGGTATTCACAAAATATAGCTGAGCTGACAAATCATACACAAATTGGTATAGTATTTGCTCTCCGGTCCATCAAGCTACTTACAAGGTACAGTGTTAGTATACACATACAAACATAGCTTATACAGTATCCTGCACATGCACTCGAAAGGAACATTTCCTGAAGCAGTTGCTTTCTTTCTTTGTTTTTGCCAGTGTGACACACACATACTTACAAATGGCATAGAGACCACAATACATACAAGTTATTACACTCATGTACTGAATGACTTTATCCTTTTTTTGTTTCTCTTTATCTGTTCGCAATTAAACACTGACAAATAACTGGGTAATGCTTAATTTTCATATTACCAGATAATTAGGAATACATATTTAAGCTGTTCTAATCATACTAGTATTTCAATTCTAAGATTTAGTTGTAATTATGCAGTATTTGTTAGTGCAAAAATGTAATTACCCATGTTGCAACAATGAAAGGCACTCTCGGACACCAGTGATCTGGAAGGGCCTTGGAGTCAAGCGATTGTTGAGCCAGAAGAGGTTGTTTGGGTATACGATGCTGATGAAAAAAAATCAAGAATTTCAGGCTCTAGCAAGTGTAAGGACACCGCGGAAAAGCAACTGCTGGTTTGACTAATTAAGAGCACTTAGAGATTCCATTGAAGGGGTTGAAAAAAGGACATACAGAAAATGCATGAAGTACCCAAGACTTTATTATGGTGGTTTCCTAGTAAAGGGGTTTGGTGGCATCTTTGCCAGGAGAAACCCTGGGGAAACAGTTAAAATTTTCTGTCTTTTTATTTATTATCTCACCTGAAAGAATAAGCTAGACGAATGCTAGTGAGAAGTAAAAATGCCTGAAACAGCCATACCAAACTTACTATGACTATTCTGCATATAATTGCCCCCAAAGGGATGGATAAAGTTGAATTCAACCGAAAATCTCTTTCTGTTTTCAGAGGTTTGATTGGTATTCAAGATAAATTGCAATGCTACCCCTCCACCAATGAAGTGCTGAACTCAGCTCCGCTCTGCAGCAAATGAGCAGAACAGTTTTTTTTCATTTACTGCCATCAAACACTGGATTATTCTTCAAGATGAGCTTAAAAGTTGCACAGACTTTCATTATTTTCCCATGGTGCAAAGAAAAATGTCGACATTAATTTGACGGAGATTCAGGTTTTTAACGAATTGTAATTTTATAGTTGCCCTGCATTATTGTGCTGGTATTTATATGCTGATGTGTGCTTGTAGTCGAGTCTGTGTAGTTGTTAGTGTGATAGACTATGTAATGGGTGTTTGATTGTTCTGTGTAGCCTACCTGCCCAGGGACTGCAGATGAAAATGAATAGATAATCTTGCATAATTCATCTCTTCTCATCTGAGGTTGATGCTTTTTAGTGCATGGTCCTTGTTTAATAAACACCGTAGTAAGACACTTCATGTCATTTATTTTTCTTCGCCAAGTGAAAAGAGAAATATGTGAAAATCCCCAAACCAACTGTTTCTGCCATACCCGACACAGGCATCATACAACTATTCTAAGAGCACATGGCTTGTGTGATCTAATGTTTTGTTCAATAACGGCATCATTCACTCTGAATAAAGCATGTGTGCTCAGTTAGGTGGCTATGAGTACTGGGTCTCACTGCATAGTGTAAACTTTTGTGCAGACTCTCTAGTTTGCCTTGCCAGCTAGCAGGCAAAGCTTTGGAAAGGACGGATCCATTAGCAGACCATTAGCATTTTGTTTGAACAGTTCCTGGCTGTGTCTCTCTCTGCTTGATTTAGGAGGGCAGAGAGAGCAGAAGAGAGAAAGGCAGTCAAATAGACAGGGTGATGTACTGAGTGAGGAGAGAGAGAAAGAGGAGCGGGGGGGGGACACACAAAAATTAGCTTTTCATCTCATGACAGCCACATCTCAAAGAGAAAGAGGGGGGATGGCAAAGCCAAGGGAAAGGGGAGAGCTGAAAGATGCAAAGTGAGGGTTACAAAGACGTGGAATATTGCTGAAGGGATCAAGGGAGAGAGGTAGTGGAAGGTGGGCTGGCAAAAAAAGAGTGAAGGGAAGCAGGGCAGAGTGACGGAGGCAAAAAGACATCGAGGTATAGGAACAGAAGGAGAGGAAGGTAGCTACAACCTGATACAGATTAAGAATGATTGGTGGATGAGAGGTGTAATTAAAGTTCCATTAAGCGATATTAACATTAAATAAATGTCTCTGTAATTAAACCTTCTCTAATGTGGAAAGGTTGCTTGTGGGCGACTGCCAAACCCACAGAGTATCAACACATAGCAGCTTGTAGCTAATTGTCTGGGTTCAGACTGTATGGTTGTTCCCTATTGGCTTCTATCGACCCTCTATATACTGGCACCCATATCCAGCAAACGAGCTCAGACAAGCTGGGTTTATGGTACCTGCCTGTTGTGAAATGAAAGAGAAATAAAGTAAAACACCCATAAAAATTGTTCTCATGAGTTGGTGGACCAAACCAGAACTTAAAGTTAAGTGGAAAAGACTACAAAGTGATGCCCATATTGCTGTTTCTGTTGAATGTGTTATATTTTTTCTTGTTCTGAGCCATATGACCTTGAAAAGCCTGAACTATACTGGGGCAAAGTTGCTGTGACAGTGTTTTGAAGTCTTTCCCTCCTCAAAAATTAATAGAAATACAACAAGCAGAAAGCAGATTACTTTTTTTTTTGACTGCGCCATTATATGAAATGAAAAATTCAAATGCTTGAGCATAATTCATATACAATTACCTTATCATTTTGCCCCAGGCTTGATTTTTTTTAGAACTGCATGACCTTGACTGAATAAGTTATGTGGGTCTTGGCCACTCAATGTGCATTTGTTATATTGAATTGAACGCAGTGAGGTAAACTTGATGAATCTGCCAATGTAGCCTTGGACAGCTCTATGCACTTGGAAGCATTCATAACAGACGTAAAGACAGATGAACCAAGTGACTCATGTCACCATACCCAGGGACGGACGGATGTGTTGCCCAGAGCTACACTGTCTGCTGTTCCTCTCTTCGTCCATTGAGAGGCATCCATGACAAACAAGCATGTCCTACTCCGTGGCTGGGACTGGCTAGTCGCCCTGCTTTCATGTATCCAAGCTCAAAGCTGAGGCGAAAAAGGGGGATGAAGAAAAAGTTAGACAGAAAGCAAGGGAGAGAAAGACACATAGTAGGGTGAAGGGTAGAAAACAAACCACTCAAGTTCACTGGTGCTCACAAAACAATGGATTGGAAATGAATGGGTTGGTCATCCACTTAATCTGAAGCAATTGGCAGTGGCCACCAGAGAGTCTGAGCACAATTAGAACTGGTTTTAGGGCACTGGTTTTCTGATAGATGGATACTTAGAAGCCCTATACCTCCTGAATAAGAAACCCGGGGCAGTGCCTGGGGATGTTACATCAATGCTACTCACGTAACATGCAGAAAATAGAGGGGGTGACTGGCAGTAGGGGGGAGTCGAGCTATTTGGAGTAAATCCACTGATGTACAATGCACTGAGTGCACATAAGCAGCAGGGGCAAAAAGGAAGGCACACAATACAAATGCAGGTACATAGCTGCAGGAAATATATATATTTATTTAGAGAAAAGTTTGCTCACCTTGGACAATTGTTGATTTTGTAGATTTTCTTAGAGAAATTAACCTTTGCAGGAAACAACACAACATCCCAGCAGCCTTGTATGTTCCTGTAGATACCTATCAATTTTTGCTTCAGGGTTTTTTCACCCTAGAACATATATTGTTCAGAAATTTGCAGGTCATATTTAAGCACTGCACCTTTTGCGATATAACCACAGATATTCAGTAGCTAATATTCAAGTCTGGAGACTGTGAAGGCTAATGCAAGACCTCAATATCTTGCAGCTGTAAGTAGTTCATGGTTCATTCTTATGTGGATCTTTAACTGTACAATTCAACCTTTTTTCATAGTGATCTTCTTCACAGACTCTGGAACAACATGTTTGCTGGATCTGTTGATACATAAAGACTCTTTCCTTGCCTTTCTGTTGCTAGGGCAACAGATTTGCTCCAAGTTTACTTCCTGTCAGCTCCCAAACATTGCAACAAGAATCACAAAGGGGCCCATTTAGCATGTTTATGTTGTCAAGTTTGAACAGGTCTAGAGGTCGGTGTCCTTGTGACACAATTTCACTTTGTGGAGATGTTTGGTCACCTACACAAATCACGGAAGTGATGGATGGAACTGGAAAATGTTGGGCATTGTAATCAGATACTCTTTTAAATACATACATTTACGGTGTGTATCGCATCAAGAAAGGTGCTTGGTTTCAAACTTAAGAACATAAAAAGAAAGAACTCGTAAGTGTCTCCCCTTCCTTTGTCAGATAAAGCAGATGTAGTCAAAGGATGGATTTTTTTTTATGTTGTGGAGCTTTGGCCACAGCAGCTTTCTCTGGCACGAAGATCAATGCTTTGCTGACCGCTGCGTGTCAGGATGTCTTAGAGTTTCAGTGTGTGATTGTTGACAGCTCGTAATTCAGGTCTGATAGAGGTGGCAGACTCGTGACTTTGAAAGGGAAGCACATGACCTGTTTTTTATTAGTTTTCAGAAACAAAAATCACAAACGCATAACTTGATTCTCGGATGTTCCCCAGAAGGTGATAAATACATTTACTAGAATTATACCCTGTGTTGTTACAGTTTTATGTGTGTGAAACTTTGCCTACGCAGGCATATATTATAGTTTTTTGCACCAGAGATCTGGCATATGTCTAGTACATATTTTGCTGCCAAATGGCAGGAATTTCATATTTGCTACCACTACTAGGGAGCCTCCATCCCAGCTTGCCCAACAACGATCATTGTTTGGTTCAGCATTAATGCTGATACTTCACTCCATCTGTCATGTTCAGTTTTATATCAACTTTTTGATTCAAACATTTTAATTAAATAAAAAAAAATATATATATATACAATACAAGTACAATTGAATAAACTCTCAAGAATAAAAAAAAGTTGAATAGTATTAGTTGCTATCTATCCATCCATCTGCATCTTGTACCAAGATATAAAGATAAAGTTTTGCTTCAAATGTAAAAAAAAAAGAAAGGTTCCACATATCTTGAGCTAAGGAAGCTCCCTCCTACACCGTATACTCCCAATTATTTTCACACTCCATCTCTGTGGCCTACGAGTCTGGTGTGTACAAAAGCACCAAAGTGACCAGTCAAGTCAGTAAAGAATGGGTTTGGGATTATTGACACTGCTTGTGCCCTTCAGATTGGTGCAACAGAAGCCTCCATTTCTCAGCCATACATGGAGCCTTTGGATAGCCTTGTTGACTCGTTGCATATGATGTGTGGATGTGCTCTAGAAATGTAGACTTTGAAGGAGGCAGTCCCTGAATTAAGACACAAAATGAAGTTGTCTTGTGAAATATTGCTGGGCCTCCCCTGTGAAGAGTATTTTTCAGTCAGTTCACCACACCGCATCATTGATTTAGCAGTTTCTCTAGGTGACATCTGGTGTTCAGTGTCGTCCAAGGCATGTTGGCAATCATAATAACTCAACATTATTAGCATATTGGCTCTTGATTGCTTTCACTGGTGTAAAAAGATGGTTGGTGA
Organism: Leptoclinus maculatus; assembly: GCA_032191485.1. Taxonomy (NCBI): domain Eukaryota; kingdom Metazoa; phylum Chordata; class Actinopteri; order Perciformes; family Stichaeidae; genus Leptoclinus; species Leptoclinus maculatus. The sequence continues at coordinate 11,959,175 of JAVDOI010000017.1, forward strand.
AAATGAATGTGTAGCACCGTCTCAACCTTGTTGAAGCGTTGTCCGTTGCATGTTCTTCCCTTTATCAAACTGATGATAATACATTAGGATGATTCATAGTCTTCATAATCTAATTACTAAAATAAACTGGATCTTATTTCTGAGCAACACATAATTGCTGAGCATGCTCTCCTTGATATGGGTATTGCTATGGTCCTTTATCTTTGTGCAGTTACTTTAAGACATGAAAAATACTACATTGGAACAATAAGTATGTTTACTTTAGACACCATTACCTGCTAGTAAAGAAAACTTGTGTAATGGTTTCATTCATAAGACATTCACCTTCATTCAATGAGTGCTATGGGTGTGGATTCAAATTGCATTTCCCGTGGCCCCTTATGTCACATAAGGACTTCCACGGCAAATGAGTAATTCAAACAACCGTGTCGTAAGCTGTCACCCTTTCAAAGAGCAGCCAGATGGTGAATATCTGAGCCAGGAATTGTTTTCTTCTTTTTCCAAAATGACTCAAACGAGGACACAGCGTGAACTGTAAGAACCCCCCAAAAAATTGTTCCAATTGAAATAACAAAGATCTATGCCCCTTGATTTAATGAGCAATGCTGTAAAAACACTTGAATTATATAATTAGAATGAGAACAGCGCAGGACAGTGTAAAAGAGAAGGCCGGGGTTGTGACCACTGGGGTTCACCATTAATAGAGGTTTGCAATCACAAAAAGGTCATTCCATTGTGTCCTGGCATGGCAGGGGCTCTTTGAAGGGAGCAATTATAGCATTCACTGCTGCCAGGGCCCTGACTTATTTCTCTTCAGAGAGTGTGCTATACACATAGTCCATTTTGCTTTTGCCCTATTTACCATCATTCTGTCTTCACATGCTGTTCTGAGCTTGTGATACGACTGCTGTGGCTTCAAAAAAGACCTAATTACAGTAATGGCAAGGGATAAGCAGATCAACTACAAGCAGATGAACTGCAGGCCACGAAGAGAGTTTGATAAACCTCCCACTCCCATACAGTAAAATCTATCCCAACCAGCCAGTTAGCTAGTCAGGAAGATCAACTAAAGGCTACACCACACCAGATAACAAATAAGCATTAATATGTTACATGCTCTGCATAATTATTCAGTAGATGTCCCGTAGTCTCATATAACATGCCATTGAAAGTAAATCAAATTCCATGTCAAATATATTTTTTATACGTTTGAAGATCTGCTTGAGTGTGTATGTGAGGTGTGAATATATTCAAAGCATGTGCAGCCAGAGTACCTCCAGGGAAGATGGCAGAATAGGGAATGGGTGACTAATGAGAACTTCTTTCACCACCGCTGCCTCGACTCTCTGGGCCCAGCACTTAATCGTGACTATGCATCGTGTCCGTCGTTTAACCACGGGATGCCGTCTCCACTATGAAGGGCTTGATGCAGGTGGAGAGATCTAGGAATGTGTTGTTGTCCTTGGTACTGCATAGTCCAGGATTATTGATTCAAGGAAAAGCACTCAATCATGACTGTGTGCCTTCAGCAGAGCCAGCAAAAATTCCTTGCCTGAAAATGTGCCAAGGAGCAGCCCCCACCAGGTTTTCCAAACACGTGTTTCTTCAAAAAATTACACATAGAAATGTGTCTTTGGGTGCATGAATTTATAGCAATAAATTCATTTTAAACATAAAATAGATTGTTTGCATGCATGTGCACCAAATACACATGAACATATTCATGAACTGTCTGAACAGATGATTTAAAAGATGTTTCAGCCCAACTGATGTTTCTTTATCTACATCCACAGCACATTTAAGGGCACAATACAATAATGTGAATGTGAGCTGCATCTGTGTGAGCAACAGTAGAAGTAAATAAGAACAGTGTGAATGTGTTGTCTATATGTCTTGGCCCTGTGATACACCGGTGACTTGTCCAAAGCACCCAGGCATATAGGCTTAGTACAGTATAGCATATGAATCTTTAGATAAAAAGAACAACAATTAAAGTGTAATAAGACATTTCTGGGCTACATACTTAAGTAACAGTATAGGTTTAAAAATAGTCAGTCACGGAGTAGGAAATACTTGTGGAATTGTGTGTGTGCTCCCAAGTTAAATATGTCTGAGTCAAAGTTCTCCGTCTCAAGTGCAAAAGAAAGAGAATAAAGAACAAGGACAATAGTAAGAGGAGAGAGGCAATGAAGTGAATTATTGAAAAGCAGAAAAGTACAAAGAAGGATTCTGATCTGTAGAACGTGAATGATCAACGCCAAGTTAAGATAGATATAACCGATTTAGCAGCTGAACAGAGTACCTCCTGGTGTGGGTGAGATGAGGAGCGAGGGAAAGAAGAACGTGCCTGACTTGGGTTGACTGATGACATCAGTATAGGGACAGGCTATGTGCCGGATCTAGCACAATGAACAAGCCTACAACACTGGTAACCTTTTTAAATTAGACAGCTTTAAATATAAATAGGACATAATACAATTTTTTTTTATTGATTTGCAATAGTTTTCCAGTAAGATATCTTTTCTGTGACAGGCTACTGTGCCTATAATATATCGTTTCAATCAGAGTTATAGCACCAATATCAGCAAAGGGGCAATTGTTTTATTACTGACTGTCACCCAATGTCACATTTTGATTCTGTGTATTCAACAGCTGGAGTGAATCCGAGGAGTGCAATTTGGACTGTATTTGGTTACATTTGCACGTACAGGTGAACATATGGAGAGAGTCCCTTCTTCATCCCTAAATTAATTAACTTAATGGACTGACGTGAGCAGAATTATGATAACATGAGGAACAAATAAACTGTGTCCTTCACAGCAATGGAGCGAAGATGTTTTTTACTATATTCTTATAAAAATATGCATAAATGTTGAATTGTATTCAGCACAACCACCAGGAGTCCAGCCCAGTGGATGTTTGCTGACTGCAAAGCAAAAATAAATTCTAAAATCGTTACTCGTGACGAGACCCTGAGATGCTTAAATTACTCATTTTGGGTAAAAAACCTAAATCCATCTGGGCAAGCCACCTTTTTCCTGGCAGAGTACTGTGCCATCAGACTTGACACTGCTGACTGTAAACCACCCCGGGACGAAGCGTAGAACACACACACCGTAGTACCAAGAATGTGGATTATGACGCTTTCTTACCTTTTGGTTAAACAAGAACAGCATGATAATAACAATAAAGTCAGTGAGCTTGAACAGAAAATTGTCTCTTTGCCAAATGAGCCCGTCTGCTTAAACTGATCAATTATTTAGTCTATAAAATGTGAGAATGCTGAGAAAAATCCTCGTCACCATATCCCAGAGACGAGGCAACAACTTCAAATTGATTATTTTGTCTCAACGGACTGAAACCCAAGGATATTCAATGAACAACAAAATGAGGCAGAGAAAAGCAGCAAATCCTCACATTTGGGAAACCGCGACCTAAAGATGGCCGAAACGACTAATTAATTCATCAAAGTTTGCTGTCCATTCACTGTCGACTAACCACCTGATTAATCATCTAATCCTTTTCAGCACTAATTGAATTCAATGAATGCTAATTGTTCCTTCATTCCTTTTCATTTCCTTTGCAAAACTAAACACTATAGGACACAATCAGGGACAACTGCCATTGTCACTCTCATCACTAGCACGTAAGCCCTTGTCCGACCCCAAGGACGAGTGCACTCAATAACTGTCCCCGTCCAGACGCGGTAAGCCTGTGCCACAATCCCTTAAACCCCTGAACTCTGACATGCTTCAATGAGGTACATGAAGCCTCCTCCTTTGGGAGATTAAATTGAAACTCTTTCCCACTAAACTCACGCTTAATTGGAATTTTTTTTTTTTTAAAACTCTGCTAATCTGCACTGTTGTGTATTGTCCTCAAGCTGTGGGAAGTGATAACATCAGGGCATAATGATGAGACGTGACCATGCTCCAGATCAGGATTTCCAGACAGAGAAATGATATGATGACAAAGGCCTTGGATATGTCTCTCAAGCAACCGCTCTCACTGATGAGGTTTTTTGCGTCACCTTCGTTCCTCACATTAGAAACCAATCAGAGGTTTGAAAATTGAATTTTTGCCTCCGTTGTGCACAAAGTTGTGGACCCTTGTCTAAAACGTATTTCATTTCAGCCACTACTTTTGTTTATTTATGAATTTGAGATAAATGTGTCAACTCGGTTGCTTTTGCAAGGCGATTATCTGTCATTTCTTCCTATCTGCCGCCTGTGTCCTACATACAGTTCTGTATTTACCCTTCACAATTTCTTTATTTTGCGTTCAGTTTCAGATATCAAATTGAAGTCTCAGACAGCCTTTTACTCATAGATTTATATAGGATTTTTATCATTTCTTTTCGTTGCTTACTCTGTCACATTCAAACTCCAACATTAATCAATGTTATGACAGCGTAACTGGCTACAGAAATACACACAATGTTATCCACCTACCTACCTACTGTCCTTCTTTCCTTTCTTCCTGTCTGTCTTCCTGTCTTCCTGTCTGTCTGTCTGGGATCTAAGATGCTACATTGCACTTGTTTACTTTAACTGCACACTATTGTAATCCCCGAGGTGAGCCGAGATGCTAGACACATTTCTCTCTGAAGTGGGAACTAGAAATAGAAAAAAAACTCTTGAGTATGTGTGTTTTTGTGTATATTTGATGCTTTTTTGCTCAGATCGTGCAGCTCTACAGTGAGCGGTGCAGTCACATACCGTGCTGAAGATTGGTTCCACTTTAGGGTTTCCAGCAGAGTAATTGAATCTCAGGCTCAGCTGACCTTTACCATCTGCACTGAATATATATGTTACTTGTATCCTGAATTGAGCCTTTCACTCATCTTTTCAAATGTTTATAATTGAACTTTAAAATGATATCTTAGCAATTGCATCATCAGTCATTGGCCGTCATGGCTGAATACATTTTAAAATAAAGACTTGCTGTACACCACAGTGGCAAAGAATACATGTTGTCAGTATATACACCTCCCTATGCAACAAAGCCTAGAGTTATAATGACGACTGATACAGAGGGCACCTTTCGTACATGGTTCAGCACCCCAGTATTGGTCCTCAAGTGTCATTTAGCCACAACTGGGAACGGAGCTCAGATCACAAACTGATTCCTCAGAGAACTTTGCTCTGTGTAATTTGGCTTCAGAATCTAACCTCTTATCTTAAACCTCTTTAATACCCTTTGTATCTTTGTACCTTTGTGTATGTCTCTGAGAAAAGATATCTTTCATCCCTCTTTTGCATAAAAATCTCATTAATTTCTCCAGCCTGTTATCACCGGATAGGTTTTGCAGGCATGGGATGTGAGCCACGTTCATCACATAATGAGCATATTTGTATTATCTGTCTATCGGTGTGCAGGGCAAATTGTGCCCGAAAGTGAGTGGAAAAAAAGGTGAAATGGTACATTTCTGATTTCATTAGAAAATGTAGAATTGGAGGATATTGCCTGCAGATATGTTGGTAGATCTTTCTAACCTCAGTTGCCAGTTAAGAGAATACAGCTGAATCTAATACATAGGCATTCAATTAAATAGGCATGAAATCTTAGAAGATAATTAGACTCAATATATACCGTTGTTACAAGTATATACTACTGTGTAAAGTGTCTGGAAGGACAGCCGCAGTGTAGTCTAAAAACATTGATGTTTTGATTTTTTTAATAATGCGTCAAGTTATGTTTTAGAGGCCCCAATTGTTCATTTAATTGACCAAGATTAACAGGAAAAAAACACAATAATATGAATGGATAATGAGCATTATCCTACAGTAAGACAATCCTCTCGACTAAGATAAGGTATTACTGACATTAAAGCAGTCACTTCGGAAGCGCTGTCTGGGAGGCATTCATTTTACAAAGGTGTCAGTATCAAGGAAGCATCAATGTTGAAAAGCTCCAAAGCTACTCAATATGGGGGCGAAGTCATTACCACAAGTTCTCACTTCACCTTCAGAATGCAATAAAGAGCATTCCCATGGCAGGAAGACCCACGTCCTTAAATCCAACTTTAACAATGTATTTGTGTAAGAAAATATCACATTTGACGGTACAGTTGATTCATAACTGTTAGTTAATAATAAGACAGTTGTCTCGTTAATGACGCACTGGTATTCTACAGTCACCTGGTCACTGGATAGGTCTCAACCAATCATAACAACAGATTATCCACTTCCTTTATTTACACATTTATGACACATGTATGCATAGCTCTGAAGTAAGCACATGGCATATTGTTATTTTCAGGATATTTATTATTTTTATTTTTGGAAGATTTGAGTGTGGGTAGTAGCCTACATTTTCCATCATGCTTTGGGGATGCAAACAGGAAGCTATCTGTGGGCTACACAAGTGGCTATACACCATGCAAAGCCTCCCTTTTTAGAAGCCTATATTAATTAATTGTGATCCCCAAAAATGTCGTCGTTCATGATTTTGAAGCAAGATTTTAGGAGTTATTTTTTTATTATAATTTTGAAGTGGATTTAGGGATGTTTGCATCGGAAGTAAGTTGTGCCAATTCCAGTAGTATGTGTATGGTGTGTGTACGTTCTGGTTTGACTGAGTTAGGACTGATGTGAAATAGCTTACAATTGAGTGTGAAGCAGTTAGCTCGCCACAGTCGTTTCCACAGAGTAACAAAACCAAGATCAATGCAGAAAGATTGCTTTGCGTTAGATTGTGTCCTTGACACGTTCATACAACTACACAGCCACATGTGCTGGCACTTTGTCCACAGGTACGGTGTGATGGTGAGATTGATCATAGTGAGGAGGCTGCGTGTCCATCATATTCTGCACACTTGTCTTCTCCCATCAGGTCGGATGACACAACCTGGCTACACACCGACTGCTGCTGACAGATGTGCAGGTAAGACCAAAGCCAGGCGCAAAGATTCCTCTCGGTTAATTAAATAAAAGAAATCCTTTAATCATTTTTTGCTTATGGAAATCATGGAGTGTAGTGCTGGTTTGGTTTAGCATAAAACTCTTGTGTGGGTGAGCTGAGCAGACTCAAGTGCTGTGTGGAAATGACATTCCCTGTTTTCAGTTAGTTTAACTAACTGCTGTAAAATCTCATTTGTGTGATATTTTGTGGATTGCTGGGGTATGCAGTATATTGAATATTTGCAAGTTGTGTTGGTTGGATGAAATGTTGACTTCAAGATTGAAGTTCATGAATCCCTTGTATGGATTTGACTCTGCAGCTAACAGATGTGTCTCAGACCGACTTTGAATTCTGACTTTTCAAACGCCGAGCAGCTTGGCCTGAATGGCTTACTGACCCAGGCTTTAGGCATATCTAGTGATACAGGTGAATGTTTGAGAGAGTGTGTCTCATTAGTGTTTTAAAAATGTTTTATTCATATCATGTTTCTGCACACCCAGTTTAGCCAAGACAACATTGACGTTGAATGCTTTGCAGTCATGTCCCATGTAAAGAAGAAAAGAAAAAGGAAAGCCAAAGCAAATTAGTTGTATATGAAAATACATAGTTTTTAAAAGGTTGCCTCCATTGCAGGATGTCGTATTATGCCATAGAAGCCAAAAGGGACAAAAAGACAGGGAAAACAGACACTTTGACTAATTGGATAATCAAAGAAAGCAGGAACAAATGAAGGAGCTTCGGGGGAAGCTAGGAGGGAGTTGATAATAAAAGAAACGAAGATGAGTAAGAGCGTGCACACCGTTAGCTCCAAAGGAAATGGGAACATGTAATCCAGCCGGAGCACATAAATTGGAGGAGGAATAAAATCGATGAAAGGAACCCATTCCTCACCAAGACATAATAAGTCTCCACTACTAGTCCAGAGTGTCAGGGTGTGGGGGCCTCAGACCCCTGAATATGCCTGACACGCTCGACATGTCAACAAAAAGTACATGGTAATCACCAACACGGCCACGCAAGGACTTGCTTCAGAAGAAGTCAATATCTGTCAGCAGTAAGCATCAGCAGCCTGGAGTTCAGGTTTGACCCCCTACAGCAGACCTGTCAGTATGCCTCAGGCATTGCATCATTAGTATAGCCCCATGGCAGCACTCCCTCATGTTGTAGCCGAATACCCGCTGTTTTGTTCACCAAAAGTACGAATGTGCAAATCCATATCTTCATTTACCTGCATGTGAAAGATTGGACTTGAAAGTTAACTAGCGTTGTGTAATATGCAAAAGAGGCTGACACGTCGAATGGCATCAAGATATTCTGATCAATTGGTCTGCGAGCAGGCTGTACTCATGGTCCAGCTAAACTAGACTTGCGTGGGTATGTAAAAACTGGAAATCCCCTAAAATGACAAAATTAGACACTAAAATATTCTAGTAATAATGTCTAAAGTTGCAGAAAAGGATGTTGCTAGACATGAGAGTGATCTAAATACCAACATATGCATCATGTTATTTCTTTATAGTAAACAATATATGTACTATCTACCAAAAATAGGGATATTATTCAGATCTTAAATATTAATAATAGTAACTGTTTATCTATGAAAACAGGCTGACCGTTTTGTACTGTCAATACAATAAAATGCACTTTCAAAGCTCAATAAAGACCGATTTTCTGTGATCCAAATGTACAAATAACAACTATTTAAATCAAACAAATTGGACGTACAATAATCAGAGGAATGGAGATAAGGTATAACAGCATCTAATCAAAGTGTTGTTACAAAAAAAATCTGTTCATGTGTATTTTAATAGGATAAGGCTATTTTTTTTTCTCCTGAATTAGCTTTGTAATTAGACTTTCACAAGGAGGACCACACAGCAAACAGCAATAAGATTTTATTGATGCCTTGTCTTTATTTTGGCTTTGTAGATTTATCTTTCTTCCCCAAATCATGCATCCTCCGCAGTCGTACTTTATGACTCATCTGGAACATATCCAATAAAATCCTTAGGGGCTGCAGCACTTTTAATGATGGGGACACTGATTTGACAGCTTTTGTCTTGGCAGTATTGAGGTTGTTGCGGCTGAGGTTCCCTAAATTAATCAAATGAAAACAAAAATCAAGATCTTGAAGAAGCAAAGCAAAAAAGACAAGTGCTGGGAAAGCTACAGGCCTTCTAAAAGCTCATGCATGGTGTCTGTCTACCACCAGTATATATTACAAACTCAGAATGGCTTGCATTGCATGTCAAGATGAGAGACTGAGGAACTCCAGTCATTTTTTATCCATGATACATGCTCGGGCTGAAGCCTAGGATACAAATGTGTCCTCCGGGAGTCTCTAAACTTCTTTCTCAGTCTTTTAGCGCGAGGGAGGATGTATGGCCATTGTCACTGATGTCAGATTCAATGCTTGTTAGAGCACAGTAATGAAAGAACACACCAACAGTTCACTACATACGTTTATAGTTCAAACACTGAACAAGTCTCAGGATGCTAATACATTATCGACTGAGGACTGTGTTGTTTTTCCCCTCTGTATTGTTTTAATAGCAATTTAACATCTGATTTAACTTGTTCCTCCTGTGAAATGGTCAGCCGACAATAGTACAATAGTCAAGTTCAGTGACAGATACAATTAGACTGGCTGACATGAAGTAAGGTTTAAGTTATGAAGAAGCTCTGTGCATCAGTTTAGCTGAAGGCTGTGTTGCGGGGCATTGAATCCATCTTCATCAAAATAGCCATTCATCTTTTAACTTGTGCTCGAGTGCCTTTTTTTTTCATTTTTTTAAAGGCAGGCTGAAATAGATGGGCTCTTTGTTTCTGAGCAACATGTGATGCGGCGCTTGGAGCCAAATGCTTTTAAGAGTTTCAAATGAGTTCTCATGTGTTTCAGTGGAAGATGAGGGTGAAAGCTGTGAGTGGAGTCGGTATGGCCTGAAGTGCACAGTGGTATACTGAGATAGTTGGCTGCAGTCAGTTTTCCATCTTAAGGGAAACTCTATCCATCATCGTTTTTTCGCTACAATATTAATGTAAAAACAACATCATCTTTAGATTTAAAGAGTTCATTGCCAGGCTGTCCTGGTAGAGAGATTGACTTTGATGGATCCTCCAGTCTTTCTGCAGCCTCCGGGTTTGATGCAGCCACCCCCGCTTCATCGATGATATAAAATACTTTCATGAGTTCCGATTTTTCAACTGTGACACCCTGTCTGCTTAATAAACTACAAATCCTGACACAGATTTACCGCGCATGCATCCCTTGCCTTGACAGCAGCTTACACCTGCCTCGGCATCTGCGGGGGAATCAGAGACGACCCAGAGTGGAGTCAGCTTCTCAATGCATTGCAACAACTCCAGTGAACAAATCCATATTTCTTGTTTGTGGTTTTCTGTTGGACAGCGCCGCACATGCTAAACCCTTAGTCCTTTACGTCCTTTAGGGTGTTAGCCTATTAATGGATAGCCTCAACTGTAGGGCCTGTTTTGTCATCTTGTAAGGCAAGTGTCTATTAAAAAGGTTTTAGGAGGCTGTTTTGTTTTATTTGTATAATGTTCAATGCACTCTAATACAAACCCAGAGTTACAAGCAGAGTATAAACTTGCAGTGCATTGTGAATGGATTTTTCTAGTGAAAAGCCGCAGTGGTAACCGCGGGGACTGTATCACCCACCAGCCTGACAATGAAGCCTGCCACTACTTATGTAAAGTCTTTATTCATCCGGTTCGCAGACACTACTAAAACATTTTTTCTCTGAATGACATTTGCAGTTAGGCAGGCAAAATGACAAAGTCTTCTCCGCTGTGTGTCATGGAGTGTTTTAACTTGAAGGCAGACTGAATCATTATCTGTGCAATTACGCAACTTAATGACGAGGACTAGGGGCAAGCCCTGCGTCTCTACTGTCCATCTGTCAGACATCCTTGAACTCCATCCATCTTTTTTTTGTCCCTTTTCTTTGGTTTTATATCCAAGGATGAACCCAGGATTTGAAGACAGCTGGGGGCTGTCATCCGTCTGCCGTTTCTTTATCCTGATATTTCGGTGACATTGCTTGTCTTGTTTTTTTGAGCGAATGATGTTCACTTTGAGCAAGAGCTGTTTTCAAAGTTGAGGTATTGTTCTTTGCTAAGGACGTATATGGAACCTCTGCCACTTTGAAATGCTTTCAATCTTCATCCAGGGCCCGGTGGTGACAGACACCAGTGTTTGAAGGAAAAATAGGGAGTTCTTCCTCGGGTACTGCTGACATTTGACAAGCCATGTCTTGAATGAGTGCCAGAGCTGTCTTGGGCTGGTGAAATAAAGTGGGACCTTATCGGTACAATGTTTAGAATCCTCCTCTGTAGCCATGAGTTGTTGCTAAAATCCCTTGTCTTTGGTAGGGCTGCACAATTATTGGAATATTAATCACGATCTTGATTTTTGGATTCCCACAATTTAATGAACATGATCGACTGTGATTTTGACGTTACATAATATACTGTAGAAGAAGAACCTTTTAAGTCTTATTTTGATGCAAACGTCTGTTAATTAGCAGGAATGTAGCACAACATGAAAGTGCAAGCAGCAGTCTGTTGATTTATTTTTGGGTAAAGAGTTCTGGTTTTATTTTGCCTCTAGGAGATGCACTGTGAATAAGGACCAATCTTATTTTGAAATCTAAGATTTCTATGTTAGCAGGAATGTAGAACAACGTGGAAGTGAAAGCAGTGCTCTGTTTATTAAATTAAATAGTAATAAACAACCGTGATCTCAATGTTGCTAAAAATAATCATGATTATGATTTTGGCCATTATCTTGCAGCCTTAGTCCGCGGTTATTAGGGCAAATGTGTCTATCAATGAAACATTGATCATGAGAGTATTAAAACAATCAATGTGCCGCGGGACAACATTTTGAGCAAGCTGTCGATGTGTGTTGTCTTATTTAGCGCTAACACAGTGTTTGGAATTCTTCTCGCATTTTATAGGCTAAATATCTATTTGATTGATTGAAAAAAAAATTGGACAAATTAATAAATAATGAAAATATTTCTTACTGGCAGCTCTAGTTCACATTAAAATAATTGTTACATTACAATTCTTTTAATATAAACTAGAACAATTATTTTCTATAAATGTCAGAAAATAGTGAAACAAGTTTGACAATTAATTTTCTGTCCGTCGACTAATCAAGCAGGTTGTTTCAGCTCTAGTATCAGCTTTGTTCTTTGTTTCCCTGGCAGGTTTTCTCATTTATGTGCTTGGCCCGTATTTAAGCTGGATCACAGGGATAATTCTATTAGACTAGATGTTATTTGATAAGCATTGTTTACATCCAGCGAGAAACAGATATTTGCCAGTTGTATTATTAAGTTATTGTTGACTCCCAACTGTCCCAAAACGACTCAGACTCTTCAATTAAAATTCAATTCAAAATGCACATTTTTTTGTGGTTTTACTGCCCCATTACTCTTACATGAGCATGAGTAAAGGCGATACACATTTTTGGCAGTCTCAGTGCTCAAGCGCACGCTTGATGATTTCCATATTAATTTGTTGCACAGTTTAACAAAATATACATGGCCTTTGGTGCAGTGAATTGATTCAGTTTAATTGATTAATTTTGATTTACAATGAACGGAGTTCGCCGAAGCTGCACTGCAGTCCAAGACTGTGGGACATCAAATAGATGCATACACGCTGACATTATTCATGAAGCTGGGAAATGAAACCATGATGAATGGCTGGACAGCTCATATATGCAAACACGCACACAAACAGACACACACACACACACACACACACACACACACACTCACTCATACATAAAAAGAAACGCATTCGAGCACACACACACACCAGCAGAAGACACACACACACATACACTCTGCACACACAGGCTGCTTTGAAGCCAGTTCAGTGAGTCAGAGTCAGAGTGGCTCTGTCAGTCTAATCAGCAGTCAACACAAGCTCAAGACCCATCAAGGGTGAGACAAGAGATCAGTCATTTTTACCTACTTTTAATTTGCTGGGTTTATTCTCACTCTCCTTTGGGTGTTTTTGACTTATCATTCACAACAGACAACATATTAATGTCATGAAATATTGCCACGGTAATAAAGTGAGAGAAAGCACTAAGAGGTTTATTACCAGTTCAGCTCTATTCTAGTCCACGGCCCTTACTGCAGTGTAGCTCACAGCGCTTTGAGCAGGAATAGAGGGAGGGTAAAAGAAATTAAAGTGAGGATAAACAATAGGTTTGGGGCCACGGGATGGTAAGTTAATTTCGACTGTAATGATCCGGCCTAGGGCCGGATGGTGGTGGTGAAAATGTTCTTGTCCATTTGCTCAAGTCAGGCATCTTGCCAGCACACAAACTTGAACAAGGCGATATGTGTGTGCGTCTGTGCGAGCAAATGTGTGTGGGGTTTCATGTTGAGGGGCAGTTTGTGTCCCTGTGAGTGAGTGAGTGAGTGAGTGTGTGTCTGTGTGTGTGTGTGTGTGTGTGTGTGTGTGAGTGTATAGGTGCATGAGCACTTGTGTGTGTCACTGCCATGTGCTTACCCAGTGTTATGAGCTACAACCTTGGCACTGTTTTCATACTCCAGACATGCTCTTCCACCCACACAGTTCTGCTAGTGAGGAGATCTGGAATGAACCACCCACCTAGCAGCCTTCTAACAAGTAGTTTGTGAGGAGAGTGTGTGTGTTAAAATGCAGCAATCAAAAATCTATTTGGTCGATCTGCCCAAATTGTCGGCCCAGCACGTCAAGCAATAACATGTTTTTTTCCCCTCTGTGTCTCAACTTTGCCCTCTGGCTTCACACTGTTGCAGCTGCTGACTGGCTCACCTTCTCTTTACAGTTCCTTTACCTAAAAGTCTATGTGGATGTTTCTTTTATTTGGCCAGATTCATAAATGTATTACATGAAAAGTGCATGTAATATGTTAACACTACATCTAATATGCACATTAAATGACAGGTATGTCAGAGAAATGAAAAAACTAGGTCTTAAAATTAAAAACAAACCCCCAAAAATGCAGTAATAATTAAGTAGTACTTATATGTACTACATGTAGGTCATTACTGTCATCAGTCTGGCCCACATACAATTCAACTTTACTTTTGCAGTTTCAAACCAGGCAAGTGTATCCATTCCTACCACCATGTGTGTTCTATAGAGATATATAAAACATAAACCATATCTTACTGATGTGAGATATAAAAAAAAAAAGGCATTTGCTTTGTTTTATGCACTCAAACTATTTCTGTTTCTCTCTCTCTCACTGTTGCTAGGTTGCCCCTCAGTCCTACTTAAAATGCATGAATTTAATTCCAGTAAAAAAAAAAAAAAGAAAATCCACGATGCTTTAGCGTATCATAGCTGTGACTGCAGTTAACATGGAACCGGTCTAAATTGTCAAAATATATCAAGCTTACCGGGACCTGTGTGACCTCAAGGCCTTAGAGCGATTGCTGACCATGTGGTTTCTGTATCTGCCACCGCTGATGAACAGCAAGAGCACATTTCAGCAACAAAATGCTGGCTGTTGTTTAAGGTTGTGAGCATGTGTTGTTCATGCTCCTCTGTCAAATTACATGTTAAATGATGTGTTTTTTTTTTTGGCAGTTTGAAATTACACTTTTCAAGACATGTAATGACGTGATGAAATACGACAAAAAGCATGAGCCTTCAGTCATCTGTGAATTTCAACATTCGATTTGTATTCCTTTTTAATAAGAACAGGGTTTTTCAAGACATGGTTGTCCTAATGGGTGTCCGGATATGAAGTGTATCGATTTTTCTTCTATTTCTTCCCATTTGCAAGTCCCTCGCTCACGTACCCGAAGGCACGTGTCCTCATGTTGAATACGAATTCAAAGGGTCGGCTACAATATTTGCTGATAAACAACTCGGTCTCTGTCTGTTCCCTGCACGGACTGAACTAGTGAGCTGCACATGCACAGATGAATGTTGTCCCTTAGCAAACAAATCAATGAAACTAATTTCCTTTTGGTCAATTATTAAATAAATGCCAGTTTTTCCTAAATTAAAAACTGACTGAAGTGCAGTGTATGGCGTATAATCATATTTTTCCTCTGCACCCCCGTGGGCAATTGCAAATACCTAGGGTTGATTGCTAATGCAAAATCATTTTCTGATTTGTATCTGCAAATTGCTGCAGCCCTTGTGGTATCATCAAAGCTGGGTAAGCTTTATCAGCCCCCTCACCTGGTAAATTATTTTAATGTTGATGGGTAAGATTACCCACAGAGCAAGGCTTGCCAGTATGCTAAAGGTCATTCAGTATTATCTAAAGGTTATCCCTGACAATTATGCAGAGTAGGAATGTGGTCTTAAACCCAAGCATAAGGTATATGTATTTAAAATACACCATGCTCCTCTATCACGAGTGTTTTCAACACTGTGATATTTCTCAAAGGGGATAATGAAATGTCACGTAGGATCCATGACTTACAATACCGTTCAGTTTCTAAAATCTTCTATCTTTCATGAAGTGCAAGGTCATCTTTGGGAAGCTGTTGTGCTGTTATGATGCTCTATATTACTTCAAACCGATGTCTGACCAACCAAAACCCCCTTGTCGCTGACCTTAAGAGTAATGCATTCGACACAGGCCTTGGTGCAGTCGCCATCAACCAGGATCATCCATGATTGGAGCGGCAGGTGTGGAGGGAAGGGGAGGGGGGAATGGACTGGGAGCAGAGAGGGGGACGAATGACCATGGATCAAGCCGCGGCGCAGAGATGTTGCTCAATGGGCCGCAGTAGCAGTGAGATATAAAGCTTATGACAGATGCTTCTCTTGAAAATGCATTACCGCGCCAAGCTTGGAATCACCCAAGTTCTCTTGAGTGTTGAAGGGAATGCTTCATCAGAATACCCAAAGCTTTCACAATTGTCATCATGCATTATTTCCTGTTGCCAGCACACACATGTTTACACGTGCCTGTCATATTCAGACAGACGTGCTCCCGTATCCTCGTTGTCATGCATCCACCCACATGTGCACATGCAAACCAGGAGATCCCCCAGCAAACCCCCACACACCCTCCCCTGTAAGCATTCGTATTGTAGTCACAAATATAACTGTTTCTCTGTTTCAAAGCACGCCTGAAGCAGAGTCTGCAGGACGGACGGATTTGCTATGCACTGTCTAACACCCGGACTATTTGCATTTATTTCCCCCGCTTTTTATTTATTCCAGTTTTTACCCAGACAGTCGTGTATGTTTATGTAGGTTCCAAATAGCCCATAACAAAACACAGAACATGCATTTTAATGGAGCAGCTAAACACATTAATACTGGGCAGTGAAATTCACATGCTACCACTTAGTTATTGCATTTTTAGAAAATGTAAGACCAGTATTGTGAAACAAACAAATCATTTAGGCACCTAATGGGCTTATGCAACATCATCGAAATAGTCTCTCAATATCAGGGTAATGCAGTGTCAGTAAGTGTTTCAGACATACTAATATGCTGAGGTGAAAGGCTTCATTGTCTTTTAACACAACAGGGAGTCTATCCTTAATTCATCCCAGCAAATTAATCTGTATGAGAGTGGAAGAATTAATCAGAGGCTATAGTTAAACAGAGGTTAAGGTTAGTTTAGCTGGGATTCTAGAACTGGTTCAGCCAAACCCGTGGACTCAGTGTCGCTTAGTTTAACGTGATTGATCAGTAAAGACATGCACACACAGTAAATGTGTGTCCTCCTGAGTGAGGCTGTCCTCACCAGAAAGAAAATAACATATCTGGTTGTTCCTTCAAACACTTAAAACTGAGAGTGTGACGTTGTTGCAGTGCAGCAAAACCTCTCTGTGGTCGTCCAGACTATAGAGGTTATAATTTGGGAGGAAAAAACATCCTTAGTTTTTTTTTCAACTAAGGGAATGTGTAGGTCTGGTTTTATCTCATAAATGGCTCATAAATGTCATCGCATTTGATTCAGATGTTGCTAAATCCATGTTGCACAGTGCACACAGTGCAAAGCATTATCTTTTTTCCAGTGGAGCCCGAACTGCTTCAAACCAGTGAGAAGAAGAAAAAAACACAGAACTCTGGCATGCAAAACAACCAAAGCTGTTGTTACTTAGGCAGACAACTTTGTGGTCATGAAGGATCACCCAATCACGCAAAAGCTGAACGTAAAAAAAAAAAAAAAAAAGATTAAAGGGGCTGTCATGGTGTGAATTTGTATGTTTATCATACACCAAAACAATGCAGAGTGTTTTATGATATTAGGAACAAAGCTGGGACTGAAAACTATCACGGTGACAATTATTTTTCATTCTATCGTGGCGATTGCGCGGTAAACAGTAGAAATATGACAAAATACTTATGGATCCAGAAGACACCCAGTGTCAAAGATGACCTCATTAAAGTTTCTTGTAAATATATCAATAAAGAGGTGAGTTTCATTATATTTACATCATCTTCATTCTATTAAATGTTATCCTAAACCGAAACACAACAATGTTATTAGTTGTTGGTTATCAATTAATTTGCTCCTTGAAGTTGGTAGGTTTATAGAACTGGTAAACTGTTTGTGTTAAAAAATAATTCTATGACTATAAAGTTACCTAATTTACATGCAGTCTAGTTCTATCTGCACTACAATTAAAATTTTCATTTTACAAAGGAAATGATGGCTGAGCTACAGTTGATGGGTCCTTTGGGAATATTGTCATCCCCGGAAACATGATTTCTTTTTTTTTTCCCATCATCCAATCATCAGTCACACTGTCCTATCCTCCCTGAAAAGGACAGCCTGAGTGTGGTCTTGTCAAACCCCAGAACCACCGCCGCAGTTCTGGAAATCATAGATGGATGCCAGGGATTCATGCTGGTCGTCCATAATGTTCGGCAGCCTGTCCTCTGCTGTGGAGATGGCGAGAGCGTAGAGCACACGGTCCACTGTTTCCATGCCAGATGCAACGGTGCAACTCCTGTTCTGCATTTGGAGCGGCTTGTGGGTGCTCTAGTTGGGTTCCAGGAGGAAATTATCCACCACCAGGAAAACAGAGAAATAATTATTACCTCCAAACACTCACGCACACAAACAGTGGGACTCATTGCTCGGGATAGATTGAGAAATCACTGGGAATTAGAGCCTTTGCAAGAACTCACAAAGGATATTTCACCTAAAATTCAGTCCACATTAACATTGATGATAGCATTCAACAATTTAGAACTTCATTCATAACCCCTAACCCTAACCCTACACAGGAATTACACCATGTTAAACTATGATAAATGATGTGGCTGCTCTATCTAGTTTTGCATTATGATCAACGGGCCTGGAATTCATTTATCATTATTCGTCCCTCTCAAGTTTCTAACAGTATGTTGAGTACCAAGTATAATGCTCCACTGCACATTGAAACAGATGAATAAACAGCTGAATATCTTCTTGAGGATATATTGGAGGACATTAGACAAATGGCATGGCTGTCGGCCATTAAAAAGTAGGGTGTAGGGTATATGCTGCCAGACATGGAGGATATCAGAGCTACCGCAGCAAAAACTGGACAACCAAGGATGGTTTTTCAATTGAATGTGAGATGATTCAAATGGAGATTCAACATATAATTTAATTAATGGAGCAACAATTATGTTGTCTCATAAATCACCGCTGTACTTTTCCCATTTCTAATAGAGGAGTGTTCATGGTGCAGTGCTGCAGCAATTTCAACCGAGGTTTGCCGGTTTTCATCTGTCACGCACAAACCCAGAACATGCATTTCTGGATGATGAAGACTGGTTCTGCTGCAAGGCATGGATCATACAAATCGATTGCTACTGCCACTGAAGTCAAGGGGAGGCAACTGGTCCTGTGTGCACTCCTCAGACAGCTGCAGATGATTTGAGGGGCACCGCGTTGAGTGAACGAGACAGCAGAAAAGGTCGCCATTAGACACCGTGCACTGCATCTTAAATGCTAACTTCAGCTGGAGAATTTGCCCCGTGATTCCCTTACTTAATTTCACATATATGCAAAAGAGAAGCAAGAAATGTGCAGAAATAAATAAATAAAAATGTATATCAAATTGAAAGTGAAATTGATGTGTTTACCACGGAACAGTACTGCTGCTTCTTGTTGGAGAAGATAAGGACCAGGGCCAAAATTGGAGAACGATTCTGCCACCTGGCCAGACATCACGCTGTGTGGGAGGGCGATGATGATGACAGAGTTCTCGGAAATGATCCTCAAGTGTTTTTGGGGAAAACACAAACTCTTACACCATCAAATTTCGACTGGTAAGATTTGTGAACCCAGCCTTCATTCATTTAAATCATAATTTAAAAGATGTCTCCCCTAAGTCACAGTAACAATTGTCTTGTAATTTATAATAGAAGTATTTAACCATGAAAATGACAAATATCCTGAGATGCAACTGGCTAACAAACCTGCGAGGTTAACCAGAAAGACAAATTGGCTTAGACTTCCCTTAACGAGATGATGAAAATGAGTTTGAAGCTTTGAATTTAAGTCTATTTAAGAATGTTGAATATGTATGTGTGCTGTAACGGTGTAAAGAGACAGCCAGCTCTGCTTCACAATAGAGGGCTCAAGGTTTGATGCACTCGTGATCCTTGAAGCAACATTTGAAAATGTCTCATTTATTTTGCCTTTATTGGATACAATGTGCCAAAACTGTGTTTTTAGAGTCGCCATTCGTAATTTTCTAATGTAACATTGTCATAGGTTTCAGTACAAAATGTTAAATATAAGACTCTCTTAGTGTGCTTATGTATAGGAATTGGAAATTTCTGACTTTGGCAACTCCAAGTGGTATCAAGGAGCTCCAGCAGCAAAGCAAGTCGCCACCCCCTGCCAAATTGAATCAATCAAACAGGGAAGCTCCACTGACTGCTAATGGCCAACATGTACATACGAAAGAACCAAGTAGTCGAAGCTAGAAGAAGAATTCACTTTGCATCTATATGCAGTTGGCTTATTATTTTGGAAGGGTGCTTAAAACAAGCACCACGGGATGCGTTGCTTCAGATCACATAGCCAACTGATAAGTTCATATTCAGTTCATATTACAGTCCATTTTTCAGAATCAAGATTTTGTATTGCAAAATGGCAAACCATGATATTTCAGTACTATTTATTCACTTACTTACTGCCCTGTATGCCCACTGGCATGTAGGGCAGTAACTTTTGGATGGCATCCCTGGTCTGCTTCAGGGCTTTAATGTTCTCTCTCCACTGATGTGTCCAGTCCATCTCCACTGCCTTCTCATGAGTATAGTGTCTATGCTCTCTTGACTGGACCAAGCGAGTAGTTGTCTGTTGGGAAAGGTGATAGGCCAGGAGATACTCAGGAGTTTTCTGAGGCTCTTTGGGTAGAATGTTGACAGCTTGGAGAGGTTGCTCTGCTCTCTGTCGTTCTGTAGCATTCTGAGCTGTAAAGCAGCGTAATACAGAGCGAAGCTCTGGTAATGTTAGCTCGGTGTTGATGCTGTCTGTGGGGGACTTTAGCCTATTGTTCAGCATTCTGAAGGTTTTTCTGGTCTGGCTGAGTTGGCGTAGCGCACACACACGGACAAACGCAGTAATTGTCTTAGTCCCAGTCCTCAGTCCTGACAACAGTGCTCATATATCGGTGTTTTGGACTAATAAATAGCCAAATAATTTAGTTTGAAATATAAGTTCAGTCAAATCTCCTCGCGACAGCTTCGAGCGCTCGTTCTATTTTCGGAAATCATGTGAATGTGGTGCACGCTGGTCGGTTTTGAGTCGTTGTCATTATGAGATATAAGATAATTAGGTTAAGAATAATTTACTGCAAATTGCTTTTTTAATTTATAATGAATTTAGGCTATTTAGGAGGGTAGAGATTTAGTTTAGTTTTTTTTCACCCATTGACCAATCAATTGGTGAAAGAGTAAGTAGAATTTCAGCCGACAAAGATTTTATTTGGTTGACTAAAGGCCTACTGCTGTCACTGCCTGCTCTTCCATTTTATCTAACAGTGCGTCCATGACATCCACTCTTCTGTTGTGGGGAGGTTTGCTCCGTCTATCTATATCGGTAGGGGGGTTTTGTGCAGTCAAGGTCATCACTTCCGTTTCCTTTTGGCTGATTTATAGTCCTATTTGTTGTGCAAAGGTGCTGAGATGGAATGTTTTCATTCCTATTTCTTTTTTTCAGTTCAGCCCGAGTAAACTGTGAGTAGTCACTGACTTATATATTAAGCAGTTCATCACAGGCCTCAATATCGTCTTAACCCTTTATTGTTAAATACATATTCTAAAATTGCAAGTCAGTCATTGCAATTTTCTTTAAAAACAAACAAACTTGTCAATCAATAGTACAATATATGTTCAATAGTCTCTCACACAGACAATCAAATGAACCAACTTGCAGAGATTCCTAATGAATTTGGGAAAGACTTGCATGAAATATTTGCCAAGGCTTGAGCTGAGTATTTCCTGTCCCCAGCCTCATCTCACAGTTCCAATTCTGCACACGTTAAGGCAAGTACTTGCAAAGTTTGTGAAACAGTATGGAAATGATGGGATGTTTGCCTTCCTACCAAGACAGGTAGCACAAAGGCTTTGAAGGATTTAGATTTACCGCGGGGAGGATGAGGAATAAAGATAAAACACTGGTGGGATCTGCACGTTGGATTAGACAGGAATGACTTATAAATAAGACAAAATGTTAGTTAAGTAATGTTTTTTATATTCCAGAAATTGTACGTGGGTTAATCGTCACAAATGTATGGAGTCAGAGATACCATCATTGTAAGTATATTTTATTATGATTGAGATTCTATTTAAATTGGGATCAAGTCTCTTTCTCTGTCAACATAGAAAATCATGAAATTCTTCATGTGCGAGTTCAAAACATGCCCTGACTTGTGGACGCACAGCTGTCTAACTCGGTTATTATTACTGTTTTGTCCGGCCGCCTCCCCCTCTTTCATCCTCATGCCACTGGATTGGTTAAGTGCTAGGGCTGACTAAGCGTCTTCCCATGAAATACTTCCACTCGTCATGGCACGCACATTATTTGTGCAGAATTGAAATGATTTGTCTCATATGTGACTATTCAACATTCACAGTCTCAGTCTTTTGATGCCGACTGTGTTGGCATCCTTGAGTGTTACCTTTCAAAATGCAAAATGGCTAAAGACATGCTTCTGCAATTTTCTCTTTTCAAAACTGCAAAAGCAGGAATTCATGGAGAGGCAAATGTTTTTCAGTCCCCGGTGTAATTTATGCTTGTTAGTGGTATAAATTGTACGCAGTGCCCCGAAAGAACGTCACAGAAAAAAAAAAAAAAAGGTGTTTACTTCAAGAAAAGATCCAAATTGGTTTTGAAGAAAAATTGTACAGACTCAATACCTCCAAAGTAAAAGATCGTGACACACTTTTACTCTGCCGGCTGAGACAAAGCAACTATCACTCAGAAATGTTATTTATTCTATTGACATTTCAGATTTGTTTCCAGTGAGATATTAAGGACTTCATATAGTGTCTTTGTCGTTGTAAACATAACTTTTGCTGCTCTAGAAACAATATTTAGCTTTATCTAAATTATAAATAACTTCTAATTCTGAATTTATTTGTCTTATACACCTTTTTAAAGACAATTATTCAGTCATGTAGAAGATCTGAGTATTGATAAGAGTAGCCCCTAGTTGTACTAAAATCCTAAAAAATACCTATCCCTCCCCGTAGGCCCCTGTAGTTCTCCGACACGCTTGTAAAAGGAGGGCTGAGCTGAGGGGTAATTAGTTAGTTGCAGCCTGCCACAAACCACCAGAGGCCACTAAAGCATACACACTGTCTGTTTAATGTGAGTTCCAATGTTTTACCAGACACGCTAGCTTCATTAGAGTTGAGACAAAGCAGTGCACACAGATCTTACATTTCAGTCATTCTTTCTTGACAGGTTTGCTTAAATTGCATGAGATCAAGTTAAAAAACCCTCGCTGTGTTATTTGCTACTTTGCCAAATCCCAGCATGAATATAGACAAGTAAATATCTCGCATATATAGAAATTAAATGGTATTAATACAGAGATCCCATAAATGCTAATTATGTGCCGTTGCTTGCGTTAGATTGAAGGATAAACATTTTTACCAGCTTAATCCTGCATAGCATTATTTCTGATGGGATATAATTGCGCTATCTTTCTCGGGGGATCATTTTGAGTTCATCCCTCACACACTGTTTACCCTCCAACGTTACTGCTGGCTATCTGTGCAACTGCACAGTCAGGTTTACCCACCCAGTCAAATTAATCCTCAGGAACAGCTTTGAAAGTACCGTATCACGGCTGGATTTGGCACATGCACATAAGAAAAATGTCATTCAGAGGGAAATCGCACACTTCTGTTGGCAGTAATTAGGAGACAAAAGATACATAAGCTACCCATATGGTTTCCCTTTCATCCCCCAAAGTGCCTATCCTATTCATATGGTTTTACATGGCGTACATGACTGTGAGGTACAGACTTCACAGTAGACTTGTCTGCCTAACAATACTGCATGAGGCCTGATTCATATTCAATACCTCTAATGCCACATGACTCACTTTTGAGTCAGTCTCCCATCCTTATGCGAGTGGTGCAAAACTGAACGAGTCTATTGTATGATCATTTACTTCATTGTATACCTTAATATAACTCGCTTTACTCATTGAACTAAACATCCCTTTACATTCCATCTCAATCTCCACCATTACACCCAGACAACTTACCAGCCTGTGTGTGTGTGTGTGTGTATGCATGCAAGTTTAACCTCACTTCAATGGGAAGTGAGCTGAGCACATTTCCAGCCACTTTGTTAATGACAATGACTTTCTTGTCACATCGTTCAGACTACAGCAGCCTTAGCTTACTGATGCTCGTTCTATCTAATTACATTTATCAAACAACAAAAGGCCAGAGCAGGCAAGAGGAGATCCACACTAATTACATTAGAGCTGGAGGAAGATTGGCACATGTGATGAAGTGATTTGGCCACTCGCAGCCCTGCCCACCGTGCTCAATAACTCCAAGCCCATCCTGGTTGTTTATGAGAGTGAGCTGTCACTCGGACATTACTTACTTAAGATGCTGCCTAAGTCCCTATGTTACAGACCCTTACCAACACGAGTGGTGCAATGTGGCAGCAGGAGATGAGTGAGGATGTTATTGAGTGAGTCAATGAAAATGGACAAAGACCGGGTAAAAAAAAATGGTCAACTAATCAATACGTCATGAGGCCACACATGTCTGTGAATTGAATTTAAATGTATTGTCTCAACACATTTTCACATAGCGAACGTACAGTGTAGGAAACCAGTTTCTGTCATTGCATTATGCAAATTAGACTCCCCCCCCCCCCCCCCCCCCCCCCCACACGCTATTTAAGGAGCCTTACAACATTCTCATCATCATGCACATACCGTTCTGTTTGTATTCTGCATTGTATTTTGCTCCAGATGCTCGGCACGGTGAGCTCCCGGAGTACTAGGCAGCTCAAACAGGCCCCAGAAAGCAAATCCAGCACCTCTTTGTGACAGTCAGTTTTCCCCCCAGAAGACAGAGTGTTGCTCTTACTACTGTACAAGCTTTCAACACAGCTCAGAATCTTCTGTTGACACAAAAGGGTGTTTGTGTGTGTGTGTGTGTGTGTGTGTGTGTGTGTGTGTGCGCGTGTTTGTCTGTGTTTGCCGAGGGGGTATACAGACAGGAACTTAGGAGTTTGCAGCTGTCACAATGAGATGTCAATATTTATGACACGTTGTTTGCTATCTGGTACGTCTGAACTCTTTCTCCTTCAGACATCTGTTTCAGATATTTGCACATTCACACACTTGATTATTATTACTGAAAACTCAAAAGCCAGTCAAATCGAATTACAATTATTTTAATTTCAGCGTGCCCTGCACAGGTGAGCAGTTTCCACAGTTTTTTTTCCTTCTTCTTTCATTCGTGTAGGGAAGGTTCCCTGAGAGCTTTGGAAAACAGGTTCATACTCAAACTGTTACTGTACACACATTCACATCTGGAAGCTTCCCAGTACAATCACAGTAGCTGTTTGCCACTGGAGCAGTTGGAGATTAACTGTTCAAGGTAAAGAAGGAAGGTCAACTGCTGGTCAGGATTTCCACCAGAGAATTTGTTAGAAGGATCTTTTGACAGCGGCCGGGGGCCAAGTGTCCTTTTTTGACGAGGCGCAGGCCAGTGACAGACTGATGGCTGCCTTAAGGCAGGGCCTAGGCTTAGGCGGTATTACGGTATTACAGTATTACAGTATTAAGGTATACCAGGGTATCTAGAAATCCAGACAGTATGATTTTCAGTGCCGTCATAAATATCGGTCTCGCGCTTTCCGTAGTTCTGTATTAAAGTTGTATATTGTACTGCACGGCAAGCGCCACATATCAGTGCAGTGTGTACACAGTGTAGGCTACTTGTCGGTCAATAAAAGCTCCTATGTCTTGCTTGCAAACTCTCAGATGGACTCAAGGATTTGAGAATTTGAAAAAGCTATCACCAGTGTTCGGCAATTGACTTTACTTGTCACGAGGTATCAAAAGTAATCCGTTACTTCACTCACTGTATTACTATATTATATTCGCTAAAAACCCAAACCCCCTTCAACCAAATTCTGCACAGAAAATAAGCTTTAATTTGATTCAAGTTATTCATCGATCTATGAATAAATGTGGTATCTTGCTGCCCACAGCTGCTTTATATTGTATGAAAAGCGTCTCCTTGAGTTCATGAAATCCCTGCAGCATCTGAAGGTAGCAGGACGGATAAATCCGCAGCCTTCCGAGTCTGAGTATTCTCCCCCGAAAGTTCACCAACGTTTCAACTCGACGAGATGCAAAGATGCATGAACCTGCCACACGTTCACGTTATCGTAACATAAACTTGCCTGGCACAAGCCTGGTAACACAGCATTAGTAGGATTACAACCTGTAATATGTATGTATATACTATTTGGGAAATTGTAATCCCTTACGCTCCCACTAGTTTAAACATCCCCAATGCTGAGGCCCACTTAGGGAATCAACTTCGGCCCGGTAGGTCACCGGGCTTGCAATACACTGCCGGGAAACCCCGCTACTCTTTCACATTCCCCAGATCTTCCCTGGCAGTCGGTTGATTGAACCTTCCAGTTACAAGCTGCTCTTGCCATAAGTCAGAGGTCAAAACATTATGGATTGATTCTTTTCTTTTTTTTTAAACGAGGGAGAGACTCAAAGACGTAGCAGTGTATCATGATTGGCTGCTACTATAAAAGTTTACAGCTGCAGGTTTATTACAGGTTTATTAATGTCAGGGGTCAATTCCATCTCCAAGCCCCATTCAAATACCTCTATGCTCAACTGACAGACCCTTAGTCCACACAGTGAGCACACTACAGAGCAAAGCATATGGCTCGTTTTGTTGTTGAACAGACCACGAGGGAGATGGCTTTGCCTTGATGCCTCACTAGAGCTTGTGTTGTATCCCTCTGCAGCCTTAACACTGCACCTGTTACAACCCGTCCATGTGGACCAGGACATTCACTTGGCAGTCAGTTAGGCAGGCTTCCCGTACTGCGGCGCACACCAGCGCCTTCTTCAATTAAACCCCCTCCTCCACCTGCCATAGATTCAATTAAAGTGTCCCAAAAGGCTTAATATAGCTTACATTGTACAACTATGCCATGAAATGTTGTTTTGCCATTCATTTTTATCTGTGCATTCATGCAATATGGCATAGAATCACATGCCCAATTCCATCTGCAGTTTTGCCTCAATGTCCCCCTGTTGTTCAGGCACAATGCCACTGACAATGCTTTGGTCAATTGTAAAGCGTTCTCTCAACTTTCAAGCTCGCTGTGTGTTTTCCAGTCTGTATGTTGCAATCAGACAGTGTTGTCTTTATCTTGTTAAAAGTGCACAACTTTGAACTTAAAGAATCCAAAGTCTCACTGACCGTCTGTCATTCTGCAATTTATTTCATCAGAGATCCTCAGAACTCAATCCTCCAAACAATATTGCTTTTCTTCTGCCTATTTCATTCACAGAGGTTTCAGCCTCAGTAATGTGGCATTTCTTCTGTCTGCGCTGACATTTTCATCTCAAATTGTCTCCCTGCTGTGATTCGTAATAACACACAGGTGTACGTGGTGTTTTGTGAATCTAGGAGTGTACACAGGTATGCAGAGACAGGGAATTGAGTATGTATATTTTACTTGCAAGTCTCCGAACACCTTAATATATGTGGGAGCATGTCCTAAACCTCTGCCAGGCTCAGGCATCTACAAGCTCTCCTTTTGCTCCGGGTGATTAAAATATCATCACAGCTTAAATTAGCCACTTCATTAGCAAAAAACTGTTCTTTCACAATGGAGCAACCAGAACAAGAGTATACAGGGTTTTTACCAAATTAAAGAGCAGGGCATGAAATGAAATGTCGAGATGATTAAATGAATGTGAAAACAAAGTGGCACAAGTGTAATATGCTTCAGAAAGTGCCCAGAGCTGAGAAATGCACAGTGCTATGTAGAATGATGAGTGGGTACACGCATGAAAAAGGCAGAGGAGCAAAATATATTCTGAAAAGGAATTAAAGAAAGACATATAGATATATAGTTAGAGGCAGAAAGGGAACGCTAAGGACAGTAGGAGTAGCTGTCAAGTGGAAAATGGAAAAGTGGGAGGCATGACATTTCTTCACTGCTGTCTACAATAATGCATATTTTGCCAATGGAGAGCTTTAGCCCAGTCCACAGCATGCCACTGAGCCCATCAGACAGCCTTTGGCCACATCCTAATCACTGCTTAATTATTTAGACTGAACAACTGCTCTCAAGGCTGCTTTGTTTTATTTTCCATTGCAATCCTATTGCATACGTTTATTCTCTTCTTCTGTCTGGAGCGAGAAACAAACAAAGCCCACATTTTTGGTTTAAATTACATTGTTTGCCAAGAGCAATAAGAGGGAAAGCCAACTCCCCGTAGTCAGCAGTCACAAGAGTTCGATTCTTCCTTAATTTGGCACACATTTCTTCAGGAGATTCCATGTGATAATAGTTGTCTCACATTGTTGGAGGCAAATGAATGATTAACAATGCAACAGTAGGCAAGATAGAGTGCCTGTTCTACATCTCTTAATCGCAAAATAACTACACTGATTAGGGAAGGGAGTCTTCCGTGTTCGAACGTTTCAACCTACAGAGAGCAGTGTAGCAGCTGTTTTCTGTCGCCTGCGATTCATAGTTGAATTATTCTTAAACACTCTGCATAACGCTGCTCATAATAATGTATCTGTGTTGTCCAAACTGGCTTGGCTACAACAATGCACTAAATTTACAATGGCTGCTTTCCCCCCTTTGTGATAGGCTTTACAGACGTGGTGCATGAAAAAAAAATTCTTAACGGCTTTGGAATGATAAAAACAATGGTGTTTGCAGCTATGCATAAATTTGTTAGAAATGATTTATACACTCTGTTCACAATGGGTTCATAGGGGTGATTTGATTATATGTAGACATACATACTTAACTGTTTTAAAATATTTCTTTTGATTTTTACAAAACAATTACAGAAAATATAAGTTTTTTTACTGTATTAATGAGTTATGGGGGTTTTAAATATACATGAATATATAAATTATACATCTTTTTTTGTTGTATAAATAAGATTATTTAAAGAATTCCTTTGTGGATGACTCAATATATACATGTTATATACATAACTTCATCCAGTCAGTGTCTTTGGATGCAATGAACATGTTTTGTTCTGCTTTTACCACCTATTGCCAAACACAGGGTCATCCAGCAAAGTAAGGTTAACCTGGTTCAGCTTCTGCCAGAACACATTCCTGGTAGAGTCCTTTAAATGGCACCACCTACATACAACCTGGTCTTATGATTTATCATTTTGTATTTCATATTGTGAACGATCCCGCAGACTTTACAGAAGACAAGGGGATGTGATGATACAGCCAGACAATACTTTGATGGTGAAGTGTTAATGAAGACTAAGAGGCAATATTCCAGCAGTCAAGTACTCTCCTCAGTTAAGTATTCAGCAAAGTCATTCAAAAACACAAAGCAGGTTGTTGAATCTCAAGAATGTTTTTAAAGGAGGCCTCAAACTTTTTTTTAATGCTCTCCTAAGCTTTGTGATTCGGTGTGCACCCTCTTACTGTATTATCCTTTGCTTTTGTGCCAGATGGGCAATTAGAAATATGGTTACTGCATGCTGAGCCCCCACCCACACACTGTCTGCAACATTGCCACATGTGGCGAGAATACCTGTAACACGACTCGTATTATATACCTCATTCAAGGTCCCTGTCACTAAGCTTAAAACTTTCTGTGCATTGCCAATAGAAAAAAAACAGCTGACATCTGTGACTTTGTTACAGCAGGTTTAAACAGTTTAGTCACAACATCATTATGTCTTAAAAAGCTTCCACAAAGTCATTATGGAACCAGTTATTCCTAATGTCACTACGTCATTGTACTTTAACCGGAAATGTATTCCTCTTTGATATACATTTTGATACACATATTTGGTTAAAACCAATTCACAATAGTCTTTAAAGGAGCTGTATTAAAGACCGTAAAAAAACCCGCATCAACCTCTCCTCTGCTGCCTCTTTTTTTTGTAGACACTGTCCGCCCAAGAAGAATGACGGCATTCGTCAGTTTTAGCAAGTTCCCCCGAAACGACAGAAGTTTATGTTCAAGTGAAAAAGTTCTCTAACTGGTGCAGCAATTATGACGGGAGCAAAGGTGGAAAAAAGTGGCCTTATTAAAGACTGACAAAGTCTGTTTAGAGAAGATGTCAGGGTTGATAAATAACAAAATGTCAGACTTTAACACATGAGACACCTGTTTGTTTCCCATTACCAACCGAAAGTCCGACTTATTATTATTTTTTTCATTAAAGCATCCCCCAGAATTATGTCCCAATTACATGCATACTGCATGCAACCTATACTTTGTAAGGGGAACTGCAATACGGGATAAAAGTGAAAAGAATACGTCGGTGATTTGGAACACAGCCTTATAGAACAAGTGCCTATTTTAACCCAAACCATGCTCTTTTCTTAAAGTCGTCTTTGTGTTTAAAACCTAACCGAATGTTTACCATAATGTTGTCACATCATACAACTAGCTCATGTTTCAATTGTGATTTTGAACGTCACGGACAAATGATCCTGCTGTTAGGGCTGTCATATCATTGACATGGTACGGAACAACTTTTAAAAGTTGTTGTTTCTATGTAAGGATCTGGTGGGCTGGCTGTCTCATTACCCAGAAAACTACCCGAGAATGAGTTTGTTTTTCATTAGAGTAGCAGACTAGAATGGTGTCATCTTCATTCATCTGTATTTCCCCCTCTTGACCCTCCTTCCCTCGCCCTGCGAGAGAAAAAATCCTCATGACTGATGGACCTGCTGGCTATTTGGACATCTGTCTTCTCCTTCATAGCCCTGGCAGGGAGAGAGGTCTGGGTACAGTGTGACAGGCTTTTGCAACAGCGTGTACTAAGACCGGGTAGTAACATCTCTGTGGCCTAAGCCTCAGAGATCAGCCATTAGTAGGCTGTCAATCTAGCAAGCACTAACAGTCTTCTGGGCAGGTAGGAGGGAGATTCAGGCCATGGCTTCCAACATGGAGGTATATGTGAGATCATTACAGTCCAGATAAATTTAGCTCCTGTAAGGGCTCATGGTGCTGAATATGGCACAATTATTGTAGTTAGGTGGATAATGGAGTCAAATCTGCACAGTGTAAAGTATATATTGGCTTGACAGCGGTATTCCCCGAAGGCTGTGAGTTATAAACCTGGGTCATATTTGACATTAACGAACACATGCTCACCAATAATGAGATGCCGAATGTTAGAATATCGCTCTATAATTCGCTGTACTAGAATTCATGAAGGAAGTTGATGCACATTCATTAGGTTCCTAGTAGTTGCACAGTAGGCGTTGTGGCTAATAAGGTGTTACTATCAGAAAAAGTTGTACCTTGGGAAGACTTTCTAAAATTAATATATGACTAAAAGTATGCAAAGAGCTGTTAGTTAAGCAAGGGTAACTCCAAATACAGTCACAGAGACACCTCAGTATTGTACCTCTTTGGGCTTAACTCAGTTTTTTTCTAAGTTCCCCTTTGACAAAGTAGTCCTTTAACATACATTTTATATATATTTTTTCAGTTTTCTAGAGTCCTAACACTTGATTGCAGATATCTAAGTCAAACTTCCATGTATTTAATGGATTCCACAAACAATATTATTTATTACTGAAAGGAAGAAAAAAAGCAGTGTTACTTAAGAATAAGGACACACTATTAAGTATCTAAACAGACCCGTGTCGACATTTGCAGTAATGTTTAAAGCCGATCATTATGCTACAGCTGACTACCTTGTTATCTAGCCATGTCGAAAGAATTTTGGCAGAGTGTGAAGAAGTCTGTCTTGGAAGCATTCACATATTCCAAAAGAATCAGTAGCTAAGCAATTTAAAGAGGAAGTATGTATGTATGCTGTTGCATAAAATAACTACTTTAAGTTGGACTTTTAACAGTTTGATTTTAGCCTTAAATCCTATTTACTCAAAACAATTTTCATACGCCTGTAAAACTGCTGTCTTGTTGGCTCTGCCTTGTGCACACAGTCCCTGAACTTATTTGTCTAAGGGGTGATGTAGAATCACAAGACAGCACCTCATTTTATCTCTAAAACCGAGAATACATTTTGGCCGTTGCCATCTTGCTCTTTTGCTGTCGCCATCTTGATTTTTTCAGGGTGAAGCTAAGTTCCCGGAAGTCTGAATAAGCTGTTTTTAGGTGACTAAAATGTTACAATTGACGTTCATGATGTATTTTCCTACCATTTTTTATTTCTTTCCAGTGTGTTTTTCTTGTCTTTTAATCCTTCTATTTTCTTTTAGTTGGCCAACAGTACCTTACCTGCACTTTCCCTCTGGAGATAGGACATTTAAAATATGCATTCCATCAAAACCTCAGCTTGTCATCACCCAGCCGTACTCATACACACTGCTGCACATGTCATCAGACAGGTGTACACAGTGAAACAGTGGTATTGATGGTTGCCTGTGGCATTCTTGACCTGCATCTCCAGTACTTCTCATCCAGCCTCAGCAACACGCTCAAAGTACTTAGCTCGCTTTGGTATTCTTGATGAAGCCTTGACTGACATACAAGTAAGTTTAAAATGTCAGTCTAAATGGCAATCCAGTCTTACTCTATATAGTGGCTCATGTATCATAGATAGGCTGACAATGACTCTGTTTTAAGGGACAATTAAGCTTCTATTAAAGGTGTGAATAAGTCTCAGAATATTCTGATGAGTGAAGTTGAAGGGACGTTTCTAATTAAAAGCTACGACCAATAGAGTTATAGAAAGTAACGACTTCAATGATCCCTGGAGTATTTTATTTCTCCTATTGCAAATGCAACTTGTCACGTGTCACCACCACTTCCAGGCTAATGTCCCTGTAATGGCCCCATTTATCCATTTAGCCTCATTGAGTTCTATGCAATGCTGGTCCCGCCAGGTTCTTTGCCTGTTGGTGGATTCTTTAAACACTTGACAGAAAGTGGACCATTGGAGAGCTAGTGGAGTTGCAAAGCTGTCTGGGACTGCAGTTGATGTTGTGGTGTCAAAATCAGTTCAAACGTTATTTCTTTCTACATGCTTGGGCTTTGAACTACAATGAAGATTTTAAATGAACATACAACTGTTGGATGCTGTCAAATATACTCATCCAATGTGGTATTTTTAGATGGGAAATGGGAAACTTACAAGGAATTACATTAAGTTCCCTTAACTTTCGTTGGGATGTTAATTAATATGTTGGATTGCATTGAAATGTATAATAATATATGCAGCATGTCTTTTTCATCATATCGTGTTAGTACAGCAGTGTGTCTCTGCATTGCATTTCTGAAACATATTACTGTGAATTTAAGGAGGAAGAGAAACAATTAATGTGACAAAGGCATTGGTGGGTTTAATTAAGCTAAACTGACATAGTGCCACCCATCCATTGCTCATCAGGTTATGCTGTGTTGTGTCACTTAATCAGCATGAGGCTTCCAAACTAGCACAACTTTTAAACGTATCAGCATGTTAAAGGAAGGAACAGACGGTACTAAGTTTAGACTGGAAGGAATCAAATCAAGTTGTCAAGTTTTACTGTAACACTGAAATATATATGTAATGGCAAGTGACAGTGTGCACTCTTATTCGTCATTTTTACATACTAAGGGGGCTACAAATATGGTAGTATACACTACCCTACAGACATCCTCTCAAACACAGTCTCTGCAAAAACAATCCAAACCACAATTTGAAGGTGGTTTGAAATTTTCCATAGATGTGTGTCAGTTTGGCCGATCTAATCGAATTCAAAGCCCAAATCATCATCAACGGTCCTTAGGACTACATGTTCCCACCAGTCAGTACTTTAGCCCCACACCGCTGCACAGGGAAACCTGCCATGACTGCAGCATGGAACATCGTAATGTACAGTATAATAGCCTCCTGCACCACGACTTGACAGCATGATTGTTTGGAAGGCAAAATTATGGACCTTCATCTCTCATGCTTTTGGGTTGCTGGTGACGCGGCTGTGGAGTTACTGACGCCCATTTCAATACCACAGCAACCCATACATATAGATTGGTGATGTCTCCACACACAAATCCGATTTGATTACTTGCAAATAACAGTGCTGACAGTCTGTCTTAAAGATCAGATTTGAAAAAATAAATAAATTGGATTTCCCTGCAGTCTAAACATATAGCCTAACTTACCATACCGGTGTTATTGTTACTTTAATTATTATTACTGTTAGTATAATTAGTAGTGCTAGGGTCACTATAGTATTAGAACTAGTTGTAATACTAATATATTGTAAATTACTTGACACAATAAAAAAAGCATCCTTTTAAGAACTTTGGATGGCCCACATATTAAAATCAGGCTGTTAATAATGTTAATAATTGTTCGCTGCATTGTAGTGCTTTTACAAAAGGTGAAGTGTAGAAACTTAAGAACGGTAATAATCACACAGTATGTCGGCTTTCCCGAGATGTCACTTTAGAATGATTACAGTAATTGTACTCCGACAAGAACTGAAATTACTGGGTCTCTAGTTTAGTTTAGTTTTATGGGGATTTACATTTCTGTCCGTGGTTCTGTTTCAGAACCACGGACAGCAACGACCAGAATGTTACCCTATGGTTGTGTTTCAGCACCATGGACAGCAACCAAACAGCGCCTACATTAAAATGTTGTTTCAGCACCATGGACAGCAACCAAACAGCACCTACATTAAAATGTTGTTTCAGCACCATGGACAGCAACCAAACAGCACCTACATTAAAATGTTGTTTCAGCACCATGGACAGCAACCAAACAGCACCTACATTAAAATGTTGTTTCAGCACCATGGACAGCAACCAAACAGCACCTACATTAACATGTTGTTTCAGCACCATGGACAGCAACCAAACAGCACCTACATTAACATGTTGTTTCAGCACCATGGACAGCAACCAAACAGCACCTACATTAACATGTTGTTTCAGCACCATGGACAGCAACCAAACAGCACCTACATTAAAATGTTGTTTCAGCACCATGGACAGCAACCAAACAGCACCTACATTAAAATGTTGTTTCAGCACCATGGACAGCAACCAAACAGCACCTACATTAACATGTTGTTTCAGCACCATGGACAGCAACGACCAGAAATTCACACTTTTAGTTGTGTTTCAGAAACCAGCATTTGTTCCATTCACTTTTAGGTAGAGTTAAACAGTCCACAGAGCCCTTTGCTATGGAGGATTTTTAGAAGAGAGTTTCACAGCGAGTCATTCCAAGTTTATATTAACACATTGATACAGTCACGTTGTATTTTATGCAAAGTACACAGCCTACACGTGGCATATGTGTGGCACGTTCTGCGCCGTTCACCACCTTCACTTTGTTGCAGTTTCAATTTCCTCAAAAATCTCTCATACCTAAATCATGAGGCGTATTATATATTGTTTGCCGCCTCAGTAAGTCACGGTCAAGCCGTTTATGGCGGTCAACCTGCAGCCTTGGTGTAAATGTTTGCCCATCATCAAAGAAAAGTCACGACACGGCTTC
This sequence comes from Leptoclinus maculatus, assembly GCA_032191485.1. NCBI lineage: Eukaryota > Metazoa > Chordata > Actinopteri > Perciformes > Stichaeidae > Leptoclinus > Leptoclinus maculatus. Next base: position 11,994,253 of record JAVDOI010000017.1, read on the forward strand.
TTATCCTCATCCACCCTCGGCTCCCTCGCCTTCCGCCTCATCCAGTCCAGACCCACCCCTTACTGTCTGCCATGACCGTCCTCTACAATACGAGACTGTATTCTTTGTACCTCCCCTTTCTCGCCCTCAGTCTGTGCATCCCAGCCTCCCTTCCTAGATATCCACCCCACACCTCTCCACCCACAAACGGCTCCTACGGGGAGAGGGGAAAAAAAGAAAAAGAGAGAACAGAACAGTTTGAAACACGTCGGCATAAATCTCACATCCAGAGCTCCCCTTTCTCCTTCCCCTCCTGACGGACTTCATTACTTTATTCCTCTGCGCGCCAATGCCCGAGACCACGCCGAAACGAAGGATTTTTTTCCCTTGAGCATGAAAAGGATTGCCAAATCATCCGCAATCCAACATCACCGACTGAGCCACCAGCATGAGCACTGGATACATATGCTCCAGCAGAAGTTGTTGGCTAGAGAACTAACAAATCTTGGACCACAAATACAGCAAAGAGGGGAGAGTCAGTTTTAGGTAAGTACTGTTATCCCGTTTTGGACCTCTAACATAATATGAGTGTATCTTATATATATATATATATATTTAACATTATTTTTTCATTTATTTGTTCTGTTCATCAGTGACCACGAGGTAGTGGTCGGGTAGGCAGGGCTATATTGTGGCACAATTATGGCGATGTTGCGTGGTCAGCATGTTACTGATGTTGGCCGGTGGTGTCCTTTTCCGGATGGAGGCAATTTGTTCCTCTCCCCGTGAAGCTACCTTTTAAATAGTCGGTGTGCAAGTCCTCTCAAGCTCCGCCCGGACCAAATGTCGACGGAGCGTTCAGAGGCTATTACAAATAATACCGTGACTCTCATAATCTTATAAACCCATCATCTCCGAACATTATGCAAATTAGTTATTCCTCCCGATCATGTGCACTCGACTGCGTTGTGAGACCGCATCTTCCCGCGGTGGTGGTGCAGAAGTGCGGATGAAAAGGAGCGTATACGACCACTAGGAGAAACGATGATCCCCAGAATTTGGGGTTCGCATTTTGCACAGACCTGCCGCGCGGCTTCAGTGAGTGGCATTACAGGGGCAACATGTAAAGTGAAGGTGCATTAGCAGGCCTTCAGATCCCTGTGCAGTCCGCATCAATATTTGTATTCAAGCTAATTCCGTTTGCAGTCCAGCCGTGGCTTTTTACATCAATGTTGATTCATCCCGGAAACTGCATGATCCGTGAACTAAAAGTGAGTGTCCTCCCGGCTGGGATATCGGATATGGAATGAGTTGCGGTCATGCTTCCCGTTATTATTTGTATTATTTCTGTAGAATCCGTGTTTTTATTGTAGAATTACTGTCTGTAATGAATTATGTGAAAGCAGATAGTCAGCTGTATCAGTGTTTCTGTGTACGTGCTCATCTGTGTTGTACGAGGCTCTGAGCGCGCGTGCAAGAAAGCAAGCACGTACATGCTCGTTTTTCTTGCATGTGTGTGTCCGTGCGCACGCGCGTGTGTCACCAGTGAGGCAAAGTTGCCGTTCCGTGTTCCCTCAAGTTGTTTTGATTGCTGTTCCACTGACTAACTGCGAGGGGAGCTCATGCTCTTTTACACTGGGTGTCATAAAGTGGCTGAAGGCAAGATATCTGTGTATGATGCTGATACCAACTCTATGAAATTAGAGAAGCGGCTTCTGTTTGAAATTGGTCCGGAAGCATTTATCTGCACTTCCATGACTGCCATTGCAGTTTTGGGTTTTGTTTGTCATTATTTCTTTTTGGAAGTTCTTAATTAGCTTCATTCATGTACTATTAATAAATATATGCAGAAAAATGGTACTTTATGCATTTATGATTGCAAGGTTCAGAGCACAAGATATTCTCATTTTCAAAATTATAAATAAGCCAACTGACACACTATATAGCTTTGCCTTTAAAGAGGAAGTTGAAAATTGTCTGTGTGGCACTCAACTCGGAAAAATCCTGCATACGGAATGTAAACGTACAGTTTAGCTTTCATGGCTGAAATTTACATTGTATTGACAGCATGTCAGTATACTGTAGTGTTGTCTGGCCTTCGTCTCCATGTGCAGCACAGAAAATTGCATTAGCAGCGGAAATAGCGGAAGAAAAGCTGCCTTTTTCACTATGCCTCATTCAATCTGGTGGCTTTTTCAATGGCAAAAACCCTGGCAACATGTAATCATTTTCAGAGGGAAGGCATTCCACATCACATTGCCAAAATGAAAATGCCAGTAGTAGCTTAAAGCCATATTTGTGTCATGGCTTTAGATGACCCAATGTCGAGGCTGCTTTCAAGGACCGAAAAGACAGCATTCAGCAGCTGAGGTCTTTTTACGGACCTTGGCATTGCAACTTACTGACGAATTATCTGTAAAGCGTGTGGCAGTGATTCTTGAAAGGCGAGGAAATACACACCTACAAACATAATCAGAAAGAATGGCTGATATGCATTCACCCTTTGCACAGAGAGTTGCTGCTCGCAGTGTAGATAAGGACATGATTTACAAACTGTCTTTGTGGTGGACAGAGAGCAGTACCGGTCTTGTATTTGCAGAACCCACCAGCTCTCTCTGTCACTGTCTTTGTATTCTTGTTTTGGCATAGCATTGTTTTTTATATGGGAGCTGGCTGCAGCTGTTGTGGCCAGAAGGCTGCCTCCCAAGAGGTTTGAAAAAGAAAAGAAAAAAAAATCTGTTTTTTATCGGAAACAAACAACAGGGTCAAATAATGACACGAGGCAAAATCTCACAGAAACGCTGGTGTGCTTACAATATTTTGGAGTGACGGCTGATCATTTGAACTCCGCGAGGGGCTGTCTGACCTATGTGCTGCTGCTATCAGTCCCGCAAGACCACATGGAGCCGAACTGCGCTTGTTAAGTGCGATGTTCAAAAGAAATTCTCCAACGGTATAGGCTCACAATTATAGGGCCGGTAGCTGATCACAAGTTGTTACGTTCTTGTACGCCATGAAATTCAAACCATGTTAAAAGCCTTGATTAACAATTCCAGAAGGAAATTTTGTCTTCATGTTTTTATTTTTTTTACAATTGCCTTTAACAAAAAACAACCTTCATCTGAATAACAGCCCTGTCACCCCCATATCAAATATCATAAACTGCATGAAAACACTGACTGAAGGCAACTATAGTTTTGAAATTCATTGTGGCATCTACTGCTCTTCGCCATCTTTGTCAGTCACTGGAACCACACATTTTGGGCTCTTTGTGAAGCCTCGGGAAGCTGAAAGCAGGCTCAGAGAAGCATCACAACGGTGTTAATTGTTTTGTTCTAAACTATTTTGCCATTCAACACACACACAATTCGTCATCTGAATGCAGTGGCTTCAGTCCAGTCTCTCTGCGTCTCCCTCTTTCTCTTCCTTCCCAGCAGGGGACCACCGTCTGATTGTGTGAGCGAACATAAGCACAATTTTATGATACAATCAAGAAATGAATTGCACATTCACAGTTAACTAGCAAACAAAAATCAATTGTCTATCAGACAAATATGCACTTTCAGTTCCTGAAATTGAAGCCTATCCCGGCTTGCCTTCCTCTGACTGCTGATGAACCTGAATATGATGTTACGTAAATATCATTAATTATTAAGTTCATTTGCACGAGCTGCGTTTATAGAGTTATGCACTGGAGTTATCATTTTTGCAACCTTTTTCTTTGTGTTTTGAGTTGAGCATTGGTCATGAAAAAGAAGATCAGGTGATTACCTTGATGTTATTAGTATATACTGGAATCATTTGACTGGAATCTATCAGCAGTGGTTGCTTAATAATGTAAAAAAAAAAAAGAAATCCTCCTTACATACTTGTTCCTTAGATTCCTGCTTTCAAGTGTGCATAAGCAGACCTTGAATATTTGGTTAACACCTACAGTCCTCTGCAAATTATTCATCTTCACCAAACATTTGGTATGGTAGGAGACACTGGGTAGAAAAGTGATGCTAAATTCAGCCTCTACAAACCTGACCCCTGTGTCATCAAGCACTGCCAGAGAGCTCCGTTATTACTCCTTAAAAATATTCCAACTCTGACAACACAGTAATAACTACAGTAATTCATCTTAATTGACACAGCGTCCGTCTTCGCTGGCCTGGTGATAGCTGTGGTTGCACATCCATTTGAATATTCTGCCCAGTGTTACTGTGAGCGGGAGAGGGAGAGAGATGTTTTGATTTGCTGTGGTCTTTCACATCACAGAAGAGTAGAAGATTGCACTGGCTGGCGATTACACTTAGGACCTTTTAACTTAATTTGCTTCACTGTTGCCTCCTATATTCCCTCCAGCAATGTAATTTAATCTGTTCCAGTCTGGAAGTTGTGTCTGAGGTAACTCAAAATAGAACTTCCTCAGTCGTCAAATATCGTACACCCCCAATTTGTACGGAGATGAAATGCAGCTGCGATTTCTTTTTTGGGTAGCCTCAGCAAAAATACATTACGAAGGAAATATATCAAAGTGTGGATTATGTCATATATCATACATGCGAACTGTATGTTGAATACATCTACAAAACTCCCACACTTTCAACATATGTTACTGTTCACTGTAAACATTTTTCAGTGTTATATTCCACGATATCCACTTGTGGTAAAGCAAGAGGAAGATATTGTTAAAGCTGCTTCAATCATTAGTTCTATATTAACAATGGAACTAATGACTACGCAGAATGTGAAAGGGGTTGCTCGTTGTGATGAACCCACAGAGACTTACCACCCATCTCTGCATTTGCCCTCAGCTTTTTGGGGCTCATTGTTGTGGTTTTAGGGCCGGCAGCTTTACTGTTCCCGTCCAGTGTTGCTGCTCGAAGATGCCTCCTCACAGATGTGGCAGGCTGTTTTTTAGAAGAAAAAAACCCCCATAATCACTAAATAACACTGTATGATAACTCCACCGCCTGAGACCAACTGGTTAGACAAAGTAAGCATTTAGCTGCTAAAGAGCCGGATATGTCTGCTCATTGCAAAAATAAGCACAAGATATTTTTTCAAATCAACCTTATACGACCTTATAGGCTCATAATCCCTCTCAATCGTCACTTATGGCCCACTAGAAGTGCGTGGCGTCTTTGGTGCATATGTGGAAAACAAACTACAGGCAAGCAACAACACAATGCCAGCGCTGTAACTGTACTGTATGAGTCTTTGTCTTTCATAATAGGTTCGGGTCACTTTGGACGGACAAGGCTGTGATGGGGATTTCACATCTTAAGAAAATTGAGCCTCTCTTAAAAAACAATTTGCAGGTTTGGATGTCTCTGGACAATTGTCAGTGTGTTGTAGCAGGGAACACACTCTCAAGCATTTAAAGGGGTTAAAAGGATCAGATTCAATTGGAAATAAAAATGACCAAAAATCTAGTAATTTTGATGGTCATGTTCAAGTACACGAGAGCCGCAAACTTTGTTTCATGAATAATGAACATTGAAGTTTAACTCTCAGTCAGTCTGTGCATTGATTTAAATAAATGTGTCTAATCCTGGACTTCCACATGTACTGCTAACGTTCATAAACAAATCTAAAACATGACTTATTTCTATGAGTCAGCTAAGTGTCTGCCAGTGTAAAAAGCCTCAATTTAAGATGTGAACAATCATGGGACGATAATCTTTCTGACGAATTTTAATTAGGCCTCTCACAGAGCAGGTTTAATCTTTTCCAATCATCCTAGTGCTGACTAGCAAGCGAGAAGCACTCCCTGCTGAAACATTTTAGGTACCACCAATTATTCCTTAAGAATAGAGAAACATTTGCTAAAACATTCCAAATAGTCTGGATGGAGATGAGAGGCTTTTGTTTTCACTACAAACAGTGTGTCCCAATTTTGAAAACTTCAACAGCTGAGCAGTCATTTGGGAGAGAGGGTAGATTCATAGACTGACCCATGACCAATGTGATGCTGGTGAGTCAATGTACTGTTGGCTAATACCAGTGGCTCTCAGCATCAGTGACCTATATTGCAGCTCAGGGCAGCAGCAGCAGCAGCCTACAATGCGGCAAATGACTGATCAGATTTGAATATTCAAATAGGAGTGAAATTATATTGTGAGCGTGATCGTCGAAGCTTTCTTATCCGGCTAAGCTGCTGGGGACAGATACATTAACCCCACAATTTAAGCTTTCTTTTATAATATTATTGGAGATCAACTGCCATTGGAAAAGCATGTGTGTACTGATTTTGTGACCTCACTTCTAATCCAATTTTAGATCAGTATGTACCCTGACGCTCTATTTGGAGGACTTTTTTCGTAAGGACCATTAATGTCTCTGTGTTTTATCTGAATGACAAAAAGGCATCACAAGTTTAAACAATGATCACTGTCTTTTCATAACTTTAAAGAAGTGGTTTCAGTCGACCATACATTACTCCTCAGCCACACATTAACCATTCTTCATTTGCGTGATAATGTAGCATCAATCTTGTAAAAGCACTGGTAGTGAATGCTGTGTGTGTGTGTACAGCACAATACAGTGGCTACACATTTTGTTAAAGAAAACTTAATCCAAGCAGCAATATGTCCCTCCTAAAATGTTACTGCGAAAGCAAAATGGACATCATTTGTAGGAGTCAGAGCTGATTAGGGCTGCACTCTTTGTCTGCGACAACTTAGCGCTGTAGAAGGCTACCGACTCCAGAAGTGGCACATGAATGGCCTGACACAGCACTTTCACAGAAGTACCAACCTATAGATTTTTTCCATGTCCCTGACCTTGCCTGTGCCTGTATACTATATATATATATATATACATGTGTGTGTGTGTGTCTGTCTCTTGCACTTTGAGCATATTTTGAGTGGCTGAGGTTGAACATCTGCCACGGCAGCAGACATGTATATTAATAAGTATTTAAACATAGATCCGTCATGTTCACTAATGTCAATGCTGCACGTCCCAACGGATGAACCGTTAGCACATTTGCATTCCCGGTATGTGAGCTTTACTGCCTAAGCACGGCATCCTTGTCACACTTAGCCCGAGGGACACTGACGAGCGATCCGCGCTTATTTGTGATCATTTGGCATTGCCTTCAGGTGTGTTGCTATGGTAACTCTTATAACCTTGCACCACGTCTTCAACCGGTGCTTGTGTGTTTGATCAGCTTAATTTCCACTTACCATTCATGCCATAATTATTCTGTGTTCAGCCAATGAATGGATGATAAGAAGAAAAAGAAAGAAGTTAACTGGGTTTCATAATGACCTGACGAATGATGTGGATCTACGGCTGTAGTTGAGTTTTCGTGCCTATTTTTCTTTTCAAGGCACATTCACACACCTGAGGGCTTAAATATTGTTTTAGACAATTTTGAATATAAATTGTATTTGCCTCAAGATAAGGAATATAATTAAAAGACAATCAATAATATATTCCGTCACCTCCAGGCCTGCAAATGTTACTGTTATTGCTTGGCCTCTAGATATACTTTATGTTTTAGCAAATATTTGAAGTACTGTGTTTACAATTATAGTTAACCTAAAACGTACAATGTGTATTTACAAGAACTAAAACTGAAACCTGGCAAATCCAACATGTTATGTCCGCTGAAGATGAAACAAGTGGGCAGATGTTGACTGAAAGACACTGAAGCAGATGGAACTGTGCATCTTAGACGAACTCTGAGAAATCCATTGAAAAGCTACCGTTTACAGAATTAACGATCATACGGTAAAATATATAAATAGAACCATTACTTTGATCCCCCGATAACATAAAATAATCTTGGGAGAGAAATAAAGAAAAGCAACCCAGTCTCATTTTAGGGCACTTAACAGCATAATGTATTATTTAAATCCTGGATGAAAAAGGTCAATCTACAAATGTGCTCATATAGTTATGTAGGAAAGAGGGTTAGGTCAGCTGTCAGCATGGTTTCTAACCGCATCAAGCGTTGCATATTTAAAAGTGGGAAGGGAACTGTGGCCAAAGAACTAGAAAACATATTAAAAAAAACTTCTACAAACTTAGTAGGACAGGTTTCTGGGACAGATTGATGACTTAATGCCAGATTGCAAAAAACACATTTTTACAGTGTATTTAAGTAATATTCAAAATGTTAATATCAATTTTAATTATTTATCACATTGCTTAATGTGTTCATAAGTGTCAATATGCTTTGAGATGGTGGTTGCTCTTTTCAGTGTCAGACAGGCATCTTCACATTGAATTGAATTTGAAAAATGGCATGAATTTGCATTTAGCATATTACATTTTTTTTTTTTGCTGCAAAACAATTGAGGATAGTTAACTATGGTTTCCTTACACAAAATAACATTTTGTCTGCATTGTTTAACGATTTCAATGTCATAGAGACACACAGCACAGGCCTGGCTTCAGATCTCTCAACCACCGCCCAACGTCCCTGATTTGTTCTTATTATCAGGCTAATACAGGACAAACACATGGCCCATTGTTTAGCCTGGTGGAGCTCATCTACACCATCCAACATGAAGCTCTCTGGCACACAGTATTACGTACTGTATTTGCTTCATAGGTAGAGTGCTTGTGATGGTAATGCCCAGAGCCTCATCACCACCTGGTTGCCTCCCCGACTCAACCAAACGTTCAGATTCTCCAATGTGACAGGATGGAACAAAATAGTCTCACTGCAGCAGAGGCTTTCATGCCCTGTTGGACTCCATTTGCCTCTGCTTTGGTTTGCCATGAAGGATGTTGGGATTACTAATAAACAATGGCAACGGGTTGCCACCTGGCAACCCGTTGCGATCGCCTGCTGGATGGAGGAGACCCGACCAGCTGGCCGTTCTTCACCACTGGTGTCAGCCGCTGTCCCTTACACTGCACGTGTGTAGTGTTCAGTAGGGAGGAATGCTTGCTCTGTTGTGCATCCATCCTCCTCTGTAGGTTATAACCCTGTCAAGAGACTGCAGGCAAGACTTGTACTGTTTGTAATAGCAGCTCACCTGTGTTAAGTGGAGAGCGTTGTATGGTATAGTTCTGTGCCGTTGTGCTACGGCTGCAGCTGCCTTTAGTGTGTGTGTGTGTAGTCCCGGTTCCCACTTCAAGGAGGGGATGATTGGAGGGTGAATAATAGCTCCAAGTCAGTCAATTGGCCTTGAATTGCCCGAACTTAACTGCAATATCAGCAGTGCAAAAAAAGAAAAGTGGCTGGCGTGGTCAACTTTTTTTCCCCCAGCTTAGCTTGCTCAGCCCCTCACATTGACATCGGGGCCAGGTGGATAGGGAGGAAGTGGAAGGAGAAGCGGCAGTGTGCTCGATTTATCAGTAATTATGGAGCGCTTCTTTTTCCTCTGTCTCCTATCTATGTCTGACCCGGGAAGCAGTAGCCATTCTTTAATCTTGACACCTGGTGATCATGTAACACAAGGAAGTGGCTATTAGAGGTGGAGCGGGGGCCTCTCTCCTGGACCTCTTTTAGCGAGGGGAGAGGGAGAAAAGGGGGTTGACATGAGATGGTGGCGGAGGTAACGAGGACAATTTGGCCCTGGTTTTCAAACCTCAGGAGGTTTTGTGAGGTTGTGGGGAACATCTAGGAAATCTTCAGCAGGGTTTTTTTCTTCTAGCAGCAATAACGGAAGACTTGCCAAAAGACACGTGAACTTATTTGATTTTGTCGATGAACTAAAACAACTGTAATAATGTGAAATTCAGTTGTAAAGCAGTGCAGGTCTTTATGCTGCTCCCTCCGGGCTCTCTTTGCACTGAGTCAAACGCAATCAAGGAAATGTCAGGGGTAATTATATTATGCTTTGGGATGATTGTGTATCAGATAACATAAATCAGCTTGTGGAGATGCAAGTGAGGCCAAATGTTGTGTTTTAATACCACTTTTGATTTAAGTGTAATATTATAATTGGCAGAAGAAAAACGGACTTAACACCTCATTAAAAAAGAAGCGCTTTTCTTAGTCTCTTGCATTTTTTTTACTGCAGTCTTTTCACTGACATGCAACATCCAGAGCCAAACAGATACGGTTCATTATTTCTTTGTTGACTTCATCTTAATTGGGTGAAACTGGAAGTCGATCCATATTGCAGGACATAATTCATCAAAAATATTCCCAATTTGATTAATTCTGAAACACTTCGGTGGGTGACACATGTGTCGCCTTGAATCAAAGCGGCAGAGGCCGTGGAAATACACATTGATTGCGTCTCAAAACATGAATAATTTATTTTCTCACCCGGGTGCAGTGCCAACCTGGCACCTCATTCCATTAACAGTCCTCTTCTAATTTTGGAGTAACATGAAATCACCAAGTGGCTGGCTTCTTATGATGTATGTTGTCATTCACATAAATAAGACAGACACAGACAGATCCTAGGTGTTTGAGCTATGAATAAAGAATCACAAATCAGCACACAGAGGGATATTTGTTACGCTGAGATGCTGTTTTAGCACGAAAGCGCCGCAAAAATCTGACAAGCATGCCTGAGCCAGACAGAGAAATGATTTGTGTTCCAGTCAGATTTGTGTTTGAATCAAACTACTGACATTGTGCTGACTGGGAGAAGATGCACGGCGTGCACTGTAAATACAGAGGCATCTCATATATGATTTAATCAGCCACTGTATACTGTGATTCACGGGAGCGTGTTTGACTCCATTTAATTCCCAGTAAATGAATTATGGATGTTCCCACAATGGTGTGGGTATTCTGCATACTGTGATGTTAAAGTTACATCATTGCTTAATTTGTTTTTTTTGCTAGACATTTACCGTGCGTGGTAAAAAAAAAAAACGCTTTGCTGCATGGCTGCCTTCAAATGCTCTTTTAACCTCTGATTCTGAATTGGTATTATGAAAGCTGTTGACAATGCCCTCAAAACTAGGGCTGGAAACTGAGTGTCGGAAAATAGATGGTTCAACTAAAAGGACAAAAGAATCATTATTCTTACGTACTTACCGTAGTTACATTTAGGAATAGTGGGTTCACTTTAAATTGTCATACTGTTACCTAATCATGTTGTTGGCGACCTATGTGGTTATGTTTTGTCTTCTGTAAAATATGACACATTACCAATGTGTGCTTCATTGATCCTGTTCACTGATCCTGTATCACCCAATCACATAAATAGATATACGGCATGTTTTGCAAACAGAAAAAAAAAATGGATTGAATCTTAGAGGACAAGGCCCAGCACACATTTACATATGCACGCACATTTTCACAAAGTGCACACACACACACACACACACACACATATGTACCATCCCCAAAGACCTCTGCGCCGCCTTGCTAATGGAGCTGGTGTTGTTAGTTTTAATGATGGAGAGGCCGGTCCAGGTGAAGCTAGCCCAAGCAGTATCCTCTCTGGTGTTTTTGCCGACTCAGCACACCAACATGACACCAATGTAGGGCAGAGAAGAGGCAACGCGGCAAATCCAAGTCACAGTGGAGAGCAGGGGAGGAAAAAAAAAAGTGCATTGGTGGTAGCTTTTGGCTGGATGACAAGCCGACTACATTGCCGGAACAGGAGTTGAAAACAGATCACATTTAAAAGAGACGCATATACTGACATCAGATTATGTTCTGCCAACGGACTATAAACTCAGGACAGATGCCATAAAATGTGCTCATTCTTTGATGCTCAATGATTTTTTTTTTGTTTGATTGGTTCATCAGTCAAGTCTTTTAATCCTTGCAATTGAGCTTCGCAAAAGTTTAATAAGGAAGGCTACTTCATTTTTAATTATTTTACCTCTAGGCTACACTTTCATTCATTACTCTTTAAAAGCCTCACCTCCGGGCTGCATTCCTTTCATTCGCACCGCCCTTCATCATCATATCACTTTCTAAATTCAAGAGGCAACCTCCTCTTTGTTCATCATCCAATCAAGTGTGCCTAATATTCACTCCTCCTCTCTCTCACCCACACGGGAGCTAATCGCTAATCAGTGCGCTCTTATTATTAACCCATTCAACTGCTTTCCCGAGACCTCGCTGCTTCCCAGTGCCTTCAGACGTCTTTTTTTTGGCACTTAAATGAACACACTCTTGCCACCGCCTTTCAAAAAGTTGTGCCAGACGCACAACGCACACAGACATCATCATTCCACCAAGCCAGAGCCTTTTTTTTGTCACAAAAGAGGAAATGGATTACCACGGCTTATTTCCAGACCAGACAAAGATGGTTCTCTCGGTGGGAGCCACACTTAAGCGTAATTTTTTTCTAAACAGCCTAACATTACTGTGAGCACATTTTCTCCACATTTGCTCTCTCGGAAAGCCAAGTCTTTGATCTATGAGGACCACCCTGAGCTTATACTCAAGAGAATGCAGACACACCAACTGATGCCTAATACTGTATTAACAGAAAATTAGGCAATAGACGCCCACACGCTAGCTTGCCAGCTTAAAGAAAATATCGACTCACAGTAATTAGATCTGATTTAATGTTAAAACAACCAGCTATTTGAAGAGAAAATGTGGTGGTTTCCTCATCTGGACATGGCAGCAAGAAAAGTCTTCACAGTAAACAACAACAGGCTAAAAACTTAAACCAAATTCATATATGCTGCCATGGCTGTAAAAGTTCTCCGTGGAGGTGCAGATATACACACAGGCAGAATCCCATTTCTGTTATTCTCATGATGTCATGTGCTCAGATGTTTTAAGTCGTTTGTAGATGCATCTTGTTCTCCTTCTATCCAAACCTGCCTTCAGAACTCTTCTCCGCCAACAAAGTATGGCTGATGGCAGCATCAGAAAGCTGTGATATAGAGCTGTGATATCGTCCACTTATAGCTCATAATACCTTTGAATGCCCCACTCAAATGTATCACTTGAATGTCAAACTCTCACTGCCTGTAGGCTTGAAAGGTATGAAACAACATCTTGGAATTTGACATTAACAATCAGTCTAGTTGCTAGCCTGTGCCTTGTTTAAAAAAGATCCACATTAATCTCTTAAAATGTTTTTCTGATATTTCTTTATACATTTTGATCTAAGAGTTCAGTGAACTGTGTAATATTGAGAGCTGAATGTTTGTACTGTAGATGTTGTGAAAGCCCATCTTTTTTGACATTACCTCAAATTCAGACGTTTTCTAAATCTGCATAGAGGTACAGTGGCTTAACTGTGAACGACATTTAAATACAGTAAGTGTTTCATACACTAGAGAAAGGAAGGTTTATCCTATAGCTATAAAACCTTAATTTTAATACCAATTGTGAAGAGGCGTTTGCTGTCTTTATTGGAACATAAACTGTTGAAGGAGACCTTATAAAATACTCCCTGTTTTACTGTGGCTCAGCAAAAATTTGGAAAAATGGTCTGAATTATTAAGCAGCTGTGGGCATGTTGTTATTGGCTATCATACATTAGGGTTTTACGTAATGCTTATAACCACACATCTGACTATATAAGGACATGCATTTTACATAACTTATGACTAAGTTTACTTCTGTCTAAGGAAGGAGGCCACAGAAATGCTGGAACATGGGAAGTGGAAATGTTAGCCTTGTGGCAAAAGCCTCTAAGCTCCTGGATGAAAAGAGGACAGCTTAGGGGAGGAATACAGCGACTGTAGACTTCCAAAGGCAAGAGGTCAAGTGCACTCTATTTTCAATCTTAACATGGGGAATGGGTACAAGTTGGCTGCTATAACCCATATCAAGGGCACATTTTTGCAAACGATAACCTCCCAAGTAGAGGAGACGAAATATGGTGCAGAAAAGAAAGAGCTTTTCTCAGCAAAAAATTCACAATCCTTTTTAGTCATATCAGGCCTGAAAATGTCTGCTCAGGATGCCTATGCGCATGTGGATCTATATACTGGACCATGTGAGCGAGCTTGTGTATATGACAGAGCAATTCCCCCCCCCCAAAAGCAGTACCCCATTTCAATATGTCTCTCCTTTAAGATACAACGAGGCACTTCTTATTCGAAACACTGAAATCACTGAAAGTCATGACAGGACCACATTAACCATGAAAGAAAAGACTGTAATGAAAAAAGCTGTGACCAACATTAGTTTACCATACATTTTACAGAGATGTTTATTTCAGAGTTATTGGCAAATCGTATTTGCATCTGCAATTAGACAGTAACAAACTGCACAAATGCATCCAAATGAACTATTTCCATTCATTCTGTGACTTAATTGTCATTGTCCTTGGCACTGCTGAGTAATCACAAAAAAATGCTCCCAGGGCTAAACGGCAGACGCATCCCATTCATCTGGAGACTGCAAGCTAATAAAACAGCCCATCTTTCAAAGTCTCCTCCTTATATACGTTTTATTACATATGTAGTGCACTTTGAATATAAAACGCCAAATATAGAGGCATTTGAGGTCTTCGCGGTACAGAAGCTACATTGCAACACTAAATTGCAAATGACACACTGTAGGTTAATAGATGACACTAAATTGAGGTTGACAGAGTAAGTTCATTCCAACTGTGAGGGAGATCGAGCCTGGCACTGAACAAAAACACCCTTAGAATATTGATATTTATGCACAGCACTGACACGAGGCATACGTAATACAGAGCAGTTCAGCTTTGCGATGCTTAATCCGTAGGAATTGAGATGGGAGCACTTCTTTTTTTTTATTTCCACCATCTGCTCTGTGTCTCTGCAGATTTTGCTGATTTATGGAACCCACTGAGTCTGTGCGTGCTCCTCCTGCTTTCCTTCCATTTCACAAATGTATGGCTGTGAATTAGGAACAATAGGATCAGTGACCATCAGCTTAACACCCCATTCCTTCTGTTGCTGGAGAGCAAGACGGTGGGTCAGATAGGGAACTCTTCTTTGCCAAAGTCTCCTGATTAGCAATTCGTCTGAGGGTGAATTGTAAAGTAAGCATCAAATTGGTGAATGGGGTCGTTAAATACAGGTATGGCATTGCATCAGAGTGCCATGCAAACGGGGGGGTAGCAAAGGCGAGCAAAAATAACCCACTGCAGCTGGACAAAATCTCTCTCTACGTAATGCCAGTGGTCCAGTCTCCTGAGAGGGCAGCAGCTGTTATGTGTTTCTTTCAGAGAACCCTCCCCGAAAAAAAATGTGCAAAAGTAGAAGGTTGTTGTGAAAAGGTTAGGTGAAGCAGCATTAACACTCAGAAATGTGCTGGCAAAACATTTTCCTTTATCTTTCCCTTTTTTTTTTCTGTCACCGACTTTTTTCCTGTGATATAAAAACATCTGGCAGCAGAAATTGCTCAAGTATGACGGTCGTTAGGAGTGCAAGTGGGGAAGGACGAGTTTTAGTAAAACACATTGTTCCATTCAAGCTTCATCTTGTGCACACACGCTGATAAAATCCAGGATGAGAAAACGGGAAACATTTTGTTTTCCCTACCGGAGTCCTGAAATAGGATGAGCAAATCATGCCCTCATCCTGATAAGGCGATACTTCTTTTACATATGTCTGCAAAATGAAATGCAGCCCTGCAATCCAATTGCAGTCTCACAGTTGCCTCGCAACAACACTTCATCACACCCTGCCCCCTGGCACTGATAGTGAGATGTGAATAAAATGTTACAGACACAAGCAATTATGACAGATCAGTCACGGGAGGAAGAAGAGAGGAAGGAGTATCTGTTCTTTTAATTCTGCTGGTAATTACAGTAAACAAAAAAAATATATATATTACTGGGGCCTGAGGTGAGCTTCACGGCAGCTTCATTAAATGCCTGTTATATTTTTGCTGTTGTTGTTGTTTTTAGCTGAATGCACAGTTGCAAATGCGACAAAGACAAACAAACATGTACATGCACGCAGACACTTTGGTGAAAAGCAACACCTTGGGTGCATTTATGTTAGGCCTATACTTATCTTACATGTGCTCTCTTGGAGATAAACGCATTTAAATGCCCTCTGAGACAGTATTTTTCTCCATTCAGTAGAAACCATACAGTGGATAACATCACCTGACATTTACATGCATGAGCAAAGTAGAACTGCCGTGCGAACAGTGTCATTTACATCCCTGACTCCTATTCAGGCTCTCCGGGGTTCCCCTGGGTGCATTTTGAGTGTGACCAGCCAAGGGAATGAAATTCGATCTGGCATGTTTTGCCTTTAATCTCACGTTGTTCCAGTGGAAAATTTGAAAAGAAAAAGTAAAATGCAAAATCTGTAAAGCTTGGAGCATTTTGCCCAGTTTTATTTGCCCTATTATTAATGCCTCCGGAGAGGAAGGTAAGAAACAACATATTCAAAACAAAGACGGTGCCCTGTGAGGTAAATCGAAGGAAAGCAGTCAGTTGTTTGTCATCAATAAAACCACAGAGTAATTAGAGAAACCACTTGAAAGCCAATTTGCAAGTTGACAAATCATCAATCTTCATCTGTAACGCAGCCACAGTAGCATACAGCAGCAGTGGTAGATGTGGTGACAGATGGCTTGCCTGTTCCAGCGAGCATCTCATTCTCTTTGGTGAAAGACTCTGATGCTGGCTAAAGCGGTAGAATCCTTCTGCTTCTCCTATCAGTGCAAACCACCTTCTCCTGCAATGAGATGAACACAGGAGCAAATCACCACTGTTATGCTCTTTTTTAGCTCAAACGGATAGGTCAGATTTTTTTTTTTTTATATCAGGCTCTGTGAGGTACTTATTCATAGTCAGTGTATCGCCTACAGTAGATGGCAGAAGCAGAAAGGAGTTATCACATTGGAACAAAGCCATGTACTGCTGTGACCTGGGGCAGCAGCAAAACATTTTGTAGCCACCTAAAAGAAAGGCCCAGCTAAAAAAGTTTAAGCGTACACTATATGTTCACTTCTTTACCTTGCTGTCAGACAGCCCTCTCCGAAAAGTCACCAGACTCCTTTGACAAAAACATGAGTTTGTTATTGTGGGACTTGTTTCACAGGCTTAGTTTGGAATCACCAAAGTCACACAATAACACTAACTAAGTTACCGATCTTGGCAGCTTGGTGGGTTTGAAGAGAACATAGATAACCGCTTAAGTTCCCTGTCGAAAAGGCCCGTTTGATTGCAAGATAAAGCGGTGAAAATTGTCAAAATATAGCCTACGCTGATATAGATTTTGTGCTTCTCCAAAC
Source organism: Leptoclinus maculatus (assembly GCA_032191485.1). Classification (NCBI taxonomy): domain Eukaryota; kingdom Metazoa; phylum Chordata; class Actinopteri; order Perciformes; family Stichaeidae; genus Leptoclinus; species Leptoclinus maculatus. The sequence continues at coordinate 12,011,291 of JAVDOI010000017.1, forward strand.
TGGGGAGATGCCGTATGCAACCTAGTGTTACCTGACTCCGAAATATCCCTTTAATGTGTTAAAGAGACGTATGCTACTGATAATCGGTTCAGCTGTCCCATTCAAAGTGGGAATGAAAAGGTGAGCTCTGTGTATTAAAATAACATATTGAAGGGGAAAAACCTGCCTGGGGAAAAAAATGTATTCAGGTGTCACATGGTTTTTTATTTCCATTGCTGCAGAATTCTTCATGAAGCAAATCAATTTAATTTGTATTTCATGCTAAATTGAATTGCCCGTCGGCTAGCCAATACCTTCACCATCCACAGTGTTTGCACTTGTGCTTACTCTGAGACCTTATTAATTAGTTTGCTTTATGACAGAGACAGTCCCTGTTTAAAAACCGTGTCGTAAACCTCCCCGGCATCGCTGCTGTTCAACTAGGCAGCTATCAAATAAACCTTGCAGCACACTCCTTGCACTGCTTCACATGACAAATGCACCCTGCTCCCCTCTGCCGCCCCTCGCCCCGGCTTGCATTGATCCTCCCTGAATAGATTTGGACACAATAATTCAGCAGCCAGGTAAATTGGAATAACTATGACCATTAGTGAATTAGTTTGCTCTTCAAAATCAGCCATTGATCCCCGAGCTGAGCTGATTGGTTGCAACTGACCAACCATAGAATTTAATTATCAAACACAGTGTTGCTTGCTCAGCCCTGTTTTCTGAAGGTCAGGGTGCCACTGCAGTCCTTTTTTTAAAAGAAACGACAGGCGCAAGGCGAGAGATTCGTGGGGGGGGGGGAAGGAATCCACTACAAACGAAGTTAGCCACGGCCAACCTTCCCAATTGCTCTGTTGCTTCCCAGAAATTGCAACTGGCAGACCATTACCACGCCTCTCCAGACATGGCTGTGAGCTGTGCAAAAATAATTCTCAGAATTCAGATGACACTGGTTTGGCATATTTAGATGCAACTCTGCTCGCTCCCTCCTCATTCTGTTATTTACGGGCTTCAGTCTCACATAACCCTTTAGTCCCATCGAGGTCAGGTTAATATAAGTTAAAATAACCCAGGGGAGTATAAAAAAAATATTTTCAGGCTGCCAACCATCCATAACCTTACGTCAAAGGTTTTGCTTCACTTCCTGCATTATACCTGTATCACTGGAAATGAAGACGCTGGGAGGCAGTCATGCTGATAACAGTTCAGAGAGAACTCCGTCTGCTTGTATCCATACAGTTCAAACTACAAAAAATGTAGAAAATAAATATTACATATTGGTGACCAAGTGTCACACGCAGGAGCATTGGATAGATAGATTGTGCAGAAATACATGATATCTGCTTTAATTCCCTGGAGTCTACCTGCCTTCCTGCAAAAGGCTTCATTCTACCCTGATCTCGTCCCTCCCTGGGATTTAGAATACAAATAAGCAGAACAAGCCTCCTCATTCTTATGAACTTTATAGAATAAAGAGGGACACTTAGGGCCCCACACAGGGGAGGGAGGAATTGATTGGCAAAGCTAGTGATGGGACCAGAATGGAGATTGAATCTCCCTGAATGAACCAGAATGGAGGAGGAGTTGCGGCATGAATGAGGCTGTTTAAACAGGGGATGGAGAAAACAAGCCTCCCTTGTCCTGTCTTGTGATTTCCTGAAGCAGACATCCTCCCCTTTTTACCCTGCTTATTCAAGGGTAAATGTGATCCACTCTGTCTCTCCCTTTCTCTGTTCCACTAATCCACTCTTCAAATAACAGTAATCTGCAAATAACACAAGATAAAGAATGTTTCTGACAGACCGACAAACAAACAAACGCGTGGAACGCATTTGAGAATTGGGATCTGTGTGGGTTATGATTTCATGCAGCAACAGGACACAAATACCTCAGAATGGAGAATGGAGAGTTTGAAAAATGCTATTTTGCCATCGAGTTGGTGGATCTGAGTGGAGTGGAGTGCACAACATTTGGTGCATTATTTTGTTTTTTTAATAAATAATGAAACAAGCGCTGTTGAAACGTGAAAAAAAGTGTCATTTGTTAGCACTTAGACACATTAGAAAACACATTAGAATGGATCCATGGGACCAGCACTGCAAATGAAGGCCCTTGTCAATGCATTCAATTTATGCATACGGTTTTGGTTTTATGACAAAATGCTACATTTGTATGCATAAAATAATACATAATTTGCATGGAATATGATGGTGGGGTATGGCTCAGAACTTATGGCAACTTTTTAAAATATATTATTAATAGTTTTTAATATGTAATAAATGCTCCTATTCGTCTGATGTCAGTGTGTGAATGACAGCAGTTGGCAGGCTGCCAGAGTGCCAGAGTGCCGGAGTTACACCGAAGGGAAGGAGAGACAAAGTTAACAAACTCGCCGCGTAGCTTACTTGTCGTGGGCGGACAACTGTTAGTGGTATTGAAGAGCAGGGACCACATCAGCATCTAACCGGACCCGAGTGACATTTGCGGGTATGTTAATTGGCTATCTAGCCGGCAAACAGCAGTGCAATTTTTCCCTGATGAATGTTTCTTTAGCGGCTCGTTCAACTAGCTACGGTGCAGGACAAGGAGTGTGTTCATGTTCTCGAATTAGATAAGAAGGAGACTATAGCAGGAAAGCTAATGTGGTGTTGACTCAGTGTAACCGTCTTCCCTGCATATGCCAGAACACTGACGTTACCGCTTTATGCAACATTTAATTCCTTGCATCAAAGCAAGCTCTTTATCTCCGTAGATGAATACCGTAATGGCATTCTGTCGAATGAATGCAAAACAAGGGGGCGCCGACATGAAACCAAAGAATGGGAAAGTATAAATTTTGGTTTCTGAAAAAGAAAAAAAGAGAACACAGGATGACTGATTTAGAGAACAGATATGTATCTTGTAGCAGATGAAAAAATATGCAATTTAGTTTTAATTGGACTTTAAAGCATCACTATCAAGGAAGCTATGTCCTTTTTGAACAAACCAAATCCACTTTGTTGGAGATCAGGGAAGAGCACTGCACCATCATCCTTTCAACGCAGCACTGCTCAATTTGTCCAACGTCAGTGCAATTTGATAAAATCTCATTAAATCCAGGATGTTTTTATCACCTGAAAGATACAATCTCTGATTGTGTTAATAGCACTCACAGGTCCCCAGATGTCATCCCAAGACATTTGAGCTCTGTGTGCAGAAGCGTTCATATCCTCAGTACCAGTGAGGGAATGGCTGTAGTGGATGGCCCCCATACAGTTGTTAAACTGTCCCCATGGTTCTCCACCAAATTATTTGGCTCTCCTTGCGATGGCATTGAACTGTTTCAAGTGCTGCATATTTGATCTTGGTGAGTCAGCACTTCTTGCAAGTAAACATCCGCTAATTCCTGAGATAATTCTTTTCTGTGTGCAAAGGCTCCCGACTGTTCTCTGTGGCTTCCATATTTACACTGAAAGAGCAGCGTGGCGTAGAGTCTGCATATTTTGAAGGGAAGAATACTGTACGAGTGATTCTGATTCGCCCGCTGTGCAGCTGGTGCACTGCACCACATGGCTCCAACCCCCAAAATACCAAAAGTTAATCACAACACCCCAGTGTTTTTCCCCAGAGTGAATTGATTCAGTGGGGGCCTTTAGATTGCGATGGGGGCATGCAGTACATCCATTTTGATCAAGCCTATCTTCTAGTAATGCGTTTTTAATTGCATTACAAAAAAAACTTTCCTCACAATTTCCACCACTTCCTTTTTGTCCTCATAGGATCGTTTCTTTATCACGATGCCTCTTCTCACAATACTTATTTTCATCAAGACAAATGGGATCGGTTAATACTGAGAAAACATATGACATAACGTAAAGATGACGACATCGTATCATATTGACAAGCTTAGTTGTCACGATGACTCATATTTGCCCACTGTTCCTTTTTATCACTCAGGGCTGCTTGTTGAACCAGAGACCCTTTTATCTTGCAATAACATTTGGTTTAAGGTGTGATAATGTTCGGATGCAAAACCCACAAAGCAAACAAGCAAAAAGAATCTGGCAGGAGATAAATACTATTTCATGGCAGTAGAAGAACGGCAAATCTTAGTATAACAATAGAAACAGGCTTACAGAAAAAAAGCCCAGAGAATTTACTTTCATCATGTGGCCTATATGAATGTAAATGTCCTCACTGCAGGAGGTTTCAGGGATTCAGACAGAAAAGACACCTCAGGTGGTAGAAATGACTAAACCTCTGGGTCAACAGCGGAACTGATTTTTATGGTGATGGGGCAATCAAGAGCACACAGTAACTTGAGGGTCTATATGTAATGTAAAAGTGAAGATCAGAGTTGCTCATGGGCAAGCAAAATGTGTGTCTATACTGTGACCTAATTTGTTTGGTGCTGCCTCAGAGTAAAAGATAAAATCCCTCTTCACTGTGCAACACTTTTAGTTAGTAGCCAATTCTTGCACAAAGCCATCGCTGTATAGAAAAGGATTTAGTCATCCAATCAGCTTTCCTTACCAAATGGAGAAGTTTAGCAGTGGTCTATCAGTACACAATGTTATGATCATGTGCAGCAGTTACTCTTAAAACAACGAAAATAAATCATTATTTTGCTGATAAACACGTCTTCATGCCAAATCTATTTTGTTCCTGCCATTTGAAAATGTGACCAAATCTTTTTTTTGTGCCAACTCCTAAACATGTTTCGTACAGTCGTCACCATATTGAATACAACATACTGTATAATACCAACAGAATGAATTATCCATTTGCTTTTTTCAGTATTGAATTATACCATAACTAGCAAAATTAGGGTTGCTAGCGTAAGTGAATATGGCAAAAGTTTTTTAAATATTTGAAAAGTTTGGTTCGTGGTTCACCTCTTAAAGCCACAGTAAAGTCTAAAGATACAAAACTTATAATGCTTTTTTATACAATGTTATGTACATGGTCAAAGGTAATTTGAGTTATTATAGTTAGTGTTTTTAAGCTAGAAAACGATGAAAATAAATGACATATTAAACCAATTATACTGTCCTAGATTTCTTTTGTATTCATAAACAGTCCATGAGAACAAAGAATGTCCAATTCAACCCTCTTAAGTACTAGTTACAACATAATGTCCACAAAATATTTTCTAAATATTTCATAGTGAACTTTATAGTCAATAGGTCTGTTAAAAATGTATTTACATACTGACACATTTTCTCATACACGTTTTGTTTTCCTATGAAAATTCACACTCACACCCCATCTTTGCACAAAGGCATATTATTATCAATTCCCTGCTCAGCGTCGTCCCTCCCCATCAGATTATGTATTGTTTCATTTTGACAGCCAAGCTCAAATTAGTGTTACCTAATTAGCCTAAAATGGGCCTGTTCAGTACACTGTCATATTTTGTCATTGCCACTGAGTATCTGGTTGATAGGGTGAAAAAGAGACTTGTTTTCCTTCTGTCAAATGTGCAATTATAGCTGGAATGCAGAATTATTAGTTGATAGCTGAGATTTCATTACAATCAGTCCCAAGAACTGATTATACTTCAAATAGCCAGTATAATTATAATGTAGTGAAGGTAATATTTTTTTGTAGAATATTCAAATTATCCAAGATTGTTCCTGGTGATTTGGCAAGTAGGTGAATAATGAAATACTGAATCAAATGAAGGCGTCATAAGATACCGACACACTTATTTTAACCGTGATATGACACACAATTTCCCTTTATTAAGTATGCCACTGTGATTTCTTTAACTTTTGCAATCAAGTAGTTCATCGTCTATTTTACAGGAAAAGATTATGTCCATTAAATTTTCCCTGCTCTTTTATGATGCGTTATTGTCTAATAAACCATGAAAGGGGGAGGATTTTTTTGCATACAGTAGCACTTGATAACACACTGTTGGGTGCTTCACGGCCAGGGGCCAAAGCTCTTTAATGCAATTACTGATGAAAATCGTTTCTTTATCAGTAAGTAAGAGACATCATTTCACTTCCAAGTGGATAATAATGTTCACAGTCAATGCAAAATGAGGATATGGATCATTTTTATGTTCTTTCTGAAATTGTAAAATGTTTTCGAGATAATTTTTTATAATTTCTTCCATTAAGCAGGATGTAATGGAGCTGTGGCATTTTACTTTAAGACCAATGCAACATGAAATGAATGGGAGATGATTCAGTACTGTACAGTATATGCCGGAATTGTATTTATACTGTTTCTTAGCATGAGTTGCCCAACCCAGGCGGTGTTAGGCGTAGCCTGTATTATCTGCTGCCTCTAGGATTTAAAAAAAATAAAGAAACACCATAAATCATGCCTTGTTTGAATCTGTTTTTAGACGACCCGTCCATGCTACTTTTGCTGATCTGTGTGCCCAGTTTTTAAAAAAATGCATCGTCTCTAAAATATTTATAGAACCTTGAGTCAAACTTTTGTATTAGAGTGCCATTTTGTAAAGCTAGGGCAATAATGCAATTGTATTAACCACCCCTAGCAGCTTTAGTGGAATTAGGTTCTTATTTTGTATTTGATGAAAAAAGGCAATATTTGTGTATCACATTAGTTTTAACAATTCATGAAGTCACAAGTCAATAGTTGAACGTTTCCTCTAGCAGTAATTGACACCACTGGGTAAAGGGAGATGGTGTTCTCCCACATTAGTGGGTGGGTGTCATAACATATCGTAAAGCAGTCTTCTAACCTTGTCAGAACTTATCGTGACACCAATTATCTGTAAAAAAAAAAAAAAAAAAAAAAAAGACAGCCACACAGCTGAGGATGTACTTCATGCTCATCTGCAAAAAGGGTAACAGTCCTTGTATGGAGAGGCACAATCTGTTTGGCTTTCTGAAAAACTCCAGGGAGGCATGAAGGGTGAACAGAAAATAAATACACATCATGTCACAGTAAAGTAACAATGACAAGGGCACTTTCTTATTTGTTCAGTACAACACAATTAACCTAACTCTATGACATCTTCTTGCACTGCGAAAATAGACTGTGTCATGTAACAGCTCTCTATTTCTGTGTCTCCCTCCCTCTTTCTCTCTCTCCCTCCTCTTTTTTTCTCCCATCAGGTCTCCACATAATGGAGCGAGAATGAACAGAGAGCGGCTTAAAAAAAAGCATGAACTGGAGGTTTATTGAGGTCATCTGCTTCCTGTTTATATGGGACCATATAACAGTTCAGTCTTCCCGCCAGGACCCGTTGGCCACTGAACAACATGTCACCAAGCAATATGACTGGCTCATCTCTGACCGTGGACCTTTCCACCACTCTCGGAGTTATCTGTCCTTTGTGGAAAGATTCCGCCAAGGATTTACGACCAGATATAAAATTTATAGGTGAGTTCACTTTCAGCCTGTGTACTGATGCCAGCCAGGTTTTTTAAGAATCTGTCTGTTTTTAATGGTTTTTCTATTTTCTTTCTATTTTGGTTGCAAAGAGCTGCACTGTGTACATTTTTAACCTATTATGTGTGCATCTTTTATACTGACTTGCAACCACTCTCAGCTCTCTGTGAACTTCTTTTTCTTATATTAATAAGGTACTCTGCTAGGACTTTCTCTCCACTCTTAGTCCTAGATCACAATCCAAACATACTGGATTCTACACTTTGCATGGTCCAGTTTAAAAGTGTCACATGCATAACAGAGACTTTAGTTATACGTTTTGAGTCCTCAAGCCCAATCCAAGACTCCACTGATGACATCACCAGAGTTATTTATCCGCCTTTAGAAAGACACAAAACAACTGGTTTTACAGGTTTACTAATCATAATGTGTAATATTACATTACGTATAGGACTCCCTTGATGATTTTAACTGGCTATTGATAAACCAAATATTTGTTAGACACATAAACACATTAAAACATGCATATATTATTCACTACCAACAAAGGGTCCAGTGCCCAAAGCAAGTTCAGTATCAAAGTAAATTAAATCATATTTAATGGGTGTTCTGATTTATCCGTTCCTCTACTTGCAAATTTCACACATACCAGAACAAATACTAAGAACTTAATATACTATTAGTTCTTAAGTGTTTATGCTAACCCTAGCCCTAAACTGTATTAGGGCCATTAGAAATAATGTATCTTCAAACCATCGATCACTGAGTGCTCAACTATTATATTAATATAGCTTATATTTTGCATTGCATTGCACATCGCATCATTCGTTACATACAGAGGAAGTGGTAGAGAAATTAGATAGAAACCCTCTTTCTCACAAAGGCGTGCTTTGATTTCCTTGCATCCTCAATCCCCAGCCTTCTAACTCAGAAGTATAGAAAGACGGAGCAAGAGTAAGAGAGTCATTTGCTACATTCCTTTGGCAGTTCTTTCACAGAGTTTGTTCACTGTCTCACTGCTCCGTCTCTCTTGGTAACTTGCCACAGCCCCGGGTCCCCACTGGCTTCCTTGCCTTGATATTGTCACACGAACAGTAAACAATGTATTTGCATAATGTGTAACTTGACAGAGCGGGGTGTTGAACAGAGACATGAATCTCAGAGGCAAAAACTTCTGAGGCCGCCATTCCACAGACGCTGTACAGCCGTCGAGCGCTGTGATACAGACTGTGATGCTGCAGTGATTTATGAAAATAGAGTGTGTGTTTGCACGTTGGGGGCTGACGGGAACGATGCCGGGCCCAGGTGGCTCCTGTTGTTTCTACCTCTTAACCAAACCATTAGTGGCATCAAATTCAGCCACCATTGCTAGAAATCCCTTTCCTCATGACAAGACAATTCAATTTCACACTAAGAGTGCGAAGAATTTGATGTTAACAATCAACAATCCACATTCCCATCTGTCCGACATCTGCAAAGCTGCCATGAGATTTTAAAGTTTGATCGATTCCTTTTGTGGCTTCGTTCTGATTGTATTTCCATATATAAAGCCTTTGAACACATCTATTACTTTAACATACAGTATACACTATACAATACATTGGAGTGTACTCTACTATTAGTGGAGTAAATGAAAGATGATTTTGTGCATGGAATGCATACTTAGTAAATAATCATATACAGTATTTGAGTCAAGGGAATGCAAAGTTCCTCGCAAAGGTCCAAGTGTTTTCCAAGGATTTTAATCCCAACCCGGTTCACGAGTTCAATTCAATGATTAGTACGTCTTCAACCAGAGGGACAGGGCCCGGGGGCGCGGGGGGGGGGGGGGGGGTAAATCAGTGACATCAGCTGTTGCTAGTGTTTGGTTGGAATGAAATCATACATACTCTCGGTCCTCCTTGGCACATGATTGCCCAGCCGTGCTCCACTCTAACCAGCAATGAGAACTGAATCGCTTTGTAAATTTCCCCGGGGACCTTCTCTGCCTCGACGATTTAGTGGTGGAAAGTGGTTGAATCAGATTTGCAGAGAGACAAAGCATCCATTCCTTTCGGGTTCTCTTATCAAGAGAGATTACCCCGGAGGCACGCTGCGTGGACAATGCCAACCTGATCGCCAACAAATACATCTGCCCCATCTTTAATGACGTGGGCATTGCGCCTAATTTGAAGGATAAACAGAGATTTCGGAAGTGCCAGTGCTCTGAAAAGGTCACAGTCGCTTGAAGGGGAAAGACACACCACAAGGCACCAATTATCCTCTCCCTCTTGACTTGAGTCTCTTAAAGAAATGATTGGAGTAATCGTCACTATTGTGTCACTGCTGATTGTGATCTTCAAACTGAATTGCTTCCTTTCCCCCCCCCCTGTTATCATATGCATAAGTGTACATTTCCTATATGTTATTTATCAGTCACAAGAAAGCCACTTTCACTGCTGGCTGCATTCTGCTCCTGAATCAGACATGAGGCCGAATTATGTGTATCAATGTGTGCTTCAGTTAGTGGTGAAACTGGATGGCCCCGTTTTGCTCACACTAGCATCTCTCATTCTGTTGCTTGTACTCTATTATGGGGTCGAATGTGTTTCAGATAATGCGTGTTCTCTCTTTGGTCTTTGTTCGCAGAGCTCTATCTCAGGTTCTTGTGTGCCTGAGCGAAAAACCAATATAAATGCAAATCTGGTGGCCATTAATGCATTTTAAAGGCCTCAAATCAGCATTGCTCTGTAATCAAAGAAGCGAGCTGGGGGTTGTTATTTGGAATAGAAATATTTATGAAAATGAATAGTTCTGATTGATCACACTTTGAAAAGACATGGTGGAGTGAATGAACAGAGAGGGTTGATAGAGCCCCTCTTCTCATTGGACCAGGGCTCATGAAGACCTCAAACATTTAAAAATATATCCAAGGTTTTGAACAAAACCTTGTAATATCCTGTGGAGGAGCAATGCTGAAAATTAAATGAAAACTTAACATGTTGTCCAAGGTAATTGCAAAAGACCCATTTTGGTCATTTTTTCATGTTTGGATTAACTCAATGCTTGCAAAGCACTGACAGAATCAGTTAAAATGTCTCCGCTCTGTACATATGATAAGATAAACGTGTCACACACAGACTCGTTTAAAAAACGAAATTGAGCCATTGTACGTTTTACTGCACTGATTAAGATAATTGCAAAGCCAGTATAATATCTATTATCACTATACTCAATTACTGACTCATTAAAACCTTTGGAGACTGCTTGCACATAAAATCTTACCAAAATGGTTTTAGCTCTTCTCAAAGAGATACAAGAAGTCAATGAGCCTACCTCTCCTCATCTGACACAGAGCCTCCTTTCTGATACACAAACACTGGGAATGCTATCTTAGCTTCTGTAATATAGGTTATTTCTACTGGTCTGTACTTCTGTCTTACTTTATTTAATTTTGCTCTATTATGATGGCACAGCAGTAAAAGCTGCTTTTAATGCGAGTTCTGCTGCATCAACATGATTTTCAGACACAAAAGTAAACATTTCACAGATACTCAAGGTAATGAATAGCTAGCTAAGAAGTCAAGCCAAACACCCTCTTAGCGCCTGTCATAGAAAGCTTCTGCAGAACTGTGTTTGCTCAATAATATATTTCAAGCTTTGTTGCTGGGTGGATATATTAAGAAATAGTCAGACATTTTGGGACACCTCTTATGTCAATATAGTGAATATAAAGCTACTGTAGCGTGTAGCGTGAAGGAAAATAGCAAACCCGACAGTGTCCAAATGTATAAAAATCTACTTTACCAGCACCTCTAAAACTCAATAAATGATACAGTTACAGTGGTGAACGTAGATGGAGCTACCGGTAGCTCCCATGAACTTTGCTATATTTTTTTGTATTTAATTTGTTGTCTTTTCGTGCTTATTACTGGAGCACGTATGGCATATGGCAGAGATACATTCATCAACGTCGGAGAAGGAAGCATAGGGATTGGATAAAGTGCAGCGGACCTTGAGACAATCACCGCCGACGGCATCTTCCGATCAGCCAGCCAGACCAGCCGGACCGAACAAAAGCAGAGTCCACCGCCCCAGGATGAGAGGGAGGAGAGCCGAGATGGAAGCTAAGCCAACCCAGCAAGGACTAGAGGCAATTTCACTAGCCAGCTTACTCCTGGCTAATGGCCAGTCGCATTAATATAAAATGGATGTTGTGCCCACATCTTTACATCGACCTGGCTCCATTGTGGCATCTCAGATCAAGCTGCTCTTGCTGGACGCGGTGGGATGAAAGGAAGTGGATCAACGATGCTTGGTGCTCAAACAAAAGTCGATGGACAATGTTTCCCTGATGTTGATGTTTTTTAATATTAAGAAGCTGGCCATATTATCTACTCAGAGATTGTGACAAGCGATGTGACAAAAAGGAAGTGGTCAAATGTTGTAAATGTTAACCTCTAAGCAAAGGAGGGCAACATTTGCCTGGAAAAGTTCAAGATTACAATTATGAACAGAAATAAGTAGTACTTGGCACTAGGTTGGCCCTGTTAATACACCCACGATGTTGAGGAAGAAGTGGCAGAAGATTAGGCAACTACCAGTTGGTCTCCACCATGAGGACATATCCATTCATATAAGTGTGTCCTTTGAGGCTGAAATAAGCATTCCTTAACACTCAGCTTTAATACCAGGTTTGACAAACAGCATGGTTATATTCAATGCAAGCACATCATGCATATCTCTTACTGAACATTTCCTTCATGATATTAATTATTCCTAACTATAATCAGTCCACAGACTTGATCAGCACTAAACCTTGAATTAATAATCTGCAGCTCTAATTGAAATGTGCCAAGAACTTCTTTTATTCAGTCTCTAATTTAAACTGTTACTGCAACTTGAGACTCACTCAATTATTTTTGTATCCTCATTTTTCTTTTAATTTGTTATTAGCATAGCATCGTCTGTTGCCTAATTTGTTAAAATTCTCCGATGAGCAATGAGCAATGACAAAAAAAACTCTTTTCACGAGGTTCCTCATGTGTTCTGCGTGGATGCATTTGTCAGTGTTGATCTGGGCCCCATTTGTTTTAAACAGAAACAAGGTGTAACATTTGTCCGACTCAGGTCTTGAATTAGTTTGGATGAGCCATCTGTAATTGGATAGAGCGAGAGAAGGCGGATTTGATGTAGTCGGCAGATTTGCCGAGAGAGGCTGCAGCAATGTTTAATTCAGCAGGCTGTAGCCAAAGGAAGAGAAGGACGGAGGCAGTCAGGAAGTCAGGAGAGATGAAACAGACTGTAGAAAGCGGACAGAGACATCGTGGGGTCTGAGAAGCCATTAGGCAGTGAGACAGGAAGGTGCTAAAAGTGTGTGATAACGAGAATGTATATAAGTGCTAGAGACAATAAAAGGGGTCCGCTGAGTTCAGTATCAAAACAAGGGTTTGTAGAGAGGACAGGTCTGCTGGCAGTAAGGTCATAGTCAAGGTGAGGAAGAACCGCCTCACAGAAGCATTAAAGTGGCTCAGATGACTCACAAAAAAACATGTACTCGGGTGCACCTCTCTCTCGCTCTCAAACAAAAAACAACAAAGATTATATTAATGCCTTCTCCGCATGTCATCATAGCTGTGATTAAATCACAGGTTTATCGTCTGTCAAAATTCTTTCATCAATATCCAGGACTTAGACAGGGATGCTGGGCAACACGAGAAAATTGCTATTTTTATTCATCCATGCACTTATTTACCAATGCTCAGTGGGTGACACAACATTCATTATTTTTTCAGCAGTGGGAGGGTGACAGAAACAGTTTCTGAAAGACTTTGGTGGAGTGGAACAATAATAGAGATGATGACAAAAATGCAACTAGATGTATAGCAGTACCACTTGCAATAGGAAAACATGGCTTAATTGAATTTTTCTTCTACCAATCTACAATATATACTGTTCTATATTAATTCAGGCAAAAAATGCCCATAAATTATACTTAAAAAAAAAATGTAATTTCCAAAAATAAAAATTATAATATTGTTAATGAAAGTGTAAGTTATTTCAGTTTATAGTTAACAAAGTCTTTCTATTTGTATATGTATATAACGCTTTTCAGCATTTCAACTTGGATGTTAGGTCTTCCCACCAGTCCTTGAACGCCACACACAAGGCGTTTTGCTGTGAAATGAAGACATTTTTTTCAGTTTGTAATTGACACTGTTACGAGGTGATCATGCATATTTAGCTTCGATGACTCATGAAGATGCTGTCACCAAAGAGAATGTTGGCTGTCACCTCATACTTTGGCAGCAGACGTGAGTTCCCATTTGCTGACTAAAGCAGTAACCACTTCCAACCACCGCTAGGCACAGCCAATCAGAAATTCCAGCACAGCTTGTCACTGTTGTGCACCAATTGAGTAATTCTTTTACTTTCAAAAACAAAAAAATGTGAGATCTCAAGAGTGTGAGTATTGTTTGCACAGACACTGTCACAGACATGGTGACTAGGACACATACGGATCAACTCACTCTTTATTATTGTGAGACCAATTGTGCAAGATGACGAATTTACTTCACATAGAAATGAATGTATATTTTTTCTCTGTCTCTTACTCTATTACGCACATTGAAAACAGACAAACCTACATAAGACACAATGCTATCCTCGGGCTACACTGCAATTACAATCACTTGAGCAGTGCTGATATATGCTGCTAATCTGCATTTCTCAGCTCTATAAATTTGGGAGATTCAACAAAGGCTGATCAGGAGAGGAACTCCGTGCCACTTCCCTTCTCATACCTAGTGGTAAAAAGCCCCCGCTGTGGGACGACTTAATTACTGGCAAGAAAGGGATGGTAATTAGAGGAGAAACAGGAGGCTAGAAGAAACTGTCAGGGTTAAGCACTGACTAATTCACTGCGTGGGACGCTTGTGCAACTCTCCCCTGAGAATGGCAATGCAACATCACCAAGTGCAACAAGCTCTGAAGAGATGGGACTGGAGCAGCCATGTCTCATATTACAATTTCTGTGATGTGGTTATCCAAGCTGCCAAATTATACCAAATTTTCGACTAAAATGAGGCCTGCATTTTTCAGAAAAAATATCAGAAAGGTGCTAATTAATGATAATAAAGAAAAAGGAGTATGATCTACTCAGTGACTGCACTCTGTAGTAGTTTACTTTTAATCCACAAGAGTATAGCCCAAGGATTCACCCTATTCGTTGGTTAATTTTTGATAGTTTGGTTTCCACTATTATGGAAAAAGAGCTGGTCATTCTGGCAGGATTAGCAACAATATAACAATAACAATATAACAGTCCAGTCCATCAAATAGCTTGTACTTTAAATGCCTTCTAACCTTAAGACTATCACTTACTAAATATCTCCCATACTGCTTTCACTTTGGCACATTAAACCATTTTGGGTTAATGGTGCTACAATTAAAATTCAGAGCAATACTATAGCAGAAAATAACTATTTGTAATGTGAATGTATCTGGAGTAATGTCTACCTTAGCAGAGAAGGAAGTCGCTCTCTGCGTTTTTTGTCATCAAAGCTTGTCTGTGCTTTGTTTACATAGCACAACATCTCTCTGTTGTGCCCTACCGGCTGGATAATGGCTGCTGCTCTCCACTGTGCTCATATGGCGATAACTGCTGATAACGACGTCCCAACCGGTGTAGCTCCCACCCTTCAGAGTTAACACTGTTAACTCTGTCAGAACTGTTGCCATTGATTGCAGTGTTAGCGCTGTTAGTGGCTAGCTGCCAGTGCAGGGATCTCCATGTTGAGAGCCATGTGAAGGCACTAGATATGCTAACGTCAGGTGGAACTGAGATCCCCAAGCTCCATATATTCAACAGAATCAAAAGTCTTAGTGTTGACCTAAGAGGTATAACACAACTAACATTGAAAGGTCAGAGAGATGTCAGTCCAACATCATTGGAAGCCCTAGGAAATGGTCAAACTAACTGAAAACACTATAGGTGTACTATGCAGAGGCTTTAAGACAGAAAACCAGGCAGATATAATAATATTCTAATTTGAAAATATATGGGCAAAAATGACATATAAGACAATAATTACTGCATTGCAGACTGGCTCTAGGGAAATTGAACGTCACCTCTCTGGCCAGGAAGGAACTGAGCTTGTACAAGAGGTGGAGCGACATCAAGTCGATATGATTGGCCTCACTTACAATAGCACTGGTTTTGGAACCAAACTGAAGGGGTTGGCACTATCCATTTCCAAAGTTTCCCAAGGTGAGAGGCCCCGGGCGGGTGTGGGGATATTTACGAGCCTCCAGCTGAGTGCCACTGTGTTGGAGTTTTCCCAGCGGGTAGCCTCTATGTGACTGTGAGTTGCTGGGAGGACGTCTCTGACTGTTGTTTGTGCTGATGCACCAAACAGCAGCTCGGAGTACCCGTTTTTCTCTGAGTCCCTGGGTTGCGTCCTGGAAAGGGCGCCAAACGGTGACTCTATTGTTCTGCTGGAGGATTTCAACGCTCTGATGGGCAGCGATGGAGAAACTTGAAGGGGGTTGATAGGGAGGAATGGCCTGCCTGATCTGGACCTGGTGCTTTTTTCTGTGCTAATGATGGATTGTCCATAACAAACACTATGTTTGAGCATAGGGCAGTTCAAAGTGTAGTGAAGTTGAACTGGGTAGGTCTGGCTGAGGCCCCTGTCACCGAGGTCTTCAACTCTAAACTCCGGAAGATTTATGTGCATCCTGGGCCAGGCTGGGGACATTAAATCCGGATGGGCCCATGTTAAACTCCTCCATTGTGGCAGCGGCTGCTAGGAGTTATGGTTCAAGGGTCATCTGTGCCTGTTGTGATGGCAAGCTAAGAACCCGCTGGTGGACACCAGCTGTGAAGGAGACCTTTTGGGCAGGGGTCACCGAAAACAGCACATAGGTACCAGTTGGCAAGAAGGGCTGTGGCTGTACCCATTGCCAAATGGGTACAGTTGGGAGAAGTTTATGAGATACTATGGAGAAAGACTTTTGGTTGGCCGAAAGGAAGTTCTGGCAAACCTACTCAAAGACCCATCCATATTCCTGGAAGAGGACGCTGAGGAAGTCAAAAATGAGTGGATGAGATTTGTTCTGAGATGCTGAAGGCTCTGGACATTGTTTGGCTGTCCGACAAACCTCTTCCGTGTTGCGTAGTGGTTGGGGACAGTGCCTGTTGAGTGGCAGACGATGTTGGTCGTTTAAAAAGGGAATACCTTGAGGTTCCCCAGGAAAAGCTAGAAAATCTGCTGGGGAGAGGGATGTCTGGAATTCCCTACTAAGCCTGCTGCCCCCGCAGCCCACCCACGGATAAGCGGAAAAGATGATGGATGGATGGATGGATGTATGGATAGACACTTGTTATGACAATAAGAGGTTGGTCATTACGAAAATGTTTGTTTTAGTCAGAGGCACTTGCAACAAAGAATTGACAATACACAAAAAATGGTTATACAGTTAGATTTGGCAGAAAGGGCTGCAAGATTCTGCTGGGAGAGCTAATCTCCCTTGATCAACACATACATACATTTTAGTTAGGTCAACAATATGAAATTGAACATGAGGAGTTTGGTGTGGTGGAGGGATACAGCACCAAACAGCTTTAGCATGATCGCATTCATCAGAGTAATGTGCCAGGTTATAATGTCTATGCTATACCCCTGGAAATATGATTTTTTTTTTTTTTTATTGAACCAATAATTAAAGGATGAATTACTTTCATAAGAAAATCAAAGAAAAAAAGTCCAATCACAAATGAGGTTTGAGGTATTTACAAATTCCCAAATATTCTTTACAGGTCTAAAAATATATGAGCTCAGATGTGTTCAGTCCCAGCGTCAGTGTGCACACACAGCATCTCTGCCGAACACCTCAGCAGAGGTGTCTTTACTCTTTTACTTCTCTGTCCTGCAGTCAGTGCACAGCTTTGGTGGTTTGTGTGACCTACACAAACACAGAGAGGTTTATTCTCGGCTTCCTGCCGAACATCTGAGTCAGTTCACTTCCAGTGAAACACTGAACATGTTGGCCATGTTATCCTCACTGTCTAAAAAACGTTCATGGCACGTTCTCCCGTACTGTCGAAATCCATAAAAGTTACTTATCCAAAATTGATTTAAATAGGGGTTTTATGTGATATTTCCCTTAACATGGTGGCCTCCAAAGGTAACTTGTTTGTCCAAGGTACTGAAATCTATCCTCAAAGCATCGTATTTGCCTCAGCACTCTTCACAGTTTGTGCCGCAATTATTAGCAACATGACAAAACATTTTGTTTGTACACATTTATTTTTTCTGATTTGATGTTAACACCGTACAAAGTACCAGTTGTACACGACACTACAGAAGTCATTTAGATATCCTTGAATTAAAGACAATGAAGTTAATTTTAAGAAGCTTTGTTTCTTATTGAAAGAGCTGACATTTATTGTAAGTATTACACAAACAACAAATACAGTTCATAGAAATCATCAACATAATGCAGTTTTATTTGGGCTATGACTGACTGTTATTACGGGGCAAATTGAGTTCAGCGGAAAATAGATGGGATACAATAAGCGGCATCTAGGGCACTGACAATAGCAGTTGTTCTTTTTATTACATGAGTGCCTTGACCTTGGTAGGTTTTGTATTATCGACATTATGTAGATTGGAAAGCATTGTTAGAGTTTTCATTACAGGATGCAGAAGGTGATGAAGTGTTTCATCAGCTATAAACCGTATATAGGAGGACTGAGATGGAAGCATCTGGGAAAAAAATTTAATAATTTCCTAAACTGCACTGGCTTTTCTAAATGCTATTCAAACAAATGTATTTTCAGATTCTTATGAATTCTGGGTTTCAAATGAATGGATATTTGTTGTGTGTGGCCTGGGCTCATAATATCTATTCAGTCCTTGCCCACACAGTCGGACTAGTTCATCAGCAGAACTTCTCACATTACACAGTTAATTAGATTCAAACACATGCTCATGTCACTCACCCGTGCATTCGCTTCCGGCACCATGTCCCATCAAATTCTTGAGATCAAAATGAATTAAGAGATTGTTTTTGATTAGATCCATTTTCGTTTCATTGCCTCCTCACAATTACAGAGTGCACTAACAAAGCTATTATGCCGGCAATCATATTCCATTTAGGCAATCACGTTCCATTTCCTGATATGCTCCATAATGGGTAATAACTAAGAAACTTACATGTAGTAAGAAGGAGGAAGTAGGAATATGGAGAAACGTGTAATTTTCAGTATCGAGATCATCACCTGAATATTTCAGGATGTAGTACAGAAGTTATTTTGGTCAGCACTTTTACCGTTTTAATATGGATTTCAAACATATAACAACGTTGATAACAACTCAGCTGTAAGCCTTTGCTATGTTACCAGAAAGCATATTTATTACATTAACTGTGTCATTGTGGTGGTAAGTAAAATCGATGTATGCTGTTTATTTCCCCTTTGCCTTCACTTGAGCCTATTGAAGATTTCTTGTGGGGTCAGTCAACTTTTTGCTGACACAAAATGAAATGAGATGATGACCCAGCCAAAATACTTTTAAGAAAACGTAATACAAATACCAGTGCAGTTTATAATGGAAAGACAATTCAATTACAGATTCATTTCTTTGGACAGGCGTCTCTATTTCATTCTCTTCAGCTCTCTCTATCTCTGTTTAGACCTCACAACTAGCTTTCCTGAATAAATGCAACCTTTCAAAGGAGAAACTGAAATTGAAATTTGCCAGCTCATCTAAAGGTTGGCCGAAAAAATCATAAATCTACCCAAACCCAGCCCGCACACTGTAAGATTGACGGCAGCCTGTTTATTTCTGTGTTGATTTTGTACATCCCAGTGACCTTGACATAATCCTGGATACGCAACTGATTCTCTCTCTTTCTCTCTCTCTCCGTCCATCCTTCCTTCCCTTCATCTGGAATGAAAACAGTATCGGCCTAATGCCACCATTTTACACAGATGCACTCTGCAGGCATCATGTTACATGACCTCATGACTTTGAAAGATATTGCAATTTGCAAATTAAACAACGGTTAGGGGGGGGGGGAAAACTGTTTTTGCTTTCCACTATTATGGAAAAATAACTGGTCATTCTGGCAGGATTAGCAAAAATATAATAGCCAACAGTCCAGTCCATCAAATAGCTTGTACTTTAAATGCCTTTTAACCATAAGACTATAACTTACAAAATATCTCACATAAAATATCTCACTATAGGAATTCATTCTGTACTACACCATTTTTTTAAGTGCATGGAAGGACACTTGTCAAGAATGTCTGTTGCCTGACTGAACGTTTCTATATTTGATGAAAGATATGCAGCTATCTCCGTTAGACATTGTACTGTATGATCAGTTAGTTGACAGACATGTGGGAACATTGACAGTGAGTCTGAAGCGATTTACTGTTGACACGCACCTAATTCTATCTAAACCCATTAGCTTGGAACGGTCACTTGGATATTTTTACATATAGCCTCTCTGCTGATGGTATCGACTTTTTTTTTTTAGCAGCACTATAACAGAATTCCAAAATAGCCCCTCGGATTTCCTGCAGTATTTACAGCGCTGTGTTTAGAAATCGGGTCCATGCCAGTATTGAAGTGGAAATAAATAAAACAAGCACAAGCAAACAGCTCAGGCCATCCAAGATAACGTCCCACCTCTTTCTGCGTGGTCCTTCAGTGTGCACTGGTGCAAAGGATTAAGATTCATTCTATAATATCTTGAATGGTTCTTGGTGGTTGGAATTCATACAGGATTTCAATTGTATCTCTGTCTGTTTGATTTATTACTGGGCCTTGCCTCCTTATTACCATGAAAGGCATTTTCTTTTTCTCTTTCACTCCTTCAAGCTGCTGCATAATACTGAGACAGTACAGGAACACGGCTTCTATGATCTCAGATTGAGGTGGCCTTCCCCAAAGAAATAATTGTTGATACAGTTGTACTATTAATACTGCCCATTGATGGCTATAGAATGATGATATCATCTTACCGCATAGCCGGCTTGCTACGTAGCTAATTCCATGAAAATTTGTGACAAAAAAATTGTTACAAAAATGGATGACATACAGAAATAACAACTCTCAATTCAACATATTTCTTTAACCTTTGTGTAAAAATGTAACTGCTTTAAGCAACTGCCGCTGCAACTTCCGTGTTTAAAAATGAGGTTGGCAGGGCACATAAATCCCTCGCTCCTGATTGGTTGGGACAAAAGACAATAGAATACTCCTCGCCATCCCATTAACAAAGTAGTTTACAAGAAAGTAAATGTCAGACTGAATAAGTGAAATGAAATGTCAATTCTGTTTGACGATCAGGCGAGGAAAATGCTGCATATAATATGAATTGAATCTGACTTTCAGTTTTCTGTTGGTGTGCTTTGTGTAGCTATAGCTAGCAAAGGACCAAATCATACACTGTTGCAAAACCGTGTGATGGCATGCTAGATATATTTTCTATGTAAACCTAAATGTCATCCACATATAAATATTCCACCAGAGGCTGTGTCCCATTTTAAGGGACTGCCTCCAACACAATCTGCTTTTCAAGAACTAATATGTTGACAAATGGGTCAACAAAACTTACCCTTTCCAATGACTTGTAATGCAGTTTCTAAATACGACTTTCTGGCCTGATTTTTTGAGATACAATCAGTGTAATCTCAGCAGTTCTTATAGTATTAGGCAAGGATCAATAGTATGCCATTTGTTAATCATGCAGTATACCCCCTGTAAGGTTAAGGGCAGCCTTAATTAAGTTTTTTTTTTACCAGGAGTTTGGCCTCAGGTGGTCATCTATCACTGGCAAATCACATGAACTGGACAAATGAAAAAGCTACTCCGACATGTTAATCATGAAAGCCCCTCGTTGGTAGCCATGACAAGTTGTTCTTCACAAGAGGCAGTTTCCGATATGCGACGCATATGGGCATTTATAAACCCTGTTGGGCCACATGGTGATGTACATGTAATAACATTGACTTACATCCCTGAAAATATATCATATCCTAGTAGATGAGATCATGCAGCACTGTTTCTGTGTGGGAACACCATGTACAGAATGAAAGGGAATAACTCAATACTGTGTGGGAAGACAAAATCGCTTCACAAAGTCATTCATGGGGGAATTTCCATTATTGGATCAAAGTCTCCCCCAGTCCTTGCAGCTTGCCAGCATTTTCTGTTGAGGCCCTCGTGGTGCAACACTATCAGTCAGCTAAGCATGGCGCTATGAAGACCAGTGTGGCAAAGATTCAATCAATGATGTCTCAGGAAGGTTTGGTGGTCTTTTGTAAATAATGTAGGATGCTATAATGCAAAATCTCCATGTGTAGGATCATTTACTAATTCATTTTAACAAGATAGTATAATGGCCGGAGACAAATGAGATTATCATGGTGAGGATGATCCCCCCCCCCCCCCCCCCCCCCACACACACACACACTCCCAGTCATTTGGCTCATGATTGTTTTGCAATAATCATTATTTTAGACTTTGTGTGAATTCACAAAACTATTTATTTGGCCATAACTAGGAATTCATATGCTAATTATGACAGTTTTGCACAAATGTGTAATTAGATAAAAAAAAGATGAAGTGATGACATTTTGGACAGTCATGGATGTGAACTGCAACCGTAAAGCGTTAATTGCTGATTTCCAATCTGTCCACAGCACATTAATTATTACCTAACCTTTCCTGCATGCAGATTTCTGACTTCCTCACCTGTCTTTCACACATACACATGTAAGAAAGGGGAGTGAACAAGTAAATACAACCCAGGAGCTAATAAGATGCATTTGCACCACTCTAAACTACTCTCTTGCTGTGATTAGGCATCCATTCTCGGTTTTGCAAAAAAATTAAAAATGTTAGAGAGCTCACTGCTATTTCCTTTGCTGTTCTTCTTCTATTTTAATGGTTGTTTTGATGGATCATTATGTTAATGCTTATCATAGTAATAGACCATTAGCATAAGCACTGCTTCTGTGTCACAATGTTATGTTCAGATTCAGCTTTACAAGTAAATATATAAATTCAGATATTTGGAATTGGTAAATGACCTTGCAGGACTGTCTGCATGAAGCTGCCTTGCGTACAATCTTTAGCTCAGCTGAACCTGATTTACAGTTTTAGGGCAGGGGCTGGAGCGACAGCGGTTAATGTATCCACTCCTTTGATTTGATGTTTGAAATGGACTGTTACCCACCAGAGTATTTTGTTTTCCGACAAAAGATTTGTTGTTGTTTTGTATCCTTTTCAACCAGCAATTTAAGTATTAGTCAAGTCATCCCTAACAAACAAGTAGTGGAACAAATGACTAAAAATGAAAGGTTCATTCTTCATCAATCGATGCTGTCTTCTCACAGTGCGCAGCTTATTCCTTGAAGCTTTGTATTTCACAGGCACCACGAAAACAACTGGAATCTTGAGGGAAAAACACAAATTCTGAAGTTTAATTTGAAAAAATGTTAATTTAAGTCTTTGTTTTAGATAAAGCTTTTGTCTGCTCCACTCACACTTATCACTTACAAAAATAAACCTGTCATAGAGAGCATCCTGTCCATGCTTCCAATTCTGGTTTCATGAGCTAGCTTATGTTATTAGGTTTCAGATACAGGCAAAGCCAAGTGGATATACTACCGTTTTTTTCTCTTATTTAGAGATATGATAATATGGGCAAGAATAGGAGAACAAACTGATAACTAGATCTGAAACATGTACCGAGTGAAATGTGACACACACACAACTTGATACTGCAGAGTGAATGTGAAGGAGGTTAAGGGAAATGTAGTACTGTATGGTAAGCCCCACGGCTGCTAAAACGTTCAGGGGACACTATAGCAGAAGCAACGGAATATTAATTAAGATTAAATAAGAATGATAAAAAAAACAATGTAACTAAAAATGTTACATTTGGTATGCTTCATGCATATATTATATCCCTGTATTCAGTGAGACTTCTAGTATGATGAATATTGTATCGTTATCTATAAATGAACACCTTGAAGCTGAAAAGAGAGAAAAAAGCTTCTTTTAGGGTATTTTTTGCACAAGAAGGATTTAAGATATATTTATTTTTATTTTAGAACTTTTAACACAGCTCAGCTTTCATGAGTCACACTAACCTATGAATAATCATAAACCAGCAGACCCTCAGTCTCACACCTTTTCATTTCACAATATGTAGTATGCTCGTGATTACGCCTTCGATAATAATATGTAATTTCTCGATAATCGACATTAAGCCAAACATATGCTTCAATCCTTCCTCACTCTTTGAAAAATGTGAACAGATTGGTGTGACTTTGTTGCCTTCATGAGGTATTTTAGATTTGGTTATACTTCATGCAACCATTATTGCATTATAGCATCAAAGCAGTTTTATTACATTTTTAAAACAAATGCGGCATACATATACCTACAAAAAAGAAAGAATCAATTGTACCAAATCATTGTACCAAATTGTATTTGCCTGTGACAGGCTTACTATAAATCCTGCAGCTACCACTAAAACATACTGTAAGTCAGTACAACATAAACTGCAGCGACAGAAATTACAATTGAATGGCCACCTCTCTGACACAGTCCGTGGGCAATGATCATTATGAACTCACACATACAGCATATACAGAAGACGAGGTGTTGATTCTCCCCATCTTGTCTATTGTATGTCATACTTGGGAGCTTATCACACGCTGTATTCTCCTGAAAGTAGTACTTAGGCCTGCCGATCAATGTACATGACCTCTTTCAATTCACGCGCAAGTTTATTTACTATTTTAGAATTTTAAAAATGATTCTTCAGTTCAGTAAAAATGTTCATCAATTAAAAAAATTTGCAATTAGCTGAGTTCCATTATTTGTCTTTTACAAGTTGAAGCACCAGGGATGAAAATATAAATATATTAATGCATATTAATATGCAATATCTTTTGCATAGAATGAAGTGATACTGCTGTATGTTTAATGCTTTAAATGCCCCCAAAACACTGCTTTATTAACACTGTCCAGATTCGTTATTAAAGACTGCACTACTAATGTTTATATATATATATATACATATTTTTTTTTTGCCCTGTTTTTATTCTTTATTCATTATTTATTTTTTCTACAGCAGGTGCATCTTTTCAATGCTCCTTGTAAAGTGCTCTGTGCCACACAGTTGCCCTTTATGACAGCATCTTGTCTGCTTCAAATAAAGTCAGCGTGTTTTGATAACACCGACATGTTTATAGCGAGGTGTAACACTTGTATTTAGTTTGTTTCATCATAAAGGGTTGTTTGTGTGCCTCAAGTTAAGAGGAAGTGGCACAGGCTTTTTGTCAGACATTCAGGATTCTTACCACAAGCTGACAAAGGTCAAGCTGTAACTGAACAAACACTGCCTTCTGAATATGTATTTTATTTAACTGTAAAGACTTTGATTCAGTATGAAAGGAGGACAGAGGTGAACAAGAAGCCAAGTTCTGTAATTTACCAAATGTACTGACACTCCTGCTTTTATTGTTTTCTGGTGTCATTCATGAGGCGTCCAAGAACATGTTGTCTGTGGCTCCTGCTGAGCCAGTTTCCCACTCAATTAATTAGAGCTTGCCTTTCAGCAAAACTGTGCTGCTCTTTCCTCTGGGCTGCCACACTTCCACTTTGAATGTCTGTCATGCCCTCTCAAGGTTTCTAATCTGGGCTTTAGTGCCAGGATCAACAAAGTGCCTGTGGTGACACACTGTATGATGGCCGTTTCCTGCCCCTGTCAGAGCTTTAGGGAATATTCACTCAAAGTCAATACAACCCAATTCTTATTGAAGCAGACAACATGCTGCCTGGAAGGTGTGATGACATGCCATAGCAACAACGTTTCAGCCAATATGGTTACAGAGAGCACCGTGATACTCACAACACCTTATAGGATGAGTAACATACTTGCTGTCTCAGCAATCGTGCTCAACATAGAAAAGTATTTTGACCATATTTGCAATATCTTGGAACGGTTGTTCTAAGACATCATTGTCATATTCAGAGTGATTTATTCAGCACAATGCTTTATGTATGGTACATTTCGGCTTCATATAAGGCTTTCCATGCCTGCCAGGTTTGTTTGGGTGTGGGAGTGGATATTTTGCTGAGTGACTAAGAATGATAAAAGGTCATGTAGCATTTAAATGTACGCCTTCAGGTTTTTTTCACGCAGTAACACTTACAAATATTACCTGAAGGTAATGCCATGCCACAGTGGATGCATCAGTGCAGCCAAACAAACTGACCACAATCTGATTTCCCGCTGTACTTATCAACACAACAGCATGCAGGGTGGCTACCATGCTGAGAGGTTGGAGTTTCTTCACGTAACAGCTTACTGTTTCATGGTCCCTCTTCTTCCATCGCTCCTTGCAATATTTAAAACTGCATTGGATTTGAATAAATTAAAAAAAACCACCTTGTGTTACAAGACACAGCGGTGTGTTACAGTGGTAGGAGACCCGGGCAGTAACGTTGGACATGCAATCTGAATCCAGTGCAGGAATGGCAGACTCTGCCACTGAGAATGGAAACTACTATACAGAGAGGTAATTACTGAATTTAAATTAGAATGGCTGTTTCAGAAGAAATACCAACCAAATACTATTTAAAACACAGTCTGATCAGATGGATTACAACATCAAATGTTGTCATTTTAATCTCCTGGTTACCAGCATGATCAACTATTTGAATTGGCAAATAGTTTAGTTCAAAGCATTTCAGATCAATTACTAATGTCAGATTAGTTCATCCTGTTTATTCTTTAAGCATAGTGGTGCAGTTGAATTGGCATAATCTACAGTTGATGGATTGATGCAAAACTATTAATCGTTACACCGCTACATTTATCCTAATCCTACATCGTACTTTAACATCCAGTTCATCCTCAAAAGATGACTTTCAAGTAATTTGTCTAGCACAGACGGTAGTTGTCATTAGTTCATATCAGTCCTTCAGGCAAGAGATCCAAAGCAAACCAAAGCTTTTACTGGCTTCATTGCTCAGCTGTTGACTTTGAGACTTGCCTTGACGCGTTCTCTCGTTTCACATTCATCTTGCATTTCCTCTGAAACAAGTGAGCCGGATGTAGAGCAATACTTCAAGCAAAACAGTGCATTTTATCACAATCTATGTGCATCCAAACAATACTTTTCTTCAGGCTTTTTTCTGATTAGGCTGAAAAAATAGAAGCGGACATGTTCGAGCCACCAGTGCATTCATTAGAGCAAACATTCTCACTGTGATTCATTCTGATCTATTTAAGAAGAGAAGGTTGGCTGTTTGACGACAATAATGTATTTCCTAGCAACCACTGTCCATGTTCATTGGACTAAACTGTGCTGAGATGGAGATTGGAAATGAATCAGATAAAATGGTGGTCTAAGTGAGAGCACAGGGAGAAAAACAAAACTCCTGTATCATCGAGGAAACTCTTTGTTCGAAATGCTTCAGCAGATGTAAAAGGATGTCAGTGCCATTTATAGTAAGTATTTATTAACTAATTAAGTATTTTTTTATGGCCCTCCATGTCCCTATCATGTATTCTGTATTTTCTGTAGCTCACGGAGACTTCCACATAAGGAAATGTAATGTGCCCACCCTCCCACACAAGTTACTTGAACACCATAAAGCAATGATCACCCAGGTTCCCACTTTGCTCCTATGCAGCTGCAATGCCATTTATCTCCTCTTAACTTCCTTTGAAAGGTCATTAAACCGGTCTTGGAGCTGTGAAGTGAAGCACTGAATCATGTTGCAGGTTCCATCTGCTGGCATGCCTAATCTGGGCCAGAAGGGCTCAAGTACATATGGCTGCCATATGAAGTTTTATATTTAAATTGGCATTGACGAAGCCACGAGGAGGATTGGAAATGAATAGATATCTAAGAGAGGGAGATGGCAGCACAGAGGGACACAAGTGAGACAGCTGGGCAAGGAATGAAAAGGGAGACATTTCCCGTATATCTGCTGCAAATCTGAAAGTCTCTCATGAATGTTTTTGCTCTCAGATTTCAGAAATACCTGCCAACGGGTAGTTCTCATGAAGCTAGATCATGAAAGCCGAATCAGTATTGCACCGCCGGATGCAAACTTATTTCTTTACAATGTTGAGGAATTGCAAACCTCCCAAAGGAAGGCCTCTGCAAATCTGCTGGAAAGCATTTATAGAATATCCGGTTGAAAATGACTCAACGATGTTTGTGATCAGACAGAGTAAAGTCTGTCAAATCTGTCATAATATAGGCATTCGTTCACTCATTCTTACACTATATGCTCACTCGTTTTGATGGCAGAAATGGCCGACTGGCAGAAAGGAATTCAACTTTAAATGCTAATAAAGAGTGCTGAACAAGAGCATTAAAAAGTGCTGCCGTCAAGCAGTGCTCAGGCAGACTGACACACTGCTGACTGCGTGTGTCAGAGAATTCAAATGAAGTAGCCGATGATCAATTTGAGGGGACCCATATTCACGGCTAAATCATTCATTAGGAGCCCCTGAGGGCTGAGAGGGAAAAGACTTGAAGGATGAAAAGGATGACGCTGTTATGAAGATGTAGCTTTTATCCACATTGCTTACTTTTTAAATAAAAAAATAAACATTTTATAGGGTGATAGTAGCACTTTTGGGTCATAAAGCAACGTGTTAAACAAACCTTTATAATGTCTTTTGTGTGTGTGTGTGTTGTATCTATTTTGTTGGCTGATTTTTAGGTAGAATTTATATGCATTTATTGATCAGAAATGAGATTTCAATTCGAGCCGGCTTTTAGGGTGAAATTATGGCGATGATGAAGGTGTTTACTTGTGCTTGATCAGATGGATCTTTTATTGCACTTTAAATCACACACTTACTGTAATTGGGCTCATCGTTCATACAAAGTCTGCATCATTAAACATATCTAAATTCAATCTAAATCAAATTTTTGAGGAAATGCTTTTCAAACTAAGTTTGTAATCAGGTAATTACATTTCCCCCTCTCAATAAACTGAGCAGTCTCAGCATTGCGGAGAGTGTGTACACCTTTCTACATGTTGTGCCATCTGAATGTTTTGCATCACACCTTTCATATGTATCACACATCCAATCCCGATGAAAGAGCCGCATGCAAATACGCACGTTTGATAGTGCTGTGTGAGAATGTGCACACAGTCCATATAGAAATAGAAACATTTCTGGGATTGGCAAAAAAAAGAACAGATGGTGATAAAAATTACAGTTTCCAAAATCAATTTGCATTAAAATTATGCCTCTTTTGACTGAACCAATACATCATAAATCCTCTTTTGCTGTCTCTCACCCAGATAAATATGATATACTGAATTAAGAATGGCTTTTTTTTTATAATAACACAATTTGTATGCAACTCTCGCACACACAGAAACCTACTCGCATGTATGCCTAACCGCTGGCTTTCAGTACCTGGGTATGCCAGGCATTAGCCACTGCCTCAATAACAGAATGCCATCTTTTTGCATTTCAGACAGCCCAAAGAAAACCCTCAGGATAGTGATATTTGTTGCATTCTGTAACCCTCAATGAAACAGAGATGCCTGTAACGTCTGTCTGTGGGAATGTCTTCTTGATCTTTGTCTCGGCGGGAACAGAAGCAAACATCGTGAACGTCAACGCAAATATTTTCAGGATATTTTTCTATGTTTGGCGCTGCAAAGTACATCTTTAAACAACGACGCTGGAATGATGTGCAGTTCAAATCAGAGCATTATACAAAGCAAAGGACCTTGATAATATTAAATGAAAACAGATGAACATCACAGAACAATGGTCAAAGCATAATCCAAAAAAACTGATTTATTTTTTATCAGAGCTTAGTGAACACAACTGAATGCAACGTTTCTGCTTCACCGGACTCATTACAGAGGTGTGTTAATGTGAATTTTCAGATATGGAAGCTCTGAACTACTACATATAATATTGAAATGCTAATAATATATTTTATTACATAATTGTTGGATGAGACTCCAGTTTCCACAACCAGATGTGTATTGTTTTCCAACAAATGCATTCGGTGAGATGGGGTCGAGCGAATGAATGCGTGACCACTCTACTGTCATTGCTGTTGATGGTGTTACTTCATGTTGGTGTGAGCAGTTGTTTTTCTTGTGATCGTCAGGGAATTTGCACGTTGGAAGGTGAGGAACACAGCAATCGAGCGAAGGGACCTGATCCGGAACCCCGTGCCACTCATGCCTGAGTTCCAGCGCAGCGTACGCTTGCTGGGCCGCAGACCCACTACTCAACAGTTCATCGACACCATCATCAAGAAATATGGAACCCACATTCTCATCTCAGCCACCCTTGGAGGTAAGAGAGGTTTCATTTGCAATTCTACATTTGATTAACGTTTTTTTTTTTTACACACGGTTTTAAATGAATCCCACACATGATTATACTTTGAAACTGCATCACCGTGGTGGTTCTGGATTATTCATCTGCCTGTTTTGCAACAAAGTCAAAACAGCTCTGTGAAGCAGCACGGGGCCATGTTTTTTCTCCAGGGCGAAACAAAGGATACTCGAGACGTTTTAACGGACCAAATAACTTTTTCTTCAAAAGCAAGATTAGGGCAACTTAAAGTGACCACAGTTAAAGATTAGTTGAACAATTTCCTGAGACGTATTTGCACCAGTGCAGCACTTGCATCCGTAAAGCGAAGCCAAATGAACAGCATTTGATGAATGAGTAGCAGTTTCCAATCCATCTACTTGATGATAAAGTGAGTCTGAATACAGACTGAAAACAACCCCAAGATTTAAGAGTCAAAATTTGAATCAGGCTCGCATTTGTAAAGCTGATTGTAATTGGATAGTTGATATGATGAGTCTGCTTTATGAGAAATTAATGCAACAGCATACAAGACCTGCATTTAAATATGTGGTGATGGCTACATACTGGTGCGTGGATTCGTCAGCTGTTCAAGGTCGGTGACTTGCACAGGATCGACTTCCACTCTGACCAAAGTGAAGCACAACTCTATTCTGAACAGGTACTCCAGCTCATCTGGTTTAAGTGGATTTTTCCAGCAGGACATTAACCCAAAACTTTCATTAAATCTATGATAGGACTATCTGAAATTCACAGTCACCGAACTCCATCCCCACTGAACACGTGGCAACATTTGATAAGTAAAAAAGCAAGACGAACTAAAACGTCCTAGATATAATGTGAATTCTCATAACCCTAAATACTCACAATGAATAGTTTTCCTTTCATGAGAAATGATCAGTATGTATCTCAGACAATACGTGTACCTCATTCACAGCCTTATTTACGGCCCCAAGCAACATTACATGCAGATAAGAGCATAATGAAATTAGTAGTTTTACTTTTCACATTTACGTGTTTTGCATAATGGATAAAAAGACCAAATGTGATAACAAGATGCTGACTCCAGGATGCTTTAGATATTCATTTTCTGAATCAGCTCCCTGAATGCACAAGTGTCTAACAACATAGCTCTAATTTAATTTGCAACACACCAAGACCATTATAGTCATACATATTATAATTGCATTTTCATGTGCATGCCAAATTTAACCGGAAGATAATCTACTTCGTGTGTACTTACAGAGCTTTCAGGTAGATGGGAGAGGATGATTATCATATGTATTGCTCTGATTAATCTACAAGCACTGACTTATTAGAGAAGAAAAACAGAGCACATTTCATATTAGAGAAGAAGCACTTTCATAAGTACAGACATACTATTTTTTATCAGAGAAACATTGCTATTTCATTTTATGAAGCCTTTTTTTAATGTGTTTCTATTCCACCAGACGGGTACAGCCGTGGCTGCCGGTGACATTATGTTTTCCGTCCGTCTATCCCATTCTTGTGAAAGCGATATCGAAGATATACAAATTTGGCACTAATATTCTCATTGTTGAACTGATTATAACTGGGTGGGCAATGGTCACTGTGACCTCCCTAAACCCGTGTTTTGCCATAACTGCAAAAGTTCATGACAATTTCACACAAATGTGTAATTGGGTGAAACGCTGAAGTGATGACATTTTGGACAAACATGGATTTAAACTACAACTTGACTGGTTGGCGGAGGCATACAACCACAAGGCGGTAACTAGTTTTATTTATTTTGGAATTAATAAACCACTACCACCAAAAACCCTGCAATTGTTGGGAAATATATTTTTAGTCAAATTAAATGACTAATTACAAAAACCCTCAGTGGAAAGAGAAATAAAGGCCTCTCATGGATGATTTCAGTATTTTGGATGTGCTTCCCAAAATAAAAGCACCCCTGCTGTCGAAGTCTAAAAATAAATGGCTTCTCCCTCGAATCTCTTATCTTATCTCAAGCTCTGAGGGACACATGAAGGCAACTAACTGTGATTACTTTGCCAATTGCATTCCAAAGACATAATTAATACGATTATCTCCTCTTTTAGTCAAACTCTGTATGTATTATATAACTGTATGCATGAAACATAGCCAGTCAGTCCAGTTGTGCAATAGGAACGTTGTAAAGTCACATTATAATCTCACAATCTTTGAGAAATATTCATAATGCTTTCATCATGTTTTTCTTCTCCTTTCTATAAAACTGTACACGGCATAATTGGAACTTAACACATGCAAACAACGTTTAATTGGGATATATTTGTTCCAACACTTAGCAAGAAAGATCATTTAGGGTTAATAATGTGTCGAGACGATGGTCAATTTTGCAGACCTTTTTGAACCTATTGTATTAAGAAAAGAGTCAATCCTTATTGTCCTGTTCTCTTTATTCATAATTACAGAACAAATGAAAACAGCTATTATAATGATAACCTAGAATACCTAGAAACCCAGAACCTTTGATGCCAAAGCTGTTGGCAGAGAAAATAAATCCAGTAGGAGACTTCTTTTATTTTATAATCTTGCGGGGTACTTAATGTCAAACGAGGCGTTAATAATTTAGCTAAACGGTGCAGAGGAATATCAGGTGTGAAGGGTTAGAGTTTCAATATCGTATACCCCACTCTGTAAAGGGATTCATACTGAGACACTCATTTTGGAAATTGGAAATACAATATTGGTCTGAAACATTATATGAAGGTAAAATGTAATTAAGTGTGTCTAAGCTAGGGAGGATGCCACTGCCACAGATGAAACCAACTGGCTAAAATTGGGCAAGTGAGCCACATAAATAATCCCAGGATCGTTTTCAACCACAGCATCCTTCTTGATCTCATCATATTGCATCACCTTATATTTGTCCTCTTTTTTTTCTGTACATTCCTTGCCTTTCATTCATTTTTAAACTGTGCCTCCTCTTCTCTGCCTCTGAGTTATCACCATATTATCTATAACCTTGAGGCCATCTTGTTTCAAGTTATGGGTCAGTACACCCTTATCTCAATCTTGGGATTGCCCATTAAAGAGCACAGTTATATGAAGCAATAAATGTGCACACCCGTCGAGTGATAAAGGAAGAAGAAGAGGCTAATTCTCTCTTTAGCGACCTATATGTTGTAGTCTCCCCATCCATTATACACTTGAGAGGAAAGAATTGAATGCTCCCTTTCACATCCAACATAGAGTTGAGTGGTCAAGTGTGAAAAGGCCCATCAAAGGTTTCCTCCTCTGAACTGAGTGGAAATGGTTGTTCAGAAATGTTGTTTTTTTGTTTTTTTAGCCTAATGTTTTTGCAAGGCAGCTAATGTGCATTATTGTAGTGGTGCTATTATACCTGTGAAATACTACCGACTGAGCTAATTAGCTTTGATTTATGGATATATTTGGGAAGCATCATATCAAGATAAAAGCCACCTTTTTTATCTTAGTCTCTAGCTTGTTTCTTTTTTGTGTTTTTTTATTGTATTTTATACTGCCATATATATAGTTTGCTGTTGATAACTGATTGATATTGAAAGGACAAATACACAGCGTCAGAAGCATAGCATTCCAACAAGTCCACACACATGAATAACAAAACAATTCAGTTGTCAGGGCGTTCCAAAATGACCTATAACCCTTTCAAAAGAGTCTTATTCCAATTCCAAGGATCTGACGCCCCTACAGTTAAAGGTATATGTGAGGAGTGTTCGACCAGTAGTAGTGGTACGGAGCAATATTTGAGAGTGGGTTTCTGATTTCTTTGTATTGTGCACATGCAAAAGGACACACAAACACACCTAAGGGGACACGAGTACACAGTCCTGCTGCAGGTTTTGTTGTTCCTTTGACCAACATCAGGTGGTGGTAACACGCCAAAAAATGGACCACAGTCACCTGTGTTGATGTCATGCTTTTTATGTCCAACCACTGGCCTCTTCCTTTTCCATAAGACAGTAAAACTTCCCACTTCCTCTGCAATTGCCATTGACTAACCCTGTTTAAACAGCTGACCAGTGCTGTGGTTTTTGGGTGAGGACACTCTCGTTTAATCCTTTCCACCGATTATGTAACCCCCGTCCCTGATTCCATTTTTAAAGCTAAAGCCCTAATTTTAGTGGAGTATTACTTTGGGACTTGACAAAGTAGAGTGTGACCTTTTTCAATGAATCTTTTTGTTTTGTATTTTAATGTCCGTTGGCTTCTTTTCAAGTCAAAAACAATGCTTTGTGTGGCGCTTGGAAGCTCTGGGCACCGCCGCACCGTGCTCGGAGAACAAAAACCCTTTGTTTATGTCTGGATGTATGGAGACACTCTTTACTGAATATAAAGGTTTGTATATTTTTAGTCGACATCTCTCGGTGTTAGTAATTGTGTGGAAAAATAATACTGTTGTAATGTCAGGAAGAGCTTATGCTAACAAGCATCAGGAGAGGAAGATTTGACATTACTGACTCACGGCGTCTGCTTGGAGATGTTTGAAGAAATAATTATAAATCGCCTGCTGCCTTTCTGCCGTCTGAACATTTGAACTACCTCATAGTCAAGTCTCTGGCATATGGGCTGTCTTTGGGCATTAAAGGATGTGCAACATAGGAACTCACTGCACCCTGGGTTCACGCTGTGCGTGGAAACCTTGAAGCTGTACTGTCTATAAATACTAGAGGAAGGTACCGCATAGGAAGAAAAGTGTGAAGGACAGATTTGCATTCTTTGCTAAAGCAGTGAGAGACTTATTTCACCACATCTGTCGTCCCCTCTCCTTCATATGTTTGAAATGTTTCTCTGTGCATCCTGTTGATATTTGTACAGAGGGGCCAGAGCATTTGGGTTGAGAGAGAGAGAGAGAGAGAGAGAGAGAGGAGAGATGCAAATGTTCATGAAAGTGTAGGAAGAAAAATAAGCTATTACATCCACTACAACTACAATTTTGAAAATGCCTTCGTCCTATATATATACGGCAGTTACAGCTGACAACGTTGTCCGCTGTCCCAATCAACTGCGTTGTCGTGGAAGCAAAGCGCCCCACCCTCCGGTTGACACTGTTAGCTCTGTCAGCACAGTTGCCTTTTATTTGCACTGTGAGCGTTGTTAGCTGCTATCCTCAGCCCAGCCGTCTCCGTGTTGAGAGCCCTGTGGAGGCACTAGATATGCTCTAAAGTCAGAATTCAGCGGCTTTAGGTGCAGGCAGACCTGGTAGAAAGAACCACGACTGACCGATTAGATTGAGATTTCACATGCTGGAGGGACTGTGTCTTTGCTGTGAGGACTGATTCGCCCTCCTCCTCTGTAGTGAATACACATTTCTCTGTGACTGGATCGGAGACCTTTTCCCTGAAACAGTCTTAAGCGTTCAGCACTGAAGTGGAAGAAGTAGTTTATTGAAATGACTTGTGGTCACTGAAGCCCGAGGCTAGGGTTCATGCAGAACTCTGGCTGTGCCTTGGGTTGTGGTGAAAGACATGCCCTGTGTAAGCTGTCGACGATACCTCTTTGCCACGGAACTTTAGTAGTTCCTGTTGTTCTGCTGCCAACATGAAAAGCACAGGGCACAATTGGGCATTGAGAGCGTGGCTATCTCAAAGCAACAGCCCCACTTTTTAGAATATGTCTTGCATAAAGCGAGGACAATCTTGTTATAGTTGAGTAGAAAATTGGTCGAAATAATTCCTCTACTTATTTGAATGTTGTGTTTGCAGTTAGTGTGTTTTGCAGTTTATTTTAGAAACTATATCTATTTCTCGATTAAGGTAAGAAAACTAAATTCATAGTTTCTATATATTGCCCTCCTTGGGTTCTACTGCTTTCTGTTGGGTCTGTTCTGAAATACACATGTTTGTCATGTCTGAAACATGCACAGTTTAACTGCATACAATATTTAAAGCAGGATATGTTGTAACACATTCAACTGGATCCGTGTATTTATTCTATGAATCTATATGGCTTATAAAGGTATTTTGAAAAAAAAAACAATAACAACAACAAATCAATTAGCGTCTTTCCCCTGCCCAGACTGAAACAGTATAGTTTAACATTGTCCATAAAGTGACCCACACACGTACCATTAACACCAAATTGAGCACTCCCAGCCATGCCATTACTTTAAAACCCTACTTGCACTCCTAACCCTCGTTGACATCCACCTGCACACGCACACTGAAAAGGAACGGAATAAGAAGTACATGCGTAGGAGATGCCTTTTTCACACATCCTCCTTTTAGGCCAAACAGTACATTGTTTTTGAATACCTCTCAGCTTCAAACACAGAAGCTCTGCGTGAGCTGATTCATTCTGGCAGAGCGCCAGCAAGGCGCCCCGTACTAATGTAACACAATGTATTACTTACATAAAGGTGCACACAGACGATTTTCTTTTTTTTAAAGCCACGGAGGTTATGATTTTGCCTGTCCTGCAGCAATAACCACTAAGTATTTATGTACAGAGGACCTCCTTTGTGCCACACTAAGTCTCAATAGAGATTTTTTAAAAAGGGGGGCAGATCAAGGGCTTAATGTAGGACTGTTATTCTTGTGCAGTAGTGTAAGTCAAGTGTGTGTAAGTAACTTTGCCAACCCCCGAGGGGGAGAGAGCATGGTACCATCAGAGAATGGGGACTCGTCCCCTCAGTGCTTGTACTCTAACCAGGCATGAGACATTGGCCCTGACTGCCACCCACCCCTAGTCACGGTCACCACAAGTTAAGTGACCAATTCCAATGCAACGCTGGGGGCCAAATAACCATTCACATCGCTAGAAACCTGAACATATGTGACATGCTCTTGAATGAGTTCCGAGCATATGGTTTGCCATTTTGAACAGTAATCTTCAAAGGCAAGTTTGTGTGAGCTTGCGGGAGCAAATCGGTGTTTGCTTGTTTGCTTTTCAATGCGTCTGTTTCTGCTCGTAGGAACGCGAGATGCGAAAAATATGATGTGCAAAGAATGAGCAGCTCAACCCTTTATAACGTGTCAACAAACAAACGCATGACATGCAAATCAGAAGGATTGTCTGGTGCTCTGTAAATATTTGGCCCTTTTACTGACTCGAGTGTTCTTTGGTGGTAGACGCTTACAGAAAGGTCAGTGGTTCACTCTAATACAATCTCCCCCACACTGCTTTCCTGTGGACATTCAAACTGGACATACAGTACACACTGTGCACAAATACAGTGAAGGGTGTGTGTGTTGTGGGCTTTCATTTCTCACCCCTCAAATGTTAATGCTGGGCATAGTACTGCATTTATACATTTAGAGAGAGGGATTAGAGACATGCAGATTTTTTTTTGTGTGTGCATTCACAGTAGTTGTGACCTTTTGACAGGGGATGGGGATTGTTAAAGTAACTTCACACTAGAGGTGGGAGCACTACCTCTTTACTTCAGCAAATGAGTAAGAGTTTCACTTCACTCAAATCTACAGTTATCTCAGAAACCACAGCAACAACAGCAACAACAACAATAATGTCTCATTCGTTGGCTTAATTCTGGCAGATAGTTGAGCCAGCAGGACACCAAACAGATGGTTGTTGATTTAAGAAAGAACAGCTTTTCTATGTGGAGTATTCTTCTGTGGTTTAAAAGCAGCGTGGGAGAAAATAGAAATAGAAGTATTCAGTATTTAAAAAAAGTGGGAAATAGAAAAGAAAAAACATGTTCTGACACCTCTCCAGGCAGTGTTAGTATCACCAGACAGGGTCAGTAATTTCATTAAACCATGCCCGAGTCATTTTTTTTTTTTATCATCCAGAAGACAAACAGTTGGACTATGGTAATCAGGGAACATGCCACACAATGCCACAGGACAAATAAACAGGCACAATCCTCCTAAAGTGGCTCCACACCAGCCTCCTGTACTCATTCAGATTTGACTAATTTTCTCTGCACTAATTACTCTGTAATCGGTAATGTTATTTTTGTATTTGTCTTTTTATATTCAATTTGATGTTTCCCTGCCTGGGGTAGCTGGAAAAAAAAAAAAAAGATACTGGATGTGATGTATTTGTCCTCCACGGGATACAATTCCTGTGGTATTGAGGAAAAAATTCTATATCACTAGACCTCTCCTGGAAATAATGCCATCCCAATAGGAGTAAATCCGGGGACATTTCTGGGGATGGTGCCAGCTGGGGATGAAGCAGTGAATACAGACACTGTTCCTGGAAAACTGGGGCATCTGGTTTCTGTAGCTAAAACTGCTTGCCTTGGTATTTAGACCTCTGACTTATCCCTCCTGTTAAGACCTCCATTGGCTGCGGAGATAACAGACAATTCGCAGATATGTACGGTACACTCGCATTATTTATTCACCGCACCTTAAATCAAGTTAATTTCTTCAATACTTATATTATATTTTCCCCCAACACTTTCAAGGCTGTAAGTATGTATAATCCTAAATATATTTCCATTTCCTTGTGCTACCTGTAGGAGAGGAGGCCCTGACTATGTACCTGGCCAAAAACAAGCTGGACAGGAAGCTTGTCAACGCTACTCAGAACGTGGAAGCCCTTCATCAGCTGGCCTCGTCCTACTTCATTGACCGTGACGGGACGATGAGGAAGCTGCACGAGATCCAAATTTCCACCAATGCCATCAAGGTCAGTGCGTATTGAACATGCACACGGATATACAATCAAATTATATTTCTCGTCATATGCAGGGTATTCACAATACAAATTGTATTCAGTAAATTAATAAAATAGAAATAGAAATACATTATGCTTTTTCTTGGACAATAAGAAATATTATCATAGATTACTTTTTTCTGTATTCTTTGCTATTTCACCTTAGTTAGACAAAACAGCACAGTAGGTACTTATGAGTGCCGTACAAAACAAACTGTTCAAAATGAGTGTTACAAAAAATATTGTATGTTCTGCTCTGCCACCTTTGTGGTAAGGTTATAGGCAACTCAAACTGCATGGTTATGGTTTAAGAAAAAAAACACTTTCACATGGTGTCTCAGAAACTTTGGTGACTTGTCTCAAAGTACTGTCTCTGTATGCCTAATCGTCCTCCTGAAGATGTCTTGCTACAGTATAGTGCGACATCCACTTCTACTAATGAGAGAAAACAGATGTTAGCATAAGTTGTGGGGTAGCATCATACAGATAAGCTAGTTTTAATACACAAACTCATAAAATTAACATATTTCACAGATGTACTCGTAAAAAAGGAGTAGGTGTGATGAAAATAAACCGATGCTTCCACGGGCCGCAGGATGTGAGCAGATGGATTGCAATACATTGATTTGCATGTGCCTGAATGGCAGTCTCTGTGATTCTAATCACATCCTTCCTTGTGCATATTCATCACATGCTAGGGTCATATGAGCGCTGGTTTTAAACAACAACAAAAAAGTGTGACCAATAGAAGTTTCTGAAAATAAGTATATACCGTGAAACATAGACAACAGGAACAGGGCATTTAAACAAATAACCCTTCTAGTTGGTTGTCTCCTCCTTCTGTTCTGGCTGTCAGACGACTTGGGAAACAATAGCTAAGCTGTGTGAGTCTACTGCCTGTGACTGCTTGCCAGTTGTGGTCATTCACATGCTCATTCAGCCAGGGACACTGAGGTGATGCGGCTAGGGGAAGCAGTTGTAAAGTATAAATAACATCAAGTGATACAGGTCAGAGTTTTGGAATACCCCTCTCTTGTGACCATGTTCCAGTAATTAGCCAAATGTTAATTATTGTCTCAGGTGAAGAGGGAGGTGGTGTCAGCTTGGAATAAGATTTAGCTTTTAAAACTCATGCAAACACAGAACTGAGCACAAAACAACTCTCTATATTGATTCATTATTTATAATAATGATATTGCATCGAGCAGGGATTGACGTTCTACCTCCTGCCAACTGGACTTGCCCTTGGTATCGCGTTATGAAATGGCATGTTAACGCACAAAAGCATGGCTGTCATCCGATTATTACAGTCACTCTCATAATGTCGGAAGGTAATTACTTTTTTATCATCTCTACCATACATTTTGCCAAATGCTTGCTGAAATAAAAGCATTTGAGATAGTATTATCGCAAGAAAAACGTAAGTATTAAAACAAAAGCATGGCCACAACAACCAAGGCCCCGCGTAGCTCCTGATAGTGAATCACTCCTTTACCAAACTGGCAGGGATAAGCATTACAATTCCATGTGTGTGCCTGTATGACAAATAAATAATACTGCCCAGGACAACATCCTCTGTCTGCTTTGACCTTGCTCGTATTGCACCTAGTTCGCAAGGCAAAACATGTGCCGGAAATAAAAGTTGGAGTGAACCTTGGTGTGCAGCTCTGCTTCTGGGATGTTTTGTTGTGTGAAGACGTCAACTTGATTAACAAGTCAGCAGTTCAGCAGCAAGGATTGTTTGCTTCTGTTATGCTTCCGGTATAGCTGTAGGAACCCGGATAACCCACAGGAGCCAAGCGTTGATTACTGACTGTGAAATGCATCTTTCTGGTGTTATTCCACCCACGTATGTTAACTTATAAGTAAAAATGTCAAATATATCGCAACACAAATACACACAAATGATGTGTATAGTGACAAAAAGAACAGAACATAAGTCAGTTGTGCAGTAAAAAATAGTTTTAAACGAGTAAGTGGGAGAGAGAATGCATTAAAGAACACACTGTGGAAACCTCAGCACCAGAGAAGCCCAGCAAACAATGCTCCAGGTAGAATTGTGTTACTTGCCACATTTAAATTTTAAGTGAGTTAGCTGGTGTTGACTTCAAGCTCTGGTGAGCATGATTATTTAGTGATTTTCTTCCTCTGAGTCTCCAATCACACAGTTCTTAGCAGAAAGCAGATTGCAGGAGCGGAGTAGGCTGCACCACAGAGAAATTGGAATGCCACAGGATTGTAAAGACTTACATCCTGCAACAGTGCATCACCTTCTGTAAATATAGCAGTGACGGTGCATCACGTCCTGTGCTGTAAATATCGCAGAAAAGAAAGATCATTTGAACGTTTACTACTTGAGCCTTACTTCAGATTGAGATTTTCCAATTTGGGCTCTGGAGCACTTAATTGATGTCCAGTATTCTTAAAGTAATTTGACCAAAATGACATTTTGACATATGGTTAAATGTCTGTTGATGTAATTTGACACATCTGATCTGAATCCTGGGATTTTTATATCATTGATATGGTGCAGGACAAGAAAGTTGGTATTTTTCACACATTTTACACTGTTAGCATTAGCATCAAAATACCATTTTATATGTGCTATAATGCCATTCAAATCTCAGCTGAGCTAAAGATTAATGGTTTGTAGCATTCTGTCTGTCTGTGTGAAGCTTTTATTTTTCAGTCGATTGAATTCAGCTGCCTGGGGAAATCAGAAATTCTATAAGTTTCACTAATTTGAAAAAAAGCACATTGAAAGCAAAGTGCAGATACAGAATCAAATCATGCGCTATCAGCATAAATACTGTTGCACAATAACAATCCAAACTGCGTAGTTATTCTAGGTATTCCACCCAAACTGCTACTTTTTTTTGTAGCGCACATCAGCGGTGGTGTGGGCTTCCTGGAGCACTACAATGATCCATGAAAACTAATTTAAACTTATCTCTTCTCTCTACATCACCAAACATCCTCAGGACTGCCCATTCTGCCAATCCTCATTGTCTTCATCCAGGGCAACAGCTTCGCGCCTGGTGCCCTCATTGCCAGCGGGCCTGGCAAAGTAGCATTGATAAAATGCAAATGCAAGATGTCAAAGAATCAAACCATTGCCTAAATGTTTTAACTGCATTCGATAGCAATGTAACAGGGAACATGTAACTGTTAAAAAGTATGAGACAGGGAGGTATGAGGTAGACACCAAGTCATTCATTACTCAATTCATTTCCCCCTGTTGAGTATTATAAAACGTGTTGCTCACATTGTAGGATTATGCATTTTATTTCTTTGGAAGGATTTACTGGCTTCCTCTTGGTATAGCTTTTGAATAGTGTTGATATTTTCCATAAGTTTGAAACTCCCACAGCTGCTGCCATGCACCTTTGCATGCCCACACATCCGCACAAAAAAACCTCCAGTCCAACTCTCCAATACACCCACCAATGCGCTATCTCCCTTTCTTCATTCGAGGAGCACCTTCCTAGCTTTTAGTTGTCGTGAGTGACAAGTGGATTAAGGGGCTCTGGCAGATGAGACTCCAGGTAGCAGGAAGTCAACCATGACAAAATTAAGCAGACCTGACAGTGGTTGCTGAGTCAGTTTCTGAGGAAAAGGAAGGCGGTAGGTGTTGTGAGGAGAGTGTATCCATACAACACACATACACACACAAAGTTACTGCAAAGCTGAGTGGACTGCATGTCTGCTGATCAAGGCCGATGGACCTGAAGCATATGTCAAGAGGTGAGGCTTTGTCTGAGTTTGGAAAACGAGCTGGAAATGGATTGGTGGTTGAGTCAATTTGGGATTTAGTTAATGGGAATTCAGGCATGCAAGACAGCTTTCAGCTATCGGGTATAGCATCCTCTGAGAGTTAGTAATGACTTGTTTGAAACTCACAATTAGTCTCTTACTCTTCTAACAGGAAGAAATAGCAATTTAACAGGCTTGCTCTATCAAGCAAAACAAACATGGCTGTGTACACATATGGCATACAGTAGGTGGACAGTAGAACTGGTTGCACACATCATTACTTAGCTCAGTTGCTTTTCCTATGGTTTCTTCAAATGTTTCCCCTGTTAGAGGGGAGGATGTGATGTTGGGCTATAGATATAATTGACTTCACCTAACATACCTTGGAACGAGTGTGGTTAAGGATACACAATTATACCGGTATAAATGTTGATGATGTCTCTTACATTGAATTCAAGTTTTTCCACATTTTCTGTCCTTAACGATGCACACTGTCAGTCTCAATTACTGACTAAGCATAGTGGCCAACTGGCCCAAGGTCCCTGAAAGCTCCAGGTTCAGTGCGTGTAATTGCTCTGTTTTTTTTTAAAGATAAGTGCTTTAAAGGTGAAATCGTCTGACTTTTAGTTCAAAACATTCCAAAAAATGAACTTCATCAACAGAATGTGAAGAGGTTACAGTGTTGACGTTATGTCGAAGTAGTCTGCAGCCTTTGCCCAGCCTTTCTTTATTACGGTCATAAACATATGAGGGATTGTCGATACAGTATTTTATTCATGTTATATGCGGCTGATGTTTGTGCAGGTTGACAGGGGCAATAGTTGAGTTGTGATGGTGCTTAGGGGGGTAGGGCCTTGAAAAACCCATCGCCTCGGGGCCAATGGTTCTTTAATGAGACCTTGGTTTGCAATGCAGAGATATCTACTGAGTTGAGAATGCTAACCAGCTAGCCCCAACCCGGCCTGTCCTTTAATATCACTTATACATCGAGAGGTGATAGTGAGTCGCGCCAGGATACTATATATCCTTGTATATAAGGGTGCAAACACACTTTAGTGACTACAGGCTGAATACTAATGTGGAAAATAGAGGAAAGGGTGAAATAGGGATAAAAACATTGTTCAGGAATAAATTATCCAAGGATAGAGTTGGCGCAACCTTCAGTAATGGCCAATCACATTAACTCTTCTCATCTCATTTAAAAGCAGCAGACAGTTTGGTAATACGCTGGGATTAGAGTCCAGGGCACCTTCTCTCCAAAGAAAACTCTCCCCTATCCTCTCTACTATAATTTGCGTTGCCTAAAACTTGAGAGGCCTATGCATGGCGAAAAAGTGACAATTTTGATGTGCACAAAGGATGTTTTTGGCAAGGCTGGTACAAGTTGTGTACGATGATTACAAAGCAATGCACATAATTGACATCATTTAATAATTACATAATTGTGCAACATTTTACATAAATATCACAACCTTCAAGCTACCGCCACTGTATTGATGTACATACTGTGTAATCATTACGTCTTCAGAAAGCACTATCATGAGAATTTAAACAACATTAAATATAGAAATGAGAGGTGACGGAATAAAAAAGTAGCAGCAGATCATGTGCAACATGTTTTGTGGATAAAGATATCTTCAATTTGATTTCATTCTGAGTGCTCTCTAAAAATGTGCAAAGTTGTCAGATAGATCACCAAAAAGTCGTCTAAGGCTGAACTTGCATTCTCGTGTATCTGTCGACTATAAATAAAGGCAGCATGAATTGCAGTTCTGCAGTCACGTCTCCAGCAGACAGACAGTGATCAGAATGTGCAGAGGAGGCAAAGTCCAGCAGAAGGCAATGGATCTATAAACACCGAGAACAAGGGCTTTGCTCCTCCAATATTGATTCAGTATGGCTGTGAGACCTGCTTTGGAGTGCAAACTTACAATCAGAATGAAAAACACGTGTCAATACGGCAGAAATATTTTATACATTTAGATGTTGAAAGTCAGCTCTACTTTGTTCACTGAAATATTTTGGCTCTTTTACCAGCTCCTCGCCAGCTTTGCTCATTCATTCGATTTGTAGCATTTTGCATACATAGAGTTAACACACATAACAATGTTTCATTGGAATTTTGGAATAGCTTTTTGTTATTCTGAAGAATGAACATTTTACATTTAGAAGTATTACATTCAGTAAGTTTACTCTAGTAGTACTACTAATAATTATAAGAACAATACTAGAAAATGTACTAATGATGATAATAATGATAAAGAAGACTAGTGGTTAAAGAAGAATACTGTTAAAACAAGCCAGTATTCTTTTACTTGATGCCCTAAGGGGGTCAATGAGCGACAAGACTTCTTTTATTCACTATTTATGTATGCCCAGAAATTAGTAAGCAAATGTATGCAGATGACATATTGCAAACCTACCGATGCAATGAATAAAATTGCTGATTGTCTGATTTATTGTACTTGACACTAAATACAATGAAATATGTATGTTCTCTTCATCAAAGACAGATTTCCAGCAAGGATAATTATCAGCCTGAGGCAGGGAATAGATTCCAGAACCTGTATCATATATTAACAACGATTCATATTATTAATATTAACTGTATTTTAACTTTAATATTAAATTATTATAAGCCCCCCCAAATTACTTTTTGAACTTTAGATCAAATACAATTTCTGATCCAGCAAGATGTATGCTTTTAGTGACGTGGTCTT
This sequence comes from Leptoclinus maculatus, assembly GCA_032191485.1. Classification (NCBI taxonomy): domain Eukaryota; kingdom Metazoa; phylum Chordata; class Actinopteri; order Perciformes; family Stichaeidae; genus Leptoclinus; species Leptoclinus maculatus. The sequence continues at coordinate 12,056,122 of JAVDOI010000017.1, forward strand.
ACTTCCAACACACAACAACTATACGATGCAGAAACCACCTTCACAGCTTTCATATGAAAACCTAAAATGTAATGGACGAAAAAGATACCAAATCAAAGTAGTCGTCGATCCAAATTGAATCAGGAAATACACCTGCAAAACCAATGGCTTCTCACAGAGTATAGAGGCATATAATGCCTGTCTTGTGCTGTGTATGATTTTCCGTGCACTGTCTGCAAGAAGGTACAGAATACAAAGAGGGGACTTTTGTTATTTGTCTTATCTGGACCCTGAGTCTGAAATAAAGTTTGATTGATTGATTGAATATCAAGCAAACACATGCGGTCAGAAATCCTCGTTGATTAAACCCTTGTTACACAGGGAGCATCACTCAATAGCTAATAGAGACACTTTTATTTGGCTCGTTATCTGATAGAACAGAACTGTTTCCTATGATGGATAGCAGTTGTCCTAAAACCAAAACCAAATGTAGCATTGCGTTTGGTTGCTTGTAGGATGTGGCAGGTTCACATACAGCATGGCAAATATATAACCAGCACAGTATGTTGTTAGTGATAGCATGTAACTGGACCAAAGTGTCATTTGCAGGTACGTTAACATGCTGTTTAACACGCAGCTAATTAACCATCTAGCCTGCAAACTCAAGTCAGCACTTTTCCCCGGTGAATGTTTGTCCAGTCGTTTGTTCAACAAGTGCAAGTACAAGATGTGTTTCATGTTTGTGAGTTTGATATGGAGACAAGAGGGAAGCTAATGTGGTTGTTGTTAAGCTGGCTGCTGTCTGGATCAGTGTGACTTCTGCTTTGTCTATTATAGAGCGCTGGTGTTATTGCTTAATGCAAGGACTGCATCTAAACAATGTATCCATCTATGTAGATAGATACCAGAACATTGTTCCATCTAAGTAATGCATTACTGGGACACATCATGAAACCAAACTATATACGTAACATTCACATTGAGAAAATAAACATGCCTGACTCCTGAATGAATGGGACGGAGAGGGCTTTGTGCTTCTGGGCCTGCCATTGATGGGCTTCTAATGATTATTTGACTTATAGGCTATTTGATGCCGCAACATTCATAAAATTACACTGCAGTCATGAGTGATTGTCGATTCAGTTTTGTATTCAAAACGGCTTATGTTCCGGTTGGATGGGGAAATAGTTGAGTTGTGATGGTGCCTGGGGGAGTGGGTTAGGGTAGGGGTAGAAAAAGTCAGAACTTTTTAGCCCATGGCTCTATAATGCGGCCTTGGGAGGAGGATGGGCAGTGGCTCCGGGGAGACGGACAGACCCTCAGTTAGAAGTTAGCTGTAGCGACTGTCCCAACAATCATTTAAACAGGTCATAATTCATCTCTAATATCTATTTCATGTCAGTAGTTTGGTCATATTTTGCGTATTCTCGCCCCCGCTCTTTAACTGATGAGTGTACATTTAGATTGTGTGTCGTAGAGGTGAAATACTGCCCCCTATCTGTTTGGATCATGTGTTTAGATCAGGGGTGTCAAACTCATGTTCCCTCTGGGGCCACATCAGCATCATGGTTGCCCTCAAAGGGCCGGTTGTAAATGTAAGACTGTATAAATGTAACTACTCCTAACATATTGTTAAACAACTGTCTCTACATTTGATTATTGTTTATTCAAGTGTAAAAAGATTGTACATGCAGTTATATGAATGTAAAATTATATTTAAGCACATTTCTGTTATTATAACATAAATCATTTTAATTTAGGGTTAAGAAACCCACATTACTCTATCAAAGATCAAACTATTAAAGAAAATAACAAAGACTAATATCATCAAGAACAAGTTATTACATTAACTTTGTTCAAAGCTATTTTTGTCACCTCTGCATCACTAATGTCTCCCCGTCATCGTCCCGTGCATGGCAGCTACATCCAAGAGCTCCTGAGAGTCAGGTCTTATGAACACGGATAGATGATGTGTCCGTGTTGTCTGTGCTTTCATCAACAGCTAATGAAGAAGACGAGTACCTGCTCGTCTCTTCGGCTAGCTGTGTTGTTAGATTAGCTGCTAGTTCCTGAACTCGGTCTGCGATGGTGTTTCTTCACAAACTGAACTTTTAAAAGTCTGTATCTGGTCAGAGCACAGCTGCTCACACACCTTTAAGCATGACTGGGCTGTAGCGAGCCACATCCGGGCATTTGGACCGTGCTTGGCTTGATGTGAACTTTGAATTGGAACAGTACTTAGGCTGAGACTGATGACGTTTCACAAGTCCACGAGTTTACAAGTACAGAGAAGTACGCATGTTGAGAAAGACCCAATCTCTTGTTGGAAAACCTCTTTATGGGCTGTTGCCTCTCCTGTCCACCTGTTGTGATAGTTTTAATGTTACACAGACAACATGCTATCTCATAATTTCGACTTTCTATCTCATAATTTCGACCATGGGGATATTTTTATTTTCAAGTCTAACTTTAAATTTTTGTAAAAAAAAAATGTAAAAAAAAGATTTTTTTTTTTTTTTTTGCTGGCGGATTCGCGGGCCACATAAAACGACGTGGCGGGCCGCATCCGGCCCGCGGGCCGTATGTTTGACACCCCTGGTTTAGATCATGCACATTGCACCGTTAAATGAAGATTTAGATTAATTGTGTATCTGCGGTATATCAAAACCTTTATGCTTTGTAACATTTTTAGAAGCATTATTTGATTAACTGTGTCGTTATCAGACTACTAATGAAGCAGCCGAACATTACGTGAACATCAGGGCAGCCAGCAGGACATATAACAATCAGTCTTTGATGACATCAGACATCTGTGCAGGCAGTAATGCCAAGTGTTCTCATTATAAACTCTGTCGTCTTTTCATCAGTGAGAAATACAAACAATTGTTTGATTGTTATTGGACTCCTACAGGTTTCACATGCTGTGCGAGCTGCAGCGGTTTGGAATACTGAAAACACATTTGCAGAGTGCTACATGTAAAATTGGTCCCCAAGGAGCACTGATTTCATTGCTAAATAAAATTCACTAGTAATCAAAATCGGTAATAACCAAAATATCAAAAAAGAGATGCTTGAACAGCAAAGAATAGCTTTCTCTACGTGTGCATGTCCAATTGCTTGCCGCTAAATGGGTGGGCTGATAGGCTACGTGCATAGTGGCTGGCTGAATTCATCAAACCTTTCATCCTTGATACTCCGTTCTGTCTCCGTGAGCCTTTGCACTACTTAAGAGGTCTTAGCTACATGTGGACGTTCAATCAAAACCAAAACATATCCCCGCTGTGCTGCTGGCGCCTACAGCAGAATCGTAGCCTTGTTATTTACCTGAGATCCAGAAAAACATTGGCTGAAACAAATGCCTTCTGTTCCCCTTGTGGATTCAAAAATATGAACATAAACCGCTGCTGTGCAATGAAGACTACATAAAAGTCAAAAGTAGATAAAATATACATTTCACCGAAAGGTAATTAACACATACATCATTCTGTACATCATATATTTATGAGTGTATTGCAGCTCTTTTATTAAATAGCACAAAAATCACAGAAGCCATTCAACATAGAGGTATTATTCTTTTTTACTGATTCATAAATCACTCCTCAGTTACCCTTTGTGCCAAAATCTGTATACATCATCATTGTCAATTCTGTCCCAGCTACACCTAACCACTGGGCTTGCACAGCTCTGATGACTTCCCCACTATTGTACCTTATGCCTTCTTTTAGTAATTCTTTAGCGGGCAAAAAATAACTCATTTTATAATGCGGACATGGTCCTCCACTTTTCTTCAGTGGGGTTCTCAGCATAAAATGAAGGAAAATAGTCAATACAATGAGAGGCCCCTTCCCACTGAGAACAAAATCATACCTTGCTGATAGAAATAAATGGCATGTGGTTGTTTCACTTTGTGTGGCTGAACATGATTGCTGAAAGCTAGGACTCCAGTGGGGAGGGAGGGTCATTTAGAAATGAAAATAAGATACCCAATGGGGTGTTTTAATGGAAAAAAAAAACAACTTTTTTTATGAGTGAGTGCCTTCCTTTTCGAAAATATGCAAGATAAAGTTGTGTATACAGGCTTGCATGCTATCACGTTCTTGCACATGAGTGTGCATGTGGCGTGTGAACTCTATATTCAGTCACGCGTGAAGTGTGCAAGTGTGCATTCCTACTGGAGAGTGTGCTTACTGCATCCATCGCAAGGTCACCTATCCATACAGTTACTCTGATTTACACCAGCGCTCAATATGCGTTTTCTTTCCTGATGATGCGGCAGTGCTGTGGGGTGCTGTGGTAGTGTAGCAGCCACAGCCATACTATCCTATTTCTTATTTCACAGTCGCGTCATGTGAGCCTTATGTGAAATGTGAAAGGGACATTGAACATTTCTACAACATGATGACCCAGATTGTTGTCGACTGCTGTCGTCGGGTTTGGAGCAGTTTACATCTAGTTTTCATTTGCCACAAGCAAGCAGAATTACACGCAGTTGTTGCTTCGGTTGTGCATTTGAGGGGTGCCACAGTTATTAGAAATGCCCTCAAAGTTGCTCATTTTCTCAGTGTCATTCAAAACAAATGAGTTATATAAGAAATGGCTTTTACAGACACATTTTGTGTTTTCCAAAGAATGCTAAATTGCAAGGAAGGCTATAGAAATATCAGAGCAATGAGCTATTACACGTGTTCCTCAAATATTGTTGCCTTGTCCCTCTAGTGTGACACTGTAGCCATATATATGATATGAACAAGGCAGAAAAAAATGTCCTCAGAGATCTTCCACTATCAGGCTTTGAGAATTACTGAGGAGCACGTCTATGTATCCAGAAATAGTAAGTCATTAACAGAATGGCAGGTGATGGGCGTATTAGGAGGCCTCAGCAGAGGCAATGTGTAATGAAGACAGTTCAACGCTACAGTATTCTTCCCCGTTCCACTCACACATCGTATTGCCTTCATCCATTATTTTCCTTATCTCAACATAGCTTCAAACCACCTTTTTATTTTTCTCGGCCTTTCAAGTTGAAATGCAACTTGGGGGGATAGAGTATGATGGGGAGGTTTGCTTGCTGAGAAATACAATATACTCCTCTCAGTGTGGTTTGAAAATCAGAAGTGAACGAGAGACTGCTCCCATCACAAAGTTGCAGGAATTATAGAATTAACGAGAGCCCCGTATGGTGCGGTATTTTTAATGAAGTTGGTGAAAAGGGGTTTTATTGTACAACTGAGACAGTCGATACACATCCAAGCGTGATTTCTAATGCATACGATGTCTCCCCCTCCATTCTCACAGCGCTGCAGTGCTAATATGAAGCTAATGCTTTAGTTTATAGAAATGTAGAGCCCTTTGATTTTACATTATCGTACAATGTTATTTAGTTTAGTGTCTATTACTGAATTGTGTATTCATACACGGGGATACAGATATATGCAAATGTGCAAAGCTTGCATGAACCTTCCATGAAACATGTAGTGATTTGGAAATTGTTGGGAAGAAACTGATATTTTGATTGATTAATTTAAATTAGGCACAGTGAAGCCCTGTGACATTTGTCTCACAATTTATGTTTTGAGAGGCCTGCGAACATCCCTGGTGATTCACAGCGCTCCAAGATAATGTAAGTCTATTTTGCAATTACTCTGTTAGAATATTTGCAGCGCTTGGTGTAACAACAGCATGTGTTTTCCCTGTCATAAGTCGACCTTTGCCTCCCCATGTTGACTGTTGACAGTTCCAAACTCTGCATTTAAGGAGCTATAAATAGTCAACCTCCAGGATCCTAATGAGATTTTTAATTGCCGTTTTTACTAAAGGCAGGTGCATCGTAAAAGGACAACCATACAAGTCAATAGGCCTGTGTGCTTAAACACACGGACAGGGCTGGCATCAATTGTAAGATAAATACAGTATACGGTGCATTCATTATCTTGCTTGCTAGGGGTTCCTAACGAGACTGGATCAACTGAGCCACTTTGAATCCATTGAAGTGATAAACATTTCTACTCTAATTATAGGATATGTATAATGAGAGCATTGCTTGAGAAAAGTGTATGATATGCTTGAGGTCTCAATACCTTAGCTGGTGTGCTTCTACTACAATACTACTGATGGCGTATGTAACTGACAGAGACAAGCAAACACCACTGATACACTGCAGCTGCATTGCATGAATGTCACCAGGGTGAATTTTTAGCATTTTGAAAAACAAAGAATTCATCCCAGAAGAGGAGAAACTTAGTTTTCCAACATTTGGCGCTTGGGGAATAGTAAATGTACATTTGGTTGCAAATATAGAAAGAGAAGAAAAGTAGGATCTCACGTGCATCATTTCTTATTTACTTCCTAAGATGATTTTCTTGATGACAGATGACAATTAGAGAGGATGTTCCAGAACCGTGGTTTCTGACTGTGGGCTGTGATTCAGTCTGGGCCCACTGGGATTCCACTGTTATGTTCTGCTTAATAATCCAAATCCTCTAAATCCCCCTCGGCCCACTTCAGTCCTTTGATTGCTCCTTGTATTTTTATTGCGTTATACTCCATTTTCATAATCTGGTGCACAGCACTCTTATGGTGTGTGTGCTGGAGAGAATGAGAAGAGAGAGCCTGAAACAAGCGCAGCATACTGCCCTCCTAAAGTCATTCAGATTACAAGGGTCAGTCTCTAATCCATAAAGCTGGGGATGTCTGCTCTCAACTTGGAATAATAATTCTTGAAGAAAAATTACTGTATGGTAAACTGGCGCTGGCAAGCTGCACTCATGTTTATGCACATCCATCTGAGTGTGTGATTTGTGTGCAACTGCAAAATGTAGTTTGTGAGCATGCCTGCTTTGCCACCAGAGAAAATGTCCGATGGTGACAGAGGACAGATAGTCACTTGTCTCAGTCCCCATGGATCATGCAACACAATCTTTGGAAGGAAGTAATTCATTTGGCGATAAGCACAACAAAAATGGAGAAAAAAGAGCACCGTCAGCAGCCATCAAGATGGTAGAGTGTGATAGGCAAGTCTGGCTCTGTAATCAATCTGCACATACACTTTATGCAAGGCCATGCAGTGCATTTCAAAGTCCATTGCTTGGCTGGGGGAAGAAATAAAGACGGGAATATGCAAAGTGCGGACCAGTTGTTCCAGTAAAAAAAATGCAATAAGATAATCATTAATGTCTCATATACAGTTTTCAGTTAAACGCAATCAACTTTTATTCGAGTAAAATTGCACTTATATAGGCCTTATAGTAGACATAAATGTGTATTAGCAATAAAAGTGAATTTTTACACCCACGTTGAATTGCTGTTTGTGCTAACAAGCAGCATTTTTTATTGACACAAAAATGAACAGGCACTGTAGTTACAGCATTACAGTCTATTAGTATAGTGGGTGTGTTTAAAGGGAAGCACGTTGCATTTGGGGAAACTTTGTTAAGCACATGGTTGCATTACACTGACTTTAACATACAGTATTCTTTTTATAGTTTCTAACATTACAATATCATTGAGAAATATTGATATAACTGATGTTTCTATGGCACTCCGTATTGAGTTTATTATTGTCATTAAAATGTGCACAACAAGAATGCCTCTCCAATGCGACAGTAGGCTACCACTGTCGTATTGATGGTACCACTTTACCACCCAGAGATTCAAAGATGTATTGTGATAAAATGACACAGTACATACAGCAATCATGCAATCATGTTACAGCATTGGGATGTGAATACTATGCGTCTGCGGTTGATGTAAATTAGCTGAATTTTCCGCTCTCCTCTGAGTTTGTCTCCCCATGATTTTGCATTTTCCCCCCAACAGCCTGATGCCAAGGGTAAGATATACATCTGTCTAATTTCTTGCTTGTCAGCACACCATCTGGTGCAGTATCAACATTAAAGACAGGAGTAATGGTTCCACACTGTCATTCAAACACACACACACACACACACACAGACACACAGACACACACACACACACACACACACTAGTGTAGAATGCTCAAGTTACTGAGACCATAGGAGGTGGACATCTTACTCACGTTGGTCATTTTTGTTTACCTAACAAAGTGATGTTTTTGTCAGGTGAAGCCTGAGGCGTGACGCCTTTTTCTCGAGACCCCAATTTAGTCTTAAGTAGATTTCAGTAATTAGTTTCAAGTACAAGCTGGTCAATTGTTGGTTTTGGTGTAAATGGGTGCACAATGGCTTACATTAAGCAAAGAAGTAAGTAGTAAAATCATCGTCGGTGTCCGAATTGGCCCCACTCCCCTCCTTTGGATCTGTTTGGAATACCCTCCCTCTGCACCCAAGCCCTCTAATCATATGGTAATTTCCTAGACAAAGCTAAACACTGTTTTTAAAACATATTGAGGAACATTAGTACAGTTCTAAGGTGAGATTTTAATTTAGTATATTTACTTCTGCAATTATCTTTGTTATCTTTTCTATTTTCTTTCCCATTTCTGAGATTTCCTGTTCAAATTCAAAGCAGCTATATTCAACGTTTTTATATTAGCAGTGAATCACATGAATATGTTATCTGAAGTGGTTCGCACGTGCACAGAAAATGAACACCTGTCACTACAGTTCTGTATGGCGGAACAAAGCGCCATTGTTTTGGGTTTTTCTGGCCTGCAGCTTTACTGTCCGGTTCGCTCTTTTGTTTCCAGTGAGAAAGCTATGATAAAACCACTGTACACTACCTACCGGCACCGAATGGCTGACAAACAAAACTAGCTAGTAAACACAGGGAAGCATTTGGTGGCTAAAGGAGTTAGTGGAGACCAAAAAACACTAAAGTGAGAGTTACTATTAGACTTGCATTCACCAAGAAACAAAACTCTAAATGGATGCTAATGCTGCTAAGAAATTCACCGTATCAACCTAAAAGGTGATAACACAGTATGTCAATAATGTGATAACAGCTTGTTTCCGCTGCCTCCAAGTGGCCGAGAAAATCACTTTCAACACCTGCGACAGACACATGCTGATCACACATTCTTTAGCTCATGAGCCACTGGTGAAGCAGACCTGCAAGAAACACTGAAGGCTTTTTGTCAAATTAATTTTGTATCTCCCTTAATCTCCTTTGCTGATCTCTTTAAGCTTTTTGGAACCTTGTAAAAGTACTATTAGGAGCTGCCATGAAGAACCTGATGATGAGCGGAGGCTACTGAAAAGAGGAGAGATTTCTCTCCTTCCCTTCTTTTCAAGTGCCAATCCCTTCAAGGTCTCAAATGTGTAAGCTGTATCTATTAAAGCAGCCTCTTCACAACTGAATAGCGTCATTACTTCTTTAGACATAGGTCTGTGGATGGGGAACAGGAACCACTGCTATAGTCTCAGGGCTGTTGTACGGAACAGAACAAGGACATATATACGAAAAAAAAAAATACCATTTATTTTGCTCCTTCAAATGAAAAGTTTTTTAAAAGTGTCTCAACGAAATAACATCTTTGCAACAAGTTGGACATTTCACCAGCTGCTACATTAAAGGTGTAGTGTATGTAGGATCTGCAGATTGCAACCACCTACAACTTCTTTGAGTATCTGCACACTGTGAAGACTGAGAAGTGAAAATGTGTCCACTTCTATATGCACATCATGTGCATGCAGAGAGTGCAGATGTTTGCACTCTCAAACACACACGCACACATTGGAACAAATGTGCATTTGTTTGCTTCGAATGGTCATTTTTCATTTTAGTCTTCATTCTTTTTGCAGGTGACAGAGACGAGGACGGGGCCCCTGGGATGCAGTAGCTATGACAATCTGGACTCAGTCAGCTCAATCCTTCTGCAGAGCTCTGAGAGCAAGCTTCATCTGCAAGGTAAACAATCCCGGCATATCAATATTGTCCACATGCTGCACAGTGATGTTTGACATAGCAGGGCAGCAGGGTCAACTCCATTTCATCCTCTAAAAGTAAAGGACATCTATAGTCATGAATAAAATATTCTTAGTTGCACAAGGTAAACGTGTGCATTCTCAAGAATGAATGTCAGCGCATTTTCTTTTAATTGGGCCCGGGGTAGATTTGTTCCCCAATCCTCTGGGGACCGCTGTACGATTCTCTGTGGTTATAGATATTTGCTGTCTTAATCGTTTTCTTAAGTCTCTCTTAAAGCTTTGTTCAAAGCCCATGCCTAAATACAAAAACAGTTGCATGAACTGTGCAAACCATTCAGACATGAGTGAGAAAGCCAGCGCTCTCCATGAAGGTAAAATGTATAGTATAGTATATCAAACTCTGATATTTTCAGTCCATCAGAATGCATCTCAAGAATGTTTTCAACGCATTAAAGACTTTCAAAATGAATCCTCCAGCGCTTTACTCACAGATCATATGTCAGTGGATGCAAATAGCAACTTTTACCCATTAGCGATAATGTTCTTTTAAGTGAAAAGAGTTATGTCTTAAACATTGATACAACTAATAATTAGCATAAGGGAAGCATGCTGGCAGTGACAAGTCACCCTCGGGAACAAGAACGATGAAATGCCTGTTGTAACCGAGGTCAAGTGTTTGAATAGCGTGATTGTTTCTTTGATTTATTCGAGTTTACGCAGGTTATTAAAACCAGTCTGAGAATCACAGAGGCTTATTTTATCATCCCCCCCCCCCCCCCCCCCCGCCTCTATTTCCTCTCTCTGAAGGAATCATTACTCGTCCTCTAAAATCAGAGAACTAAGTGGTTTGTCAAAGAAACACTTTTAAGTCTTCCGCTGCCACTTACTCAAAGGACTCTATAGGTTTTGGGAAAAGCTTTATTGTCACGCACCAAACGTATTAGCCTTGTGCTTTGAAGACTGCTTTGACACCCAATTGATAGATGACAGGCCTGGAAAAGATTCTTTCTTTTGGCTTGATAATAGCCCCAATAGAGTGGAAAAGCTTTTTCCGATTGGTTTCTGGCTTAGAGTTTTGCATTGGGCCAAAATATATATATATATATATATATATATATATATATATATATATAGTGTGTTTATGCATTTTGTGTGTGGGCAAAGTGTGACAGGAGGTGTTGAGAGTTCTCCTGAAAATACGTTCTTTCAAGAGCAATTATCGTTTCTGCATTTAATTAGACAGCTGATGGTGTAACTTCTTCAACAATCACACAGTGCTCTTCATAGTGCTCTTTAAAGCGATAGCACTTCACACAGCTTATTGAGAGGCATGTAGTTATTAGAGATATTTTAGTTTAGTTTCGTTGCTGTTGAAATACATTTATATTAAGGGCCAATCATTTCATTCACCTCACAAGCTTTCCTTTTGACATGAACGCTAGTTCAAGTGTAACATTTAGTCTTATTTCATCCCCTGGTGAACAATGCATTCTCTCTCAGATCAAAGCAGGCATGTGCATGTATAAAGAATTTGTCCTCCTACACATATAAAATTGGTTAAGGTTAAACGTTTTGATTCAGTTAGGTCGCTGGCTGTGGTCTGCATTGAGTCCCATGTTGGTATGATTTATGATTTTCTCTATTGTTCCTGGTTAATTCATTCAGTCAGCTTCAAAATAATGTTGTTTTTTTTCTTCTACTGGGAAGTGCAATATATAACCATCACATATTATTCTAGATATCTAGGTTTCCAACAAACACGAGCAGATGACAGAGACACACTGAGACGGTCTTTAGATTATTTTCTATACAATTCTTGAAGTAACTTTTAATTGTTGCAGCTAAATATGCAAAATACCTTAGCATCAACCTTTAAGCCGTGCATGGCTAAATGTGTGGCTGGTAGGGCATTGCTTGAAGCGGCTGCTAGGTTGTTGCAGGTATGTGTTCCAGCTGTTCAGGTTAGTTGCAAAGTTGGCATCTGGTTGCTATGGTGGTGTGGATATTTTGTCGGGCACGGCTTGATGGTTGCTCAGGTGTTTGATGCGGGTGTCGGGACATCTTCAGATAGTTGTTATTAGCTGCTTTTTTTTGGCAACTAGGGTGGCGCTACGTGATTGATACAGTGTCTCTGACCACTTAAGTAAATTGTTAAGTGGTTGCTACCGTCTAATCTGTAATTGCAAGGGTATTTAGAGTTATAACTGTGGTAATTGTGATGAGTGTGATTAGAAGAAAAAAAAACATACACTCCACAGAAGAAAGGTATATAGCACCATTATAGCAGCGTGTGTTTAAATGTTGTTTTTCTTTTATCTGGGTGCACTTAGAATAATTGGATGTGTAGAAAACGAATAGTTGAGCCATTTGGAACAACTTGTGAACCCCATAGTGGTTCCAAAAGCAGCTTTATCGCCTTCTCTTCATACAAAATCATTGTATTCCCTGACAGATTTACTGAATCCCTTGACTGGTTTTTACAGTCAATGCCCAACAAATAACAGCTCTGACAGCATTGCCCACGTCTTTGACAACACGCCATATATGGACTTCACAAGCTATCCCTTGAGGAGGAAGACATTGGCTTGGCCTGGGACTGCTCTTTTAAGCACTAGCAGCTCCCAGCGCATTTAATAAACACCCACCATGTGTCTCATTTAGAAATGCCTATTGACCTTTTACCAAGACAATTAGCTTAAATGCTAACTTTTGGCATTCAAACTGTGGGGAGGAGTCAAATCTGGCCAATGTAGAAGATCACAGATCACTGGCAGCAGTATCTAATAGCAGAATATGCACATCATGCAACATTTCAGTTCAAATGTAATTTTAGCCTGAAAAAAAAAATCATTCACCCGAATGTAGATGTACTTTAAAAAATACGAATTACACATCTAGGGCATGTAACTTTTGCTGATTCTTCTGTATGGATGTTTTCTATCTTTTTAACTTCTTACAAAGGTTTATATAAACCTACACTGAACTTGTGTGGCACGACTCCACACTGCTCAACCAACTCGTTATTTTGAATGTGTCGTGGGTTCAATCAAGAAAGAACTGAAGGGAAGCGCACACGTATATTCTCGTGAGGTAATGGTTCACAGGTAGACATCAAAGAAAGGAGACGAGAGATGAACCCCTTTTAATTCTGATGCAATTTTATCTTTTGACTCTCCTGCGCATATGTTTTTTTACGATGCACATATGAGTATGCAGTGCATAGGAAGGGTGCATAAAATCAGTGAGCTCACAGGGCACTCAGCATGACAGTCGAGATAGAATCCTGAGAAAGGTTACTCAGGCTTCCAACATCCATATGTCCACATCTTAGCAATCAGATGATGAAATCACAATGTGGAAAAGAAGAGCCATGCCTGCCTTTAACATTTAGATTCATGTATGCTATTTTAATGGAGATGCATTCATGTATTTCATTCTTTTAGTGTGAATCACTGCTTAATTTGAATGTTTTTCTTCTTTGTCTATTCTATTTTTATTATCAAGTACTTACTCTACAATGTGCACATGTAGATGCCTGTCCTGAATGAATGACTTCTTTGTGAACACTATATCTGTGTTGATTTTGATTGCTAGACAATATACGTATATCTCCGCTGTCCAGTGAAAACCATGCATCCCCACATTCGGCAATCAAACCAAAAGTATGTAGTCCTTGATGATTTGTGGAAACCCCCCCCCCCCCTACTTCTTAAGTTGAATGAACAATTTTACAACCGCACCCCCGGTTACCCGAGCAGTGTATTGTCTGAAAACAAGGCTGTTTTTCCATCGCTCGTGAAATGTTGACGTCTTGGAATTACATGGTTTCCACAGGACAGCGACAATATGTCACCCGGATGATTTGTAGTTTTCTTCCTGAGAATGAAAAATGCCGATTCATAGAACCGGAAAAAACAAGATTGCACCTAAACTATGAAAATGCATCTCTGTCCTCTTTGCTCCGGTGTGTCTACATAAAGTAGAAAAAGGTTTGTTCTCATAAACTTGGTCGGAAAGGTTTTGAACTCTTGGTTTTCCTCATTCATCAGCACAGCTTTCAGCCAGAGGCTTCTTCAGTATGCACGTGAACTGAAGAAAGCCCTCTGGCCACTTAATCAAGTTAATCCTAACTAAAATATTCACTGGCTTACAAAAACTAGACACACAACACTGGCTGAGTGAGAATAACCAAGAATGAAGTGTCATCTGTCTGATGATACTTGATCCTTAAATGTGGGTCCTGATAAATTAATTCTGGTCCAAAGGGGATAATAACACAAAAATGACTTAAACAATTGTTCAGCTTTTTTACGGCAGTCTCATGTAGCCTCTCCTCTTATGAGGGTGGGACTGTCCTTTTCAGACTGTTTAAATCACTACCAGTGAGTGAACAAAGAGATTGTGATTAAAAATGTTGAATTCTACTTGTCATGGGTGTAATTGCAGACAGTGTTATGCACATCTCTTTTTCCTGTCAGTTGAAATGTTCAGAATGGCGTGTGTGTGATCTCCCGCCCTACTGGAGTCATTTCTGATGAGCCGTGTCGAGTACTTTTTTTTATCTTGTCGGCTTATTCTTCAATTTTCCTATATTTCTAAAATTGTTCTTTTTTTCAAACATATCCACCACATTTGCTTTATCTATCCCTTCCTCCGCCCATTTGTCTTTTCCTAATATTTTGTCATTTTTTTCAGCTGTTCTTTCTTTTTCCACTCTGCTCTTTCACCCAGTCTATATGTCCAGTCTGTACAGTGTAGACTGGTCCATATTATGATCACATCATACTTTGGCCACTCTAACCATGTGTCTTCTGATTGTCCTTCACCAACTGGTAAATGTCGATCAAAAATCTTTGTCTCCTATATGTATAATTAAATTTTTTTTGGAAATGAATAAACGTATAAAAACCTTAATCTAGCTAATTCATGAATTAAATAAGAGGATCATATTAGTATGCAGTGCCATGTGAGTTACAACAAGGATGCAGTAATAGAAAACCCACTCCATTTCGTTCTTCTAATTAAACTTTTAATCATGTCTTTTTCATTCCCGTTTGATTATATTTCGCTCTAAACCTCAGCAGTTTATCTACCTTGAGGCACAAGTGTAACTGCAAAACTTTGTTAGAAAATATATACAAATTATATAAAACCTGTAACCAAACACTTTAACTGCTTTTTGAGAAAATCACTTTGGTGGAATTAGTTTTAGACAGCATTCTTTTTAATATATAATCAAACTAGTGAATTAAGATGTGGTCAAATTTTACACTTTAGACTGACTCCCCAAAATAACAGATTTGTTCCTCTCCTTCCACCCCCTGTGGTCTGCTCTTTGTGAGCTGGCGGGACTGCGAGCCACAGATAACACAATGCATATATGACACTCCCTGGAATAATTCCTCTGCTTTCTCTTAGATTGAGATACAAATGCTGTAGTAGAATATCATCTCAAGGGAGCTACCTATCAAAGCATAAACTCTCTCCCACAGTGTTGCTTTGGGAAATGTTTTGGCAATTTAACCCCCCCCTCTTTTTTTCCTTATCCCCCGACAATCGTCAGAATTAGAGATGGCACTGGAACATTTTTTTTTTAGAGCAAAGCTTTGATCTAGACACAGAACTTTGTAAACTAAAGAGGTTTCAGTTATACATGTTGGCATGTTTAGTGCCAGAGTGCATTCTATATGCACCACTTTATTGGCAGCTAAACACAGTAAAAGAGGGCATCATGATACAATATGTTGTTAGCAGAGACTATCTGTGGGCATGCATGAGGAAATCCTTATTTCTGGCCCAGTACACACAAATTACATTATAACCTTGCACACATTTACGTCTCTGAACATGATGTAATCAACCTGTTTTGCATTACAAATTATCGACTGGGTCAAAGGCATACTATGCATAAGAAGCAAAAGCCATGACTGTGAACCAACTCTTAGGTTTTTTTTATGGATTTTGTGATTTTGACATAAAATAACAATTTTTTTCTTTATTCTCTTAAATTAAATCGCAACGAAAGATCCACACTATTTAGCTTTATTACAATTGGGATTTAAATACACTTCTGTTCTCCCACATTCATTTGTTAGTTGTTTGTCCTCTCTCCAGGCTAAAGCTTAGAAATCCGATACTATTGGTTTTCTCTGGATTCTCACTTTCTGTCTCCACTGGGACCTGCAAGTAGAAATAGCTTATTGAGTTGTG
Organism: Leptoclinus maculatus; assembly: GCA_032191485.1. Classification (NCBI taxonomy): domain Eukaryota; kingdom Metazoa; phylum Chordata; class Actinopteri; order Perciformes; family Stichaeidae; genus Leptoclinus; species Leptoclinus maculatus. Next base: position 12,072,156 of record JAVDOI010000017.1, read on the forward strand.
AGGATACAACGAAAGAGGATATTAGCATGTGGTGGACAAATTGTGTGGATTGTCATTGTTTAAATTAACTCTTATTATACAGTATGTTTCAGGTGGCAGGGAGAAAATAGTCGCCTTTTTATTTTCTCTTATTATACCCTAATTCCTTCCATCTGTTAGTATTCATCATTGATTATCTTAATTGAATTTGTGGTATTTAAATAGCAAAACAGCAGGGCCTTTCAGTGTATTGGGCAGACAACTGGAATATTATGTATGTATTCTGACACACACTGGGGATGAAAAAAGAATGGTTACATATATTAACTGGGCCAAACAAAGGCCCTGGAACCTCCACAAGCCATTACCTAAGGACCCAATCACCTCCAATATGGTCATACAGTCATAAATTATCACCAAAACAAAAGCAAACTAATTTGTTTCTTTCAATCACCAGCACACGTCTTCACCAGCACACGTCTCTCCTTTCTGTTTCTCCAGTTTCCTCAACAGCCTATCTTTGAAGAGCCATGAGCCTATCTTGGAAGATTTATGAATATGTTAGAATAGCCTGAGCCAACAGTTTTCAAAGTGGTGAAGTGAAAATAAATTAAACCGGGGCCTGTAGGCAAGTCGTGCGGAGAGTGATGAATTAGATGCTCATTGCTCTGTCGCTCGATGCCTGTCCCTCTTTTCAAGTGAAAGCGCTGCAAACGTTATGGGGAAGACAAACAAACATACAAATCAATTAAGTTGTTTTTGACGACAGACTTGTTAAAAAAATTGATTCGCAGACTAAAGTATATTAGTCAACACAATGTCCTTGGTTACCAGAGAATAATTTACTGAAAAAAAGTCTTGCAAAACACAGGGAGCAAATGTTGGCCGCGCTCAACAATAAACACAGAGAGAGGCATTTTAATCATCTTCTCTTTTGCTCACTTTCTCTCTCCCTTACTCTGCATATTTGCCCATACACAGACACAAAACACAGTCTGGTCTTTGCTATTTACCTTTTTCCTTTCTGAATCCTCTTAACGTGGTGATACTAACCACATCAAGTTATTTTGACTCAGAAGTCAGGGTTAACTTGTGCTATACCTCATGTCACAGTAGCGGTCTGAGGTATCGACCCAGCGCTTGGACAGGCCCACGCATGGGACCGAGGCAGCCATTTCCTTGATGAAAGCATGCGTCCTTTTTTTGCCCAGAGAACTGATAACACTGGATCATTTCCATCAAGATGGATAGCCGGACATATTTTTTTCACTTCTCTCTAACATTGTGAAAACGCAGTACCTGATGAAATCTTCCCATGTTGACCTCGAGGTCAGCTTTCAATTGGAAGTGGTCAATCAAGAGTGAGTTTCCATTTGAGCCAGCGTAACCATAAATCTCCCTCTCCACTCTTGCCAGCTGCAGGCTGCCATTTCAGCATTTCAGGTTTTCCACTCACTCTTTTTTTCTCTCTCTGACAGACTCTGTTTCATCAATTGATTGGGGGTTTCTTTACTTTATTCTTCTTTTTTTGTTCAAAAGGACCCTTAGAGTGTTGAACTGTTTTTAAAAACACTTTGTGTAGCACATTACTTCAGTTGTTGGTAAGAACGTGTGGACAAAAGATGATTATATTTAAAACAAATAGTACTTCCAGGTATTATGAGGACAGTATTATCTCCGCCAGGTGTAAGCCTGCGGAGAGGTTATGTGTTTGGTTGTGTTTGGATGCGTTTGCCCGTGACTGAGTGAGCGTGCACCTGTCTGTTTGTCCACGGCTAATCCCGCATTCTGCTGCCGCTAACTGCATCATATTTCTTGGTGCCCAGTTATGGCTGCATGCTCAAGGACCTCTCCTGTGTGCGGTGGTGACTCACCGCTTTCTCAAAAACACCTTTTATTACCTGTTTTATACTGCAATCGACTGCCTGCTTACTCCTCACGTACCGCTCTTAACCGGGCCCTCGGCGAGTAGGGGCCCCGCTAGTGATAACACAGCTCAGTGCATCCCACGGCCCCCAGCCGCTACTCCGCAACCACAGAAACAGTTTGCACATTGTTTTGTGTTTTGGACAGTGAGTTCGGCTAACAGCTAACGGAACTACCAGCACAAGCACTGCTGAGTACCTCTCGGCGGCTACTTTGCGGTCGCTTTTTTTTCCGTGGCTAACAGCTAACATCTAACAGAACTACCAGTGCACACACAGCTGTACCCCTCCGCCACTTAGCGGGCAGACAGCTTGGTGAGTTTACCTGTGTGTTTTAGCACGATTCTATATAACGTGTAATATATGAAGACTTTGAGCCCATTGCTTGTATAACATTACGTCAATGCTTGTTTTTGAGTTTGAATTAAGTCAGTTAGATGATGCTTTACTGCACTGTTTGTTTTCATTCATAATTAAATGATTTACAGTAGATTCACAGACTATAATACATTTGCATTATAGTGGATTCAGATTTTCAGAGGTAGTTGAAATGATGATGTGTACAATAACTTTAAAAATGTTGAATATTCAAATAACATATTAGATAACCCACAAAACTGTACAGCAGTTTCTGCAAAGTGTCGGGCAAGTATGTGCCTCCCAACACAAATTGATTAACATTTCTGTATTTAGGGATGCTTGATGCCATTTCTGTGATGAATCTTGGCTTTTGATCTGAGACGTTTATACAGCACATCTTGACACTTTGAGGACAGCTGTATCTTTTAGAGCCGAAATGGAAATGTCAGAGCTTGTCATACGTCTCTCCTCCCCCTCTCCAGGGTTCTTGTAAAACATGTGATTTTTTTTGCAAAAGCCTGCAAAGAGTGTGTACGTGTGCTCATGCGTGCATCTCTTTCTGTGTGTGCGTGCGTGCTTTTTGGAAAAGTGTGACACTAGTATATCTCACCAGGCGAGGCCCTGCTGATACCGCTGTGCGGGGACACATGATAGCACATGACGGAACAGCTTCAACTGTGCAACTGTAGTGCACAAAGCAGCCAACAGCAACCACAACATTATTATATTTAAATTGCAATATTTTGAGGGCATAATTCCTACCAAAATTAAAACACAAAATAGCATTTGCCCAACTGTGATCCTGCACACAAGAAAAGGAGAAAAACTAATCATCACCAACTTACTTATACTCTGACTCGACTTGTGTCCAGTGTAGCAATAACGCAGCACTATGGAGAGCTCATCTACCTCTCCAGACTGCCCTCGTCAATCCAGCAATTGCTTTAACGTGCAATTTCAGCAATTTTCAAGAGGCAGGAGCAGCAAGCCCTGAATACCAAGGCCATTTTTATATGTAATTTGTGCTTTTACAGTGATTACCGAACCTCCATCCTTGCTGCTTTTTGTGTTAACAATGTGAATAAGTGCGTTTCTTCAGAGCTCACGTCACATAGAGGTATTGTGTGGAAAGCATTGTGTTCTGCAAGTCTTTCTGTTCCACAAAGATACAGCGGTATGTATCACATATGCATATGCAAGCACTTGTATGTTAATATGTCCAGAAAATAGGATTTGACACTTCTTTGTTGTTTTGCCGTTTCAAATATATGCATGCCTAAATATTAATGTACCGTAAAAACTCGGCGGAGCACTCAGGAATGAAAAGAAAAATACATTCTTTGTTCTGCACTTTGGACATATTTGAGGTGGAACTATTGATTATTAAATTGTCCTGAGCAATTATTCCCGCACACAAATACTTTACTAGGATTGTACAACAAACCCGTCGACAGTCCTGTTTCGAAAACACAGGCTGCTGCCTTCTAGGGTGCTGGGAACACTTATGGTAATCTACGATAATCTACTCAGTGCAGACACAGCAACACATTATCCATTTGAATGCTAAGTACACCTCATTCAGAACTTTAAAAAATGCTAACATATTCCGAGAGCTGAGAATAGCTCCAGTGGAACATGTTATCCCTGTCAGGCCCAACACACACACACACTGTCAGAGACCTAAAGCGCTTTATGTAAAGAAATGAAAAGTGGATAATAGCTGCTTTAGCTGCACCTTTACCGTATAGTTGTGGAAGAACAGCTCTCTTGTGAAATGAGCCAACACAGCAAATCTTAAGGCTATATGCCCCTTCTGTTTTAAGCATCTAGGGATCAGCAGGGCGGACTGGGCAGGCCATGGACTGAAGAGAAACAGGCAATCATCCAGTTCAGAGGTCTTTGCATTTGTATCATGGCTGCAACGATAACCTCCGACGGTAATTTAATGCCGCCATTCAAGTAATGCACTTTATTGCACCAGCGGATTAAGTAATGATTATTTTGCGAAATTGCGGCCACACGATGGTCAATTAATCTTTAATGAAACTGAAAGTTATGAGGCGGAGCGTGGCATTGCAATAAGCAGGCAACTGCTTGCCAAGGCAGTTACAAGCCTCAGTTGTGGCCTACACTCCCCATCTATCACCGTGTAAAAATAGAGCACTCTGGAAAGAGACACAATGAAAAGGCAAAGTCGCAGTTGGAGAGTCTCCGGTTTTTTAGCATTCATGGAATGTTTGGAGGCCCATATCCTCCAACGTACGTGAAGGAAATACATCAGCCTCTGATGTATGCAGTGAGATTAACTGCCATTTTGAGGTGCTATTTATTTAGAGCGAGCCAGGCATGCTGGTTGCAGGGAATTATGTGCACTGACAGAGCATGAAGTTGGAGGTTATCAAATGGCTGCACGGGAATTCCAATATGCACCTATTCATTTCATCAGTAACTCTTTAATGATGGTAAGTGTAACTCTTTGCTCCAAAATCCAGTGTTTTTCCCCAACAAATACCTGCATCAGAGCTATACAAACTGAAGCTTTATAGCCCAATCATTCTCAATATGCCCACATGCTACTGCACCAACACAGCAAAGTCAGGAAAGTCACAAAAGATAAATGTTTTTCTCTGATTAGTTTCTCATTTCATTTTTTGGCCCGAGGGCTCCAATTCTCTTACTCATTCCCCACTGCACTAACAAATGCTGATTGATTTGCTTTTATTGCATGACATCACTTCTACACTGGAGTGGGAGGACAAGACTTCAAATTTCCAATTCTTGTATACGTGCTCGGTGGGAGAGCGTGGAGGAGAGTAGGAGAGGTGAAGAAACAAGGAATGAGGAGAGTGATTGATGGAGTGAATGGGAGCCAAAGGATGACGGTGGGGACGAGTCAAGGGACATGTGCACGAGTGTGGCGGGAGGAGAAGTGAGTGTAATGAAGTAAGACAGAGGAGATGTGTACAGAGACAGAGTACGAGGTGGAGAAAGAGGCATGGGAAGAGGAGGGACAGAAACATTGGGAGGAAAAGAAGGTGGAAAACAATAGATTGCAAAACTGATACTGCTGCACTGAATGTCAGCATCCCAAACGATTCCCTCTGCAATCTGCCGGTACCAACACAATGATATGAGAAGAAATGTGTGTAGGTGTGTGTGTGTGTGCGTGTGGAATGGGGGTATGGGGTACGGTTGAACAGCGGCGGTAAAGAGGGAGGGCTGAAGCACTCGGTGTTATTGTGCACCCGGCCGCTGGCACCAGCACTGTCAGTAAGCAGCGTTGATCCGTGAACTTGCCATCTGGATTCTCCCACAAATCACATTAAAGTTTCAAGCCCAGGAATACATCAAGCTAAATGAATATTGGATCCAGGGGCCGCAGACAGGCCTGATGGAGAAAAAGCCCTGTGCAACCCAGCTCTTTGTGGTCAGACATGATCCATCCATCCCCTTTATGCCCTCCATCCCTCCCTCCTTCTGTTCTCTTCATCACTGATGGGCTGTGGTTCTGATGAGGTTCTGTAGAGGAGAAGGGAACCTACTGGTATTGGAAAAAGAGGTACACAAGAACAGATTAAAAATAAAAAGAAGATGAAAGATCATGACTGTATGAAAATCTAAATAACCATCTGACCATGAAATCACACCAGCCACGACACCAAATCGGGCCAGGGGCTTAAGGTGTGGGGGGGGGGGGGGTCTTCCTCATTTGATATCCTCCTACTTCCGAACTCAGCCTTCATTTTAATCTGAACTACGCACCTGTAATGTTGCTTGTTCCGACGTTATCCTGGTGTCAAAAATCTGCCCACCAACAGGCATATAAACACTCACACGCAGACTCACGAGGTGAAAACAATCCCAGTACCAGCGCCTGGTAAATAGGACTGAACTATGAGCATCAATAACTGGCATGTAGAATTGACAAACACAGTATGTGTTTGGATCATTTACCCAGCAATGTTTTTTCAAAGGGTGTCACCATGACACTCTATTTGGAAGCTGTCCTAGATGTCAGACACAAAACTTGGCATGTATTAAGATCTTCATTTGCTTCTAAATCAAACACAGTTGTCAGTTTAGCGTGTGTTGTGGGTGAAAATCAGGAACGTTAATTGCCACATGCATATGCACAATACGAAATACCATTCAACTCTATGACAATACCCCCAACATGATTCATGTGTACAGTATGACATTGTAGCCTTATTCCCCCCTTTCATTTCAGCCAGATTATGTTGATTCTGCATAAATGGATTCCTTTTTTTCACCCAAAGGTGGAAATAATACGTGAGCGGAAAAAATAATGCAATCATTCATCATTCAATAACGCGTTATGTTCTGGTTCCTGGTTGCCTATTTTCTGCTGAAGCACTGTTTGTGCTCAAGTAAAACCTATTAGGAAAATATTGCCTCACTATAATGCCCTGTCCTAGAAGAAGGAAAAAGATCTATTTAGTTATTTTCCATTCGAGTGGCTCGTGGAGCTGGGGGTTTATTTTCCCCGGGCCTGGACTGAAGAGAAAGGCTTTACTGATCAAGCTTCAGTTCTGTGAGATATCCAGGGTGAGATAGGTATTGTCTCAGACTAAAAGGAGGACTAAAAGGCCCTAAATTGGCCTCTAGAATATGAATTCTACTATTCACATCAGCATATAATAAGCGGAATGCAAACCACATATGTAAACCAGAAACAAATACAAATGGAAACACTTACTGAACACAGTAATGCATGTGATAGAAAATTAATTCTGTGCTAAATAATCCAACACAAGCGCAAGCAGGCATCAATCATTGTTGTACATTGTCACATCATGAGTGACCAGCCACAGAACAGGCAGCTCAAGTTGAACATAGTCGAGCTTTGAAGCACATCCTCTCAAACAATACACGAGCGCTTATGACACAAAAGCAATCCCGGAAGGGCATCCTCTCATTTAGCTACAGCTTTCCCCACTCTGGTAACTCTTTTCTCACATATGTGTTTACTTTGTCTGCGTATTGAACAGTATGGGTGTCATGCGTTGACATTATTACTGACTCTCATTTTTACCATTGCAGTTCTTACTCTGAGCACAAGTAGACATTTGATTACAAAATGATGAGAACAAATGATTCATGTCACTTTTCAAATTAATTTTGGAAGATTTTGCTCTTGTTATTATCTAGTTTGGGCCACTTCTGTGATGTGAAAAGCAAGAAGGCTGCACATTTCAGATTTATTTTTGCCCAAACGCTTCACCGATTTACAACACAAGGAAAAGGACTGGAATGTATTTCATTAAATTTTTTCTTGAATTGTACTTTATCATTTTTATTCTTTTTTTCCCCACATTCTGTTTAACTCAATCCACTCATTTATCTCGTTTCAGGTCTTCAGGTCATTTTCCCAGATTACCTGCAGGAGAAGTTTGTCCAGTCGGCCCTGAGCTACATCATGTGCAATGGAGAGGGGGAGTATGTGTGCAGTAACAACCAGTGCATCTGTCAGTGTGCCGACGATTATCCCCAATGCAACTGTCCCATCACCGACATCCAGATCATGGAGAACACCCTGTTGGGGATGTCTGAGTCCTGGGTATCCTCTTATAAAGACTTTGAGAACTCTGGTAAGATGTAAATTCCACCAACTTTCATTTATCATGACAGTTAGGAAAATATTGTATTATTTTAAAGCATACCTGTAACGGCAGTTAAAGCTGTATAGGTATGTTTTACTATATAGGGAATAGTTCCTGAACAAATTTAGCCATCTTAAATGTGAAGAGCATATTAATGGGCACACATGCAGAGCTCAGGCAATTAAGGTAATCTCATAATCTCTCAATTTTGTTGTTGCTCGAAGATAATTTAAAAACACATTTCATACTTTGGCAGCCTAGTCCTTCCTTGTTCACTGCCAAATCTACATGATTAATGGAAAGTTATGTTTTCTTATGTTCACTGCAGAAAGTAGTGTGAAACTTTCACAGTGCTATAGAAAGGTTGTAGTTCACGGATGGGCAGACAATACAACTTTGTTCATTCTGACACCAAAGACTGGTGTTCGCTTCCTGTCGCCAACCAATGGTAAACAGAAAATGTCCTATTACCACCACATTGGTCTGTAACCAAGCGTTTTGTATATGGGCAATAGATGAGAAAACACTTATATGGGCCTTCTTTGCAACAAAATTACAAATGATTTAGGCATTTAGTGTATTTTTACTTTAATACACATATGCACGGGAGGTTGATGCCCAATGAAAAAGGCACAGAATAATTGTCTCTGGCCGCAGAGCAGCAGCTGAGCGGCGGCGATGCAGTCAGCTGTGTGTTTAGTTCTGTTGGCTGTTAGCTGATAGCCAGATACATTGTCCAAAACAATAAAAATGAGCAAGCTGTTTCCCCTATAGACATACAGTCTATGGTTTTCCCCCACTCTGTCACTTGCCGCAGAGTAGCAGCTGGGGTTTGGTGATGCACTCGGCTGTGTGATCGCTTGCGGCCCCTGCCGGCCCGGGGCCAGTTAAAAGAAGTGAGTGAGGAGTCAGCAGGCTGTCAATAGCAGTATAAAACAGGTTTTTGAGAAAGTCACCGCTACCACCAAGAGGTCCTTGAACATGCAGACATAACTGGCCTCCCAAAATATTGCTGCAGCAGAATGCGAGATTAGCCGTGGACAACAACGAGCTGCACAGTCACGTCGCACGGACGGACGGACGCACGCAAAATATTGGACACAGTGGGGAAAAAAGCACAGCTAGTTCCCAGCTGTTACATTGCAAGTCACCATGTGTATCTATTATTGATATGATATAAAAGTGTCCCAATAAAACCTGCCAGCAACAGATAAATATATTTATGTACCATAGAGGAAAGTTAATGTGAGTCATGGAGGTCACTGAGTGCAGTAAGTCTGGGAAGAGGTGGAGGAAAGTACACACAAAGAGAGCACAAATATTCATATGAATGTATTACTGTCCCAAAAAAACAAATTAATTTCACACACTCACCAAAAGAAGACATTAAGGAATCAATACACTTTAGCAGGGTGTGTAACGTGTAAAAAACTGATCACTTTGTTTTTGGTTTAAAAAAATGGGACTAAACAGACAGATTGTATAATTTACTGCATGTAACCATAACAATAGGTAACAATTAATGTTTAATAACAGTAAATGGAACATACAAGTTTGGAATTCATTTGATCCTAAGTCAACTAGCTAATACAAGAATATGCGCTAGTTTAGTTGCATAGCCTTTTCTGAGGTTCTGCAGATGTTGCATAACATTTTTTAAATACAGCATTTTTTGTTCTTAAATAAAAATGACGTTATTGTACAGATTAAGTTAAATTCGTGACTATATATTCTGGACCCAACAAATTGAGATGTAGTGGCACAAGAGGTAAAGTGGGGTTACATTCTGAGAGCTGTAATCTCTAGATAAGGTGCTGGGTGACTTGAGATAAGAGTCATTCGAGGGACTAGGACTCTCTTTGGAAGCTGGATCAAGAAAGAGATCCTCGATGGCTTTGAAGCCTGTGTAGAAGGACTTGGCAACTGTTACACGGTCATGAAGGGATGACATGATAATGATTGTTTTTGGTGAGGAAAACAGACAATTTTGAATATTGGATGCTGGAGACACCCAGCTTTTCTAGGAAAAAAAGGCGAAGCAGGTGCCTGACATCTCTGAAGACTGGGTGGGGGAATATGCCAAGTTCAAAACAGGGGTGGAGAAGAAATCTTGTGTCTTTGAAGAAAAAGGGGGTGAAGGGAGCTGTGACATGCCTGGGAGGAGGAGAGTGGAGGAAGTTCTGACATTTCTCGACTGTGTCTCCAAAAGAGCTCTCAACTCTAATGCTCTTAAACTATCTTGGAGAGGTCTGTAGGAGGTGACTGGCTTACTGCGCAGGGCTTGAATATGGGGATCTTTTCCTTTTAGAGTTCTAGAAGCTTTGCGTTCTGTGTTACTTCTTTTCTACACAAAAATATTGTTTAGTGCTGCAGATTAAGGTTATATTATTAGATTGTGTGTAGCTTCTTGACTGTTGATATTGCGACGGAAACATTTTAGTTGTTAACTTTATTATTTATAATGATGTGCTTAAATGTATCTTCAGAGACAATAATAAGCTATTCTGACTTGTTTGACTCAGTATTTTCTTAATTAGCACTCCAAATAAAAGATTCCCTGCCCTTGTGTATTTGCTGCTGGAGTCTGAGTAACATCATCAGGCCCCTTGTTGCTAAAAAATTGGAGTTAGTGTTGAAAACAAGGGTCAGAGAGCTGGGCTCACGCTTGTCTAGGGAGGAGAAAAGCAATATTTATCAGAAGCAGCAGCAGGAACATAAGGGCAATAATCAACACGGGTGGGCACAAATGTGTTTGGGCAGTGCTCTTCAGTGAAAGTGTGGGAGCACAAAGTAAAAGGGTGTTTACTGAACTGAGGGTTTCAATTCTCTGTAAATGCTCAAAACAGAAGCAATCCAAAAGTAAACCCAATACATCCAACCCCATATATAAAACAGATTGGTCAGGATTCTGGGTGCTCACTGAGCACTGCCACCTCACCACGATTGTCCTCAATAGGCACAATTAATTGGATTTTAATTGGATTCTCCTGATGACACAACCGACTTTGACTTCATTTCACTTTTACTTAAGTGTGCCGTAACAGTTCATTTAGTTACACGTCAGATCAAAACAGAAGTCAGCAGAGTAATACCGTACAAGGAGGCTACAGTACAAAAAAAGTACTCCTTTGTTTCCTCCCTCATCAGTTAATACAATCGTATTCTGACGGAGTGAGAGAAATGTTTTGTTTTGTTTTGTGTCGTAAAAATGCCTCAAGAGTTTTGTCACTCTCCAGTATGAATCCTCCAAGCAAGCAGTCGGCTGCTCGCTTTGTTTGTAATTCTACCCAGGACGCTTGCTGGATTAGGGTTGAACAAATAAGTGTTTTGTAAAACAAACCCATTCGCCGATGTTGTTAGCATTCTTATCATTCGTATGAAAACACACCGGTTGGTTCACTGATAAGATTGTGAATAAATCTTTTTTTTATTTCACTATTTCAACAAAGAAATAGTCAGAGTAGTTTACCTGCTGCTTACCTGTGTACCTTATTTGCTTAAAAGTTTGAGAATGAATGTAAAGTGCTCTCCTTTAATTCAAATAGTCTGATTATTTAAACTATTTTAAAGCATCTAACTCAGCAAATTCAAAGCATTCAGGTCAGAAAATGTATTACACACGTTAATTCCTCTTTTTTCCCTTTTCCACATTCTCTCTCCACTCCTTATCGCTCTGCTTTGCAATCTGCTCTCTCACTCCATCCCTCTCTGTCATCCAGATGAGTTCAAGTCCTTCCTGAAGAGGCTACCCTCCACTCACTTCCTGCCCATCAGCAGTGTGCATCTCCTGTGGGGCAGCGACTGGGACCTCCAGGCCCGCTACAGGCTCCTGCAGAGTTCCCTGGAGATCCAGCGGCTCAAGATCCAGCGCACCGCCCGCAAGCTCTTTGGCCTCAGCATCCGTTGTCACCACAACCCCAACCACCAGATGCCTAGGGAGAGGTGGGTAGATACACGACCTCCACATCATAGTGGAAATGAGGTGTGGATTTACTCAGCAACATGCAGCAAAGGTGCCGTTTTTTGGGCGCTGATATTTTTTAGATATCTGCTTTTCCAAGTGCAAGAAAAGCAAAAGGATGTAGCAGTGTAATGACATCTTTCAGGGAAATGTCTCCTCTGAGATGATATAGAGGTTTTATTTAGATTGTTGCTTCTTGTAGCATGCACAGTAAGGATGTCATCCATTTTACATTTCAACTTATGGCTCTGTTGTTTCCGTCCATCAAGCCAACTTAGTGCTGAGGCTTGCACATGCCCAAAGCACTCTTGCTCACGCTTGTATTTCACATTGCAGTCTGAAAAGAAAATGTAGCTGTGGGAGTTTTCTTGATAGGTCATTGCACACATCTGTCACCGCCTACTGCAGTTGCAGCTTAAGAGCCTTGCTGCAGATGTGCCATGGTGTTAGCACTGCCTGAGACGCTAGGAATTTCCCCCCTCCGCTGCAGCAAATATTAGAAAACACTATGTAAAATATGCAAAGTTCCCAGGTGCCACATGAAACATCCTGAAAACTGTTTCTGTGTAGGGGATGTCGCTATACAAATGGAAACAGAAATCGTGAAATATTCATTTAAGTGGTCTGAAAATGAGCGGTTGTCAACTGTCACTGACAGAAAAGGCACACACCTCCGTGTGTGTTGGTGAGTGTGTGAGTGTGAGAGTTGGCAAAGGTTTGTTCTGAAGTGTTATCAAAGAGCCACCTCCTCTTCCATGGCGTATGCATCAAGGGTGCCTGATGGCGCTGGAAAAAAGAGCAGCGTGTTTTATTTGCTTGCTTGTGTGAGACAGGTTTGCATCAGATGGAAGACTTATTTGTTTTCATTACGTCTGTTGTGTGTGTGTGTGTGTGTGTGTGTGTGTGTGTGTGTGTGTGTGTGTGTGTGTGTGTGTGTGTGTGTGTGCATGCTTTGCATATATGCAAGAGCATATATGTAAATGATCTATAGCTCACCCAGGGCTTCTAAACTATGTTATGTTTTCATTTTAGTGTTAGCGGTTGTACAGAAAATCATTTTGTTTCATTTCCACCCATCGACTTCTTATTTTGTCTGCTGTTAACATCTAATGAAAATGATTAATTGTTTTACTAATATTTAGCTGTATTGTAAGAATAGCTATGTTAAAAGGCCATGTGTTAGTTTGCCCCATGCATGTGTATAGTCAGTATAGTGCCATCAATCTATCTTCTCTTGTCCCCAAATGAAGAAAAAGTTCCCCCATCACCCACAGGGACTCCAACCTTCACCTCTCCTCTGGGCAGATTATAACAGTTGATCAGGGGATGAGGTAATTGATGTAAAGCTGAAGGCCCATAAACCATCAGCCCAAGTGTTTTCAAGGTGTGTGCCAACCACCTCGGGGAGGCCTTCCAGCACATCCTCAACCTGTCAGTAAAGCTGCAGAGGGTGCTGATGATGATGTGAAAAACATCCTGCCTGGCCCCAGTGGCCAAGAATGGGCACACCAGGGCTCTAAATGACAGCAGGCCAGATCCGTTGTGAGGGGCCGTTTAGATTCCCTCCAGATCCACAATGGGGAAGATGATAGTGTCAACCACCTGCTACTCTGTGCATACTTGGACCGGCACTGTAAGAATCATGTTCATTGACGTCTCCTGTGGTTTAAACGCCAGCCAATTTCCTCTGCTGGGAGAATTTCCCCTAGTGATCACCTGGAACACAGATTACCCCGCTGATTAGGGATGTGAGCTTTGGTTGATTTTGCTTTGGATAGCCCGAAAGCTATGAACAGGTAACTGACTGGTTGATTTAAAAATAATTTAAATGAAATACAAAAGGGAATGTCTCTTGTACTTCATGTAATTTCGCTCAATGAGCTTTAGAGCGCATTTCAAAGCACTATCCAATTAGAGGTGCTGAAATTTTGGTGCCGTTTATTTTATCATTATTACCAGGTCACCAGGGTGCTCCGAATCATCGGCCACTGAACGCTGTCGCCTCCTATTATTGTAAAATAGTTTGATCAGTGGTCGTTAAAAAGACCCATTAGTTGACGTTCTAAATTGAAACGTTTTAAATATTTGTCAATATTATTCTCATTTGTCCGCTTTCCTGCCTGCTCTTTAATTTGCTCTGAGAGCCACACAGCTGCACACACACACACACACACACACACACACACGCTCCGTTGGGCCGCTAAATTACAAATCCTGCTTTAATGAAGGCATGACTTGCCCTACTATGCCTCTGATTGGCTAGTACTCATTGCCTCTGTTGATTGGGTTGGTTAGGTTAAGGCACAAGGAGTAAGATTGGTTAGAGTTAGTATAAGAATATCAAGGTAAGCCAGTCAGAGGCAGAGTAGGGTGGATCAGAGGAGTAAAGCCTATCAAACCACCCATGACTCAAAGTAACCAGGACAAAAGCGATGGTGGAGCACTATCATTGGTTGGTGAAATCATCCCCCAGATTTATTAACACCTTATAAGAAAACTGGACTGCATACTGATATGCAAGACAAAGAGAGGACATAAGAACTTGATACTTTCTGAGAAGGCTGTGGTTGAACCATGGTGCTGCAGGTGGCTCTCAGTCTTTTGCAATCGGCTGGAAAGGTAAGAAAAGAGAAACACATTTTTCTGTGATGCTTTGTTGCCTTGGCAACCTAGCTAACAAAGATGGTTCATTCATGGAGGTGAGCTTGGACTCGCTAATGTTTTTTTTGTATAATGGAAGGTGACCTTCGTACTATAGCTGCTCAATAAAGTCAATGTATTGACTGACACTACAACACAGTAGAGTGATGCATTCTTGATGAACCAGCTCCTCGTTTCATTTTATTTCATAATGCTGCCTCAAAGCATTCATAATGTGCCAGTCCTAGTATACGCTTTTAGTTTGATTAAATTATGGATGGCAAAATAAGGGCAAGTTACTTATCATGAATTGCAATTATTATAATGCTCCATCTTGTTATCAACTTAAACTTATCCAAAAAAGATTTTAAGATTTAAATCATGCTGCACCTTCACCATTTCATAATGCAAAATGTCAGTAAACAAACACATTTACATCAGCTGATGAAAGACCTGGCCATAATTACAATTGCATATCACCAACTTGTAATTTTTCCAGGTTTACCTCACCGCAAGGCATCCATTCATTACAAGCATCGTAAATTCCTGTTGTGAAAACACACACACACACACACACACCTATAGCTGAGCTACTGTGTATTGGATTTGCTATTGCATTTCCTGTAATGAATATAGCAGCTTGCTTCAAGTAGAATGAACATAGCCGTTTGTCTGTGGTATAAATGATTAATAGTGACAGATATGAAGTAGCTTCACTCCCAGCCAAATCATTTGCATCCAGGCTTTGCATTAGTTTTAATTATTCATGTCAAGTCAAGCACATTCACAAATATGAACGTGCCCTCCATGTGGTGAATTACTTTCCCCTAATTTCTATTGATTTTGACACGGCACCGGTTTTTAAGATTTTCTTAAACATGTTTAAATCAAATTTTGCATTTAGTTTGATACAACATATATCCTGTCAAATCTTCAAGGCTCGTTCTCATACAGAGCCCCCCCCCCCCCCATCCCTCCCGATCCATAGCAACAGGAAGTATGTTATGATACACTGCCAGTTCAGGATAACGCTCTGCAGATAATCCAGTAAGAAGAGATGATGTGACACTTTACATTAAGCATTTATTGCTCATTACTTCTTTCGCAAGGCCGAGCTCTGGCAATACACAGTGTGCAGCTGCAGCTGTGGTGGCGGATGAAGCTGTAGCTGAGGGTGTTGTGATTGCCCAGACTGCGGCTGCATGTGTGGTTGTTACTATGCGTGGTGCTATGTTATATGACTACTCGTTACTGCCCCTATTAACATTCACCAAGAAAGCATAGCTAAGCCACATGGGATTGGGAACCCCGTGGTGCTTATATCAGATATGACAGATGTGTTACACACCACAGGAGTTCAGGAATCCAGTAGCTTCAAAGCTCAGCCAGCACAACCATTTCAATTCACTGCACACATACAACCCCTGCATTAGTGCAACATCCATTACAGACTGTGTCCCAGTCATAATCATAACAAGCACAGTCATGGCTACAGCCACAATCACGCTACATAATACATGATACTATATCATAATATAACTAGATCTATATCATAACACAGCTCTCTTTAGATCAGAGGGTATGCAAATTGTGGTGGGAAAATATTGAAACTCACACTATTGTTATTAATACAATTTTTTTTATTCTGCGTTCCTCATCTGTGGGAATTTTTCTGTTTCCATTATCCTGCTCTGATGTTCTCTTCAGATAACATATGCCATTTGACTTATACAATACCTAGGCTGTTTAAGGCTTGAATTCATGAAAACAAACAACGTCCATTCCAATGTATTTTCATTTAACTTTCTCCGGCAAATCTAACCAAGCTGTTGCTTTTGAAACAAATAAGGCAACAATAAAACTAGCTGCATGATGCACACTATTTCAACAGTTATTGCAAATATATTCTATTGCATTTGCTTTCAAACCTTTGCCACTCAAAGGTCTTCTTTACAATGAACACGTGGTTACGATTTGTTACTCAGTAAGAGGGTTGTGCTGGTATCATATTTATATATTATGATTAGTGTGGCCAAATAATCACTGTAGATGGCAGCATCATGATAATCATCAAACTTTCCTGAAACACAACTATCAGAGCTAAATAGTTGTGAATGAATAATTACATTGGGCAAAGGTGAAGCTCACCTGTGAGGAAGAACAGAATGAGCACAAATTTGAAACGGTTTATTTTGTGAATGCCAAAATGCATGCACCAACACATTCTTGCACTTGTTATAATGTCAGTAGCTCTGCCTGCGACGCTGTAGATGGGTGCGTCGCATACACGCGCTAAATGAGGCGTCGGTGTCAGACACTTGAGTTGCACTGACCAAGCTGCGTTATTGGACGGGTTGCATGGACACATAAACTTGCTGTGTGCTTCAGTAGGTTGACCAGCTAATGTAAACATAGCAAGTTATGGCCAAAGTAGCTTCAGCTCAGAGTTAGACAGATGAGGAGCAAAGTTAGCTGTGACTGCTTCCCCAGCCCTTAGAGCTAATCAAAATGTAACAGCTAACAAAGACAGGAACGCCGTGGTGCGTTTATGGTCCACTCTGAAAATAGCAATAATCGCAGTATTGATAGTAATATAAATTGTTGATTTACCATCAGAATGTTTCCCTTCAATATTGTCAAACCAGAATACTTGCACATCTCTGCTTGCTGACTCTTTAGTATTCATACTGCGATGGACTGGAAAAACAAGCTAGAGGCAACTAACATGATACACTCATCTCTCTGAAGACACTCCAGGCCAAACTGCAGAGAGGCAATGGAAAATGATAAAAAAAGAATCACAAATACAGTTCTTGCACCAGGAGATTAAGTCGTCTTATTTCGAGGGTAAAAGGCAAAAGCAGAAATCAGCCGACAAGTGCACACAACAGGCTCAAGAAATAGCTGCTCCACACAAGGCACATATCAAGTTTGCAATCGAACAAACAAGCTGGAAGATAATATTGAAATATCCTTTTTATTCCAAGCAGTGATACAGAATTTGATTTACAGAATTGCACTGAATTGAATTCCAGCCATTCAATGACCACTGAATGTCTAAACATTTCTGTGTGGGAGAATAAAGGACACTTTGCTATTGAGTACTTTTCAAGATTTTGACATTTCCTAAAATGCAGGGGGTAATTTATAGCATACCTTCACTTTATCACATCTTCAATTTGAAGTCAAAGTTAGTGGAATCAAGCTTCCATTGTCCTCTATAGATAATTTGTTCCAGGCTCATTTTGGGGTATTGCTTGGGGGCTTTATGGCCTGGTGAGAATGCATCGTCATCCATCATAGTTAAGCCTTAGCTTCATTAACGTGTCAAGCTAACCTTGATCAGCCCTCCTCTGAAAAATCAGGATTCAGATTTCACCTCCTACACTCAGAAAAGAAGTTCCAGTACTGTCAAGATGACAGGGAAAGATGCCTGAGGGGAAAAGAAGAGCCACGATTAGAATAGCAAGTAATGCCTTCCACCTGAGGGGAATAACGCAAGTCAAGGGAAGAAATTATCCTATTCCCAGACAATCCTGACTAGATGTGTACAAAGCTGCCAACCCTTTAACAATGCATTGCATTGACAGTTTGATTATTTCATGTGTTTTATATCTTCGAGCTATTGGTGTCCTTTCATTTTAGTAAGCTAAGTCAACTGACTACAAGGTACAAGCTTACTCTAGATACAGTAATGCATCCCAGTTAACTTAATGACGGGTTTTATTCTTAAATCTTTCAAGTGCATTACCACCCAATTAAAATATAATGAAACACAATAAAAACCAAACATCATGTCCACGGTAATAGATGCGAAATCAAGTTTCAAAGCGTTGACATTTTTTTGTAAGGATGTATAGAGATAAATGAAAGGTCTTCTGGAAAATGTGTCAGCAGTTATGTATTGCATAGATATTTTGTAGTAAATGATAAGCCTTTGAACTTTCCATCTGACCACTGTTCTTCTTTCTTGATCTTCTTTCTCCTTTCTCTGTAGATCTGTGATTCAGTGGCTCAACAGGGTTCAGTCCTTCCTCTACTGCAATGAGAACGGGTTCTGGGGGACCTTCCTGGAGAGCCAAAGGACATGCGTGTGCCACACAGGCGTCACGCTGTGCCAGCGACCCATCCCGTGTGTCATAGGTGGCAACAACAGCTGTGCCATGTGCAGCCTGGCAAACATCTCCCAATGTGGCTCCTGCAACAAGGGCTATAAGTTGTACCGTGGTCGCTGTGAGCCCCAGAATGTGGACTCAGAACGTAGTGAGCAGTTCATCAGCTTCGAAACTGATCTGGACTTTCAGGACCTGGAACTCAAATACCTGTTGCAGAAAATGGATTCGCGACTGTACATCCACACTACATTCATCAGTAATGAGATCCGACTAGAGACCTTCTTCGACCCTCGATGGCGTAAGCGCATGTCCCTGACTCTCAAGAGTAACAAAAACCGGATGGACTACCTCCACATGATAATCGGTCTATCGATGAAGATCTGCCAGATGCGAAATAGCAGCATTGACCCCATGTTCTTTGTTTATGTCAACCCATTCAGTGGTAGTCACTCAGAAGGCTGGAGCATGCCCTTTGGAGAACATGGTTACCCGCGCTGGGAAAAAGTACGACTGCAGAACTCCCAGTGCTTCAACTGGACTCTCCTGCTGGGCAACCGGTGGAAGACCTTCTTTGAGACGGTGCACATCTACCTGCGTAGCCGTGCTAAGATCCCAACTGGCCTACGCAATGACACAGGGCAGGGTCCAGTGGATCTCGGAGACCCTAACAAGCGCCAGATCTACATCAAAATATCTGATATTCAAGTGTTTGGCTACAGCCTGCGCTTTAATGCCGACCTGCTCCGTAGTGCTGTACAGCAGGTTAACCAGTCGTACACACAAGGAACTCAGTTCTACTCATCCTCATCTGTTATGCTCCTGTTACTGGACATTCGGGATCGAATTAACCGCCTTGCGCCTCCATCTGCACCTGGCAAACCCCAGCTGGACCTCTTCTCTTGTATGCTAAAGCATAGGCTCAAGCTCAACAACAGTGAGATGATTCGAGTAAATCATGCCTTGGACATGTACAGCACAGAGATTCTAAAACAATCAGATCACCTGACTGCTAAGCTCTGTTGAACCATAATAACACAAACACAAGGACGGCAAACTGAAACACCCAACAAATGAACTATGAGGGGAAATTAATCCTAATTTTTCTTTCTCTTTTTCATTTTTGGACCTTTTCTGCCTTTTGATGTAATATTAACTTTGTAAGCATAATTCTTAAAGAGATAAAGGAAAAAGGCATTGATGAAAAGCATTTCAGATAAGATAACGAAGATCAATGGAACCACTATAAAGACTGTATCATATTTGTCCCAGCATGTCTGTCATTCCCTAAAAGAACTTAAAAGAGAGAGAAAAAAATGAAATATAAAATATATGTACTGGTGAAAAAGAGGCCTTGATTTTACTCTGAGGGATCAAAGGTTATATCTGAAACTGCCATTGTTTACTGAGAAAAACATTTTTAAAGTAATAATGATATAACACAAGGGCAGACCAGATATCCTTTTATTTCAGCTAATGTGCAAAATATTTCAGACATAATGGACAGTTTAATATTTAAAAAAAAAAAAATGTTTATACATTGTAAGGATTAAATAGCCCTAGTGAGTAAGTAGTCAACACATTACTTATAGACTCTTTATTACATTTCAAACCCACAGCAAATCTGCATTGCTCTTCGTGAGTTATGAGGCACTCTGTCATAGTTCTGACACATAAGGCACACAGCAGGGCAGTAATGGATAGTCATGTCAAATAACAAAAGCCAGCTGTTTATATATATACATATATATGTGGGTGAATGTATGTGTGCGTGCGCGTGTGCAAATGTGCGTGTACATTTTTTTGGCTTGATGCTTATTGCTGTTCGTTAATTGAATGTGTCATTTGAGATTGACTCCAGTCTAAGCAAAATCTTGCATTTGGAGCGCTTCTTCCCGTGTTTGAAATTCAAAGCTGTGTTTTTCACAAAGGCAGTACCTCCTGGTGCGTGAGTGCAATATTGTGGTCTGAAGATTTAACAATCAATGCTATTTTGTACAGCTTTGCAAAATGTACATGTTGTGACTGCTGATTTGTGGAGCTTTTCAGCACCAAGAGCAAAATGTAAACATTCATCATTCAGACACATTTGCAAGACAACTTAAAGCCATACACTTCCCTGAGGTAGACATACAAGTAAGACATAAAGTTCATCCCCGTTTCACAAAAGTACGTACATGAAAAAAAAATTTAAAAAATGTTCCATTTTTATGGTTTTATTTTATTCTCTCAGTTTTTAGATAAGAGCACAGCAAAAAAGGGAGATGACAAGGGAAGGCATATTATGTTGGATAAGAATCGTGTTGTAAAGCCACTGAATTTCTCTGTTGTGCCACAGGAAAAAAAAAAAAAGAAGAAAAAAAAAAGAAATGGTTATATTAAAGCTTAAAATACCTTTTTGGCAGTGTTTAATCTGTAAGCTTTTTATGACCACGTGTAAAGATTTCCATTTGCCTCTCAAGATATGGAATTTAACCTTGTTGTTGCATGTTGCTGGAAACATCAACAGAGCTGCAACTGTGTTTAACACTCTAAATCATCAAACACTACCTATGTATTGTCGGTCACACTTTATTTGGGTAATCAGATGCTGAGACATTGCTATTGCTGCTTAGTTTTTGTAGGTCCACTCCATTACCTGCATGCTTGTTAACAACAACAAAGGCAAGGCCACTCATGTCATACAACCCTGCTGTTCTAGCCATTGGTGGGGTTGAACTTAAAACAAAAGAGGAGATTTCATTTTTGCTGCCATGGCTCCCAAACTCTGGAAAATCCTTCCACCAAGTGTAAAAGCTGCCAGCCCAGTTGCAAGAATTTAGACTAACATCTAACAAATGTTCTATTTTTCAGATTGTTTTATTGTTTTTAATGTCGGTTGGTCTCTTAATGTAGCTATAGTTTGGTTCCCTTGGTACTTTTTGTTTTAATTTTGTGTTCTTGTAAATAATTGTTGTTCTTTTTACATTGTGATGTCACTCGTCTTGTGGGTTCAGCTGAAAGCAGAGGCATGTAATATAGGAACAACCATGGTGAGTTGTGACATCAACACGAACCAGGTTGCAATTCCTCCAAAATCCAACACGTCTTGAAAACAGTGGTCACATTTGGGGCATTGATTAAGCAAGAAATTGCAGCAGCCCTGGAATAAAACCTGTTTCAGATTCTTATGGACGTATCTTTGTCAGCTGCAGATTTGACTGCATCCACAATCACAGCTTTGATGTGCATTCTTGCCGTGATGTAACTGACGGAATAATCTCTGGCTTTGTGTGGCGATGATTATCCTTATCTTTTATTTTGCTGTTGCCAGTCTTTTTGTGAAGCACATTTAACTCTTGAGAGGTGCTTCATAAATAACAATTTAGTCAGATATGTAACTATGTTTCACTACAAATCCAATCAATTTCAGGTGATTCTGTAGTCTGGAAAATAATTCACCAATTTCCAATTTACGGGTTAGCGTATAATGTGATGGCTGGTTCAGGATGACTGAGGCTCAGGTTGTCAGGCTCAGCTCTGTGTTGTCAAATCAATCTCACAGTACAATACTTTTACCAGTCTATTTCTTTTGTCAGGTCAATACCTCAACATCCGTAAAGGTGCATTTAGTGAGTGAGCAGTTACCGCTGCAATGCTATTGTTTCGAATTTAAATAGGATGGCAGCACTGCCTCTAGGACAGCAGCAGCAAGGGGAGAGGAGGGCATCTGAACCACTGGATACCTTTCAAATGTATTGTATCGTGACCAATCTGCTTGGGTGTAGATGGTAACTGCAAGCTGTCTCAAAGCTCCTTGGTATTGTTGTTTATCAGGCCAAGTTATGAATTTTGAGCTTATTTTCAGCATGCTTATGTTAATTAATGGTAGACTGTACACTTTTGCAAACATGTTAGGATCCATAGCATTGCCATTCTAACATTTGCATGCTAACAGTATCTCCTAATGGATTCTTTCAAGATGCCTGAGATGGCCACAAGCCTGCAGTCGATAGATATGCAGTAAATTGGGGACTTTGATTGTTCAGCATTAACATTGGACTATCCAAATGAATTGTTACATTCTTATTATTTATATTATTATTAGTATTATTAAGTGCCTGTTATCTATCCCTTTAACACGTTTAGAGCTGGAGAAAACTTTTAGATGTTACACAGACGAGTGACACTGAATTAGCTTCAGAATTTAGGACCATAAATGCTGATCTAATAAACACTTTTCATCTCCTCCTGAGATCTACCCCTTTCAGGAGGTTTGTGCATGTGGGGAAATCAACCACCAGACAGAGGGTCAAAGGACGACTTGAAGTTTTGGTTGACATTTTTTGTCCCCTGTTGTACAATGTATCTGTAAATATTAACTCTGTTACAGTAACAACCTCTGCTACAGTAACATTATTATAATAATATAACAGTATTGAAAGGGAATACAAAGACTACTTTAAAAAAAAAAAGCCCTCCATTTGAGTACATCAGCACAAAGTACAGGGCACTCATGTCTAATGTATCTAATTAGATTCATGACAATGTATGACTGTTTTTATATTGTCAAAAACATTCTGTACATTACGATTTAGTTTTGAGCCACCGCAAGGTCCATAAAACAAGCACATTTACCCGTATGGCATTATGCTACCACAGTGTTGCTTACATGTATCCATGGATATGTCTGAAGATTTTTACACCTAATACCTTGCCTATGTACTTTTTTGCTGTTCTGTTGACACCATTATATCAGCTTATTTCAAATGAATGTTTCATATAATAATCTATTTCTCATTAAAAGGCTATATTTAATAAGAAGAGCAAGGCTTGTTTGTACCATTTCCCATTCTAGAAACTATTATTAGTATTTTGCTTATAGGGTGTATACCAAATGCTATGTCATATGCAGAGTACTGAACTGTTGTTACAATAGGATTTTGTTGGCCAGTATACAAAAAAAAGCAACAATCAAAAAGTGTTTTATGAATTATTAAAAACATTGTAGCTCTTTTAATGATACTCAGAGGACCAACGAGACAAGAGGTTTCAGTGAGGAGACACAGGGTAATCTATTTATTCACAATGATTGGTACAATTACACCAATAATTATTTATAGACATAACATTATCGTTAGTGATGAACAGGAAAGTGGAACATTTGTATCTGCCTCATTTGTTTTAATGTGTACCAGTATTATCTACAGTTTATTATTTTTGTATTACTTCTAAAAAAAAAAATGTAGATTATAACATACTTATACCACATAAACTGTTTTAAAAACAGTTTTTAACAAATAAAAATAATCGTAAAACAGAGATTAGATTAAAGATGGAAAGATTCTATATTAACTGACAGCAGTGCTATCATATGCACTCTTCTCAACATCTAACACTATACCGTGCAATTTAATTAAGGAGTGTTCAGTGAATGTGTCGTGTGTCATTTGGATATTCCTCGTCCTCTTTTTGCCAAAAAGGAAATGGTCATTTCAAATTGGAATTAAAAAGCGGTTAAGAACAATAAACTATCTTGCATATTAGCATGAATAGCATGCTAACGCTGCTAGCTCCGTGTGGCCTACGACATGATACGCTGCTGACTAATATTCCCTATACTGTAGTTCCATATGCCCACAACAAAATCAAATTTTCTTAACCCTCACATGGAGCTAGCTCCAAATGAGAAATCTTGGACCTCCCTGTCATCCCTTATTGGCTTCCCGCTAAACTCTGCCAGTTGTGTTGGTTGAAATGCCAAGTCATGCCAAAGAAACCAGGAATTGAACCTGCAGATGTCTGCTGTGTTGTGCCACCTGGACACTCCTCTGCCTCTGTTTGTGTGTGGGCGTCCTTGTTTTAGCACAAGCAGTTTAAGTACTCGAAAAAGGTACACATAAAATACTCAAAAAGCACTTGTATGTGTGGTTATCACTTGTTGCAATATGTGTCAAGTGATTGCACTAATATATTAAAGCAAAATGATACAGTGAAAAAAGTTGTTACAGTAACTTATTCACCACATTATTACATTATGTGCAGACCACACATTGATTAGCTTTTTTTGGTACATCTTCACACGTTTGGTTGACAAGTGTAAGACTTTAAAAGACATATCATTTTAGAGCAAAGGAGAGGTGAACATAATATTCTTAAAGGGGAAAACGTTTTATTTGATGGACATAAATGATTGCTCGGTTCCCCAGAGCTCCTTTTTTTTTCAAACAAAATGGTTCTGTCATCCCAGGCTGTGATTTGAATGAAAATGAAAGGTTTTACAAAAAGGAACTGAGGGAAAGCTTTTAAGATAATTTGATTTAAATGCAATAGAAGTGAAGCAGCCGTTCAAATAGCTACTTCACTGAAATGTACTTAGCTGCCATAATGTTCACTTACCACACTACCAACAAATATCCAGATCCACCAAAAAGAAAAAGGTCAATTTTATGGCTGACAGTGTTTGTCTGTTTTCCTAGTGTCTTTTAGTAATCCACAGAAATTGAAAAATACATCTGGCTTCCCCTCCTTTTTATCTTCAAACTAAGATAATTAAATAGCTGAATAGCTATTGCAATCCTCTAAAGTGGAGCACAAAACGCTTAGTAAATCTATAACTCTCCTGTTGGAGTACAGTGGCACCTTAACTGATGGTATCTGATGGGAGCGACTGAGTTTGGTCTCTATTGGACAAATGGATTGTCCGTTGTCAGCAGTGACGGTTCATAAATAAGTTAACCCATTGTTAGCTTCAGAGTTCTTGGGTCACACACACAGAACTCCCCCCATTAAACATTTGTTTTGCATTTTACACAGTAGCTCTTTGTTTTATTTTGGAATGATAATCATTTTGGGTTCCAGTTTTATCTGGATGGTTTGTGATTCCACATATTTCTGCACTTTAATTAACACCTAAAATGAAATGAATCCCCAATGACAAAAGCATTACACCCAAGCACTAACTGTGGTGCTAGAATAAGTGATTCAAATTGTCGGTTGTTTGCCGTACCTTACTGTGTGATGCATGTTGCAGCAGACAGAGGTGCTTTCAAGGGGAAAGATCTCAATCATATGTTTATCTCAGAGATGGACTTAGACACATTTTAGCTAAGATTAACTTAGCTTAAAAATCAAGAGGATTAAAAAGTCTCACAAGGAGAGACAGACGTTGTGTTACCAGTCCAAAATGAAATCCATGATAAGACAGAGCAGTGAACGACCACCTTGACATGTTGATTGTAATAAGAGGAGAAAAAAACAACAATTCCGCAATCATTTCAATCCCATAAAATCTGATATTTTGCCAATCAAAGGTCAAATGTCCATTCATTAGAAAAAGGTTGCATGGCAGGCACAGGGCCCGCACAAAGCATTGAAAACACAAAGATGGCGATCAAGATACTGATAAAGGATTCCAGCAGATTCTGTTAGATGACCTCCAGCTACAGCACCAACACACATGGCAGTGGTGGACGCAGGCTGTCTTAAGCCTGAGCTTTTAATAGAATCAAGTAGGGGGGAGCTTCAAGGAAAAAATGTTGGGAACCACTGCCCTACAGGACACTGCATCACATTTTCTCTACTAGATAGGCAGCCTCTGGGTCACTTCATCACGTTTTTTCTACTGAAACGGCACCCTATGGGTTACTTTATCATGTTTTCTCTTCTGGAAGGTTACTCTAGAGAGCACTGTATCACACCTTCTACACTGGAAGGACACTCTAGGGCACTTGATCATTCTATATTACACATTGGGCCAATGTAGAGGGCACTTTATTGTGTTTTACCTACCATAGGGGCATCCAAGAGGGCACCTTTCAGGTGGTGGAATGTATTTTATATCTCCCTAAATCCCTGAGTAATATTGTAGTGTCAATAAATTAACTCATGATAATTGCTTCACTATCGAGTGAGAGCTGCACATGTAAGCCCCCCCCCCCTTCAAAACCTCCAAACTCATCAATGCTAATAAAGATAATCATTACTTTCTTTTTTGACATGATAGCTTTTTCAAAACCTTCCCTGTGACCACCTCCTGTGCTCGTACGCGTTTACTGACAAATTATTTCTTAACATTCTTTAATGACACGTTGCACTTCTTAATCTTCTTCAAATGCAAATAATTGACCTAATCAGACATGAAATTATCAATTTACCTAATGAAGTCTCTAGTCTCTCTAAGAATGCACAGCTACTTCTTTGGTGCCGGTGCTAGCAGTTTCTGTGAGAAGGAAATTGGCTCACTAAACACGTTTAGTGAGCCTAGTACATGCTGCTAAAACCAACATCTTACCTGTTCAACCCGCTCCCTGCAAAAGTCAATTAAAAGCTTTTTCATATGTTGAGATCGCCTTTGCAGGTGGTCACTGAACGACTGCATTAACTAAATATTACATTACGAAATCAATTAAGCATCATTTAAATATTTGACATTGATAATGGGATTCATGTAAACCTGAGGGAACTTTTCCAATGAACTGGAACTGCATTGTTACAGCTTTCGCCATAATACTACTCACCCTAAACATTGACATTCCTGCTGCATTGGTGCAGCGTTATGTGTCTTGAAAACTAATAAAACAGCTTACTTTCCCTAAGGACCTTGATTTTGAGATGCAGCCTGTGGACTATCGGTGTCTCGCTGTAAATAATAAAACCCAAATCAACTTTATTTGTAATTATGTTGACACTTAGGAATTTGACTTAAAGGGTTTCAGCAGAAAAAGCTAAAAAAAAAAAAAAGCTACATAATTATAATTCAAGCAGTTTACAAAAGTCTCCCATTGGCACAGACACATATTTGTTTCAAACAAAAGTTGCCTCTTTGATTTTATTATCACCGCATATAATCATGCTTAAATTGGATATATATTTGTTGTGGGGCAGTTTCTGGAATTGCATTGGCAACACATGGAATAGAGAAGCACATGGAACAGGAAGACTAACGGAGACAGATGCCTCTACCAGAGACATTGCATTCAATAAGAGTTTGGCAGAGAATCAATGAACAAGGTGGCATCAACATATGTCACAGGGTTTAGTGGAGATCACAAATATGATACGTGAAATGTAAATGGGAAGTGCAATATCAGACTTTGATTCCCATTTTTTTTACGCACTCCATTTCACATTCCCCCCTCTGGCCTCTGGTTCATGGGAACTGATTATGTTTTGAAGGACAGAAAAGAGAAAAGACATACGTTCTTTAAGTTCACAAAACCCAGAGCCTCCAGGCAACAGGGAAGCCGACTAGAATGATAAAAAGTGGGACAACGCAACCACGCTCAGTTATATAATGAATAAGTGGAGGAAACAATCCAGACTCAGTTAAATAAATGTCAAATAAATAAAGCCCATTAACAAGGAACAGTTGAACTTACTGTTAAGTTTGTACTTTCCCCTGGGCAGAAAAACAGGTGACAGGAATAAACACACTTGTTAGTGTAGACTCTCGCCTTGCAAGGAATTAGACACAACCTGGCAGGTAGCTCTCCTGATAATTGAAGACACTACACCGCAAACACCTCAAGGCTGTTGTTATTCTCAAATCTTGTTAACAGCTGTGTATGACAGAAGTGTGTGAGTGCAAATGTTAAGGACATTTTACATAGTGAGATTCGTGACAAGCCACACAGAAATAACGGCATTAAGTATTTAAGGTACAAAATGTTGTCATATGGCTCACAGCTAGAGGGAAATTACTTGACACACCTAAATGCAGTTTTGTGCCATGCGCTGTGAAAACTATAGTGTGGCTTGAGGATCTGTCTTCATATTATTATGTTTTGGGGTTTAGGTGTGTTATTTATGATGGCCCTCAGGTGCCGAGGAAAAGCACACATTTGCAAGGAAAAACACAAAATAATGAGTCAAAGCACAGCAACACAATAAATCACAGACTAACGCTGCAGTGTTGTTGTGCAAACAACACAAAGGCACAAGACTGAAAGAATTATTCAGCAAACATAAAGTTGCACACAAAATCTAACAATTCAGACAACAATTTGACCTAGACCAATATCATATTATTTACTTCATGTTTTACTTTATTTAATACATATTTTCTGCCTGTGGCTGAACAAGAAACAAAAACACTATGCTATATATGGTGAGAAGTATATATTCCTTCATCAATCTCGCACATAACTGCGGGATCAAGGAAGGATTCCGTGAGGTCAAGGGTGAAGCCGGGTGAAGCCGTGGGTGTGTGACGCGCGCAAAGCACGGAGAGCATTAGCAAACATGATTAGCGATGATGGATATAAGGAAGAAGTAATGCAAGAGGAGATAACATAGATACGTCCTTCTTGGATTTGGAAAAAAAAGCCAATTTTTGGGAAGAGGACGGGAAGTGATCACGACAGAAGGCCAAGTTAACATTAGCCTTTGCAGCCTGGAGCACCTTCGCCGTCATCGGTTCTAGGATCATGTGTGGCTGTCAGTGGGCCACTTGTTTTCAGCCTCCAGGTGATCTTGGAAGCTAGAGAAATATTCCCTGCCAGTATTAAGACGTTTCCAGTGACCACCGTGGGTCCATGCGGCACGCACGTAAGACGAAGCTGAGGCAGCAGGCCTCTGAGGGACGCCAACGCCTGGATGGATTTTTTCCTGTCAATGTTGTAATGTGTGTTTGTATCAGACACTGGTTGTTTAAGGATAGTCCTAATAGACCACTGATGTATTAGCAGCAGTCTTGGTTTTCTTGTCAAAGTGTGTTTCGGGTTAGGGGGCTGATAATAGTCTTCAGTCTTAGTAGGCAGCTATTGGCCACAAGAAGTTAGCAACAATATCTCAGCCTCTGTTCCTCAGCCATTGGCTTTATCTTACTACCGTTGAGCACTAAAATGAAAGCCTGTAATTCCGTACCTTCTGTGGACTCTAAATATGTCCCGGGTGCTTATGAAGATGACACCACATGTGCAAAGTTGCTAAATTCAGAAATCACATCTTCAGGTAGGGATGAGAATCAATCTAACAGCAGCCAGCATCACATAGAGCTGCACAACCTGCAAAAAAACTATTTCAGCAGCAGAGTAATTCGACAAAACCAGATCAGCGCTTCTCCCCTTTAGGTGCAGACTCGAGAAACAAAACATCTTAATCATTACACATTCTTGTGCGGCAAACATGAATTATCACCTGGCAGCTAATAATGAACTCTATTTAAAAACCAAAAAAACAGCTTTTGCTCCTGCACGCTAATTGTGAATGTTTTCATGTAACTGTAGCAATGATCTGTTTGGGTGGTGATAATTGCATATGTTGTTGTTGTTGTTCAATGCTCTGAGTTGTGAACATTTCCTTTTCTGTCAGTTGAAGCGGACAGTTAAACGTTCTTTACAGAATGAGCCATGTGATGGGGTTATATGACCTCCTCTTTTGGCCAAAATATACTCTTTCTTTCATTTTTAAGGTGTTCCTGGGCTCCTCAAATGCTGCTTAAAAATACATTTTGTGTTTGGACTCTTTTTTGCAAGCACACAGTGCCAGTAACACCTGGTTTCCGACTTTAACTATGAAGGCTATTGGACCCCAGTTGATGTTTATATTATATATTGAACATAACATTCATCTCCAGAATAACTTCTATTGTCATCACCTTACAAACCACATGGTCCCATCAGATTTGGAGGGTGATCCAAGGTAGCTGACATAAGCGGGATATTGTACAGCAGGAACATAATAGTTCTAATGGAATTTGAAACTTTCTATTTTATTGGAAGAGAACACTGTCCCCTTGTTCCATGTTGAACTCAGCGGTTCCATCCATGAAGAGCTCATTGGAGGTAAAGAAATGGAGACACGGATGGTGTCTCCAGTGTTACTGCCTTGCAGCTTGGTGTTAGTAAGGAAACAAACTCTCTTTTTTTTAAAACAGCCCAGAGTCTTGCTTACCGAATGATGAAATATGTACTTTTCTATAATGTTCTGCCCCATGGAAGTCTGACTCAGTTTTTAAGTCACGTAACATTCTGCTTACTGTGTGTGAAGGGTTACATAATGTCCATCCATCCATATGACCTGTTCATGTTATTTGGACCGTTGTATTCCTCTGTTTGGAGTTTATCATTGCAACTTTTAAATAAACTAAGTTTGAGTCGTCCTGAAAAAAAAATGAATGCCACCATAGTTATCTATATTAATGACGTATTTTTATGACTTTGTTAATCCCTGTGTTCACCAGTTTCCTCTTCATGGCAGAAAATGAATGAGCCCTGCCTCTTCTTCTCCACCTATCCTGAGTGGTATATTGCATTTCTTCTGATGTTCAAGCAACCTCTCAGAAAAATACGATAATTCTACAACTTTGGAAGAATATCATATTCTGTCCATTAGCATGGATTTTGTTGTAAGTGGTTAACAGGCTCACACACGTTCAAAACGTGATGTTCAACATGGCAGATGACACTGCAGATAGGCTCATCATTTATTTTATTATAATTATTTCAAAGTTTTACACCTTTATTTTTTTCTGTGCGTACTGTACAGCAGCAGTAACAGGTACCCATTGTGTGGCTCTGACACAGCAGGTGCTTGGCGTCACCGTTACAGAATGTTATCGTTCATCAGTGTGGATGCTCGCATCATTATCATTATAGTCATCTTTCTTATTATGGACTGCCCTTTTTTAAAAACAGGTTCAAAATACGGACGGTCAAATTAGTCTAACATGTTGTTACTCCCCAATCTGTATGTGCCTGTATATAGTCCTAAGAGGCTGTTCATTAACACAGGACCTTCAGTTTCTCTGACCTACTTTCACTCTCTGATTGACAGAATGGGGCAATTTATTTACATACTGATGACCGACAGCTTCACCTTCACCACTTAGTTCTTTGCGTGAAGCTGCTAGCGGCTGTTTTGTCTCTGAGGCCTCGGAAATAGCGTAGCATAACACAGTCATCTTTTGTGAACTCTAACAAACTAGCTCTCCAGCCTGCTTGATCTAGACAGGCACTGGTGAGATTGATGGCTGTGACTTGAAAGCTGCATTTCAGAAACTGCCTGCTCTCCCTTGACAATATTCTATAAACTGCTTCCTCTGGTAAATCTGGTGGCTCCCACTCCATCTGTCTCTGTCAGAGGGGAGACACACACACACACACACACACACACACACATGTGCACACACACGCACACCGTGATCACAGTTTCAAAACACAAGCCAGGAACACATTTCTAGTGTTCTTCTCCTCCTTTCTTGGGATTGTAGTGGGATGGAGTCAGACGAGGTAGACACTTTCATATGCATTCATTTATCAGTATCAGGATGGGTGGGGTCAAAGACAAGAAACCAGCTTATTGTCTGTTGGATGGGTCACTGTTCTACTTTTATTAAGGACCTGCTTCTGTTTTAGGGACAAGCTCCTCCTGGGTGCTGAGGGGAGCTCTGAGAGCTAAATGCCCAATTAACCTTGCCTGGCCCAGGCACACTTATAAATGGTTCCCAAATGGCAAAAGGTAATTAATTAATTTAATGGGACGGCATGCTCACCTCATTGTTGAAAGGTGCCGAGTTCACACGACACTAATCAATGGGATTACCTTTGGCCTTATTTTGCATGCCACTGAGAGGAATCATTGGGAAAACAAATTATGATTTGTAGGACAAGTAATTAGTCAATGAGGATACCACACTACTCCGCCATTGT
Source organism: Leptoclinus maculatus (assembly GCA_032191485.1). Classification (NCBI taxonomy): domain Eukaryota; kingdom Metazoa; phylum Chordata; class Actinopteri; order Perciformes; family Stichaeidae; genus Leptoclinus; species Leptoclinus maculatus. The sequence continues at coordinate 12,104,385 of JAVDOI010000017.1, forward strand.
GAGACAGTGAGGAAATGTGTCATTTTTACATAGCAGTTAGGCTGCTAAGTGATATATCTAAAGAACGCAAAAAAACAGAGAGGCATACAAATGTGTATGCCTAATTGTTTAAAAACATGTAACATGATTTCTATGTCGATATGCATTTGTTCATTTTTATAGAATGCAGAGGATCGCTCTCAATAAGATGCCTCACATTCCATCAGATGTAAAACATCAGTTCATTTTTAACTATATATTTGTTTATTTATTAGCTGAGAAGCCTGTTATTTGGCTGTTCATTTTTTTTTACTTTTCATCACAAAAAAAAATCGATGGAATTTACTCAGAATGACACTAAAAACTAAATATTTGTATGCAGAATGTACTTCAGACAGCTTGCAATACAAACTCGCAAACGAGATCATTTGTTCGTGGTAGTTCTTTTGTGGAACTTGGTGAGGACTTTATTTAAAAAATGTGGAATTGGTTTTAATAGTTTATTCATCACCATTAATAAGACAGTACACTTGTTTTACTGGTCTAACTGTAGCTTCAGTTGGACATGATGCTTTTTGGACTGGTTCATTTATTGCATTCGTCTCCCTCTCGCTGCCTAAAATAGAAACGCATACTGATAAGAAACACGTCTTGTTGTGCCATTCATGTTGTTGTAGTTAACACTTCAGTACAAAAAATAAAACTTGGGCTGCTCTGCAATAATTTCATCACCTCCTCCAGACTGCTGCGACTATTAAAGCTCTCTGTCTGAAGCGAACGGTAAATGGCTGTGGGATTATTCTTGTTACCTTCACGCTGTACACCATAGCTAATGGGACTGTCGCCTAGCAACCTCAACCACGTGCATTTGTTTTGATGTTGTGTCTGTCGGTTGTTTGCCTTATTTATGAGGCCTTCTTGGTTTCATTTGCATTATATAGAAACTGAAATTACCACATGACCCTCTTCAATCACAACAAATGAGGAGAGCCGGAAGGATCGTCGAGGCTTACCGCTGACAAATGCGTGTGTTACAAGCTGCCATTTTGAGAAAAAATTAGTGTAAAGAATGATGTATTTTGAAATTTGAAGCTTATTTGTCAAAGCAGACTGAATAATATCAATGATAATAGATTTTCTTCAGTGCTATGCCCCCCACAGGCTTCCTTGTACATCTATACAACTGAACTTTGCAGCACATGAACATTCATTTTTAATACACAGTAATGCATGATAAATGAACCATAATAAATCCCATGACATGCCTAAATATATCACACAGTGCAATTGTTCTATTTTGTGTGTCCTGTAGGAAGCAGCAACATCTTTCATATTTCAATGTACATAAAGTGGCAACTTTACTACTCGCCATAGTCACAGTTGCAAAGAGAGGCCAGCTGGCTACCACCCCATGGGAGAGCAAACAGTTTTGCCATCTGCCACCAAAATTTAGCGGGTCTAATATGTGCTTCTTGCCGCTGCAGTTACAGCCAGGATCCAATGCTGCTGCCAATCAATGATAGAACGAGATATTACACCGCTGACAAACGTAGCCGAGGATACGGACTATGCTGTTTCTTTTTTAATGTACATTTAATAACATATTTGCCATGATGTGTGTGACTGGGTATTGTAAAAGGGGCTCCTCATATTGTGGAGATTGCAGATAATCAACCATCCAACTCTGCAGCTCTTCAGAGCTTTCCAGCCTCTTGTATCTCTTGGCTTTGGTTTTATCCCAGCATATTGGCTGTACGGTTGAGCCTAAGCAGCTCTCATCGACCCCTTATGGAAGCCGTCGTCAGTGAAATAGTTTTTGCGAACATTTTACCCATAAAATCTATACGCTGATCAGATGTGGTGTGTGTCTGTCAACATATATTGATGCATTTAGATCCCACGATGGCCAAAAGAATAATCAATTAATACAGCTTTAAAATAGACAAAGTGGTCATGTACACATAGTGAAAGGCTCCACAAGGCTGAACACTGCTCAACTTTATGTCCTCATGTGATGAATTAAAATGTTTTGCATCATCTGCTTTCAGAGAAATGTAATACTACTAATACCAGACGTTGGTATTTTTTCCACCTTGTGAGTCATCATGGTAAAGCGCAGCTACAAAAAAAAAAAATGTCCTCAGATATAGTAGTGTCACCATTTATTGATAATATTAGTAATGCCAGAATTTGTGCAACGTGTTGATACTCAAATGCATTATTATAAATATATATCAGCTGAAATCACCAATTTAATGTAAATTACCATGAAGCGCATTGAGCTGAAAGTTGTCAAAATGACCTCATCACACAGCTGTTAAAATCTTTCTAAAATATTCCAAAATGTCCCCTCTGTACTTTGCTCACTCATCATCGTTTGCAATGGATCTCCATTTAATGGATGCAACCGAAAACCTCTTTGGATTCACCCCACGACTCGGGCAATACACACTAATGGAGACTGGCAAAGTCCATGCAAAACTGTCAAGGCTGATGAGTTAAGTAGGGCAGAGATTTATCTGCATCAGATTTGTAACGATGCAAAGATGAGCGTGACTGATTCACTGTTGAAATTGATGAGTTGATTGCACAACCCATGTTGCCCAACCGCAGGACAGGAAGGCCATTAAATACAGTGACCTTTTGTCTTTCAATGTGACAACACTGAACTGATGACGAAGACTGAATATTTCCACATTATAATCCTCCATCTTAAAGTCACCCTCTCTCTGCCCCATGCTCCATCTCTTACTTTTTACACTCTGTTTTTCTATCCCCCCCATCTATCTCCCATTTTTTTTTTTAATCCTTTGCTCCACTCTTCCTCTCTGTGCATTCAACCCCCTCTCAATCTGTTTTGATCCAATTCTTAACAGCCGTGTGCACTTCTGTAAGTAAGAGTGAATCACCCAGGGGGCTCTCATCAAAAGGCTGCCAGGAAGACAAAGAGGCTGGGCTGCCCCGTGCTAACTGCCAATGTCTTAAAGGGGAGTCGCTGGCAATGCCACCTTTGATCAGTCCACCATGACTGTATTCCCCACAGCACCCCGGACTGTTAGCTAGCTTTTTGTGTCATGATCTAGCATTCAAACCACCTATCTCTTTCAGTTTAAGTAGCCTGGTTATTGAAACACCGTATATACTCTGTAGAAGCTTTTAAGTTTTAGTATTATTCATTAGCACTTTTTGCCTGTTAACCTGACGAATCTGCAAGCTTATGTTTAATTTGCTGTGGCAGACGTGTCTGGTCCCCATCCACTGTGGATAGAGTTCCAGCAGCATGAGAAGTGCCAGGCCAATTACAAGTGTGTTTTTTTAATACGGGGGCGTGTGTGAGAGGAACGCCGTAACATTTTTTGAAAACAATTAAGTTGGCTGCAACTGACGTGGAGCTTAATGTTGAAGCCATTATTGAACAAACTGGACAGTATGTTTTTGCTAAAATGAAAACAATCAACTGCACTTTTTCTTGAGAAGGACGTGTTTGCCAACTTCCGACAAGATTTGGAAAAAGTTGAATATACTAACTCATAATATACCATTTAACATCTGCATGCTGTAGTCTGTTTTTTTTATCCTTCACTCAGACGTTATTTTGTTTCCCACCCAGGTCCCACTGTAATGTTCTCTGATTGGCTGGTACTACCTTGCTGTGATTGGACGTCCACAGTGAGCAGACATGGTCACTGGTTGCTCAGCGCTACGTCACATATTGATAAACCACAGATAATACCATTACCTGGTCTGGCAATGTCAGGCTACAGCACTTTGCTTTCAGTGTAAGAGTTATGGATTCAAATGGAACTCCTTAGAGTAGGATTTTGATGTTGAACTGTGACCATCGACACAACATTTTTATTTTATTTACAAGTTTTAATAATAATCTCACAATTTGCTGTGTGTCATCTTTAAGTCAGGGAACTTTTTGTTTTACCCCGCTGAGATTTAAATTTTCTGATGAAGCATACTTGTGTTGACGTCTCTATGGGGGATGTACGGAAATTGTACAGGGGTTGGACTAAGGGGTCCTCCTGCTTCAAGCAGAGTAGTAGGCTAAGGCTTTTGATACGGCAAGGTCGGGCTGGAGTTTAGGCCACCTGCTGTCAAAGCACAAGGACAAGGTCAGCCTTGCGGAGATGCGCCAGTGCAGTGTCAGTCAAGCTGTGCACCACCGTTACTGCTACCCCTTCGTTTCCTTCCCCACCCAGAACTTACATTCTTGCTGCCCCACTACAAAGGACGAGTGGAGGGTGGGAATGGTGCTGTGTCCCTCCCCTCCATCTGGTGCTGCATGCCTCTGTCAGGATGTCAGCCTGCACATAGTAATGAAGGGTGTCATCAAGGTTACTGCAGGCTGGAATGTTGCCTGCTCCTCCTCCTCCTCTCTCTCTCTCTCTCTCTCTCTCCCTGTATCCCTCATTACCCTCTTGTGTAGCACAAATTGTCTTTTTGTGTAACAATCCAGTTGTTGGTATGTCATTTCTTTAAAGGGGTTGGTTTCAGTTAGTAGTTGGGACAAATCTTTTCCATCCACTTGCAGTGAACCCCTTAAAGTAGTTTGACGTGCTAATGACTTGCTTTTGATTCAGAATACAAGGCAGGAGTAAACTAAATATTTTCTGTATAGTATTTTATTTTAGGCCAAACTATTTGTATAAAAAATTTGTATACAAATAATTTGTATAAAAAGAGATGTTGATAATTAACCGTTTTAACTTACAATACAAATTTGGACCGATTAATGCTTAAATGGTTAAAAGGAATTTTTGAACATTAACAAAAAGCTAAAAGGATAATAGCTGAACCACCTTAAATGTTGGCCCACCTTAAGTGAGGCTGAACCGGAGCTGTTGCTAACTTCGTGGGGGAACTCCGGTTACTTCACTGGCCGGCAAGCAGGACAACAGGAACTTAGCATGGGTGTCACAATTAGGCTTTGCCTCCTGTGTTCTGTGTGTCTTTGTGTAGCTCCACACCCTCCTCACTCACCTAATCAGTTCATTCAGTGCACCTGCCAGTCACACCCACCTCGTCAGCTCAACTCCCCTCACCTGCTTTATGTCTACCCGCCCGTGTTTCCTCGTCCTATTCCCGGTTTCCCTGTCTGCCTGCCCTGTCTCGTTCCTGCTAGATTTCCCCCCTTGTCTCTTGTCTTGTGCTTGGACTCCCTGTTGTGTGCTGGTAACCATTCCTATTATTTGTTCAATAAATCCCTGTTTCAGGCTACTCTGCCTGGTCTGCATTTGAGTCCTCCACCGTGCCCCGTGACAATGGGACTTGAGGAGTTTATTCACCCACACATAAACTGTTCACGCACTGCTATGTTAACAACTAAAATGTTATTGCTATCTTCACTTTACTCATCGTCGCACACACGCATGCTCTCTCTCGACGGGCCCTTGCTAACATTACGCTGGAAACCCTGACAGTGTATGCCAGGCAGACACATGGCTAACAACCTCGCAGCTGAAGTAGGGACTTACTGGGAAAGTGTCTGCATGTGTCCACGACAATGCATGCAAAATCATGGCTTCTTACTCTCCCTAACAGCGACTCCGTTGCCTGCTCATACACTGAAGCTGACGGTGAATTATGGATTTAACCTGATCTTGTCGGTTAACGGTTAGCGATCGATTAACTAGAGTCTGCCATCAGAAAAAAATAATCCAGTTTAGCATCCCTTAAAAAAAAAAAGGTGATTGCTTGTATTTAGGGGCCTACAATTAAATATGTCAATGGTGCAGTATGTATGTGATAAGAGACATTCAGTAATTGTTGATAAACATGTAATTACCTGTATTGTATATCATTAGATTGTGTGTTGAGAGTAACAATTAGTTAAAGGGTGCAGTACAGAAGTAGAACTGAAGTGTGTAAAAGGAAATTCCAGGTATTTTAAGGTAAACCTGCTGTAATTGCAGGTTCAAAAAGGCACCACCTGTAGTGAATACTGAAATATAAGACATCAGTTGAAGATGGAACATATGATCATGAATGTGCAATAATGGACACTACATCAGAGTCTACAATAATATATGCTAAGATATTTGAATCATGTTTATAAGTTAGTTATATTATTAATTCACGTTTTCCTCATAAATGTCTGCCAAGATGGCTAAGGAGTGCTTGGGTTCCAAGTATTGCAATGATCATTAACTAAACATTATATTTGAATCACTTCATCATGTTTGTGACCCTTCAACTAACATGATAAATTGTCCCTCCCTAAGACTGATCTATAATGTGTTATTAATGATAGCATAATTAAAATGGGGGGCCTCTCACTGAGAACTGATCATCTTGTTACTCTCGTTATTCTAACCTCTTACAGAATGTTCTTTATATGCAAAATACAGAGTTCGCTCTTAACATATCATCTTCTACTTCATCTTACTATTAATTTCACTGCTTCACACAGTTATTCTTTGTTAACGCAGCAAAGATCTTTAGCAATAACAGTTAGAATGTGTGATGCTGTGTGGAGAATGTCTTTTCTCATGTTTTCTAATGTCTGCATTTAGCATTTAAGATGAACCCGACACAAGCAGTGTTAGAAGGGAGCCTGTTATCTGTAACGTATAAAGCTTTGTTGAGGATGAATTTAGCTGAAATCTCATGTGTCCGGCCACAGAGCAAGATGCCATCAGTAGCATCGCTGGTCTCTGGATCTCTGCGACATTCATTTTCTCAGTGTCACTCCTGATGTATGGGGCTACTGGATGAACATGGTAGGGAGGGCATGCTAACCTTGTGGGAAACTGTTACGGGTCAAACCTTATCCATCTCAGATATTGTGCCGAGGAAGCACATTTTTACAATAACACAGTGGAAACTCTGCAGCCTGTATTTTCTTTTTTTTTTTTATGAGCAGCACAATGTTTATGCTAAGATACTTTATAACTTAATTCCATTTCTTTTGTCACTTTCTGTGACGAGGCAAATAAATCGATGCAGCAGACACCTCCATTATTTTACCAGTTATGAACTCTTCAAGTTTATTACATTTGAGTCATACTTTCATTTTTCATATGGAAATTGAATGATATGCTGTACCTGCATCAGAACACTGTTTTGGAAAGCGTCTGCCAACGGCATTCAAATTTCAGTTGTCCTTTTGGCTCCTGAAAGAGTCGGATGATAAGATTGAATTCATTTCCCTGTTTCAAACCAGGTGGTGAATAAAAGGGTTTTGTGTCTCATCTCTTTATACTATCTGCCTTGTCCCACTCTTACCCAGGATTCATGATACAATACAGACGAAAAGAAAAGAGTAACATTCTCAACTGCAAACTACAGATCCTTGGAATGAGGGCATGACACTCCACCCATGAACCTCTTTGAGCAGCATAATGTCTGTGACTCGGGATAAACTCCGCATCAACACACCTGAAATAGTGCTCCTGTGAGACGAACGGGTGTAGAGGGCAGATGTGGGACAAGGTGGACTCAGACCATTGCTGCTCAACCTTGTCAGGCAGCTATGGGAATACACCTCTGCCAAGCTTTTAAAGAACCATTACTGTCATAGGGAGTCGTCTGACACGGGCTATGAAAAGGACTACAGAGAGAAATAACTTGACAGCCATGGCTGGATAGTGAACAGACGAAGATATGCTCTTATGGTGCCAGAAAATTTTGGGTGCCGTGTCAGTAATCTCCTAGCTTATAAAAACTATTGCTTTACACAGAAAACAGATCAAAAAAGTACATAGTAAATTGAATAGCGTATTGTTTATATTTGATACCTTCACAGTATGGTTCGGGTCAAATTTTCTGTTTCAGAGAGCAGGGAGAGTGTATTTTTTAAGTTTTACAACATTCGTTTTTGGAGAAAAACCTCTACTATTACACATTATGTCCTGTTTTACATAAGACATAAAGACATAAAAGCCATAATCACTTAAATATATTTTATTGAATTTGAAAATGGCATGAACAGGAACAGGAACTGTTGGAATTTATAATACAACCATGTTTAATCATTGCAACCATTAAATGCTGTCCCCACTGCTATATCATAAGTAATCATCAATATGAATTCAACATTTACCACTAAGAACACAAAACATTACATAATAAAATGCTCATTATAAACTAGTCAATAATCAGTCAGTAATCAGAGTTTTCTTCCACGTTGTCTTCCTGCTCTGACACATCCTCCAAATCACTCTCAACCTCCTCATCTTGGAAGAACAGATCCAGGGCCTGTTGCACACTAAATCTTGCTGCCATGATGCCAGTCACTGAAATGGCAGCTCAGGTACCTTTATAATGTTATGACCCCCCCACCACCACCACCCTCCCAACCCAAATTGATTCAAATGTGTTACTTTGTAGATTATTTGATAATATTGCAGGTGCAGGTGCTTGTGCTTGCAGGTGCAGATCTTGTGTCTGTGACAAGGCACCCTCTGACCTGGGCAAATGTTGTGGGAACACAGACAGTTCTCGTGACAGTGTCGAGGTCCCCCTTGAACTCTGTCAACACTGTCCCATAAAAAATACACACAAATATGGCCTGTACAGTTTCAAGATTCCCTAAAACCACCATTGTCCTTGATTTGACCCACACTGGTAGATATAAACTCCATCTCAATAGATACAGGTCAAATTTGACCCGAAACAGCCTCAGTGTACAAAAATGTGTAGCACCTGTTCAAAAGTATACAATTTTAAAATATTTTCATTTTTGTGTATTTTGGGTCACTTTAGGAAAAGTCATCAAATTTCAGGCTAAAATAATGACGTTTAGGGTATTTTTACTGCTGTCAAATGTCAAAACGGGTCAAATTTGACCCTAACAGTATGTAAGGGTTAACTATTTTAATTTTGACATCCTTTGTTTGCGTCCTCTTCTGGACGTCTGCAGGATTTCGGATACTCCCCAAGCATTATCAAGCACGTTGGCATGCAAACCTTTTTCACTGCATTTGTGACTGAAAGATTTAAGTCTTAAATAAGCAATTCATAGACTTTATAGCAACACATGTAAACAACATGTATTCAGGCTGACTACGGGTATCGTGGGAAGGAATATCACTTAATAAACATCCATTATTGGAATGCTAGCATTTATTTGAAAATCCACAGTATCTGATTATAGAGTACGTCAGTGCAACTGTAATGCAGACCACAAAAACTCAACTGCCTTCCAGTGCCAACACTTCAATTTACTCAGAAGTGGCAGGCCCTTTTTTTTTTTTTTTTTAAGATTACAGTTCAGGCTTTTTTGCCTTAGTTGTACAGTGCAGCTGAAGAGAGACATGAAGCAAAGGGCCACAGATCGATGGGCTGCTGCGACCCAGCCTTGGTACATGGGACTCCTGCTCTACCAGGTGAGTGGTCTCGGCGCCCCAGGCATGCAGTTTTAATGCTACATGTGCTTCATAATGTATAGACCACTTAAATAAACTGATTATAGATCATTTTTACCAAATGTCATTGTCTGTATGCCCTCAGGATTTCTTAGCTAATGAGTTCTTGGAATCTTTTAACCGCAATGTTACCTTCCTATTATTCGCTACTTACTCACATGACCAATAGATATAAAACAGACGGATATGCTTTACAAATTTCAGATACACAACATAACAGTTTATGATGGTGCTCTTGGGTGAAAATGGAAAGCAACCTGGCCCTCTCTGACAAAAAAAGAAAACGATTACCATGGGTCAGAGGGAAATATTAATGGAGGTGGAAGAGCTCTGTGGCTTTTAAATCCTTGGCCTAATGGACTGTATTGACCACATTAATAAAACAGGATATGTGTTTCTAATGTCCTCTCCGTGGTGCATTAGGCTAGGCTTTGCTTGGACTGTGGTTCCATTTGTTTGTCTGGATGGCAGCTGGGTGCAAGCAAAGATCTGAATCCCAAACTCATTTGATCTCTAGCAGAATACAGTCAGAAATTCTTGAAATGTTACCTCCATGCTGTGCAATGAATTATTGCAAGGTTTCATAAAAGTTTCAACATCTATGAGACAATAACAGTTGGTAGGAAATTTGACTTATGAATGTTTTTTTAAAATGGTAAGATAAAAGGTCAATTATGTACACAGCACTGAGTTCCTGAATATTATTTTTAAATATGTGAGCCCTTCAGTGTTGCAGACATCCTTTCCTTTTATTGTTGATATGGGGTCTCTGTCTCACACCTAAAAAGAACTGTGTGTGCAACCTCACCTTTCTTTCTACAGAAACAAGACGACCTGCAGCATGCTCTAAAGTCCACCCTGTAATTTGATACTTGTACAGGGCCACATACACAGTGATAGGTGATAACAATAAAGCAAAAAAATGGTCATATAAATCTTAAGAAGGAAGAAAAAAATCCTCCAGTCCTGACTTCTTACATTAGTCTACCAGACTGGCAAAGTGCTTACAAGGACACTGTAATTTTGGGTTTGATGAGCATCAAGACTTTAGTAATACTGTGCAGTATATTTAATATGCATTCATATTCATAGGCAACTACAGTTTTTTTGCATTAGAAAAATACATTTTGAGGAAAATGTAATGCTCCCGGGTAAGTTTTTAGCCACACTGGTAGCATGGCCTTAGGGATGGTCTGTTGGTCTATAAGTCCGTCCACCACTTTGGTCCAGACTGACATATCTTAACAACTACTGCATGACATCTGTGGTCCCCAGAGGGTGAAGCTGACTGATTTTGGCCCACTCACTTTTCCTGTAGCGCCAGTAGAAGGTTGACATTTTTGTTTTTTTAGTGAAATATGTTTTGGATAGATTGCCATGAAATTAGATTTCAGTAGGGCTGAGAGGGTGAAACCTACAGACCTTTCACCGAGGGCCATCATCAGGTCCGTTTGTAAATTTGACCATTAGCATGTTGGCACTTACACTGTTTCTTACTTTGAGAGTGCAAACACAGAAAAACACTTTGAGCTTCACTGCAAGGATTTGTTGTTCACAATGTAGCATTCTTAGGGATCGGCGACTAGAATGTATGAATGCTGATCTCCTGATCGCACATTTGTACTGAATATTAGCCAATAACGATCGGTAGTAAAACTTTATTTCACACTATGATGGTTTAACTGAGTAATTAATCCGCAGCTCACATGCGTGCCCAACCATGAGGGGGATCCGATCCATCACGGATCAACTACGGTCCGTTACACCACTAAGAGTCACTCAGTCCAGCCTCAGATTCTCATTTCCCTCCCTATTCCTTCCCTGTTCAAAATGTGCCGTTTCCTCCTTTTCCAGCAGTTGTCCCCAGTGTGCTCTGGCCTTCTCACATTACCTGAACTCCACCTCTCCTGCTCATCTGCTCCTCATTCCCTCATTAGTCCCTTAGTATATGAAGCAGCCCTTCACCTAATCACTGCCAGATCGGTTATCGTTCCCCTCTAGCCATTCAGCTTTCCAGCCTCTGTCCTTGTTTCCAGTCTGTTTTAGTTTTGATTGCCTGCCTGCCTGCTGACCCTTTTTTTGCATTGTTTGCCTTTGCTGATTGACTGCCTGTTGCAAGATTCAGTACAGCTAATTTTAACCTTACCTCCTGTGTCTCGGAGTTCTGCTTCAAAGTCCAAACATCCACTACAGCTAAGCTATCCAATGATAACAGAAAAAAAATCTAAAACAAGCTATGCTGCGCACATGACAATTACACATAGCAGATATATTTCTGTATCTGTTTTTGCACTTAAAAATAAAGACATCCTTCCATCTGTCCAACCGAAGACCTTTTTTAAACTTTTTAAACCAGTCAACCACAAACTTAATGTTGCGTTAGTCCTTTCTCACCCTTGAGCAAGCATCGTAGAGTAGAGATTCATGGCTTTGCTAATTAAATTTTTGCAAACCTGGTGGAGCCCCTGGCAGCCATTATCTGCCAACAGGATTTTGATTAACTGGACATGAATACACTATTATCTAGAGTTACTGTTTGGGGCTTATAAACATCAGCCCCCTAATTAAAAAGAATAATGCAGCGCATATCATGTCCAAAGCAATCTGCATCTTGCTTAGCTATCAGGTGCATAAAACGTAATAAAAGCAAAGTGATGATTCGTGTTTCTTTGTTTATGAGGGGTTGAATAAAAAAATGAAACCTTCAGTCTTTTGAATCTTATACAGGACAAAGGCAATCCTTATTCAGCCAGACAGTGGGCTCAGACATTAAACTGACTCGTTGAGGAATATTTGCACTCTCTTTTTACATGCAAGCTTTAAATGATACATCCTCCCTTTTGGTAGTCAGTGAGATGTAGGGCGACATTTTCAGGGGGAAGGGAACTTAATTAATTAAAGCTTTATTAAACAAGCAGACAGGATGAAAACAAACTAATAAGAAGGGGAATTCGTGACATCTGTACGATCTTTTGGCCTATTTCTCTTTGGAACTACTTGTAAACAAAACCAGTTGTTTTGCACCTATACTCTCTTGGTTTAATACCAAATTAATTTATACAATTACATCAACAATCACCAGGTCCAAGAGCTTTAATGACTACTCAGCTTGTCAAGTCCCATACTATCTTTCTAGTGGTACAGAGATAGAATAGACCATGAAGAAAATTAAATGAAGTGAAAACTAAGTCAACAGTTCAACTTCTTAGATAAATTCAGTCATGTGTGATGTAAGAACGAGAAAAGCGAATATTTCTCTGAAGTGTTATGAAATTGATGGTTAGGCTTTAAAGTATATGCTATAAGTGACATTTTATGTTCTGTGCATTTTTTTTGATGTAATAATGGTGTAGTGGGAGAACAGAAAAGTGGAGGGGATGCCTTATATGACTCTCTGAGTATAAGTCTCCCAATTCCTAGTTAAGGCTCTGTCATGGAGGCTTACCCAGAATATGCTTCAGGCTGAACTCTTCAATTTAGAGCAAAGATGCAGTGACACTTTTATTTAATCACTCACAAAAGTGAAACGTGATCTTACACACTGATTTTGCATCCACTGAAGTATCTTCTCTCCCTCATAATCAAACATACAAGACTCTGTCCATAACTTGAGGACTGGTTTACTACTGCGCACGTCCCATTTGATCGAATGCAGTATGATTCAACACAAATGACTACAGGTTACACTAAGAACAATCATGCCGTGAAAAGAAATGTGCTCCCATTTAATTAGCTTCACCACATAAAATATGACATTTTGTGGATAGCTAATCACATAACTCCACTTATAGGAGGAAGGAGCTGCTTCACAGAAAAGCTAACCCATTCAATACATTTCTTCCCCTGGGAGAGTTCAGGGCAGAAGAAATAAATGAAAGAGTGAAGAATGAATGCTGGCTGTGCCAGAGATGATGCCCATCATTTGACACCTTGAGTACAAACCTTGAGTTTAGAAATCTATTGTGTGTTAGTCACCTGCAGAGCCATTTTCTCAGCCATACCTCTCTAGCTAATGACATTTTTATTGTTGGCTTTGTAATGCCGGGACTGCAGGTCATAAAGGTCTAGGTATTTTTCCTTGTACATTGTGACAACATTGTGTGGTCTCACAAACAAATGTCACCTGACAATAGACAAAGCGGAGGTGCAGCAGATATGCCAACCAGCAGTGTGTTGCAGAAAGAAAAAGGTCTGCTTTTTTAGGACGTCATCACTAAAATAGGGTAGGTGTATAGTCTTGTCCACCTGAACTGACACAGTTGCACTTTTATTATAACTAAATTGCAAAATCAAAACGACTTTCATTGACAAGTAAAGATCTCACAATTATCAGATGGTTCTTAAAAGGTAAGGGTAGGTTTGGCACTGTCTTTGAGTTGCAGATACCCGAGCTCACTGTTTCCATTCAGTCATGTTTCTGTTGTGCATCTGAGAGTACACATCCTGTTGTGCATCTGAGAGTACACATCCAGCACAGCTTGATTTGTCAATTTGTTTTCTATCTTTTGGCGACTTTTGTTATTAAAGAAGAGTAGATACTGTAAATCTAAGGGGGTTCTGGCACTGGTGGTACAGACCCCGGTAGAAGGTGGCAGGGATGCCGTCTTCACAGGAGTGTTTGTTTAAAAGGAAAGCGTCTGTTCAAAGAGATGGTTGACAAAAAGAATGTTGCCATTTGGTGCTGACAAGGCTTAGTGTCTGTTGATTTCAGCTCTATTAGACAATAGAGTTTCAATAGAGGTATATTTACTATTAATGTGTTTGACATTTCAACAGTAAAAAGAGACTATGGGTAAAATGAAATCAAATGTCTTCAGGACCAGTAAGTGAAACTGACAAAATCATCAAGGCAAAAACACTAATCATCAAAAAGGATCTATTGGTTCGCCAGTTCGCTCAAATTAAAACATGAACTACATGCCTCTTTGGTCATAAAATTATAAAGTAAATAATTGTAAGTACATGCAGTAGTAGTTTAGTTGTTTAAATTATTTAGGGCTTCGTGCTTTAATCTACACTTCACTATATACATTTTGACAACAGTATATGGTATCCAGTACTGCTTAGAATGCAGATCTTGCCTCAGGATTTATACAAGGAAACCAATTTTCAAGAACATGTGTTGAACCTCTCAGAGAAACTTACTTCAACATGGATGAATTCGCACCATAAGTAATTTATAATTGAGCCTCCAATTGATAAAAAACACCAAGAAGCAGTGAAATAGGGTCCTTACGACTGGTACAAAACTAGATACAACCTAGCAAACGGTCTGTCTGACTCCCACTCTAAGGAAGATGGGCAATTACATGTAAGGATCAGCCTTTGAAGGTTGCCCTTTGAGGATGATATCTTTTACTTTGGCATCAATCTCAGGAATCAGTATGGACCTTCCACGGGAGGTTAACGTAATAGACACACTATAGCATAGATATCCCCCACACAGCTTCAAAGAGACTTAAGATTTCTGGATAAGTTTTTATCTTCTTGTGATAGCTGCTTAGCTCAGGTACTCTGAAATTAAGTGAATGCATTTTCAGAAGGATGGCACACTGCCTGTCACATGACTGATACAGCGCATAGCATTTGCCACTTTCTGTCACTTTGTGGCCGATTGTGTTTTGCAGTCAGATATATTTGGTACTTCCCGAGCATACACTTCCCTTTGCTCCGATTTATCTAGATTTTAAAGCATTGGTCCTCCAGCAGCCAAGGCTTCAGCTGACTCCCATCCGCCATGTAATTTTGTTTTAGCCCGCCAAAGGCCACAACATAATTTGACATAACGGAGCCGTACCTCCTCTTCGGTCTGAGAAAATTGTGACCTTTCATTATAAAGCCTCCATGAATCCAGTTCATCACTATAGCTCAGGGATATTTGTAGGGGGTGGAGTGGATTGGTTTGAGAAAAGACTACAGAAGCACTCTTCTTAATGCTGGCACTGGAGCGATGTTTAGAAGTGCTCCGGGGCTCGAAAGCAAAGACCTTCTCCCTCAATTAGATTGATTCAGAAGCCCGTTGCTTTAACCTCTGCTAGGACACAATTTGTCTTATTTCGCTCTGATTTTAGGATGTCCAAAGCAATCTCACAAGTGCCTAGAGATTCCTGTTTCTGCATACTGTTTGCCTTGCCCATTGTTTCCATTTCATCCACCCTGCCTGCACATACATACCCATTAGTCTATTTATAGAAATTGAGACATTTGACAATGGATATCCCCGACAATGTTGGCTTTATATACTGAGCAGGAGACAGGGTTTTTCTGTGACGTAATGTTTGAGGCTGACTTATCTAATTTATGTATGGCTTTGCTGTCTTTACATAAGAAAAGACTTGTCTCTCTTTGATGGGAAAGGGTCAACCCATACCTAACCTTTCACTGTGACTGTGCTCGTAACGGAGGTCTAACATGCTCTTGTTTGGCATGACAAGTTAAACATGGGCCATCAATTCCACTCGTCAGTCTAATAGAGAAAATGACTGCAGAGAATACATTATTATGTCAAACTTTAATAAGGCAAGTTGTTAAGAACCAAATATGCTGCAAAAGTCACATGAGATCCTGCACACTATCCCAAGAGTGAATGGCATCCTTTACAGTCCTTTACAGTGAAGGTCACTGGTTCGATTGCCAGATCAGCAGGATGAATCTGGGTGGGGAAAGTCAAAATGCAGCACTTGCTGCTCCCTAATTACCACCACTGAGGTACTCTTGTGCAAGGCCTCTAACCCCTAGTTGCTCCATTGGAGCTGCTCAATGGCCACCGGAACAAACTGTGGTTTTTGCTGGGCAGCTTCCAAGTGTGTGTGGGAGTGAGTCACTGAAAAATAAAGCATTGTTCTCTGGATAATGAAGAGATTGGTTAAAATGTGACAGCCTTGTTTTAAACAGAATTAGCAAGTCTTTTATAGTCATTTGCTCACTGATATTTAAGATTCTTCAAGTGTGATCGTGTGTGGAAGGTGCCGACCCGTGGCCTTATTAATAACCATTTAAAAAAAGTTACAGAAAGTCTACCAGTTTGTAGCTGGGGACATGTCTAATAACCACTCATATAACAGGGAACCACCCTCCTAGTGGGAAATGTGCGCAATTAATGAATCGGTCTTACAATGTTTAGGTTGCGCCTCTCTTGCTCTCTCACTCTCTGCGACAGTGACGAGGGGTTCGGTTCACAACTACGTTGTGACTGGCATCTGCTGGCTGGTGGTGGTGTTCTTCAACTCTTGGCTGTTACCAATAGATTTGGTAATAGCTTTAGCCCGGTCTGATTTAGCCACAAACGGTTTCTTAAATGCCGCGATGATACCTTGTTGTTGTTGTTGTTGTTGTTGTGCCTTGACCCCGGTCGCTGACAGACTTGGATAGTGGCGCTTCAAATGTGTGGACATGCCCGATGTATTGCCGTTGTCGTATGCCTTTCTCGTTGAACAATGCCTACATACCGTCATTTTACAAGGAAGCCAAAATGCTCCCAAACATGCGACTTAAATGACGCCGGGGGCTTCTCAAGGCCTTCTCAAGGCCTTCTCAAGGGCTCCTCCGCTCGCCATGACTTTCACTGTTAAATGCTTTTAACACGCTCCGTTCACATGTACACACTACAGCTTTATATCTTTTCACTGCAACTCTGCATCGATATTCAGGGACTAATTACTTGAAAAAGTAACAGCGGCAGTAAAACTTTATTACACACTATCATGATTAAGTTGTACTTTTTCTTTTTTCAAAGTGCAATTAATCCGCGGCTCACAGATGCGTGCCGAACCGGGAAGGGTGGTCCGTACTGATCACGGATCAACTGCAATCCGTTACACCACTAGTTGGAACACAGAGATAGAACAGAGCAGAGGAGTTACAAGAACCTTAGCAAGATCTTCACGAGAGGTGAGATAATTCGATTTGAGTTCCCAGTGCATAGGGGCTCTTGCTTAGAAAAGGAATGTGGAAATGGGCTAGAGACGAAGAGATGCGTAGGGGAAGAAGTGGAAAGGGCAAAAGAGAGAGACCCAAAGGGGTAATGGGCCAATAGGAAGAGGACGATGCTGGTATTCCTGTCTCCTTAATATCCTTGGTCAGATGGACAGTGTTCGATGGCTCACTGGTCACCTGACCACTCCCCAGTAATAAACTTTCCCCTCTCTTTCTGATTTTCTCTTCTTTTACTGAATTTTCCTACATGTTACTTTAAATGCAAAATCTCTTTTCTTTGTTCTTGATTTTATGATTCATATGTACATTTGGTTTTTACTGGTGCAGTTCATGACTTTTGGAATGTGAGTGTTCCAGTTCTCCTGTTACTGCGAGGCCAATAATAATGTAAATTGGCTCTTCTCTCACTTTCTTTGCATTAGCGTCACTTTTTTTGGCTTGTCCAGCGCTGCACAGCTTCCTGCTTTGGATGAGTTTAGTTTGCTCACTCAACACTTTTGCCAATCAATCATTCAGCATGCACACATGGAAACACCCTCCATAATGACACAACCCATAAGCTCCATTAATTCTTCACCCCCAAAAAATCCTATTTGATAAATACATACCACATTGTAACGATTTTGAAAGAAAGTTACAAAAACAAAAATGACAAAGCTTGACTTTGTATTAGTTTAGAGCACTCACAGCACTTTGCTTGTGTAGATAAAATGCTGACATAGACATTAAGAGCAGGTGAAAATGGTTCAAAACATTGTCTAATTAGTGCAATTTCTCACTTATGTTGGCAAGCGTGATAAAGAAGACATATACGTGTCGCCCGACAATGATCCCCACAACATCGGGAAAATCTCCTACAGTATATCCATTAGTGCTGCTGTTGGCTTGTAAGCTGCATACATCTGTTGGAAATAAAATCAATTACGGCCCTTAATCAAGTTCGTTGCCTAAAAGCTTTACTTTAATGAGCGAGAAATGCAAACATGTCGAGGTAATCTGTAAAAGAGGCTACCAAGATGCAGTCCCTTAACAGCTCTTCACCTTTTGTCTTTTGCGCAAAGAGTCTTTGTGAATAGTCTGTATCTATACACAAATTTAACTTAAATATCTAAAGCAAAGAAACTGTCTCTACTTTAATAATGTTCAGACAGGACAAATGCCTTAGTAGCCTGAATGATCAGACACAGCTTCAAAGTTAGCCAAGTCAAACCCGGGGCTTGTGCGCAATGTGGATATGGTACAAATAGAAGACTGCTTTATTGTTGTCAGGTTTGACAAGAATAAGAGGCCAAAAAAAGTGTGGAAAACTTCCAGGGAAAATCCTGATCTAGTACCTATGGCAAGAGCACATTGATTGGTCCGCTTCATGCCCTGTTAGGTTAACCTCCTACCTTACTGAAAGAGAGCTGGTACAGTATCTTCCTGTCAGTTCCCTTTGTTTTTGTCCAGAACCATTGACACCTGAACTCCCATCCACTCTCAGTTTTTTGGAGTTCCTGTCAGTCAACACACATGTTGGACACAATTTTAATACAGCTAATGTAACTATATAAATGATATTAGTGTCGAGGCTCTGGCTCATAAGAGGATAAATTTAAAGCCAAGAAAAAGCGAAAGCTGAGACGATCAATAGGGAACCATGAATACATGGAATCAGCAGGTGGATAATTGAGTAGCATGACACAAAGTAGCAGAGGCAGTAAATGAGCAGTGAGTTTGACGTTTTAAATGGACCACCATATTGGTAATGGCACCATGCGCACTCAGCAGATCCTGGAACGCAGCATTAGGAGGTTGAGAAAGGATAATCTTTTATTCAGATCCTCTCATGGTTTGATCCTACCTGAGGCCAGGTGAGAGGAGCTACATGGCTCATTTACCTTAGGAAATGGATGGATGGAAATAATTACAGAGGTATATGGCAGATAAACCCGTTGGTGCTTAACATAAATCTCTCCTCACTAAATGGTGCTATAGTATTTGCTGTTAAAGACATTCACTTTTTAAACTGACCTTACCAGATTTGACTTTGATGACACTGTGACTCTCCCCATTGTCTCAGCTATTGCATTCTATAAACCGATAGTGGCTTAAATAGGATTTTCTCCTCAAGTGCAGGAGCAATAATCCACTTTGTGGATGATAGGGAAATTTCTCAATTTCCCCTAAGTGGTGGTGAGTCAACACTTTTGCTTAGGTTTGTGTTTCAAATCGGAGCACACGCAAGTCCAGTAGGACTAGCTCTGTGGTGCCAGTTGAGTTTTATAGTCAGATTTGATTTATTACTCCACACATTGTCTCAAATTTGGCATCGCCATTTTGTCAAGAAATCCTTTTTTTTTTTTTCTTCTGTCAACCATTGCCCAGCCATCTGTAATGTCCTAGAGGTGTCCCTACAGTGGATGGTCAGACCTGCCACACAAGAAAGGAATGGAAAAACATGTCATCAATCATAAAAGCTTCAGGCCAGGAAGGCAACAGCACCATCACGCCATTTGTCTTTTGCTCTTTCCTTCCCTCTATCTTTCCAGCTTCTTTCTGTCCCTGAATCCACCCTTCCCTTTCTGTTTCCCTCCAATCCCTCCTTCCTTGCTGTTTCCCCTCCGTTTTACCCTTCCTCCCTCCATCAGTCACTCTCTCACTTCATCCTTTTACGCAAGCCTTAATCCCATGTTTCCCTTCACCCACTTCTCCTTTCATTCAATTTCCCCTTCAGACTTCAAGTCTCTGTCTGACAGTTTTGTCCAAATATTTACTGTTGCTAGGAAAAAGAAGAGGGCAAAAATGAAAGGATGTTGATATGTGTGTCTTAACAACTAGCAGTTGGATGTTTCTCTACTGCCATTTCCCAAGGCAATGGCTACTGTGTGGCCAATGACAAAGGCACTCAAGGAATATTGTGAGTGTCAAAATCTCAGTTTTAGAGCAATGTTAAATTAATCAAAAATGTAAATACTTCATTATAATACAAATATCGAAATTGCACAATACTTATATCAAATTCAATCAAACTATCAAAAACGTTACTTGCTAGCTTGTGTTGTTACATAATGTACATAATAATACTTTTGTAATTGCAATGTCTTTTATTGTCAGTGAAACTGAAGAGCAGTTTAACCAACAGTTTTTACACAAACTGGATCCAATCATTCCTGTGCAGAGTTATTGTTATAGGCATTCTTTCTTTTACATCCTCTGACCACTGGGCAATAAGGCTTTTGCTGAGTGTCTTGTTTGTCTTGCTTTTCCAAACTTTCTATCTCAATTTAATCTAAATTCATCTTTCATTTATATCATTTTATGTTTGATTTCGAGGTGACTGTGTTTGAAATGCGGAGCAGTTTGAAAGCATGGCCAAGGCTTTTTTTCCCAGGTCCCCGAAAACATGGTCAAAACAAGAAATGAAATGAAAATACTGAGACGACAGGGTGTAATCCATGTGTAGATAACAGGAAAGCTACATCTGCAGCTTCAAAAATAATGTCTCTGGGAAAAATCATTGTAGTTTTTCAGCCGCGGAACAGTTTAATCACATTTTTCATATGATAGGGTAAGTATTAGAAGGAGGGTGGAGAGAGGAAAATGTCTCAAGGACAAAAGCATGATGCATGCTTTGCAGTGTGATGACTGCAGATATGACCTATCTCCTGGATATCTTTTATTGCTTTTATATTTGCTCCTGTCCTTGGGTTCTTCATAAATTGGAATTTGTTTCCTTGAAGTGCATTTCTCCCTGCACACAGAAAAACAAGCACATTCAAATGACAGGAACGATACTTACCTCTAAAGGTTTTTCAGGTATTTTCCAAGCCTGCTAATGGATTGCTATGTAATTCTTTTAACTTAAAAAGTAAATGTAATTAGGTATTCAGATTTAGGTTTACACACCAACTATAAATTGTATTAAAAATCAAAAGTGTATAACTATTACATATGCACAACATAGGACCTGAAAGAGGCGAATGCCACTTCCCCCATGAAAGCAAACTTGACAGGAGAAAGTGCACACCTGTACAGAAACTCTGACCCATGCGTACGATCATTATGGAGAAGAGGGGAAATTGGCGACACAGATGGTGAGGTGGTGAATCAAACCAGATTGTAGAAATGAAATGTCAGGGGAATTATTATGCGTGCAATGACTCCTCTCACGCATTTAATTTCACTTCAAATCACACGTTACTTATAGATTCACGTTATAATAAATATTCAAACCAGCTGTGTGCACCCCAGTGCGGAGGAGAGGGCTGGACTACCGACACTAATGGTAAGCTTCGGAGTGCATCGCAGCTGATGAAATGATCACCATCGGTATGTGTGTATATATATACTGTGTGTGTGTGTGTATATATATATTTCTGTTTTGTTTTCAAAAAGTGAAGTGTGTAGAATCACTACAGTGAAGTCACAGCTTTATTCATTCATTTATCGACAGATACAGTATACTTGGGGTGGGAATCTCTAGGGACCTCACGATTCGATTCTGATTCAGAGGGCTACGATGCGATTATTGATTCATCTTGACACATCAAAATTGTTCCATGATTTATTTTTTTCTCACTGTGACTTTCTGCTATTTTTAAAACAATGCATATTTGTAATGATTCATAATAAAAAAAACAGATGAATTTACTTCCAGTGTCTTTTATTAATTCAATATTAGTAACAAATAGAAGACATGTGTCAACTGAAGGGTTACATTTCCAAGCACTGCAAAGACAACCAACAGGGAAAGAAATCAAATTGGGCCTGTAGCAGAATCTTCGTAGTAAAAACACATAATTCAGTATGTTCGGAGTCATTTGACATAACAAGCTGCCCATATTCACAAATAAATAATAAAGACTTCTCTTCAAACAAATCCTCCTGTTATAGGCAATGAGCATTCAGCGCGAAAGCTCTGATGACTCAATGAATAGGGGCGTGAATCCTTGGCAAAAATAGTTGCGATCTACTTCATGACTCGCTTCGCCATTTCCAAATTGTCCGGAAAAAAAAGTGAAATGCTTCCTTACGTTGGCTTTCAAGCCAGGGGGTGCCGGTGGGATTGTATCCATAATCCCATCAACAAAACTCCTCTAGTATTTAGCCTAGCTTAGCATGTAAACAAGACGCACGTGTTTTATGTCTGTTGCGTTCAGGGGCAGCCCCGTGTCACAGAATTGTTACATGCGATCATCACGTTGAGATTTGAGTTTTAAATATCCGATTACTGAGTTTTCTCCATCGAGTCGTAATTGCTCAAGAGAGAATTGCGAAGCATCTGTAAGGCTGACCACGCGGCGGCTGGACTTTAGAAGCAGGAGGACTGACACAGAGATTATGTGCAAACCAACCAGGTGTTTATTTCACCGACAAAAACAACAAAGACATGGCACAGCTCTTTACATGTTGGCCCACGGGCAGCATGTGGTCCTGGCAGCGACTGACTAGATTTAATATGGCAGCCTTATATAGCCTGCCACTAACGAGGACCTCAGCCCCACTACCAGATATGTACCTATGCCCCTTACCTGAAAACACAATTACCTAAACTATCACAATTACATTAAAATGGATCCCTAACATCCCAATGTCAACTATTCATATGATCTCTATTGTGGTAACACATCACAATAGAGATCATATACGGCCCGAACAGGGAATTTAATTTCCCTACCACCCCTCTACTAATTACCACATGGTACCTCCCAGAACTATAAAATGGTGCTCATGTACCCTGGGGACTCTGGAGAGGAGACACAGCAGAGGTAAGTGCTTTGAATATGCATGTTATTTGACAGCACTATTAAACTGTTTATATTCAATCCTTTTAGTAAAGATAACCAAACCAATAATATGTTTGTATCTCCAGGCAACAACTATACCTGAGAACATATCGGAACCACAACAGTACAATAAAACATTCAACCCTTAGTGTGTGTGTCTCTTATTGTCTTGAAACAGTCCACAAATGCTTGTAATGGAGAGGGTCTTCATTACAGCATCTAAGAATGTATTACCCCCCCCACCCCTACAGTATACTGTATATAGACAGATTGAAAATAGCTATCCAATGCAACTGGCAGACTGTGTGTGAGACACTTCGGTTAAACCATTTATGGTTCAATAAGGGCGCGTAGAGGGCAGGCTATGTGGCTGATCCACGTGTGCACATTTTGAAGTTCAATTGGGATTTAAAAAAATAAATTGCCCACTGGCGAGCGTGCTTAGTTTTATATTGGCTTTTCTTACCAGCTGCCTTACTAAGGTTATATGGGTGTGATCCGATGGCAGGGAAACCATGGGGTGCTGTCACTTTCACCGTGACAGGGAGCATGCAGGGACCTAATGGTTTGCCCCCACTGTCATCTGCAACCACCAAGCAGAACTCACGGAGGACCGCTCGGGAGGTGTGCATCTTTGTTTACTCCTTGTGAGACAGCTTGATGAATGGATATCTGAGCGGAAGGATTGATTCTTTCCCCCTATAGATTTGTTGCCTCAGCCTGTCGTGGCCAGTTCCCAATAACATGTTCCCCTACAAATTGTTTCAATAAGTAATCATTCAAATATGTCAGGAGACTATGCATAAAACATGCCTCTCCATACTCAAGGCTACCCAAGGCTCTCTGTGATAGGCAGAGGGTGTATAACAGAGGTCACTAATAGGTGGTCCGGACAGACACGACGATGTCGGATGGATTTATCGGCTATCTGCAATTGGCTGAGTATATCGCCGTTTTTTTTTTTTTTTTTTTGTGGGCGACGTTTGTCATTTCATTTTGCTAATTAAATTGTCTGACTCCGAAGAATGAGAGCCGCTCAGCCGCTACTTAGAGGGCAGAGAGAAAGAGACAGCGGGACGGACGGTATGTAGAATCAACATATTTTTACAGCTAAATTGTTGAGAATAAATACAATTTTACTGAGCATTTCTGTTTTAACCAGCACATCTTTTCTGGTCTCTATAGGGCACTGGTTTTGTAACCCAGGAAACTCACAGCCCAATTGTATGCAATAATAAACATCTCATGTGATATTACTCAGCCAATCGGATCTGTACATTTGGATAATAAACCAGAGTCTGGGAGTGAAATACATGCGCGCGCACACACAGGAGAGATGAGAGAAATAAGTGAGTCAGAAAAAAGTATTTTCACATGGTGTGCTCTGAAAAGCAGATAGCGAACAATGGACATATTCTTACAGTACATGTTCATTCTCCCTCAGGGCACTTCAAAACACGTAAGTCTCATTTGTTCCAAGACTGCGTTGATTTTAAAAAGCAATGTGAGGGTCCACTAGCGAGAAAGCACAACTCTTTTTAGCAAGCCACTCAAATCCGAGCTGATGGCACAGTAAATCAACGATCTAAGCTGAATCATAATGCACGAGTACAATGTTCTCGACCCTAACTTGATGACCTAATTGGACCTCTTTGAATTTTTATTGAATACCCTTGTATAATATCAAAATGTGATTGTACGCTTTCAATTCAACTAGTGAATACTTTATATGTAATGGAAAGCCAACCAGTGAATCTTTCATGACGAAGAAACATTTATGTGATATGTTAAAATGTCCTTCAGTACTGTTCCCTGTCTCAATACTGCAGTATGATTTTCATGGAACCACTGACACGTGCACAGAATGAACAGAATGTATTGGATTGCTTTCTGTACCCGCTTAAGTGATTTTAATTAGCCACAAGATCATCCACCAAAGGGCGGGGCTTTATTGTACAGTCGGTATGTTTTTTTCCTAATTTTTTTTTTCATTTTTCAGCTGATTTGCAGAAACAAACTTTGTGCAGGATGTATTTTATGTCTCCTATTGTAGTTGAGGGATTATTGATTAAATCTCAGGTGTAAAAAATATTTCTCAACAGAGTGCAAAATGATAATTAGCTCAGCAGGACAACTGCACCATCAGCCACTGAATGATCAAGGTCAGTACGGCGTTTCTTTCAATCCCGCTACATCACATCCATCTTTTCTGCTGCAGACCAGAAATGAACTCTTGCCGCATACATTTCATCACAATATTATACTACATTTAGTCCAGAGCTTAGGTTATTTCCTCTCATGCTGACAAAAACAATTTCCCTCTCAGGTCTTAACGAGGATTGCAGAGCCTTTCATATTATGGTTCCACATAGCTTATCGTGTCTTGGCCTCTGTGATATTGATGAGAGGCAAGCAACTGCATTCATGAAATTAAGGACTTAAAAGTCACTGCACCAGAATGCACAGCAGTTAGCATTTCTTCTGATGATTTAGTGGGTCTATTTAGGCAAGTGCATGGTTTATAGCTTAATTTATGGTCATAATTCAACAGCAACATCATTATATACGTTGTAACACAGTCCATACACAAGGTGAAATAGGAGAGTGAAAGACAATAAGCTTAAATGGTCATGGTCAGGGCAAAGCTGGAAGTGACAGTAAGAGGAAAGAACGGTAAACCTTTCAACAGTGAGTGGTTGTCAAATAGCGGCGTGTGGCCCAAATCTGAATTTTATAGAAATCTACTGTCGGTAACAATACAAGTAACAGACTTGTTAAACTTCCATAAAATATGACCTTGTAACAACAAATATAATACATGTTTTGGGTCTTAAACACAAAATACAAAGTGTAATATAAACAGAACCCCCGCAAAGCAGCTGGCCCGGACTCTGTCTCCCCCTCCACCCTGAAGCATTGTGCTGATCAGCTGTCTCCGGTGTTTACAGACATCTTCAACACCTCCCTGGAGACATGCCACGTACCAGCCTGCTTCAAGGCCTCCACCATTATCCCCGTCCCTAAAAATCACAGGACTCAATGACTACAGGCCCGTCGCCCTGACCTCTGTGGTCATGAAGTCTTTTGAAGGCCTCGTCCTGTCCCACCTAAAAACCCTCACTGACCCACTCCTGGACCCCCTGCAGTTCACCTACAGAGCCAACAGGTCTGTAGATGAAACAGTCAACATGGCCCTTCACTTCATCCTCCAGCATCTGGACTCCCCAGGAACCTACGCCAGGATCCTGTTTGTGGATTTCAGCTCTGCTTTCAACACCATCATCCCGTCTCTGCTGCATGACAAGCTCTCCCAGCTGCACGTGGATCACAGACTTCCTGTCTGACAGGAAGCAGCACGTGAAGCTGGGAAAACACGTCTCAGCCTCTCGGACCATCAGCACCGGCTCCCCCCAAGGCTGCGTTCTTTCCCCTCTGCTCTTCTCCCTGTACACCAACAGCTGCACCTCCAGTCACCAGTCCGTCAAGCTCCTGAAGTTTGCGGATGACACCACCCTCATTGGACTCATCTCTGGCGGAGATGGTTGTGGATTTCAGGAAGAACGCAGCCCTACCTGCCCCTATCACTCTGTGTGACTCCCCCGTCGACGCTGTGGAGTCCTTCCGCTTCCTGGGCTCCATCATAACCCAGGACCTCAAGTGGAAGCTGAACATGTTTTATTTAAAAAAAAAAAAGTAAAACACTAGGGGAAAAGAAGACATCATGTAGTGCTGCATCTCCACTGTGCCTTCAAAACTATGTCGGTCTCCCATTGAATGATGCTGAAAAAAAACTTGCTGACCTCTGTCCTTTACTTTCTGTTTATTTCCCCATGAGGCAATTAATATTGTATGGTAAATAAATAAAAAACAACAACGTATTGTTCATTAATGAAGGTCAACTTAACCAACGTTTGTTTTTTTTAATCCTTTTTCAAAAGCAGCCTGCCGTTACACCTGTGATAACATGCCAGTGGAATCAAATGAAGCTTGTCAAAACAAATGCATGGTATTTAAATAACCTTATTAAAGATGCATGCCTGTTGATTTACTATGTTCATAATCCCTTAAAATCATGCAACATTGAGGCTGAAAGTAGAGTAAGACATTCATTCATTACGAAGGATTTTAATCTGCATTTTGACACGTGCAATAGGGTGATAATTTCATCAAGTCAATCAAGTTTTTTAGCGTTAAAGTACTATGGTTGCATTCAATTATATTTGCATGTGCCTAAATGTAACAATAATGACACTAATGTCAAACTGGAGATGAATGAATTGTCTACTTAAAGCACAGTTATGAAGAGCCATGGTTTTGCTTAAACACATCATGTTGTTAATTGCCTGAATAAATCTTCCATTTATTGTATATGAAAATGCAATTCTAAGTGGAGGACACATTCAGCTTTGGCACCCCACTAACCAGGTGTTAAAGAGCTGAGAGAGAAATAATGGAACAGTAAGTCTTGAAGGTGTTCAGTAATGTAGCAATCAGAGAGAACTTAAAATGGTTGTAATTGTAATTCACACTATGAAAAGTGTAAACTGGGTGTGTCCAGCACTCTTGTTGTTTTCATTGAATAGGACGCTGCACAGAATAATCAATCTGAAACAATCGGTGTGATGGTTATGAGACCACAAACATTTTTGTAACAACCAACTTTCCAAGATTTAATTAAGGTGACCGCTGTGGATCTAGTGTGTGTAATGTGTGGCACTGAAATTAGACGCAGACTACAGATGTCTGTAAAGACTAAATCACCTGGCGGGGAGGACCTTCATATATGTACGTTTTTTATGGATGACATGCTGTAAGAATCACAATCTATGCTCTCCCATTATTGCCACAACGAGAGAGAGAGAGAGAGAGAGAGAGAGAGAGAGAGAGAGAGAGAGAGAGAGAGAGAGAGAGAGAGAGAGAGAGAGAGAGAGACGTAGATTATTGAACGCTATGTTTCTGTGAGTTAATAATAATGATTTCAAGTTCAATATTATGCATGAAACTTTGAAGCTTCAAACTATTTGGCCCTGTCCTATAGTTCAATGTTCCACCGTTTTGATATTTGCATAAAGTGCCCGGCACATACTTCAGTAAAATGACTCAGTTAATTGCACGCAAACCCAAGTTCCCACTGCAATTCAAAATGATGTGCTATCACCTTGACGTAACTGTGATTGATTGCTGAGGGAAGTCAAATAGTCTTCAGTGAGCGCAACCATGGTAGTTTGTCCCAACTTTCTCGCCACATTTGCTTCCTGGCCTTCATACAAGTGCATCTTTTAACGGTGGTGGGTCTCATAGGCAATTCATATCAGTCGTTAGATGTGATCCGAACGATTTCACGCAGACATGCGTCAAAGAAATTAGTGGCATTCAAATGAATTTGCATTAACACGTTATTAGTGGGTTAACTTTGACAGCCCTTCTTTTTTAATGCCACTGTAATAAGATCCCATTTCCATATGAAGCATTGTGTCTACTGATTCCACTTTCTTTTCACCATTGCAGACACTGCAATAACACAATTATCAGGAACGTTGCCACCAGATGTCATGGCTGTCTTCAAGAGAAAGTGCAACAGCGGGAGCTATTCAAAGACGGGTCAAGAAAATGGTCAACTTTCCCAGAAGGCAGTTGCTTATATGACAACAACCAGTTGACAGACTGAGAGGGACTAAATAACTTAAACCAAGACTGATTTGACAGGGGCTGCAATTAATGCGCAGACCAGCTGACAGACTGTGTCATACAGACAGACGGACACAGGCAGACATACGAGGGGGGGGGGGGGGGGGTCAGACACACAGGGAGGCAAAAGATCTGAGAGATAGGTACAGCAGATATTTGCAATTTATGTGTGAAACTTTGATTTGGCATGTGCAAAAATTATGCACCAGACACCAAGAAAAAATCTATTTATTTGTATTAATGCTAGCAAAGAAATGTGTCTAAATACTGCACTCAGAATATGCACCATGTGTGTGCTGTGATGAAATGTAGGGACGCGCAGATACAGAATATTATTTTTCTGTTATCATTATGCAATGTTTTTGACATTTCCCTTAAGGTTGTGCTTGCATCGGGCAATATTTGACCTCATTAAGCAAAATGTAGTGGCCCACATTACCATATTGCAACAGATATACTGCGTGCATTTCATCACACACGTCACACTGAGTATGAACAGGGTGCTCCAGGAATATCTAGTAAACAAGCACAAATTCGCAAAAGCTGCAAACACGTATGCGCATCCATCCCCGCGTCGTCCATGCATTTGCACACACACACACACACAACCTCAGAAACACTTTCATGACAAATTTCAGCAATCCTAGAGCAAAAACGGTGGCCGCAAAAGGGTGTGGATTTTTGTGGACCGACCATCTGACAGACAAAACAAGCTGTAGAGCTGTTGGTCGTGGCAAAAAATGTTTCTCGTTTCTCTTCTCCTATAGATGTACGATGCATCTCCACTTCCTCCCGCTGTACAAAAGGGAAGCCTAAATATCCCAGATACGGGAGGTATGGGAATGTTACTGTCATTTGTGCCTCATGAACTTGTCTATAGTATATTATAATATTTAAAGCAGGCATAATCCATATTTTTTCATATCTACAACCTGACTCCATTTGTGTGTGTAAAACGGGACTCTTGTAGTGACAAACCCAACTCTGCACTTCCAGAACTCCGTGGAGCATAACGGCACGTTTCAGCTGATATTTCTGTTTGCACTCACTGCACATCATTGCTCGACAACAAAAAGGCAGACAGATATTTCCCTCGGGAGTTGGTGTCGACCAAAATGCAGAGCTAAAATGTGAAAGTGAATATTACATAACCAGAAGGACCTAGATTTATCAGGTGGCCAAAAACTCGACTCCAAATGAATGCAAATGTTGCAGATCATCTGTTGGCTGCGTAAATATGCAACTGTTTGCTAACTAAGTAAGCTATATCGACTAAACAGCTCAAAATATCTCGCTAACCTGTGTACAGCTTTTTTTCCCCGCTACCTCCAAGTTGCCCAAACAACAAATAAATCCGTTAAGTCTTGTTTGTAGTATTTGATCATTCCTGTCACTTGACAATGGAAGTAAAGTCAGCTTGATCCCACACGTTCCAGTGGCACATTTGACAGATTTCACAGTAGCTGAGTCAAAGAAAATGCAGTCCTCCACATAACCTTCCACATAACAGATCTGCCATCTTATTTCCATAACAATTTTCCAACTGCATTAGCTGTTCAAATGGGGATCATGTGGACTCACAACTGTGAGAACTGAAAGTACACCTAATTTACATTTACTTTATACAAGTATACTTTGAGCACATGTTTCATGGTCCGTACACTACACATGGTGAAACACAGCAACTTGGTTTAAATGCTGTGGCACTATGAAGTAGATAGTTTATGCCCTCCCAATTGTTATGGAAACAAAATGGCAAGCTGTCACTTATGTGAATGAATAATGACAGTGAGCGTATGACATGATGATAAGGGTTGTTTGCTTTGATGCCAGCAGTGAGAGGCAGACAAATATTGTCGCCGTAGACTGAAAGCTTCATCAAAAGAATTTAGCAAAAAAAAATCAAGTAAACAGCCCTCAACTAATCTGTATTTTTTTTTCCCCACATTATTTATAGATCTGCCTCGCGCGTTGTTTGGTTTTCTCAAAATATCAGAATGTGAATTCACAATGGAACTGACAGCAGTGTTTTGCTGTGTGAATTTGACGTGTGCTTGCTGTGCTATTTAGATTTCTCTGGTTTGTCAAGTGTTGTAGCAATCTTGGCATCACTGAGCACTGTCAGAGGAAGTAAATATCTTAGAGATGTCTCAAAGAAGACATCACTTCTGTGCTTTAATAAGTCTGGAGGACACCAGAGGAGCACAATGAATCCATGCATCAAAAAAGCTTCAACTTTAGAAAGAAAAAAGCTTCTTCCTAACCTGCTGGAGTTATAATCACCAATTCCTTTGTTTGACCTTGAGTTTCCCTTTCAGGTAGCCTGAGTAGAGCACATCAAAGACTACTTCAAGCGCCACATCTGGCCCTGTAGAACAAGATGAAAAGGTGGTGCGACCTCAGGCATTACTCTTAGAAGTAGTAATCTCCTGTGGTTAAAGGTACCTCAAGTACTGAGAGACTAAATGAGAAGGAGAAGAAATAATCTCTATC
Organism: Leptoclinus maculatus; assembly: GCA_032191485.1. NCBI lineage: Eukaryota > Metazoa > Chordata > Actinopteri > Perciformes > Stichaeidae > Leptoclinus > Leptoclinus maculatus. The sequence goes on from JAVDOI010000017.1 coordinate 12,135,622, forward strand.
GCTCAGCGATCAGTTATTAGCTACTATTTCTTTCTACTTTCTCCTCTACATGCCAGTTCACTTTTTCACTGCAGATTAAGATTTGAGTTTCTCCTACACACTTTGTTTCCCCTGCCTGTATAGAGCCTGTACTTGCGATATGTAATACTGAATGGGAAGGTTTGTTTAGACTTGAGCATAGGCGACACAAGTTATCATCGGAACTAAAAATAATCTCCTCTGAACAGGGGGGGAAATGCCTTTCCTTCTGAAATAACACTGAACATTCTAAAAGCCTTTCTCCGAAACTGCGAATAAATTATTCACCACACTAAGTACTTTGGGTCAAACACCTCAGTCGCAGTATGTGGCTCTTTCTCATTTTCTTCACTTAAAGAGATAGCTGTGCATGTCCAGGATCCAGGGTCACCATAATTACGTGGTCTTGATTTAAGGAAACGCATTACATGCTGGGGACCGGTTACTGTTTGCCAGTGTTATTATCATGTAAGGTCCACCCCCCCCCCCCACTTCCTCCCTGGGGATGCTGTGGATGTTGTAGGAGTTAATGATTTCCCAGGGGACCTTATGAATCCATGCCATATTCAAATTTAATCATTCAATTAAAGAGCTGGTGATTGCAAGGTATTTTATTAAACTCTCATATATATTTCCCATGCTGATAATCCACATTTTGGATATGTATACACATTTCTAAAAAGGTCTTGCCTTTCTCCACAATCTCCACACCTTCTGTGTCACCTTTCTGCCAGCTGGGTGGTATGATTATCCGTTACACATGGCTTGTCTTGTGTCCACTTTTTGTTAAGAAATAGAACAACGATTGCCTAGTTTACTGACAGTAAACTGGACGGACAGTTGAGGACAGAGTGACAGACGGTGCATCTTAGTTATGCCTACTGCTGGACAACAAGGCTCGGACTGTTGGGAATTTGGACAGATCATTACGTATTTAGGTATTTCATTTTTAAAATGAGTCACAGTACTACTAGTTAGCCTTGTATGTTGTGATATAATTCAATATACACCACTGTTCAGATTGCACTCAGAATAATACTACACCCTCATACATTTGATATGTCCTCAGGGTTGCGTTGGCGTTAACATTTCAAACCTAACTGTTTCGATTTCATCACACCTGTGAAGGCTGAACAACTTGACCAATTTCTTTTGAGAAAGTGTTTTTTGGTTTTTACCTAACAAAGGTGCATATTTTAACCCAAACAACAATCTTTTTTCGACGCCCAAAACTAAGATGAGAGGGTACCTAGAGTGTCATAGTCTGAAGCGTAGGAACAAGCGTCCGTATTTGACAAATTGGGAGGGAGAATGTAATCAGCTGATGATTAAACAGTGGCAGTGTCGGAATCATTCATAGCGGGATATGAAGCTACACATTCATCAGATGCTCCATATGAGTTAAATGAGTGCCCCGCCCATTTCCACACCCCTAACCCCACTCGAAACGTCTCCTATTGACTCTTCTCCCCTTGTTTGATTCAACATATGAATACACTTAGAATATGAATACAGATGGGAGGCGTAAAACAGAGAGCTGTTGATTATTTAATCAGACAGCTGAGCATTTACCAAAATGACACAGAGGCACAGTCATACTCCACAGCTGATAGCCCGATTACACAGAGGAGGGAGGAGGGATTGTGATCAACTACATGAAGGTACAGAAGAGAGAGGAAGAGAATTACAAAGAGAGAATGAAATAGGTTTAAATGAAGGAATTGAACCGAGGGAGCAAGCACATCAGATAGGGCATACAGAGGCATGGAATTACAGAGAGAGAGACTGAAATAAGATGAAATGAAGGAGACGGCACGTAAAAAGAAAAAAGTATGAATGAGAAGATACGGGGTGAGCAAGAGTCGAATATGAGTGTGATATAAAGAAATGTGCTCTGACAAGAATATAGATTAAACTTCCTTTCATGGTAATAAGACCAGAGGTATTCAACATATGATGGATCAAATATGATAGGACATTATCTGAACACTATGCAGGTTGAATTAAGAGGTAAAAGTTTGAGATACAGCCTTTCTATAATGAGTGTGCGGGTGATCTGCAGGAGTTTCAGCAGTTTTATGATCGATGTGCGCAGTCTAATTTGCAGATATACTCTCCGATGATTATTGATGGAGTCACATTAACGGATAAATGGCTGCACAGAAAAAGTAATCTGATCAACAACTGCTCTTGCAACAAGAATCACAAAAAAAGCACTGAAATCATTTGACCAATTGCTAAAAGAGTCTGTGTTTACAATGCAATCTAAGAAAAAGAGATTGAAAATATATCACCTTTTAAGAACCTGAATAATAGTAATTCTTGCAGTAGATGTTTCCTGAAGGCAACGTGGTTGAGGAAGGTCCTCAGCCGTCTTCTCTATGCTGTCCCTCATTATTACACGCCCCTCTCAGTTGATGCCACACCAGATCAAGGCCATACGTCTGAAACTGAAAAAATACGACCTGAAAATAAAAAAAAGATTTAAAACTGAAAAAAAAGATTTGAAACTGTAAAAAAACAACATCTCAATCTGAAAATATAAAATCTGCAACTGAAAAATGTAAGACCTCAAATATCTAAAAATGAAAACAATATTTTATGCAAAACAATTACAGTTATATTTTTTTCAAAATATCAAAACTATTGGCCTAAATATTTGGCTCCACAGAAAACCTGAATGGTCAAACTAAAGGAGAAAACGATGTATATCCATCTAGAAAGTATGGAAGTAGATTGTATTTACAGCAAAGGCTTATTCACCTTAAGTTTTCAGCCTTAACCTTGGAACAGCCAGAAGTCCCTGTTGTAAAGGACATGCAAAGAATGAGAAAATAGATAACTGGAAACATGGGCATGCAGGTCATGTTGCCAGAGGCAGGTGATATTTCTGGCGTCCAGGGAGATTTTGCCTGTGGTCCGGTAGTAAGGATGGGTATTGTTAGGATTTTTATCGATACTACCACTCATATTAATGCTCCTTATTGGTTTGGTTCCCTTAGCAGAGGGAAAGCTGTAGCGTGATAATAAACTACATCAAAACCCTTTCAAGTGTCATTAAAATAACTGATAACAAGCCTATCAATACGACCGTGTTTAGTGATTTAGCATCAGTGCCTGTTTAATACCGGGTTTCGGTACCCATCCCGACCTGGTGGCAATAGGGCATATTCAAAAAAAGCTGTTTTAAAATGATTTGTTCCTAAGCTGTGACTTTGGGCGCATTGACACATTGCGACATGAGGCAAAAACTTGACCACTGGAGATACAGAAATCCGAGGGAGTGAGAGATGAGGAGATAATAGGGCAATTGCCAGGCTCACAAGTGCTTTAGTCCTTAGTCCAAGTCGCCGTTGAATCCTTCCACTTCAGGTCAGGTCCCCGGGGCTTTCACTTAATCAGTTGTCAAGATACAAAGCACAGGTTGGGGGAACATAGCGTGGAAAATACTTGTCAAATTATCCAGAGAGTATTGATCAAGAATCGATCCCCCACCCCCCCCCCCACACTCTCATGCCAGATGAGAGTGTGTGGGTGGGCACTGTTCCTGGTGCTGAATGCTAGTAGAACATCTTGTACAGGCTGGAGCTCACAGCACACCGTTTCATCTTTTCCCAGGTAATGTGAGACTGCCTGAAAAGGGGAGAGGCGGATGACAGCCGATGATGAGGCAGATGGTTTGAAAGGAGTGAGGAATAGAATATATGTCAAACATGAACAGCCATCCCTTTAACAGAAAAGAGGGCCTGCAGCAGCACTTATCAGTTACTTACAATGTATCCTGATGTCCCTACCTAGGCGGTTTCACACCAATACACACTTACAGGGGACATCATGAAAAAAAGTCACATTTTCAGTGCTTGTGTGCACAGGTTGGGGTATCTGCCTGCAAAACCCACAAACTGTGAAACAAGATAACCCAGTGAGTTTTTGTGGGTTACCTAGCTCAGGGAACATGTGATTCAACAAGCCATATCTCCAACCGCGGCTTTAGAACTACCTTTAAAAAAAGGTGCTCCATATTTTTCTCGTAAGCCAATCGGAGCAGACTGGGTTATATTTGGATTAGAGAGATGGGCACTAAAACAGAGCGTTTCAGACAGAGGGTGAATACATGTAAATTCAGAAAGAAAAGAATGCGTTTTTTTGAACATTAAAGCATGTCAACATGTTTTAGTAGATACCCAAAATACAAAAATTACCATGTGTCATACTGCCATGTGACCTTGATTGACATGTTTTGCTGCAACCCTCGCCATGATTCACAAAGGTAAGGAATGATAAATGTTCCTGTAAAAGTCGCATTCATTTCACTGTGAACTATAGAACCCTGCTTACTATTCACACCGTCAGTAAAGGCCTCCTCGCTGGCGACAGCAATGTCCAGAGGCAATAACTGTATATCTAAACTGGCAGTATAGCATTTGGCCAAAATGTAGCAGGTGTGCAGAAATAAGTTAAATCTACAGGATGCCAAAAATACCCTGTCCTAATTTCTTGAAAATTTGCACAAACGTCCACTCGCACTTAAGACTAAACGGATTTGAATTCGGTAGTCAAACGTCAACATCACCGTGAGCTCACAAAACACGTTTTTTTGCTGTAACTCGAGGATTCATATGACAATTATGACAATTTCACTCAAATGTCTAATAGGATAAAATTATGAAGTCATGACATTTTGGAAAACACATGGATGTAAACTGCAAAATGTTGGAGGAGGTACACGACCAAGAGGCAGCGATCTTCATCAGCATTTCACATCTCGTCATGTATAACAACAATGGAATGGCCTAATTATCAGTCCTACCAGCCCCCCCCCTTTTCTCTCAAAGTAGTCAAATCAAACATATAATGAAGCCATGGTCCAAGGTAAAGGGTTCCGCTAACATACAAATATAGTGACCTCTCTGGAAGTATTGCAGGAGTTGTAAGAAGCTGGAGGATGTTTCCATTTATTTTCTTCTTTTTTTTTAAAGAGCAACAGAAAACTCGGGAGGAGAGAGAGGGGGACAAGGGTCCTTGGCTGGACCTGAACCACAGACATTAGGATAAAGCCTCTCAGATACTGGAAAACAAGGGCACCACTATTTTTTACCAACACCTGGTACCAGACAGACCTTTTCAGTTTAGCTTAGGGGCTGTTAAATGCAAAAGGGTAATGAATATGTGACCGACACAGCTTGCAGTGTGTGTGTGGGTGTGTTGATTCTGACACTTCGATGGCAGGCACACAGTATGATATGTCGGGAGGATAACGGAAGGGTTTTTAAATTCAAATTGAATTTAATTGTCAATATAATGTCAATATATAACAAATATCGTATTGTTCTGTAGTCATTGAGTCAAGTCTTTAAAGGGACAGTTTCGTTTGTTCAACCTGTACCCTGTTTTCCCATGTTTTTGTTTCCAAGTGACTAATGGGAACAACACTTTTTGAAATTGGCCCATTATTGAAGGAGTGCGCTGCAGACGGCAGCAGCTAAACAGGCTGTAATGCAATCGCTCGGGGCAACTTCTCACAGTCAATTTACGTCCACTAAAAAGGGCTTGTTTTTTTGCTTCTGATAGGCTCATTTTGTTATTATAAGTGTCTGACAACATCACGGAAAAGAACCCTTCAGAAAAATAAAACCTTTTTCTTACTCACTTTCTGATTGTTATTGTTTCAGGTGACTTGTTGAAGACAATGGTGGAAACAATAGTGAGAGTTGGAGCGAGGAGTGCCACGGGACAACAATCGGTTTGTCGTGTTAGAGTACAGAAAGTCAAGCTTGGTGAGGGACTGCACCCATTGTTTTTTTTATCGTTTAGTCAAATTATTATTGTTTTGATTACTCGATTCACACTTCGACAGTGTGGATGCAACGCGAGAATTCAGAACGAGATTTCTTCGTGCTAGAAGCTCAATAACAAACAGACCAGGATCAAGCAAATGGTAAAGAGAAATGTAATATTTCTCTGTAGAGTCCTCCCCATACCCCATAACAATTTGAGTCAATTGCAAAAACAAGCATCCCGAGCGATAACATTACAGCCCTTTTAGTGTCTGCTGTCTGCTGCGTACTCCTATAATACTCTACCAATTTCAAATGTTTTTATCATCATTAGTCACTTTGACACAGAAATGGGGAAATTAGTTACCCTTTTAGTCTGCAAGAGACAAGTTGCAAATCAAATCAGACAGGACGAGATGTGCAAAGTTGCTGTCTCCTGCATTAGACAGTACAGTGTATTGGGTTAGATGAAAATGCATTGATCAACATCCTACCCTTAAGTAACATCGACGTGCAGTAGTTCCTGTTGCTACTGCGGCGTATTGAATGAAGGCGTGTATGCGCACATCCTCAGACATGCAGTATTGTGCAGACAGCATTAATAGTAAATTGGGTGTACCAGGCAGTAGCAGTTGTGGGAAGGCAGTGTATAGATTTGCACAGCATAGCAAGCGGTACCAGATGGTGACGATGTGACGGGCTATCGAGTCACAGGCAGCGATTGTTAATGCCCTCTCGTTCACCTTGCTATCGTGCAGCTTTTCCATAGAAGGCAACTGACAAGAACACGTAGTCAACCCACTCAGCAGTGCAGAGCAGTATTATTAACAGCCAAATCAGACTGCGACGTAATGTGTAAGGGCCTGATCACAACAGCTGCATTTTTAAGAAGCAGAGGGCAACAAACATTTATGTCAAGGAATTGGTCTTGTTTTTCGTATATAGTTGTATATTTAGATTTCATGGGAGAAGCTCTGCTGTTTGGGGGAGCTCTTAAAGAATCTGAGCAGCAAAGATGATTTTCTTTATGAATGCACATGGAATCTTAAAGCAACAATAAGATAACTGAAGCACATATGTCCGAGGTTGGGCGAGAGGTGTCAGGTTAGCAGCATCCATGTGAATGGACAATTCTAGTTAGCTGGTAGTTAAGGAGCTGAAGAATGAGCCAGTGATTGTGCAACATTAATGAAACAGCTGACGTCAATTAGCTAATGCAAGTGCGGCATCAGTGCTCTGCCTAAACCACGGGTGTCAAACTCAAGGCCCGCGGGCCGAATCTGGCCCGCCACGTCATTTTATGTGGCCCGTGAATCCGCCAGAAAAAAAAATATAAAAAGTAAAAAAAAATAATTTAAAGTTAGACTTGATAATAAAAATATCCCCATAGTCGAAATTATGAGATAGAAAGTCGAAGTTATGAGATAGAAAGTCAAAATTATGAGATGGAAAGTGTTTGACATTTGTCTTTGCTATTTTCTTAAACCTAAATTAAAAGGATTTAAGTTATAATAACAGAAATGGGCTTAAATATATTTGTATATTCATAAAACTGCATTTACAATATTTTTACACTTGAATAAACAATAATCAAATGCAGAGACAGTTATTTACCAATATGTTAGGAGTAGTTACATTTACACAGTCTTACATTTACAACCGGCCCTTTGAGGGCGACCGTGATGCTGATGTGGCCCAGAGTGAAAATGTGTTTGACACCCCTGGCCTAAACTAATGCTATGCTCCATTTATTTTCACTGTAAAAGAACTGCACTGCATGCTGCTTTAATATATTAATGCTAAACTAATGTCCCACTTATAATGCGGATGTTAGGTCACTGTTTCTTAGTTTGATTATGCTGATTGATGGTAACATTTACAGAAAACTCTGCTTGGAAAAATAGCACATTAGCGTCACAGGAAATACAAGAAAAAGTTATATCAGTAAAACTTTCCACTTTTGAAGATCTATGTCTTCCATAATCCAGCACACAGGAGAGTGATTGCAGGTTGTCTTGTTATAAATACACGGATGTTTTCTTGAGTCTGCAATAGCTGACTCTTCCGTTCACTCAATTTGTCTCTGATCCATATTCAGTCCAAATCACAGAAAACAACAAGGTATGTTTCAATAGACAGATATTATGTCCGCAAGCATCTACGCTTAATTGTGATTCCTGTTAGAAGGATACACGTTGTACCAATGTTCTCAGACAAGATGGCCCTCCTGCTGTGAGAATGGCTCAGAATAATTCTGTTATTATGGAAGTAAACGGACATATTAGATGGAACACAAATACATTGTTGATCAAGCACCAGAGTCACATATTTTGTATTGCATTATCTATAACAATATATTCATGAGTTCTTATTATTGACTTTTATTTGTATTATATATATGAAAAAAAAAAAAAGAATTACCTCTACTTTCTGGTTAGCATCTGGCCTGGTAAAGACCAATAAAATGAGATGTCCATAAAAGTAATTTCCTGTCTGATTTGCTGCGGTTTTGGATAGTTGCCTTGGCAATAGGCAGTGACATGGTCTGTGTTAAAAGTCCCCATTGGGGCCGTATGGTGGGTGTGTCTAAAATGTTCACACAAGTCTATCACCACGCCATCTGTAGTCACTCCACAGGAACATAACCAGCATCATTTATTGCACATATGATTACTGTTTTTTCCCCTCTTTTAAAAGCCATCTGCTCAGGAGAGGTGAGAAGGGATTCGTGAAACGGAATACTGTAGAATATTTATTCTCTGCTTTAACACAAAGATGTCCATTCTTAGAACTTGGCTAAAGGTAAATCTGTTCATTCGAAGGCATTCTGGTCTTTACATAGTCTAATAAATGATGTATCCGTGGAGCAGGCAGGGGAATAAACACATCTGCTGTCTGTCTCCTGCCTGTTTTCGAAACCAAGCTTGTCAGTCTACCAGTTGATGGAAGCCGGAGGCTTATGTTGTGTGGACACAAGTTAGTCCAAAAAAGAACTAGGGCAAAAATCTTGACGAAATAAACATGCACATAATAAGTGAAATGGTACCAATGGATGCATTTCACATATTTGTGTGCAACACTCTCTGTTTACATGGCAGAATCAAAAATAAATATTTTGCAACAAGCTGTGACACCCCGTGCAACACAACCATCAACCTTCTCAATATTGAGATCACACATTGCTCCTGGTTGCTCGCAAACAAGCTGTCTCTTTTAGGTGACTGCTGGGAGCTGGCTCGTGGATCTGAGGGGTCTTGTTTTGTGCTTGTGTTTATTTTTGAGCCCATGCACCCATAACATCTGACTCATTTTGTAACAAAGCTTTGGAGTCAATTCTAACAAGACATGAACAGTGTCTGTCTCCCTCTGGTGTGTGTGTGTGTGTGTGTGTGTGTAGGTGTGTGAGTGTGTGTATATATAAAAGCTGAAGATGTGTCTGACCAACTGCTGGTTAATGTGGCCTTAAAGCCATACTTGTGTTTATTTCATTTTCTCTCATAGTGCAGTAAATTGATATCAAACCACAATACCTATTAGTAAATATTGATTTTATTTAGCCTAATTAACTTTGTCATGTACCTATAGGGTCTCAGCATTGTCACCGTTCCAATGTGTATTAACTTCAAATTCATAATGTTATCTATTTTTATGTTAATAATTCAATGTGAACAGTTCAGTGGTTGACTTTAATGGCTGCTGTGCAATTTCAGTGGATTATGAAAATCCCTGCTGTCAATCCATGCGTCTAATGCCTTGATGTTGTTGTCCCAATTACAATTATGTTCATTTAAAAGATGCAAAACCTATTACAAATTACCATTTCGGTAGAAAAAATTGCAGTAACACCGTAGCACAAATATTCCTCCTATTGTTTTCTGTACAAATGGTGCATGGTTCTGCTCTACATTATCTATATCCATTCATAGACTTTATAGAATATGAACGACTTGGACGTATTCTCCGTGACATCACCCATAGTTTTTTGAAGAGTCCCACTCCCAGCTAATCCAAAAATGGGCAAAGAGGTGGATCTTCGGTGGAGCTGCGGCGTTTCAGGGGGAGAGAGAGAGTGAGTTAGTAGCTAGCTACCCGAGACAGCACCCAACTGTCACTCAAAGCAGCCACACCCTTAATTATACATCATTTTAAGTTTCAAGACAACATAAACCGATGAGTTATATATAAATTCACCCTCTGTGCAGTTGTCATGAATGGGTTTTCTAGCTATAGTCACCAAAAACGTTTTTTATACCAGGCTGTTAACATGTTTATCGCTGCTGTAAAGTTGGACGTTTTACCATGGGGTAAATACCATTGATTCAATTTTGGAGCCAGCCTTGAGTGGCCATTTGAGGAACTGCAGCTTTCATTTTATAGCTCAGGAGGTTGCTGCTTGTATCCAATCCAGATCAAAGTTTTGTTCACACATGATCTCAAGCATTTAACAATGAACACAGCAGGTTTATCCTCCTCAGTTACAGACATTGCCTTTGCCTTTGGTGTTGCTCTACCAATGAGTATACAATGTACTAATGATGTCAGCATGAATATAAAATAATTAAATAACTCTCTAATGGCCAAATTCAGTTATCACCTTTTTAATTGTCTCTTAGTGTGACACGGGTTTTAATTGAGAGTGTCTGAAATGAGCCTGTATGATCCAATCAGGCAGCATCGTTATGGATGAATTGTGAGGCCATAAGAGCTCAGGAGCTCAGGCATGTGAGAGCTACAGTCATCCACACGATCACTCAAAGTTGGAGTACAAAAAGCAAGATTAAGTCGCTGCTGCAATGTGAGCCCGGCAGAACTGTTTGTTCCCACTTGACGGCTGCAACGAAAACCGTCACCGCCTGTGTTTGAAAGCGATTGCTTAAATTAGTCTCAGATGGCAGAAATGCAGAGAAACAATGTCTTGCCAAAATGTGCGCCAACAATCACACTGCAACTGATACTGCACACAACATGAGCTGTGCCACTCTTCCCAACTCTCCAAAGGGTTTATTTTGCAGTAGCAGAAGCACTTTGGGCTAAAGATCAATGACTGACTTTGTAGCTGTCTCATTAGTCTTGAGGTGTGATGTCATGGGTGAAGTGAGGGGCTGAGCTATCAACGGATCACCACCTGCTAGTGATTTGGATTGGGGTGGCGAAGAACGTCGGGTGGTTTTTGCTTGGAACATGTCTGTCCAAAATGATTTCCACTCTCACCTCTGAGCACACGCTCAGCATTTGTCGGGAGGGGTTGGGGACATTTGAACATTGTTCAAACCATACAACATGGACACTAGCAGTGAGGGAGGCTGTCAAGCTGAAGGAGGTCATCCAAGTCCGGGTTGGCACGGTTAAGCCGGAGGAGATGGTTAACACTGGGCAAAAAGCCTGTGCAGGCCAAATGGCTACTGTGGTTGCAGAAGAGACTGGGTGTGTTTGGAGAGGCTATGGAGGATGACTTTGATGTGGTTTCAGTCTGAATAGAAATCAGCAAGTTAAGAGGGCAGAGGGAGGACTGCACTGCCTCAGCCTGGCAGAATATTTGCTGATTCAACTGGGGGGTATTACTGTAATTTTACATTTAATATTAATCATTTTCAATATGATAATTAATATTTCAAAAAGATTTGATTTGATTGTGTACGGTTGGGGACTGTCATCTTCTTGAACAATGCAGTTTGGGCAACCTTTCAGAAACTCTGATTGACTTGCCAAAAACTTTGCATATGCCACCCCCACCCTGGTGGGAAAGAAAATCATTGTATCTTACAGAAATGCATCGTACATGTTGTCTCATTGCTTCTTCTACCCTTGAATCAAAAGTACAGTATCGTGCCACTCTCTGTTTCATTTGCTAACTCATGGCTTAAAAGGGGATCAACATCTTGATTTTTTAATTTTTTATTTGCTCCCTCCATAATCTTCACATGCTGCCTGATTTCATTCAGGAAGTACACTGAACCAAAGCCCCATGCCAAGTGTGATTGCATGTCGGTGCAATAAATGCTTCTATTTCCTTTGACATGTGTGACTGAAACTGTGTGCACTGAAGTTATGCACACCATTAGCTGATAAGTACTAGCTGACTCAAACCAGTCAGTAAGTCTGCCTTAATAATGTAACAAGCTTATACTCTCACTCTTCTGATCATTCATGCTGACTCCAAGTCCACTGGTTTTGCTCCTTACTCCCGCTGTAGTGTATGTGCTGATTCCTCCCTCTTATTACCATAGGCCAACTTGAGATAGCATCTCCTGCCTTGTGCATTATGTATATCCCCATCTCAGTGATATGTACCCTCTGGGTTTCTCCTCTTTATATTCCTTGTAGTTTTAATGTGCTTCCACAGAATCTCATATGCTGATTCATTTATGGAGCACCATCATGCGCTGAGCTTTTTACATTAGAATATGGACACGGCGGTGGCTCCCTCATTAGAACTCCAGCCTCACAACAAGAGGGTCCTGAGTTGGTATCCGACATCTGGATCGGACCTTTTCACGGTAAGTTGGTGTTCTCTCCGTGTCTGTGAGTTTTCCTCTGGATTTCCTCAAAATTAAAACATGTTGAAGTGAATTTGACACTCGAACAAGCAACCAGTTAAGGCTTCCTCTCATCCAAAGTGTGCTGGGACATGTTCCAGCCCTATTTGCCCCTGAATAAGATCAATCCATTTGTCCCAATACAAAAGTCCCAAGACATTTGATGTGTCTGTGACCAATCTTTCAATTTCAAAGGGAAATTTCCCTCAGTATTCAGGTGCAACACTTAAACATATTGATGTGTATATACACATATCATTTGTATACGATATTATGTACACCGTAGGTTTAAGAAGACTTGCCATAGCTACCTTCACACACTTATTCAATTAAGCAAAGTATCTTTTTAGCGCATTGGTGTAATACATTTTAAAATAATGACAGACTGTGAGAAAAAAAAACAACCACGACCTACAGAGGTGATATCTGCCCCTGTTACCCTATCTTTCAATCTGCCACATCTGTACACCAACTGATGGGTTAATGAGGGGCACACATGTCCTGTCCTATTTCCTGCAATCAGCTCACTCAGACATTTTGACAGGAGGCAATTATGGACGAAAAATACTGAGGAGGCTGCAAAATTGCTTAGACACACACGGATATCAATTCCTCGGGTCAAAACTGCATCAGGGATAAGGCTCGGTGTGCCTGATTGGCATATACTTTGGGATTAGGCTTGACATGTGTAGACTCTGGATTATTTAATACCCTAACCTCAATCCCTTTTACACACAAAGTAGGTATTATAGTTTGCAGATGATATGATGTTATGAACAGATCGGTAGTGTCGCATATGTTTCTTTAATGCGATTTGTGTTGAGCATTCAGTAGGGCTGTACCCAAATCAGAATTGTTTTATTTGAATTGGATTTGGCTGTTCAGTACGATGATTTAACTATTAGTTCCTTTTTTTCATAGACTATAGCTGGCAATTTGGAAATCCAGTGGCATGAGTTTAAGTTATGATTTTGATCATATTAACACAGTTTAATGCAATCAAATGTGGCCTGCCCCAATTTATTAGGGAGACTGTGGGTCAGTGGTAGAGCAGGGTCGTCCTTCAATCAAAGGATCGGTGGTTCGATCCCCGCCTCCGATAGTCCATGTCAATGTGTCCTTGGGCAAGACACTTAAGCCCAAACTGCTCCCGTAGCTGTGCCTACGATGTGTGAATGTTAGATAGTCCTGGTGGGCAGGTGGCACCTTGCACGGCAGCCCCTACCATCAGTGTGTGAATGGGTGACTGACTTTTTTTCTTTATAGGGCTTCTTGTACAAAGGCAATACAATGAATATGAGGTATGGGTTTACAGATAATTAAACCTTACTCGACATTGTAGAGGTTGGTTTAAAGGCTTACACCTACAGTCTATGAGCATATCTATGGGTTATACTCGTCCTTTACAATTCATTTTAGTTGTACGCCCTCTGGCGTTTTGGAAAATAATGCAGCGCATAGACTATATAAACACCTCCATTCATCCTCGGCGCTCGTGCTCCGTCTGAGGAGGCTCGCATTACGGCACCAAGCGCGAGTATAGACAATATAGACAGTGTAGGCTTTAGTCCTTGATGCGCCTTCTCCCCCTGCGGGAAGGTTGGGGCCACCTGCTCCTGGCGCGACCTTCACCTGGAGCGGACTGTAATGTGCTTGTCCGCAGCATTGTCAACAGCCCACCCAACCTGCCTTGAAACACGGACCCCGTCTTGTTTACCATGCTTTGTATGTGTGGCTTTTTCTTTTTTTTGCCGTGTCATCACCATTTACCAAATTAATTTATTAATTTATATTTTGAATCTGCAAAGTAGCCTAGCTAGTAGCTAATATTGTCAAATAACTGCGGTGAAGTAAAATGTACAATAGTAGCATCTGAGATGTAGTGGAGTAGAAGTATAAAATGCACATGTAAAGTAGCAGAAAGTTCTACGTAAGTACAATACTTCAGTAAATGTACTTAGTTACATTCCACCTGTGCTATAGCACAATATTGGAAACAAGAGCACGTTTTTCATTAAGCTAGCCTCCTAATGTTGCCACAGATTGTGCACCAGATTGGTGCATTCACTTTCACATGTACAACATTTCCTTCTAGGGGAGCATGACCCCGGACCCCTCTAGAGGGTCTGAGGTCCACCCACCACAGTCTCAAAACACTGCATCGTTGAAGGATCACAGAGCTTTGATTTTATATTGACTATCGGAGGGAGCGAACAGAAAGGGGATGAGGTTTCCAGCTTCTGACTTGGGTGGAGGTTGGGGTCATTAAAACAGTCTGCCTGTGCATCTCCATCTAGCTGAGTGATAGAGCGATAAGGCAGTCACAAATGATGCAAGCCGCTCATATATCAACCAAATACTTCATATAACCCACCTCCACACCCCTGCCTCCCCAAGGTGATATTGACTGGAGCTTGATAGAGAAGGGCAAAAGACAAATGTCCACACACAGCATGCTTGCATCACTCTTTAATCAATCTAATACATGTCAGAAGCTATAACTCCATAAACTCTTTTGTGTCTCGTTGGTTAGAAGAAGAGGACTAGATCAATATTGCTTTACTGTGATGTGTTCCTATGTTCAGCATGTTTTACTCACATAAGTGCCCATTACATGCACGAGAAAATTATTGTAGTATTTTTAGTAACAATCAGATAGTGCTTATAATTACAACCATCCTCCCTCTGGAAAGTTTGCTAATCAAAGCATAAGACACGTTTAAATAAGGGGCTTAAGAAACACATTAAAAAGCCCCAGACTAATTCACAGATCCCAGGTTTCTGACAAGAAGCTGATTTAAACCCGTAAAGTGTCTCCTAATCTGCCCTTCCACCTTGGGCAATCTGTCATGATTGACAGTGTGTGTGTTCAGTGGTAACAACACAAACATTCAATCTGACTGTTGGGGCCCCACAAGGCATTTAATTCCCCTCCAATGAGACAGCTAGGGAGTAAACCTCTGCGATTGCAGGTATAGCACCGGTTAAAGTTCAGCTTGGCAGGACTCGGCTCTCTGGTGATTCAGGCGCATTACCATCCCGGACACTCAAGATGATTTGCATGCATTGTCAGCCCTTTTAAAACACCGCACAAAGCACTTGAACAGCTTGCTGCTACTGGGGCCAAGAGGCCTCACACCTCCCTGCTGTCGAAGATTTGTACTCTCACAACCCTAACCGGGGTGTCGGTAGTGATGAGGTTATCTGAGGGAGGATGACTATAGGGGTAATTTGTTTTGTTTTATCTCATTAAGTAGCTTTAGCGGGCATTAGTGAAGAGCTGGTGAAGTGAGGGCAGCACTGGTATCCTCTGCCAGGTTCAACCACTGTGTTGGGGATGTCAGACGGTGTTCGAATTCACTACAACTGAACCATCCAGATCAACAGCTATGGCGGTAAAAAATGTGTCAAAGAGTGGGGAAAGATGAGCATTCGAGATTCCTAGAAACTCGCAACTGAGACGGTCATCAAATTTAGATAGCAGACTTTATATTTTAAAATGCATCATTTAAAACCTACTATTCATTTAAATTGTTGTTATTCTAATGTTATTGTCCTGCATTCTGATTTTTTTCTATTGCTGTTGAATGAACTAAATGTTTTCTGCATTGAAGCACAGTACCTATAATCATGTGAAAACATACTTAGGGCCTTTGTTACACTGTCAGACATGTGCTTAAATAAACGGACTCGGTGTCACAATTCTGCCACTACAATGAAGCAAGTTGGTGGTTTGCTGGTCGGGATGGCTTGATGATTAATGCATAGTTTTTGGAGCATATTGGCTCTCATAACAGGGCGAGTATGAATGTATCAGAATTGGCATATTTGATATGTTTGGTCTTATAAATAGCCTCATTGTTTTGTTTGTAATACATCTGCAGTCGCTACGGCAGTCGCTATTTTCGGACATCGTATGAATATGGAGAGGTGCCCGATGGTCTGCTTTGAGTCTGTTATCATTTACATATAAAATAGTTAGGTTAAATATCATTTTATATGCTGCATATTTTTTATGTATATAGGCTACCGGGTAAACGGCAGAGTACATCTCGATTAACGTGCAGAATTAATTTTCCCGCCCCATTTAATAGCACTTTTTTTGTTGTATCTTTCACTGGTTTCTGCCCTCTTGTGCCAGTTGGCATGGGTTGTTTCCTTTTCTTTTAAGCTTTCAAGAGAGTCTCAAGTCCCTTGTTTGTCACACAAGAGCTCACTCTACAGTGGCATCCAGAAGAGAATCCAATAAAAATATACAGTCCAGTGAAACTCACTGCAGCATGGTTGTCCTTGTTCTATTGGCAGCGACTTCTGCCAATCCCATCAGTGAAGTCCTTCTCCCCCCCACCAGTGTTCTGGTAGTATATTATTTCAGCCTAAGGGGTGAGGTTTTTAGTCCCAATTGTCCGTCTGTTAATATATCTAAAAACAAACTGTTCACAGATTTCGGTGAGCTTTGGTGGAAAGTTAAGCCATGGGCTTTTAGGTTACACACAATTTTAATGACATTTAATCTTCCTCTGCGTATGAATCTGTATTCAAATGATACAATCGTGCAGATTAGCTGATGGCCACCATGATTTTTAGAAAAATACTTACATTTTACAGCGATGGTTTATTTAGATAAATCGTGTTGAAGAATTGCCAGATAATAAACACCAGGTGGTATGTGCACTTTTCACCCAAACGTGGTTGCAGTTTCACAGTGTTATCCAGAGTTATGGATGTTTTTACGAATCCACTGTGTTGTACCTCTGCTCAGAGCATGCACCCAGCGTGGTTGTTTGTGGGGCAACTGGATCTTCCTGAACTGTTGAATCCATATCTGTATGTGATATCTTACTTCTCTCAGTGTGACATACCCTTTTCCAAGTTGATGTAAATCCTCTCACATTAGAGGGCAGATTCCTCTCCCTATGTCTCTCTCTCTCTCCTGCCTTACTGGTACTAGGTGGGTTCATTGTCGCTAATCAACTATGTTGCTGAAGACAATGATATCGTAATGGAAACATAAAACTTGACCTGACATGAGTCAGTTATTTTAGATGAGGCAAATGTTTCATTCATGCTGGGTAATGCTGTTTTGTGTGTCCCTGTATTGTTCTGCAAATCTTCCCTGGATATCTCTGCAAGATAGCCAAATTAAGCAAGCCATTCCTAATACATCAAGACATCTGCTTGATCAGCTGCTTGTCACACAGAATGAAAGCTCCTTCCTCAGACAAAATGATAATGTCAGCATTAGATGAAGGGACAACTTCACCTGTGTGTGCAGGGGTAGCGAGCAAACGGCTAAAGCCCAACTGACAAAGACAGGGGACAGTGTGGACCTTGGGATGCTGGTATTGATGATTGCATTCAGAGTGATAGCAAAAATGAAATGTTAGCCAGTAAGTGAAAACAGCATTTTATATGACATTTCACTAGTGATAAAAAAGATGAGTTATCAACACAGCAAGGCAAAAAAATGGGTGGTTCCGTGGCAAGATTATAGACCTTTATTTATTTTGGTTATTTTTTATATATCACCTGCTATCCGCTTGATCTGATGCGTGCTTTATCCTCCATGCTTACCTGCCAGTTGCATCAGTTTCAGCCAGTCCTGCGCACCCTCCTTTGGGTACAGGGCTTATCTTTCAGAGCACGACTCACAGAATTCTGGCTAGGTCAGGTTTTTGGAGATGCCGTGGAGATTGCTTTCACATGGTGATGTGTACTTTTCCACCCAAGTCATTACTTTTAGCACCGTAGGGTTCTGTGTCAATCATGTTTTCTTTTTATTTATTGCAAAGTGTTGGCCATAAATCAGATGTTTGAACAAAGTTCTACCAAAGTGCATAATGCAGTCAGAAGTGGTTGTGATGTCCTGAAGTTGTATAGGATTGCAATGTGTCATTGCTTCATTATACTTAAATTATTTTTATTTTAATTCAGTGCAATCATTAGTCATTTTAATTATGTTTTTCAGTAGATTTAAATCTTTAGCCCATTGTTTTATGTCAATATCAATTGTGCAGATATGCCCACAAGTCGCGAAACATTAGTCTTTACTAACGAGTCCAAGTTGTTTTCAAGATATTTGATTAAGGTGACTTTTATTATATGAATATAAAGACAAAATGATAATCCATTTCAGTGTTCCAAACTTAAGGGGGCAGTCGTACTTGGTTCGGGCGGAAATAAACAAACCCAGTGTAAATTGACCTGTACGTTGGGTAGTCTGGATGAGTTTAAAGTGCTTTGTGGCTAGCTGTTTTCAGGGTCTGATGGCTCCCCGAGCGAAGAGCTACGGTCAGTCTGCCTTTCATAACAGGCTCCTCTCATCCGCTCTAAAAGCAGTGCTCTCCCACCGGGACGTACCGACAGTTTGGTAATGGAATGGAGAGTTCAGAGCAGCTTCTCCTGAGAGGAATCTCATATTCTCTTTTCAGACATGCAGGGTTACACGTTTGTAGATACAGCAGATGATATCCATTTTTTAATTCAAATTTCAGAACATATCGGCAATACTGTGAAAACAGTGAGTGATGTTGTGACATTTTACTTGGAATTACGATAATCCATACAATAACCGTATTTGTGGTTGACAGTATATGAATGTATTTGTGGTTGACAGTATATGAATGTATTTGTGGTTGACAGTATATGAATGTATAACAACGAAACACAGCAGATCTAGCAAGAGAAGCTGTGCTTGACAACGTATGTTACTAAAATTAGAGACCACAGATGGAACAAATACCTACCTTCAGATGGCGTTCAGATACTGTTGATTAACTGAAAAGGATCAAGTTCATTGAGCATGTGAGATATTATGGATGACAGATGTTAGTAAGAACTATTGTGCCAGGATTGGAATCAAACTATATTCATGCAGTATCATTTGCCTGTGCCTAGGGATAGGATGATAAGTTGAGCCTGGTTGTTACGTGCCGTGTTGTGCTTGTGCTCTCCCTCTGCTTACCCTCAGTGTCCACTCGGGTGCCACCCTCTGTCTCGGATGCAGCGGCTGATTGGGACACTCGTGGATTTCCATTATCAGGATAATTGTGAAAATCTTCACATGAGGGACTTGCAAAAAGCTGTGTAGTTTCATAATGTGACAATGACTATGCTTAAAATGACTTAATTCTTTGGGTTGAAATGACAACTGCAATAAGGTTGGGGGAGCTTTGTTGCCGGGGTTACAATAATAATAAAATACACCTGGGAATGTCGGGGACCGATCTTGGTCAAACAAAAAAGAAACCTTGGATACGGAAAATGAGCAGATGTCTCCTGAGACCAATGTTTTGTTGCAGCAGCTGCGTTCCTCCATCAGTGCTTCCACTGGATGCATTCAGATTAGTGTTGTCACGATACTGGAATTTCTTACTTTGTGCAAAATATCGACATCCAATACCAAACGACGCTCTCCGCCCGTGTGTGTCAACTTTGTGTTGGATAGAAGAGAGAGTGAGAAAGTGCTGCTGCAGGTGTATCGATGGTACGGACATTTTTGTTTTATTGAAACTGTTTAATTGATTCAGAATCAATATACTATATCGAAAAATGTATGTTGTCTTTTTTTCTTTTTGTGTTGTTCCTTACTGTTATGTCATCGATTTAGTTCTTATAAATGCTTTTATTCTTTCTTTTTTTACCATGTAAAGTGTCCTTGAGTGCCTTTTAAAGCGCTATATGAATAAAATGTATTATTATTATTATTAAATGTAATTGCAGAAAGTGGCACAAAACTTGAAAATGTCACCCAGCTTGCTTTGCACAATGCACTGGAAGGTGGAGCCTTTACATTTTTTGTGCTTATTAATGTGTGCTTCCGTTACAACATCAACATTATTCATACATCCCTTTTCAAAACATAATGCAGATTATGTGTTGCACTTGGGAATGAGGTGTAATGTTATGGCTATATTCCTCTACTATAAAAGAGTAATGTGACAATATGCCCCAGACCGGCATTCAGTGTGTCACAATAACAAAAATCAGGCATACCTTTTTTGCTTTGTTGTACAACGAGTGAAGACTGGAACACGGCTCACAATGGCAGGGGACAAATGTACCACCCACCTCTCCAACCACATTTTGTTAGAAATTATAGTAGACGAGCCTCTTGTCAAACAGAAATAGACGTGGGAGCTCTGAAAATGCCAGATCTCTTGTAGGCTGAAAGGAAGAGAGTAATCAATTCACTTGTACCGGTTGCTTGGTAACTGAGGTCACGCTTGGACATTTTCATAGGTTATATATCTCTTCACAATTATGTCCCTGAGCAGTACACTAGCTGAGCTACTCACACACATCAACACAAAGCATTTCAGTATTACAATCTCCCTACAGAGAACCAGGAGCTGCAAGTGGAACAGCTACGTGAGGCGCATGGCAGGCTCGTATTTTACCTTCAGGCACTGGCTGTCAACATCTCGACCACAGAATTACAAATGACGGAGCAGTTCCTCGGATCCCGACCATCACTTTCTGCACCAGAAGATGGTGGCTTAGGATGTTAGTGAGTTACTGTGTTACTGTGTTACTGTGTTCTAGGGATCATGAGTTGAAATCCACTTTGAATATAATGTTTGATATTTCTATTTACTTTATTTTTGTGTGTATATGTGTTTCTTTCAAACTACCAAACAAAATAAATATCTTCTATTGTAGCTAACTGAATGGCAGGGTTTTAAGGGGGTTACCATTTATTTGGTTATTCTGTGTAAATCGGTGAAATCTTGTACAATATACAATGGGACGACTTTGCTTAAAACAGCCAGGCTTGTGCCATTAACAATATATGTGTTACTGTGGGTGTGTATGTGTCTCTGCAGCAAAATGAATAATCAATTATTAATTATAGTAGTAATAAATACCCACTGTCTCTCTGCCAAAAAAAACTATTGTTCAACAGCTATAAAGGAGCTCACATCGTAAGATTAAATAGGGGAACGGCTAGCATCAAGTATACTGTAGAAGTTCTAACTCAAATCTCAAAAAAATCGTGTATTCTCAATCCTCACCTCCAGACAGACTCTGGAGCTCGAACTGCAGCAAACTGTTTCAGTGCCGGTGCAATTATAACCAGCGAGATGGGAAATAAAAGGTGAAATGTCGAATGAATGAAAAAATGGTGGACAGGCGTAGGCAGCTGAGACGTGCAGTTCTACAGAAAGAGGTGGAGGTGAGAATGTTGGCTAAGGATATTTGCATACTGAAAAAATAAACATGATATAATCCATATTTATTAACACATTGTTACATAAACATGACACAAATGCCACACTGAGCTTCTGCAGGCAGTTATGCTTGATTGGGAAGAGTGCAGGAGTTCAAGGTCACGTGTCTCCGACCTTTGGGACATGCCACTAAATAAAAATGAGGAGAAAGACGTTCCTGTCCTTGTCCGCTGTCACCCCATCTGATAAGATCCACTTACCAAATGCTTTAGATTACAGATGATTGAAGGTAAGGGCGGGGTCATGGTTAAGGTTAAGGCCGGGGTATGCTTGAATCAACCTAGCATGTATGACGTGTTGTCTGACCAAGGTAAAAGTGTTCACAGCCACACAACATCATGCCTACTTTCTCACCTCCTCACACGTGGGCAATCACTTCATCAAGTGCCTTGTTGGATTGTTGAAAGGTGTGGGGAGAGGCAGGACTTCCATGTAGCCTCAGAAAAAACCTCTGTCTGAGAATTTCGTTTTTTTTCTAACTTATATTTATTCTAGGCAGATAATGTTTTGTTTGTACTTTTTGTGTTGTCAATATTATTTGCATTTAATAGTCAGTCCTCAAAACACAACTTAACTTGAAATATATTTAAAAAAAAAAAGAATACATTGTGTACTACAACATTCTCTGTATTACCAGCTGTTATGTGTTACAGAGCTCCAGCATGTTGGTGCCATATGCAGAGGAAAATGGCAGTGGAGTGCAACAATACACGTGCACCATCATCTGTTCACAGTATCGCCACATTATTAAAACATGAACAGGAAAATTGCCATATGTGCAGTGCACAGATACAGTATGCACATCATTTGAACATAATTACTTTTGTTATTCGTGATGACGCAAAATGACATATTTTTTTATTTAAGAAGACAACCTAGAATATGAATAAATGTGCAAGAAGTAAAGAGAATTTATTAAAAACAGGGTCTATGGTATGATTACTTTCATAGTTAAATTCTCTGCAATTAATTTATTTGACTTTCCTGATAAGCAGTAATTATTCTTTGCAAACGGGTCTTTTCATCGTGTTGCTTTAATGTTTATAAATAGGCCTAAAGTAGTAAACAAAGTACAGATAACACATCTCCAAGATAATTACAGTGGCTATCTACAGTAAGCATGCCTTTTCTCCCTTCTTCTGTTTTTAATAGAATTTCCCCACAAAATGGTATTGTGAAGACAGGTGAGAGATGCCACAGTGCTTCCTGTGACCTACAGGGGTTAACATACCTTTGGTATTGGATGTTTCTCACTTTGGACCAGGTCGATGTCATTCAGGATTTTGGCCCTCAGGATCAAAATATCTTTACTAGATTAATATTCTCACATAGCATCATTTTACCTGAAGTCATTCCATTAGTTATATCTCTCTAGAATATATTTCAAACAAAACTGCCACAGTATAAATGATTGCACTTTCACAGTGAGATTTCATATCGGTAGAAATATTCCAGTGCAGTTAGACATGCACGGAAGATAGGAACTTCACACTCAAGCCAAATCATTAACACAAAACACTACAGGCAACAGTGAGTCAGAAGATAGATCTGCTCCAAGAGAAGAACACACGCATTGAATAACAGCAAACGTTAGGTTCGCTTGGATAACTAGGCAGTAACATTTACCATAGAAACACATGGATATATATGTTGTGAAGCCTAGATTGGGAGTTGCTGTTTGATCATATCAGTTTCTGAAGCTCTTTTGAGTAAAGCTGAGGAGGTACGGGCACAGCTGAAGTGGAACATGTAAATCCATAGGCTGAAAAAACCTGTCAATCAAGCAAACATGTCCCACAATGCATTATCTTTAAATGAGCTGTATTTAACATTCAGCTATTGGCTATGTAAAGATACAGTATAGTGTAGTAATGTCCACCTGAGCAGAGAACGAAGTAGCTCATCCTCTGTGTGTTGTTATCCGAGCTTTTCCTTGCTTTGTTGACATAGCCCCGGCGTGCGTGCGTGCTTTAAGTGCACGTTAGTTTATGTGAGCGTGCCACATTAGTTGCCCACAGCCGCTCTGCACTGCTCTCGTGCGGCAGTTACAGATGCCGTCCCGACGGACAGCATCGTCCCAGAAGCAAAGCAGACACCCTCCTGTTCACCCTCAGTTAAACGCGGTTACCTCTGTCGGCACTATCGCCATTGTTTGACATGTTAGCGATGTTAGCACTGTTAGCTGTGACTTAAAAAGGAAATTCTGGTTTGTTTCAACCTGATGAATTCGGCCATTGTGACTATCCCCGAATCTTTACGGCGAAGGTGGCAAATGCAAAGTTAGAATGAGCCACAATGGCCACGCTTAAAGGAAATTTGAAATATACCGGAATGTCCCCTAATACCTTGTTTATGCATCAAATATTCTCAAAATCAACCCAAGCAGAAATTAGAATAAATGAAATGAACTATTCAAAACCTAACTTTTTGCTTCAAACATGTGTTTACCACAACTGAAGGAACTTCTACATTGGCGTCACATGGGTTGATGCAATTTTTTACAGAAATAGTATCAAAAATACATACAATGTATCCATGTTCTACAGGCAGAAGCATTATTATATCACACTGCTTGGGACCCACCTCAGCAAATCAGTCAGCAGCAAATCAGCAGCAGGTAGGCCAGTAAAATAGCCATTCTCCAAGCTCAAAATGATGAAGTAATTGTCATATTTTCCCCCTAAGGAGCAAATCAAACCATAACCATGTGCGGCCAATTTCTGCAACATGAGATGGGGCTCCCTGCTGTTAGTAACGATGGTGATGTCACAATGAACATTTCACAACAACATGATTGGAGGCTGAATATGGATGCTTTGTGCAGCTGCAGAGGCAACGTGTTGCACAGAAACGTGTCAACGCAGAACACAAAGAGGATTTCTACTCCTCTATAGCAGGGACATTGAATTCAATATTCTCAAAATAAGTAACATTACAATTGACTCTGTTGGGTGTGACTTGGATGTACAGGTGCTGTTTATGTCAGTGTTTTGTTTTACGCTCAAAAGATAATTACAATTAAATATTCAAAACTATATTTTTCCGACTCTCAAATCACGGTTACTTTCACATGTGAAATCCTCCTATGAAACCATTGCGACAGCAACCAAAGACCCTCTCAGGTGCAGTGAGGCGTGTGTCTCTGTGTGTGTGTGTGTCTCTGTGTGTGTGTGTGTGTGTGTGTGTGTATTATTCTTGTGGAAATTACCTGGCTTGTCTTCTCACTGGGTCAGCGGGCAGAAAAGAGGAGGGAGAGGAGACCTTTAGTTAGTCCTTATTAGCATCCTTGTTAGGAGCTCCAGCTGCAGAGTAGACCATCATATAAAAAGCTGTCTGTCCTCTTGTTCTGTAAAGAATGCATGAAGAGTTCACCCAGAATGGTGAAGAAGCTTCAGGAAAAGAGCTCCACGAATTACCCGTCTGTGAGACAAATGACTTCTCTTAACCCTGCCGTGATGAATTCAGATCCAGACTTGTGCCAAGGCAAGCTGGCGTGTCTAATCAAAAGGTTTCTCGAAAGACAAGCAGTTGGCAGGAGGTGTTGCTGCCGGTACATAATTATTATAACATAATATTTATGACTCAGTCCCGACAGAGGAAACATTTAGGCATACAACTGATAAACAAAACACAAGTACATTTCATTACATTATTGATTTTATTATTTATATTTATACATCTGTATTCATACCTTTCAGACCTTTTCAATTATTTTTTTATTTTGGTGATCTAATCATTTAGCAGTTTAAACATTTCCTGTTGCAGGAGGGGAGGAACAAGAAGTTCCTGTGCTTCAAGCCCATGGAGAAGAGGCTGGACTTGTTCCTTCATCATTTCATCAGCCAGCCCTGTTCAGAGCTCTGGGCTTTCCTGCGAAAGCTTCTCCTCCTATTTCATGACCAGGCTACAGTGGCGAAAGGGGGTTCTTTATCAACAAAGAAGTTGAGATCTGTAATATCCAGGAGCACGCCATCATTGCACAGAGAATTGTGAGCGATTATGTGTTGCTACATGGAGGGTTTCCAAGGGCCCCCTTACACCGGAGCTCCTTACCTCTGCTGCAGATTAGGTACCGAATTCATTCTAAGAACGGGGACAAAGATGAGAATGACTCAGAGGCACGGGGACACAAAAGAAGGGCCAAAAGAGGAGCCCCAGGAGCAACTTAAAAATAGTAAAAGAGCCATTGACTATGACTTGTGAGGGGTGATTTGGGTGTATCTGCAAAAAAAAAAGAAAGAAAAATTGCATTATTTTCAGGCGAACCTGAAAATGTTCAACGTGAGCTGTGTGTTATGTTCATTCAGCATTAACCAGTAACATATACACTGATATGTACACATATTAACACATCTCACACATTTTAGTGTCATTATAAAATTTAAATTATTCAAATAGACCTTTGATAGATAAGTCCCTTTGAGTATGGGTAAACTATTTTCGAGCAGAGGCCTAAAAATGGGGCTAGGGTTTAAGAGGTTTTAAATATGAAGGAGTATTATAATAAAATGTAATAAATTCAAGTACTCGCTAAATAATTATTTTCTAGGACTTCAAATCCATACTTATTTTAAGTCCTTCATACTTTTGCCATGAAGTTGGCATTAGATTCTAAGTGGTTATTAAAAAGGTCTTAACTAGTCTCAAATATTAATTGGGGAACCCTGGGGATAGCCTGATTAGACAATAAAGCAGAACTGTGAAAACTGTAATACTGTGAACTCGTTGTTACAAGTCTACCACTCATTACTTCTGTCAGTAGTTCTCTCACTGGTACACCACCTACAGTTTGTTCCTGCCATTTCCTCTTTCGCTCTCTTCTTCCTCGCCTGGAAATATTGTGACAGATGTCTGGATCCTATTGCCAGGAGCTAATTGCATCATGTCGTCACAGGCATAAATCCACCTAAAGCGTGATTTAAAAAAAAAAAATAATGTTCTTGAGGAAATGAGCCCTGCTGCTGAACCAGTTTGAAAACACAATAAGCAACAATCATGAACAGTTAAAGCTTGTACAGTGCAATATGAATCTACCATCTCTACTATCTCCAGGTCATGGCTTTGTTATGAGGCGGAAAATGCAGGTCTCATGTACACAGCCCAGGTAGTACGCCACACTGGGGATGTGAAGCTGTTGCAGGTAGTGAGTTAAACACAAACTATACTATGTCTCTCTGTCATACTCTGCAGCATCTTAAAAACATCCATGAAACACTCGTCAACTCCTTTGTGCCTGTGGGCCCAGCTGACCTTCTCCACCTTCTGCACCACAGCAATAGTCCTTCAAAGTCTTCCACAGTGCTGGTTAGCAGAGGAAACTCCCTTTGGGAAGTTGGAATAAAGAATCAAGGTTTGTCTCAATCAGAGTGACTTGCACCTTACCTTTTCTCTCTATGTTTCCGTCACTTGCTGTGCTCTGCACAATCTGTGAGACAAAAGCCTCTCAACCCTGACCTAAAACAAAATAGCAGAAACCTTAGAGAGATTACAGTATGCAGGAAGAACGTCCTCGTAGAATTCAGGGGCCAACAACTATTCCACCACACAACAAAGGGAGTATAAACACTGGAGTACATTCCACAAATCCTATGTTACGCGCGGAACGCGTTACGCGAGGAATCCGTTACGCGTGGAACCCGTTACGCGCGGAATCCGTTACGCGCAGATTCCGTTACGCGTGGAACCCGTTACGCACGGAATCCGTTACGCGCGGAATCCGTTACGCGCGGAATCCGTTACGCGCGGAATCCGTTACGCGTGGAACCCGTTACGCGCGGAATCCGTTACGCGCAGATTCCGTTACGCGTGGAACCCGTTATGCACGGAATCCGTTACGCGCGGAATCCGTTACGCGCGGAATCCGTTACGCGCGGAATCCGTTACGCGCGGAATCCGTTACGCGCGGATTCCGTTACGCGTGGAACCCGTTACGCGCGGATTCCGTTACGCGTGGAACCCGTTACGCACGGAATCCGTTACGCGAGGAACCCGTTACGCGTGGAACCCGTTACGCACAGAATCCGTTACGCGCGGATTCCGTTATGCGTGGAACCCGTTACGCGCGGAATCCGTTACGCGCAGAATCCGTTACGCGCGGAACGCGTTACGCGAGGAATCCGTTACGCGCGGAATCCGTTACGCGCGGATTCCGTTACGCGCGGAATCCGTTACGCGCGGAATCCGTTACGCGCGGAACCCGTTACGCACGGAATCCGTTACGCGAGGAACCTGTTACGCGTGGAACCCGTTATGCACGGAATCCGTTACGCGTGGAACCCGTTACGCACGGAATCCGTTACGCGCGGATTCCGTTACGCGTGGAACCCGTAACGCGCGGAATCCGTTACGCGCGGAATCCGTTACGCGCGGATTCCGTTACGCGTGGAACCCGTTACGCGCAGATTCCGTTACGCGTGGAACCCGTTACGCACGGAATCCGTTACGCGAGGAACCAGTTACGCGTGGAACCCGTTACGCACGGAATCCGTTACGCGCGGATTCCGTTACGCGTGGAACCCGTTACGCGCGGAATCCGTTACGCGCAGAATCCGTTACGCGCCGAACGCGTTACGCGAGGAATCCGTTACGCGCGGAATCCGTTACGCGTGGAACCCGTTACGCACGGAATCCGTTACGCGCGGATTCCGTTACGCGTGGAACCCGTTACGCGCGGAATCCGTTACGCGCGGAATCCGTTATGCGTGGAACCCGTTACGCACGGAACGCGTTACGCAAGGAATCCGTTACGCGCGGAATCCGTTACGCGCGGAATCCGTTACGCGCGGATTCCGTTACGCGTGGAATCCGTTACGCGTGGAACCCGTTACGCGCAGATTCCGTTACGCGTGGAACCCGTTACGCGAGGAATCCGTTACGCGAGGAACCCGTTACGCGTGGAACCCGTTATGCACGGAATCCGTTACGCGCGGATTCCGTTACGCGTGGAACCCGTTACGCGCGGAATCCGTTACGCGCAGAATCCGTAACGCGCGGAATCCGTTACGCGCGGATTCCGTTACGCGTGGAACCCGTTACGCGCAGATTCCGTTACGCGTGGAACCCGTTACGCACGGAATCCGTTACGCGAGGAATCCGTTACGCGTGGAACCCGTTACGCGCAGATTCCGTTACGCGTGGAACCCGTTACGCACGGAATCCGTTACGCGAGGAATCCGTTACGCGCGGAATCCGTTACGCGTGGAACCCGTTACGCACGGAATCCGTTACGCGCGGATTCCGTTACGCGTGGAACCCGTTACGCGCGGAACCCGTTACGCGCGGAACCCGTTACGCGCGGAACCCGTTACGCGAGGAATCCGTTCCGCGCGGAATCCGTTACGCGTGGAACCCGTTACGCACGGAATCCGTTACGCACGGAATCCGTTACGCGCGGATTCCGTTACGCGTGGAACCCATTACGCGCGGAATCCGTTACGCGCGGAATCCGTTATGCGTGGAACCCGTTACGCACGGAACACGTTACGCGAGGAATCCGTTACGCGCGGAATCCGTTACGCGCGGAATCCGTTACGCGCGGAATCCGTTACGCGCGGATTCCGTTACGCGTGGAATCCGTTACGCGTGGAACCCGTTACGCGCAGATTCCGTTACGCGTGGAACCTGTTACGCACGGAATCCGTTACGCGAGGAATCCGTTACGCGTGGAACCCGTTACGCGAGGAATCCGTTACGCGTGGAACCCGTTACGCGCAGATTCCGTTACGCGTGGAACCCGTTACGCACGGAATCCGTTACGCGAGGAACCCGTTACGCGTGGAACCCGTTACGCGTGGAACCCGTTACGCACGGAACCCGTTACGCACGGAATCCGTTACGCGCGGATTCCGTTACGCGTGGAACCCGTTACGCGCGGAATCCGTTACGCGCAGAATCCGTTACGCGCGGAACGCGTTACGCGAGGAATCCGTTACGCGCGGAATCCGTTACGCGTGGAACCCGTTACGCACGGAATCCGTTACGCGCGGATTCCGTTACGCGTGGAACCCATTACGCGCGGAATCCGTTACGCGCGGAATCCGTTATGCGTGGAACCCGTTACGCACGGAACACGTTACGCGAGGAATCCGTTACGCGCGGAATCCGTTACGCGCGGAATCCGTTACGCGCGGATTCCGTTACGCGTGGAATCCGTTACGCGTGGAACCCGTTACGCGCAGATTCCGTTACGCGAGGAATCCGTTACGCGAGGAACCCGTTACGCGTGGAACCCGTTATGCACGGAATCCGTTACGCGCGGATTCCGTTACGCGTGGAACCCGTTACGCGCGGAATCCGTTACGCGCAGAATCCGTAACGCGCGGAATCCGTTACGCGCGGATTCCGTTACGCGTGGAACCCGTTACGCGCAGAATCCGTAACGCGCGGAATCCGTTACGCGCGGATTCCGTTACGCGTGTAACCCGTTACGCGCAGATTCCGTTACGCGTGGAACCCGTTACGCACGGAATCCGTTACGCGAGGAATCCGTTACGCGTGGAACCCGTTACGCGCAGATTCCGTTACGCGTGGAACCCGTTACGCACGGAATCCGTTACGCGAGGAACCCGTTACGCGTGGAACCCGTTACGCGTGGAACCCGTTACGCACGGAATCCGTTACGCGCGGATTCCGTTACGCGTGGAACCCGTTACGCGCGGAACCCGTTACGCGCAGAATCCGTTACGCGCGGAACGCGTTACGCGAGGAATCCGTTCCGCGCGGAATCCGTTACGCGTGGAACCCGTTACGCACGGAATCCGTTACGCACGGAATCCGTTACGCGCGGATTCCGTTACGCGTGGAACCCATTACGCGCGGAATCCGTTACGCGCGGAATCCGTTATGCGTGGAACCCGTTACGCACGGAACACGTTACGCGAGGAATCCGTTACGCGCGGAATCCGTTACGCGCGGAATCCGTTACGCGTGGAACCCGTTACGCACGGAATCCGTTACGCGCGGATTCCGTTACGCGTGGAACCCGTTACGCGCGGAATCCGTTACGCGCGGAATCCGTTATGCGTGGAACCCGTTACGCACGGAACGCGTTACGCGAGGAATCCGTTACGCGCGGAACCCGTTACGCGCGGAATCCGTTACGCGCGGAATCCGTTATGCGTGGAACCCGTTACGCACGGAACGCGTTACGCGAGGAATCCGTTACGCGCGGAATCCGTTACGCGCGGAATCCGTTACGCGCGGATTCCGTTACGCGTGGAATCCGTTACGCGTGGAACCCGTTACGCGCAGATTCCGTTACGCGTGGAACCCGTTACGCACGGAATCCGTTACGCGAGGAATCCGTTACGCGTGGAACCCGTTACGCACGGAATCCGTTACGCGCGGAACCTGTTAAGCGTGGAACCCGTTACGCGCAGAATCCGTTACGCGCAGAATCCGTTACGCGCAGAATCCGTTACGCGCGGAACGCGTTACGCGCAGATTCCGTTACGTGCGCAGGTTAAAACAGAAGCGCTCCGCCAAAATGTACAATTCTCAATTATCCATCAATTATACGTCCGGGTCCGGATAGGACAGCGTCTGGGTCCGGATCCAGACCGCGGTCCGCCTATTGGCGACCCCTGTTATAAGATATATATTAGCTCCCTTCATAAAGGACATGCTCAAGAACATTAAGAGTAAGGTGGTATTAGTTTCTATTGTTGGATGCATGTTGTCTTTAACACTCTTGAACACGGTTCGTGTAAACAATTTCAATAACAGTTGCAAGAAAGGCAATGGGGATGGTAGCATTCTATCAGTCTGTCAGCCTTTTTTGTTTGTGAGAATGTGTAATGTTTGTGCTGTTTGTATTGTCGAACAAATCTCTGCACATCCCAATTCATATCCTTTCTTTATCTAATATGGCAAATATATTTTGAACTTGATGGTAAAGGCTGCTGTCACAGTTATTCTGCCAAACCATTTTTCCAGGCATATTATCAAAAATATTTACTGTAGGTGCTTGGCCCTGATGCTTATTTGTTGAAACAAATCCCAGAGTGCTCTAAATGCTGTCAATGGTGCTGAGCTGTGGAGGTATATCACCACACTAACTATGTGGGCCACCGAGGCTATAGTCACCAATGAGGGAATGTTGGGTTTGTGTGCTGTTATGTACCAATAAAAACTGTGTGTGGTGGAGGAGGGTGTTTGTGCGTTTTGCAGCAGGGCACAGCATGGCCATATTCTGTTAATGGCAGGGACTGTTACCATGGGAGTCTGCAGCAGAATGTTAAAATGACTTGAGCTGTTGAAGGTGACAGAGGAGCCAAACCCACTGACTTTATAGTTTCCTCCAGAGATACTAAAGTTTTTATCCCCAGAGATCATAAAGTGGGTTTATAGAGCTGTGGCTCCAAAAACAAATACTCTGGAGTTTCTTCACTCCTTTTTCATTTGCAATTGCTGTCTTCCACAAATTTATATTACTTGATTTCATATTTATTTATGCTATATTTGATCTCAAACTTGCACTATTTTGTGTCTCTTTTAGTTTTTTACTTGTGTAATTGTGTCTGTCTGTGTATATATGTGTGGATTCCAGACCTTGCCAAAGATTGGAATGGCTCTCCTGTAAGGACACACCTGTTCACGTTTTCCAGATTTTCTCTGAAGAGTTCATTAAATTACGTGGTGCCTTCCAGTCAGTGTGAGACCAAGATTGAGCAGAGCCTATACCCTCCTGCTGTCCTCCCTGTCAATCTTATCGGTTATTGCTACAAATTGGTCACCCCGAAGGCCAAAGCCAGGTTCGAGCACACAAGTTTTCCCCACAAGAAGACTGCCAAACAAACCTCGTCTAGTATCATCAGAGGCATATAAAAACATCTCCCCGAGGTTCTAGAGGAAGACAACATGGCACTTTTATCACATGTATTTTGGGCTGTATATATAGAGGAGAGGAAACTCTAGAGGGAATAATGATGTCTTTCTGATGTTTCAGATATATTGTATCATGGCAGAGTGGAGAGGAAGGGTAAAAGCATGGAAAGCGTGGCCTACCTGTAAATTCAGTATCTAGGTAGTTCAGGATGCAGTGCAGTCCCTCGACACTAATTAATCGGTGATCTTAAGACAACAAAAAATGAATGAAGAAAAGTTTATCCCCGAATACCATTCATGGGGATTCAAAGCCTTTTCTCTCTCAATCTGCTTTGTGTTACTTGTAATAATTAATGTTGACGCATAATGAGAGATCAAATGGACCGAATAAACCTAAGCGAGAGTTGCGCCATATGTACGTTCACAAAATGAATTGTTTATCATATGATTAAAAGGACATAATCATACCTATTTCTCCCTACATAATCACAACACACATCTACGGCAGATATTAGTTAGTATCCAGTCATGCTACCTTGGAGCGGTGTAGTATTCCAGCAGGCCTCTGTACATCTCATCATCATATCTGTCTTTATTTATGCACTAATTACATTTTGATGCAGTGGCCCCAGCTGTTACTCCTGCATACCATTTAGTTCAATAAAAATATCACACATAAGGCTGTTAATATAGCTTGAGCACCTGCCAAAACTGAAAGGCTCGGTCAGCTGCATGCACATTTGCTTGTCTAATTAGTTTTGTTTTGCCTTTCCACTCTATCTGACTTACTTATCTTCATGTATTAAATGTTTTATACATAAAGAGATGCACATTAATATACAGTCAGGGCCATAAGTATTTAGACTGTGACACTTTCTAATTTTGCCTCTTTACACAACTCCAATGGATCTGAAATGAAGCAGTCAATATGTGTTTGAAGGGTTGACTTTCAGCTTTAATTCAATGGACATAACAAAACTATCACATCAACCGTTTAGGAATTACAGCCATTTTTGTACAGTACCCCACATTTTCAGAGGCTCAAAAGTAATTGGACAAACTAACATAATTGTGAATATAATCATTATTTTTAGTACTTGGAGGAAAATCCTCTGCAGTCAATGACTGCCTGAAGTCTGGCACCCAGAGACATCACCAGTTTTTTTCCCTTTAGATGCTTTGCCAGGCCTTTTTTGCAGCCTCCTCCAGTTTCTGCCTGTTTGCGGGTCTTTCTCTCATCAGTTTTTTCTTAGGTAAGTGAAAAGCCTGCTTAATTGGGTTGAGATCAGGTGACTGACTTGGCCAATTGAAAAATATTCCATTCCTTTGCCTTGAGAAGCGCTGTGGTTATGTTCACAGTATCTTTTCGGTCATTATCCATCTGCGCCGTTCAGCTCCGTCCAATCAGTTTTGTAGCATTAAGCTGAATCTGAGCAGATAGTATAGCCTTAAACATCTCAGAATTCATCCTACTTCTATCAGCTGTGACATCGTCAATGAACACCACAGTGACCCAGTTCCATTGGCAGCCATACAGTAACACTGCCTCCACTATGTTTGACAGAAGATGTGGTTTGTTTCGCATCATGAGCCATACCTTTCCTTCTCCATACCTTTCACTTCCCATGATTCTGGTACAAGTTAATCTTGGTTTCATCTGTCCAAAGAATATTTTTCCAAAACTACTCAGTATATTGTATTTCATGCATAAGTCATTTTGCTCTGAACTCAGTTGAACTTCAGTGTGTTAGCGTACATGCCCAGATGTATCTTTCTTATCGTTGTGCAAAAGAAGAATTCGTCCTTGCCAGCGAGCAAAGATAACTGTAACTGTGTTGTATGACAATGTTCCAGCGCCAAGTGGTTTGCACCTTGTCGTAAAGCCTCTGTATTTAGATTCATGAAGGCGTCTCTTGATTGTTGACTTTTGACAATAGCACGCCTATACCTCCTCCAGAGTGTTCTTGACTTTGTTAGATTTTATTCCTTCTTCCTTCAGTCCTTCTTTTTAAGAATGTACCAAACTGGCAGTAATTGCTATTTTACGCATGGGCATGCTGAGATAAATAAATGTGATCACTCTTCTAACTAATGTCTTACAGTCTCACTACTGTTGGCTGTCACATTTATATGTTGTTGCCTTTGCAAATGCAAATGATGATTGAGGGTTGATTGCTCACCGTGGTAGGAGTTTTGGTCCAGCTGCTCTTTATGGGTTGATTCAGGTTGGATGGTGAATTTTAAGATGGGAGCGGAGATTTGTCATGTTTCCATCATTAGTCTTGACTTGTTTATTGCCCAGTTTACAAATCACTTCACATTTTGTGGATCTTCATTTTAATTTATTTTAAAACCAAAGAATCGCCAAATAGGCTCATTTGCTCTTTGCTTTGTTTTTGCTCTTCCCCTCTCTCTCTCGAACACACACACAACGAGCGATTCGGTGGTCTGTACTAGTTGCTGTCACTGTCTCAGTCCTTAGTCCAAACGTCAAGATTCATTAAAAAGTGATAGATGTAATAATTTCCAAAATTCACAAAATGTTTTTATCTGACTAAATATTCTTCTTATAGTCTTTTTAAAACTACATTAATGGGGCGGTGTAGCAGCAATCTAACAGCACCATCAATGACATTTATATTAACACAATAACACAAAGTCAGATTAATGCTAGCATTTTGTTACTTTTTCTTGATTCCATACAACATTGTGTTAAAGCATAGAGAAAGCAAGAGAAAAAAAGAGAGAGAGAGACTGAATATAGAGCAAAATTCACAACAGGCATTGCATAATTGAATATGGTTCTTTTATCGTGGACACGTGAGGAACACTATCGTGGCCAACCAGTATTGTGTTCTCCGTAATCTTATCATATCGCCCAAGCTTAGTACCAACCAAAACCTGAAAATAATTGGTATACAGGGAAATGCTGTGCCTATGAGTCATCTCCAGGCCTGGTTTTGATCGTTTTGTTGGGACATTTAAATATCCACGTCCCGCAACTGCAGTGGCTGTATTGGAATAAGCTTTGGCAATCCTTTGCTCTTCATGTCCACATGGCGAAGTGTCCTTGGGCAAGAAACTAAACCCCAAATTGCTCCCGATGGTCAGGCCAGTACTTTGCATGGTAGCTCATTGCCATCTGTGTGTGTGTGTGTGTGTGTGTGTGTGTGTGTGTGTGTGAGTGAATGGGTGAATGACAGGAAAATTGCAAAGCACTATGGATAAAGCAGCCATTTTTATAATGCAGCCATTTAAGTTAATTAATATGAGTACGTACATAGTTACAGCCTTAGAAACGAATAATAGCTGTGGCGCCATCGTGTGGTTATAAGGTGGTATTTCAGCTGCATGACAGCAGTGAAGGCCTGGGTATAAAATGCACGGCCCGCCAGTGCTCAAACGTATCTACTCACATCTGAGAGAGCTTCTAGATTGACGGTATTCCTCCTCATTGCATTATCCTAGCATCATCTAAATGTGCAGAGAATGCATGCGCATAGTCAGCATTTACAAATGTGCTTGCATATTTATTTAGAGTATTAATTACATCTATTTCCTCTATAAAAGTATGTGATACAGCACAAGTATCCTGGGAAAATGGGTCACCTCTGCAAGGGGCCAATGTGTTAATGCAAGCATGGAGCACAGGAAATGTAGATGAGGAAGCACATACATTTTTAATGACTGAGATTATCGTCTGATGTGACACTGGCAGATTAACCTAGTATCTAAATGTGATGCTACACCCCAACAGAAGACTTTGCAATTCTTTGGCACATGAAGCAATTCATTTAAGTCTTAGCTAATTAAAGAGTTTTATCTTTGTGACATTCATAATGTCCATCTCCTTCTTGGTAAAGGGCAGGAGGCCTGATTAGTCCCATTAAATCTATAGTTTGTAATGCTGTTGAAATCCTCAATGATAGAGTAGATGTGAAATATTGAAGAGTGAATAAAATATATCAGGAAAAAGAAAAAAATGCTCTTCCTGTATTTCACGAGTACATTTTGTATTTGCTTAATCATTTTCACATTTTCATCTGCAAAGATGGAAAATATGAATGTTTCAACACTTAATGAATACCATTTTCTCTCTAGAGGGGAATACACCAATAAATACAAAGTACATTCCTCATACTACCAAAACTTGACAGTCAGAGCCTTTTTAATTAAGGAGCACTGTATCCTTTTAAAAGTATTTAACAGGTATGTCAAAGTATTATGTAAATTAAGTGGTGTTAGACACTTAAATGGTTGGAACTGCACACACTTAAAGACAATACACAAAGCCACATGGACACAGACCAGCCTGTTTTCATTTTTACTTTTATCAAGTACAGCTGTAATACAAATCTAGGGTTTTGGATGACATACTCTCTTGAGAGCTAATGTTAACACTATCAAAAGCGGTGAAACCCCCCCAATATTCACAACTTCACTCACCCATGGGTCTCAGCTGCAGTCACATGAGCCATGCCCTGGCATGCCTCTTTCACATGCATTGAGTCATTCACTCATTTCCAAAGCTCATTTCTTTTTTGGAAGAAATCTCACATTTCACCCTTCATGACTCCTGTCATAAATGTTCATTTGGGTTTTGCATGTTGGTGTCTTCTTCTGGAGGGCAGTGGTTGTCCGTTTATGTGTGTTGGCCCTGTAATAGAGTAACTGTTTGCCTAGAACATGCTGGTATATGCAGTTTAGAAAATGGAAGCAGGGCAACACAAATGTCTTTTTTCATTTCCTACTATGTTAATGCCATTGTCTTAAAACACAGTTTGAAACCTGCACTGATTCAATCTGTGGTGTTTGTACATCTACTGCAGAAAGATGTAGTAGCTAATTGAACACCATACAAAGTCAGAAGCGTCTCTCCACTTATCTCCTTAATAGAATCTGCCACAGTCTGGTAAATACTCTTGCCAACATGAAAGCATGAATACCCTCCTCCCTGCCTCTACAGCTGAACAGAGTGACTGGCCATGCTGGACAAAGCCACAGATTTGTCAAAGACCAGCCTATATGTACGCGATTGCTTTTTCTGTTGCCCAGCAACTGACCTTGTCTAATCGTGTATATGCCACACCAGATGCGGCATTTCAAGAAGGACCAAGTGAACAAGACGTTCCATGTCTTCCGGTTTAGAGAGAGCTGAAGAAAGTTAAGCTAAACTAAGAAATTAAAATCAACAATATCTTCACTTACTGGACCTCTTATTTATTGATATTCCACATAGCAATCCTAAATTAGATGAAGAAAGAAACCTGTTTGAGACCATTTGTATTTACATGTATTTGATCCACAGGAGTTTGCACTAAGGGAGCAGCAATTATTCCAGGCATTCACAAGAAAACATCAAACACAACAAATCAAAAACAACATTTTAGCTCTAATGAAATGAAAATAACAAAAAGAACAATGAGTGGGCTGAATTCAGCATGCGTACCAATGCACAATGCTGTTCGTCAGCAAACAAGAGCTCTTTGCAGAAAACATATACTGGCATGAAGCCAAATTTGTCACAACTAAACATGTCAAACTACTGACATGCTGGCAAAAAAAACATCTAAATCATGTCAACATTGACCCACCCTTACCCAAGTTACAACTGGGTCGTGAAACATGGAGTGAACAAATCCAGATATAATTCCCACAGTAGCCATAACGACTATAATGCATCATGTCAATATTTCACCAGCTGCCAGACCAACTCTGTGTGGTCACTGGAGGTGCAATTTCTGAGCTGCCTTTTTGCAGAATCTGTATTATGGAGAATGCTAGCTATTGCAAATTTAGAATGGCTCAATGCAAATCTGTTTTCTACGTCAAATACATTCTGATTTGAGTAATGGCTACGCAGTATTTCCTGTTTTGTCGGGACACATTACTCATCAGTCCAGACAGAGTTTATTCCGTGGAGAGGATTAAACAGACAAACTAGTGGAAATGCAATGTAAAGTTTATTCTCCACATTTATGTGGTTGATAGTGAAAGCACTCCGAAGACATGTTTGGTCCACTTTCGCCGGGATTAAGGGTCTGAATTAAACATACAGGCATTCCAGCTGAGAAAAGCACCTGGTAAGCTTCGAGGAAAACATCTCATAAGCCTGTGTGCTGCTGGGATAAACAGGTAAAAGCCATTCAGAGACACGCTCCAAACACAGCATCAGAGGCCCATCGGAAATAGTCCAGCTGAACAGGAGAGGATTCTGCCACCAAGCCAAGTGCTCTGTAGAGAATAGGGGTGGTATGAATAGCTTGGAAACTTCCCTAATCTCCCTGTCAGAATTCCAAACCAAGCTTGTGAGGAGGAGGCATAGTGCTCATTCCTAGTGAGGCGGATGTGCACTGTGATCTCACAGCTATTGTTTGGTGCAGACACATGTACCTTATATAGATAACTGACGAGACTAAAAGTTGGTAGAGTATATTGACATTTTGTAAGTTCAATTTCAGCATTGTGTATTATCGCGGTGCATGCTAAAGAGGCTATATCATTTTGAAATCATATTTGCAGTTTTAGTCGCCACATATACAAAAGCTCATCAACAAATGTCCCCAGATAACCCTGCCAAAGGTTATCTGGGGACATTGTTACAGAGCTACAAAGAAATTCAAATAGATACACAGATCAGTTTTTGTCCTGGGAATAACAATACTTATGATAATATCATAATAATGTATACCATATTTACCAATATTTTTTATTTTATACTTTGTAATTAATATGAATTTATTTTCTGGGAGTCTATATTTTAGGTCAGTGTTTCCAAAACTTTTTTGTCAGGGGTCCCACATTTTACAAATGACAACCCATCGTGACCCAATTCACAATAAACTGAGAATAGAACATTTTGTGCATAAATGATCACTCCTGACCATTTTTACTGCCATTTCCGCATCACTTCATATTACCTTGAACAGGTAAACCAGCCATTTTATATAGATTTAAATTTGATAAATAGCAACTTGGTTTAATGGAGTTAACAACAGGCTTATGTTTGTTTTTTCATCTCATCAGTTAAACATACTGAATGTATTCTAGCATTTCATATTGAATTCAAAGCATGCCACACATATCAAACAATATGAACATGCAGGCTCTCTCGTGTGGCTTAAAGGTATACTGCAGATATGAATCTTGAATAAAAGATAATGAAATAGATTCTGTACATTTATTTGGCGACACTAATAAAATCACCTGACCCATTCTGTGGGAATGACTGTTTTAGATCACCTCCGTAATATCATCAAAAGGCAATTTCCAACTGCATTGCTTTTTTAACCTATCTACCCAGAATACACGTGTCTGAATATAATTCTGCTTTATTTTTTTAACTGGACTGGTGTATCTGATGGGCCTCTCAAAGGAAACAAGATACGATTGTCGGAATCAAATATGATAATCTTAAAAAATGTGTTCCTCTCTGATTCAGGGTGCGGTGGGTCAAGTCAGTGCTATTGTTATTATGAGTACTGGCATTCAATGCTTGGCTTCACTGATGGTGTACCTTTTTTTTTTAACGACAAAGCTCGGTCCTATATTTAACTGTCTACATGAAAGACAAAAGCATTCTTCCCTCACAGAAACATGTACATGTGTGCAAAGAGCTTTAGCAAATCCCATTTCCTCAAAAGGATCATTTAAGACTTGATATAGTTAGAGCAAAAACATAAATCATTCAAATTTCTCACCTAAAATGCAATTCTGTTCAAATGCAATTCTTGCCCACTTCTATTTTAAAGGTTGTAATATAAAACATAGGGCTGAGTATCACAAATTGACTCCAGTCATTTCATATACAGCGCCTCTTTATCATGTTGTAAACTTATTGTGTTTTGATTAATTTCAAATTGCTTGCTTTGCTTCAGTAGAGTGTGAAATGCACTTTCCTTTTTGTAGTTTTTCAATTTCTGTCATTGTGAGCAGGGAGGAAAAAAAAAGTATTGGGGCGGGCAGAGAGAACGAACACATGGATGTCTGGTGTAATTAAGAAGCTGAAGTATTAGAACAGGCAGTGCCTTCACCAACTATAATTCATCAAACATGGTCTTAATTAAATTGTTTACACAGATGTGCGCAAGCTGGTTCCTGCAACAGGCATTCCATTATAACAACGCACTATTATTACCGGACTTATAAGAAAAGTCGTGTGGCGTTGTTCACTGCACTCTATAGGGCACAATGGAATAGAGGAATACATTCATGAGATTAGCTAATCCAACAAGTGGTACGTCTCTCTGGGAGTTGTTGTGATGCTGCTCAACTGCAACATATTGATCCCGTGAATGTATATTATTTCATAGCAAGACTGAAATACAGAATATAGTAGCTGGGAGACTTGTTTGATTTGAATGTGGATTTTTCAAGGACAAATCGTCTGCGCCAGACAAAAGACATTTTTAAACTCATAGGAGAATCCATCATTTTAGTATTCTGTTAGAGCCTAATAATTCCACACACAACACAGTCGATGGGGTTCCAGGTGGATGAAAGCGCTCAGGGCTGCTTCCCTTTTTAGCCACTTAACAAAACACTGAATCTATGAAGTCTGAGTCACACCCTGTCAGGGCCATAGGAGGAATGTAACCGCTGTCTCAATCACTCTCTTTTATTAGCGCGGACCAGACCAGTGGTCTGCCCGTCCTCATTCCCACTGTTATCTCAGGGATTAGGGGCTTGCTGTCTATGACCATTCTCTCTTCGCCTGGTCACACAGATATAAACAAACACCCTGAAGACCTCCACAAAAATACAGGCATGGAAGCGCACACTCGCCCACACATTACTTACCCAGTGGAGTTAGAAGGGAATGACTGACTTTAGGTAGGGCTTGGCGAACATAGCTTTAGATTTATTTAGTTCTTGTGTTCAAAAATATCTCAGAATAGAGCTAGTGTGAGTTTGGAGTTTGGAAAATGGGGAGAAAAAGAGTTAGATCCTCTTTAAAGCTGCATTCATTTTTATATATCCATCAGTTTTTTTTCTGAGCTGACTGCATCCTGACTGCAATATGATTAAAAATAATGCTATTTGGTTAGTGTATGCCTGGACACGTTAAGTTTGCTTCCACTCCTGGATTTTGACTTCTCTATCTTATTGACAGTTATGGAACACAGGAGTGACAAGCAATATTCAACATCATCTTCAGTTTTGACAGCCTGTATGAAAAAAATGTTCTAATGTTATTGACCGTTTTTCTTAATTAACTCTGTCACTCAAGTTAAAGATGTGAACGTGCAAATAGCACACTGTGATCAAAAATGTGTCATTTTCTGTCAAATCAGACGAACGTGATCACAGCAAAAGTACATAGTCAGGAATTAGTAATGTGACAAAGTTTAAGTAAAGCTTTTGAAAATGACAGAAAATCAATGTGGTTTTTTTTTGAATATCTGAAAATGGCTGTGTTCAACATGTGCAGACGTCCAATCATAAGGACCAATGAAATGATCACTTACTTTCAGATGCTGAAAGCAGCAAATCAATTGCTTCAATCATTGCAATAGCAGTGTACTGATTGAAGCCTTGTTTTAAAGGAAGTTTTGATGGAAAACAGGAAAAATAACAAGTCTGTCCCTCCATGACTCATGCAGCCAGCACCTTATCTGTGCACAGCCGACTGACATTTTGACAAAGCCTCTGCTCGAGAGTTTTGGTCGGATGCTCAAGCAAACAATTTCCAAAGGTTTGTTTCTCTGTGATACCTTGATGTCATATTACTAACACTGGTCCGTTCAACATGTGGTTCACCTTTCGCAGACATTTAAAGATGCCAACCAGCATCTGGACGTAACTTTGACGTAAGTTGTGAGAGGTTTAAATGGCTCTTGAACAAATGTGATATTACATCATACTGGTCTGTAATGGCCATGAGGGAAATATCTGATCTTACGTACAGTATGTGGCGTTTCAGTACAGACATTCTATTTGGCCTCTCCTGCAGGTCTTCTCTTCTGTTTCTGTCCGACACAAACGTGCACACCCCCGCATGCACGTACACACCAAGGGACGACAAATTAGTTGTCAGTTTCACTAGCCATGTGACCTCAAAAACAAAGAGAAGGGAGATAATGATCTTAGGCTAAGGACAACTATACAGACATGCACACACACACACACACACACACATAAACAAACACACCTCACTACACTGCCCAAGGACTTCTAGCTCTAGATTGTTGGATCTAGCGGGGCTGAAGATAGAGAAGGGTAAATGTGATTATTGCATGACAGGCTTTAGCTGTCTTAAACTGAGTTGATAAACTATGATGCATATATAAATTAAGGTTGTTATGATTAAGATTGTGTCACAGAATTGCACATCCTATATACACCCTCTCTCCCATAAATTAAGTGATTGTTTTCTTGGTTAATTTATCATTCACTTGAATGGTATTACAGAGCAGTCATCTACATAAAGCCAAAGTGACATATTACGTATTTATAAACTAGACACATAATGGAATTGCCTTGCCTTGCTTTCACCTTGTGACCGTGAAACATATACTACACGTAGAGCTGGGCGTAGGGACGCACAGACAATGGACACATTCAAACCACGAAGGGTGCAGGCTAGGGGTGGGGGAAAAAATCGATACAGCATAGTATCGCGATATTTTGCGTGGCGATATTGTATCGATACACGGAAGCCAAGTATCGATCTTTTATTATATAAACTATAAACTTTTTGGTACTAGAAAAATAAAATCATTTGCTTTTTCAGTCCACTAGATGGTGCTGAGTTGTTTTCTGGTGAGGTCAGCAGAGGGTCAGCGTGATTGGTAGGAAGTTGGTCAAAACAAAGATGGAGACATCGGAGAAAGTTGCATTGTTAATACCTGTAATAGTACAGCTGTCCTCACACGTTTGCATTCAGTTAAGTTGGACTATGTAGACTGTAATACAAACAGTTTGTCAGGTGCATGCAACATTTATGACAGTGTTGGTCAGTCTGTCTGCTTGACAATCCCATGTTGTGGCAATAAAAATGATTGAAGTGAGATGAACAGACTGAAAACTTTATCTTATTAGATAAAACATAATTTGCAGTTGAAAAAAGGTAATGAATTGCAATATATCATAATATATGTTATCGCAATACTCAGCATATCGCAATATCGTGATAATATCGTATCGTGACCTAAGTATCGTGATAATATCGTACCGCGGG
This sequence comes from Leptoclinus maculatus, assembly GCA_032191485.1. Taxonomy (NCBI): domain Eukaryota; kingdom Metazoa; phylum Chordata; class Actinopteri; order Perciformes; family Stichaeidae; genus Leptoclinus; species Leptoclinus maculatus. The sequence goes on from JAVDOI010000017.1 coordinate 12,179,186, forward strand.
ACCTCTGGTGATTCCCACCCCAAGTGCAGGCAGTCAAACGTTTAAATACCCACTTTAGGTTCAATGTACATTGTGTGAATTATAAATAATACAATAAGCATGTAACTAAATTAAAAATCTATTTCATCATATAGAAATCATCTAAATGGAAAATGCCCTGATCACTGTAATTATGGCCCTGCAGCAGACAGCTGTGGATTGTCATATAATTGGTACTGGCACCGAATGTATTTTTTAACATTTAAGGGCTTAACTGGTTGACCTTTCCAGCACATCAGTCTTAAATACAGCATTAATTAAGAGTCCCTTTTGGATCCGTTAGAGCTTGCCCACTTCCTCAATATGGTGGAACACTCTAAGCTGCTCAGTAATAGTGGTAGAATGCAAGCTATCATTTATCTGGGAAATGAGCAATTGCCAAAATGCCCAAACGTATCATTGAGAACAAATACTATCCAAAAAGATCTCTGATTGAAAAATAAGTTTGTCAGACCTTCCTCTTATTATACAATATTACATAATAACATGTCCCAAGCTGTGCCGATTCATCCTGAGACCCCTCACACACAATTATTAACCATTTGTGAATTCGCGATTGCAACATTCTGAAAAAAAGCATTGTTCCAGAAAGCAACGATTGCCAGACTTTCTGCTGTTAGTGAGCAAATCTATTTTTGGTCCCTCTCCCTCATGGGCTGATATATCGTGCTCTGATCCCTTTGTCCATCAGAGGGACAGAACATTTTTGGCCTAATGCAACTGGACCCTCACTAATGACAGCGAAAAAGCCCCATTGGCTAGATGACAGCAGCTGAGAACAATACTTAATGTTGACGTCACTTGCTATGGGAATCTATTTCAGGTTTCTTCCTTTTATAGTGTGCTGTTGGAAATTGCTATCTTGCTCCCTAGACAAAGCACATATAAAAGCTTCGGTAGAGGTGGTGGCCCCTCTGTGCTTGGGGATCCCTTCCAATCCCTTCAGACTCTTGCTTGTTTTTCAGAAAGTACCGGCTCACCTCTGAATCCTTCAGCATGGCACCAAAGAAGATTGAACCAAAGAAACCTGAGCCCAAAAAGCCAGAGCCTAAGAAAGATGCGGCTCCAGCTGCTAAGCCAGCACCAGCTCCTCAGCCACTGCCTGAGCTGCCCAAGGAGCCTGCATTCGATCCCAAGAGCATCACTCTTGAGTACACTGCCGATCAGATAGAGGAGTTCAAGGAGGCTTTCACCTTGTTCGACCGCACACCAACTGGAGAAATGAAGATCACATTTGGCCAGTGCGGAGACGTGATGCGAGCTCTGGGCCAGAACCCTACCAATGCAGATGTGCTCAAAGTGCTCGGCAAACCGCGGCCAGAGGACATGAGCACTCAGATGGTGGATTTTGAGACCTTCTTGCCAATGCTGCAACACATCTCCCGTGCAAAAGATCAAGGCAACTTTGAGGATTTTGTGGAGGGGCTCAGGGTTTTTGACAAGGAAGGCAATGGCACCATCATGGGAGCAGAGCTGCGTCATGTGCTGGCGACACTGGGAGAGAGGATGACAGAAGACGAGGTGGACAGACTGATGTGCGGACAGGAGGATGCCAATGGGTGTATCAACTATGCCTCCTTTGTAAAGCATATTCTCTCCGGATGAAAGTGACATGTAGCTATAAAGACTTTACCTCTGTTCCCTCTACTTTCTGGATCCTTGCTAAACATGTGTCCATGTAGAGGTGAGCATGTCACTTAATCTGTGACATTATTTCTCTGTCAAGAGCAGCATTTAATGTTCAGTGAGAAAATGTCGGCCGCAAGACCTATGATTAGTTATTTCTAATAAAGACTGACGTATAATGAAATGCCAGTGAGATAAAATGGACATCCAAAACGAAAACTCCATTAATAAAGGAAATATAATTATAAACTGCCTCACAAATGTCATTTCAGTCTACCCAACATTTACATTTGAAGTGGAAATGATGAGTCACGCAGGATTGCTGATAAAAGTGCTCGTTTTATGTCTATTCAACTTTTCATATCAACTGTGTTAATGTGATTACGGGAAACTATTGCTGGGAGACGAAAAACAAATAGGATTTAGCCCCATCTGAAAATAGAACAGATTTGATTCTATTCTACTTTACACAAAGACTGTTTGAATGAGCATGCTTGTCATAGTGCTTGAGGGGCAGCTGCTGTGGATCAAGATATACTCCCACACACACACACACACACACACACACACACACACACACACATATGCACGCCCTAATCCAGTCCCTTTGAAAACAACAAGACAGGTGGTCCAAGGATAAGACCTCTGTTGGAGGGGCCATTTTAAACTAGTGTCATCATATTCAGTGAACAATGTATAAATCATATGTTGTATTCTTAAGAGGTCTTTTCTTTGTTCATGATTTAACAGAGGAAAGTGCACTCTCCACTTTGTATCTAAGTCCTCATCTATAAGAATCTGGCAAACTTACGACTGTTTATCACTTAAACAGATCAGTGCATCGACTTATTATTTAACTACAGTGGATTGGATAGACCTACACTATATGAAAAGCTTTTAAAGCTGCATTCCTTCATGTTCAGCTTCCTTCAAAAGTCAATTGTCCTCTTTGGCTCGCCATCCTTTCGCACTGAGTGGGGAGCATACATCAGGGTTGTGCGAGTTCATATGGCGGTGAGAGCTGTTGAAATCCAGCCACATGGACCAGTGAACTGAAAGCGGATGAAAGCTTGAAAAGAGCAGAGTGCTTTCATTCACAGTGTAGTTGGCAGTACTGGAAGCCCACATCATCAGAAGTATCTTATTCAATGTCAAAAGCAGACAAAGAGCTGTATGAGAAAAACAAAACAAACACGCAAAATTGCGTGTGTAGCTTTGGACATTTTCATTTGAAAAGCAACTGGGCAACAGCATAATGACCCTGATCACACCGAGACGCGTCGCTACAGGTGCGGCTGCTTAAAACAACACCTTGGCGAAGCGGACAAAGCAGCGTGGTGAGTCTTGTGAGGCACAACCGGGCGATCAAAAGTGATTAACGGGGGAAAGAAAATGATTTAAGCAGACGTCAAGCTCTCGCTGTTCTAATAATTATAGGGTGACCTTGAATGGTGTAGGTCATCATAATTAAATACCGTTCATAACAACCTTTTGTCTGCATGTGCCATTGCCCCACTGATCCGACACATGATAAGAGGAAGGAAGTGTTGAAGTATTAAAGCCAGCCTCTTTGCTTGATGTGTTGTGCCGCCTGGGCCAGGTGGCACATTAAGGAGCGTTGTGACTCTGCACCTTGCACTGAAAAACTGTGAATAGTTTAATTTTAATGCGTCTGAAAAAACACTAGAAAAATGTGAAACTCTGCAAGAGCGGAGCGCATGCCAGGTTCGCTGTGTGATAGGAAAATATTGGTTTTGCTGCTGACCTGGGGCTAATTCTTTCTCAAATCTTGCATTTCACAATTCAAACAGTTCCCAGCAGAGCTGTTTGTGGTGGGATGATGCACGACACAATGCAACTCAATCATGCACCAGATCCATTTTATGTCTTCCATAAAGAGGTGAGCATTGAGTTCATCTGGTATAGCTCTTCCAGTTTTCATAAATCATTTTATTTCTTTCACGTCAGATGTTGGAATCACATTTGTTGGTTTGTAAAAACTAAGAATGACCTAACTGCTGTTCTTTTATAATGTATAATATATGCAGCGGTGGAAATGGAAGACATGATATGAACCTTACAGGATTGATAACAATTGCAGTCGACAATTTGCATATGAACTCAGACGGTGAGAAACAAAGAGGAACCTAAATAATTAGCTGTTGAAAACAAAGAAACAGCAAAAAGAAGAAGACATCTTTTCTATGAGGTATTAGTCTGGGCCCAATTGAATCTATCCGATTCATTTGGTTCATCGAGTTGGAGCAATGAATCATTACACTTCAAATACAAACACATTTCTTTACTGAATGGTCCATAGCACAGTGAAGGTCTTCGTGCACTTTTGTGCTTTGTAAACATGTTGCCTTGTTCAAAGTGTACCTGCACTATCTTGGAGTAGATCAATTAGACAAAGAATGAATTAAACATTACAGTCAGGGGTAGAGTGGGTCTTGCTTTCAGCCTGGGGGCGGTAAACGTCGCTGAAGATGCCCGAAGGCAAAAAAACACAACTCAAAACAAACAAAAGACAAATGAATCACAAATTAAAAATAGTTTCTAGTTTTTTAAGATAAAAACAACTTACATGAACTCATAAGTCAGACCATCTGTAACTTATAGACAATCTTAACAAATACTGCTATCCACCTCTTTGTCTCCTTCTGACCTTGTCTAATCACTCTGCTTAAAGCTCAAAGGCTGCAAACGTCACGGTGGATTATGGAGACATACTGTTCATAAGACCAGCCTGAACTCCATCAAACCTCCAGACCTCCACTATTACCAAAGCACTAAACTATACCTCCTATACATTATTTGATCATGTTCTACTGTATAATCCGACACCTTTGCTGGATAATATTGCCATAGCTCGTTTATGTTAATTTCATCTAATTTCATTTGATACTGTGTGATGGCTAAGATGGACAGGTTTGAGAGAGCCATAGCGTATTTGAAAAATCACAATCGAATCAAGGTAATTAAAGCATTTTCAGTACTTAACATGTGCACTTGAACTGCCTACTCATTATTTATTTAAATGCACTTGGCAGCATGCTGCTCCAGTATCCCAGGTACTTTTCATCCTATTCATTTCACCTTTTTTTTGCTGGTTTTAAGAAAGTACTGTCTCGCCAATGATCATTTATTCCCCAACTGTAGATTACTGTGGGTTGACATGTAACCAGTGTGAATGGGAATACACCCTGTGACTATAGAGCACACTCGCTTCTCACCTCAGCCTGCAGCGAGGCTCAGTGTTGTTAGCTCTGCCCGGAAAACAGTACAGACCCACCAGTGCCGACCTGCTTCTCGTGATTCCCACCAGCAGCACACAGCAGTGTCAACCTGTAATTACTACACCACCAAGGGTGCACCTCACTCGACAAACACACCACACCATATAGAAAAATGAAAATACCAGACCTAACAAAACATATTGGGGTCCTACTGAACATAACATTCTGAGAAATATATAAAATATCAGATTTTCTTTTTGCGTGACCATTCATATTTAGGAAATTGCAGTATATTTTATCACAAGATATTCTTTTAAAACATACGTTTTGAAAGTGAGTCATGTTGTTGTATGCATTACCTTTTACTTTTTATTTTGTAGTGTAGCATTAAAGCATTAAATTGCCTTTATATTATATACAGTGTATACAATATGCATGTGCATAATGTGCGGTATTACATTTACATGAAACTGTTGGAGTAAATTCTTCCCTCCTTTGTGGACTACAGGAAAGTAGTTGTTGACAGCTGATGGGGACCAATAAAAAACAAAAAATCAAATGAACAATGTTATGTATTTAGTGTATATAATGTGTGCCATAAAAGCCTTACAGCAACGTATTGAACGGCATCAAGTACTGACTTGCAGTCACTGAAGCTCAGGTTAGTATTTTTCAATTTAGGTTTGAATTAAATGTTAAGATGGATGGTAACGATTTTTACAACATCATGAAGCTCAAGTTTACTCAAAAAATGTTTTCCAATCAATTAACAACCGGATCGGAATATGTGAATGCACACGTTGAAGCTATTTTTGACACACTGTAGAAGGAGTAAAAAGATGCAGCTAAATAGGCAGAAGTGGCACTTACTCTATGCAGCTGTCAAGTACATGCAAAGGAGGTTCTAAGTGCACTGGGCAGCTAGCTCCATATACCCGGTTGAGAGCCAGCCAGTAATTTAGACCCATCGTGATTAATCAGCAGCTGTTAAGCTTTAAAGTCCTTTTGTCAAATATGTGGGGCTCTTGGCTGAGGGGGATCCACCAGCTTGTGCACATGAGTTTACATTTTGGTGGTGAGAGCATTTTCTGTACAAAAAGGTGGAAACCCAACATGTTAAATGTTTTGTGTCAAAGAGGTGTTGCCACTACTGTGATTGCCATTGCTCTGGTCTCTGCTCTGTTGTTTTAGATTGTGTTGTGTTAAAATGTCAGACATGCAAACCGCTCTCTGCGATAGCTCAAGCAGCACAGGTGGGCAGCATAAACCACCATAACACACACACCTTCACAGAAATATCAAGTGGCAGCATTTCTCATATTTTGCCAGGGGCCAAGCAGTGATTGGTGTAGTAATCACTGTATCTTATTTTGGGTGTCAACATGTCTAATGAGCACTGAGTTGTCACTTAAACGCAAATAGTGAAACAGACATTTATCAGTTTCCGTAAAGATTTCGGATGTCCAGTTTAACACTGTTTAGCTCAGCAGTTACAAATTACCATGAGAGTAATGACAAAGATGAATGGCCACCTTGGTTATGAAACACGCGGGAGTCACAAAAGGTGTGCCAAGGTCAAGATCAGCTGGCATCATTTTTTTGGGCAGCCTATCATTTTTCACAGAGAGCAACAAATTCACCGCTCTGTATTGAGAATAGATGAACTCATTTCATTTTACGAACGAGTCTGACCGGGATTTTGAATTACAAGAGCAGCTCTCATTTATGGATAAGCGTTGATCTTGTGTGAACATAATTTCTTCATATATGATGAAGTCATGGAGTCATATCCAACCTATTCAAACCCTATTAACGCTGTCCAAATACATGATGAAACTGCTAACTCTGCTCAGTGGGCGAGAATCGCTTTAATGTCGACACTTCATACCCGGCCACACGGTGATTATATCATCTCGGAGATCCGCTTGAGCCAATTGTCTCAACCTTTATTCACAGACTTCCAGGTCACACAATGATTTGCAGTCTTCTCTCACAACATTAACAGAAACAAGGTAAGACTGATATTTATGTCTTCACTTGCGAGAGAAAGCAGTTAGAAATCAATAACGTTAATTGTTTTTTTGGATGTGAGCACCATCAACTAATTCACTTGAGGGTTCCCTTGAGATAGCTTTCAGAAATAGTAGCCATACTCCTACGTGAAACTAAATCATATTGCAGTTTTCTAAAACATTGTGTACCATTACGATGGAAACAAGCAGCCCCTTGAATTGTAGATACTCTCATTGGGATGCGCAACACCACCAAGCTTGTTAGCACTAATGACATTGGAGTGCATGTGTCCTGTTGACTGATGGCAGTTAAGTAATCACACTGATGCTTTGCTTAAAATAAATTACAGCTAAGATATGTAATGCACCACGTCTTTGGTTAAGGCTGATTTTTGTCCATGAGTTAAAGTGGTATCCTCTCTTGAAGCTTTTGAGCTCTTAAAAGAAAACAATTAGGTGGATTAATCAAACACCTGGTATTGTCTTGGGGCAAGTGCATGCAAGAATTAAGGTGTTAAGCACAGCAATTAAACATTTCATCATTATCCGTGTTGCAATTTTACATTTTGAAATCATACCATGCAGGATACGAGTGGTGTGTCAGTTGCAGAGAGGGGATGATAGATGTGTTCCATTCACAAACAAAATGAACAAATGTTTTATGTATATTTTGATGGTACCACCAGTCAAAATATTCACCATAGTTACAATCTGAAATCTGAAAAACGGTGCAAAGAACACAAATTGTAAGCGTTTTTTTTTTTTTTTTTTTTTTATGTTGACATGTAGTTTTCTTTTGTGTTGTCTTACAATGATAACAAACGCATCGTTTGAATGATTACAGAGCGAGGAAGTTATAACACCGATGATTCACAGTGAATACACTGCTGTGGCTCTTTGATAAGCCTTTTGTACAATGTCCTTTAGAGCATGCCGCAGGAAAAGCAAAAGCCTCTGTATAATAAATGGCCTCTGTCCTCACAGCTGCTTTCATTACCGTCCATTCAACATGCTGTCCAGTGGTCAATACTTCTTCACCTTGTGCAGTACAGATGCCAGATTAGAAGCAGCGCCAAGGGCAATAATGAGATGTGCCTGAACTCACTTGTCGTGTGCAATCGTGTGAGTCTATCACATTTGAACTGGTCTTGTCAAGAATTAATCATTTTAAAGGAGCTGTATTTAACATCAATATTCTGAACGTCAATATAGCAACAAACAACTATTTGCTAAGTAGAGATATGGAGGAGTAATGTCTACCTGAACAAAGAATGAAGTCGCTCTACTACCACGGGCCAGCCGCACGTGCCTTTTGGTGCACCTTAGAGCAATGCTAGTGCATGTGAGCGTGTGTCCCACCGGTTAGCTCACAGCTGCTGCTCTGCACTGCTCTCATAGGGCGGTTTACAGCTGATAATGCGCTCCCAACTGACAGGGTCGTCGTAAATATGATATGATATGATAGGATTCTTTATGCTTGGATGAACCCATTAGGATTCTGTTCGCCGACTGACTGAAAATGTAAGTATCCCCTGAGAGTGCTGTAGAGTTCCTTTTGGGTTTCATAGAGTTGAACGGCAAATGAAGAGAAGGTTATTGGATTATACAATATTCTCTGAAAATGGGATAGGGTTCCCTTAGTTCCAAATGAGTGAAAAACATACGTTGACACCCTGGCCCTCCCTAGGTGCAAAATATACATTGGATAGTAACTGCCAGACTAAAAACATCTGCAAAAATGTAATGTTTTCATTTTCAAAGATTACACAGTTGTCTACAGTTAGTCATGTTTCAAAATCCACTTAATTGACCCTTTGCTAGGTCCCGCCCCTTGAATTCTGACTGGCCAATCAGAGCGTGGCATCAGCCAGCTCCGACCAGGGTACGACAACTAACTGGCTCTGTTCCATAGACTGTTGTGCTATTGTTTCTTCATTTCCCTGCTGGTTTTCTGGATTTTAAGCTAGCCATGGTTAAACGTTGTGTTATAGCGAAACTTGTTACCCTGACAGGTTGGAAGGACATAGAAACGTGGGCTTCATAGTGTCTCTGACAACTTGACGGACTAACAGCTGGGGGCAGGGCTTAATGAAGGGTCAATTGGCCTACATATTGATCACATGCCACAACACTTCAGCGAGAAAATAACTTGCTTATAGGGTTTAAGTTAGATTTTAACACGTGATTAGTGAAACATGCATAATTCTAGAATAACTCTTAGGTTGCATGCGGTAGTTTTCTTCCTCTGTGCTTTATGGATTGTATGGTATTTTGGAATTCTCTGATTTCCCGAATGGCTTCGTAAATAAATGCATTATAGGATGTTGAGAGGCAACAGAGAACATAATCACCAACCTCATTTGTCTTATTTAAAAGTTCTGAAGTCAACTCTTGAATTTCAGAGATAAAGCTAAAGTAAAGTATAAGCGTGGAAACAACTCAGGCCTCTACTTACCTAATGAACCTGCCATCTTGTAGGCAGCAGCCCACAGACATTTATTCTAATTCCACACGAACTGAAACTAAAAACACAAAATTCAGACGTCTAATAAGATATTTGTATTTGTTTGCATGACACTACAGACTATACAAGACCACAACAATAATAGAATATCTATATATCTAATGCTTTATATTTACATCAAGCCCTAAAAACAGAGCTACCGCTTTGTTTCACCTTTAAAAAAAATCCTTCATTTGACATTTATTATTCTGGCTGGCCTATAAATAAAAATAATTTCTAGCGGGGACAAAGTTTTTCTGCCAGTTACATGCCTGCCCTTAGGGAAGGTGAGCCCTTGCCTAAACCCTCTGAGATATCTCTTTTGCCATCCTCAGCAGCATGAGGCTATTATTTTTCGGTAGTCTGTGCTCCTCGACAAGGAGTCAAGCTGACTGTCATGCTGGAACTTAAAACTTCAGCAACTCCTATCACAAGAAAACAAGCAAAATACAAATATAACTTATAACGTCTAAAGTTCTTCTGTCGAAATATTAATTCAAATTTTGCTTTTATTGTTTCACTGTTTTCGCTCAATGATACCAATATCCAATTGCACGCTGGAGAGACAGAAAAGACTGAGAGAGTGTTAAGCCACATGTTATAAAATACCTGGTTGGATTCTCTTGGTCTCAACATTTTAACAATTTGATCCAGTTTGGAAATGCAGTAAAGTAGCAGCTCGGTAATTTTCATATTTTGAAGAACCGGTTGGTCTTACACATTCAGAAGAAAGTTTTCAATGTTACATTCACGCTAAACTAACTTCAAACAATAGACTGTTTCTCACAGCACTAATGAGAGCTTTATTAGGCCAATACTGAGGTGTGAAGTGTTATTCACTTTTGGCATAATAACCAAACTGTAATTGCTTTTTTTCCCCCAGTTTGTTGGTATAATATTGTCTCTTAGACAATAAGCTCACTAATGACCATTAGTGAGCTTTGACCTTCTGTGAACAATGATGTATGTGAAGATGAATTTTGCCTCTCCAGAGGCAATCATATATGTTAATATGGATTTAATATATTTATTATTATTAAAGACTAGAAAGATATGTTAATTGGCTGCCTCTTGGCAAGTCATAGCGATTGGACCTATTTGAACCACCATGAATCGACATAAATCAACACAAATATCAGTTCTCATACGGCCATGTTGTAAAACTTTTCATAAAAACTCTGAATGTCTGTGTTGGGGCTGCAAGCACCCCCCCCCCCCTGCTAAAACAACAACTTACGTATACATGAATAAAATATCACACAACCAGGGAAACACGTTGAAGCCATTGGTAACATCCATGTCAATCACAGGGAATTAAGTCATTTGGCTGTACGTCATATTGATGTTTTGCAGTTCTAGAGGGAAACACTTAATGTAAATCTATGTCCTGAGGTCTAATCCAAATTGAGTGTTCGAGACAGTGTTTTCCTTATTTTTTTGCCGTAACCGAGAAACCATTGTAGAGATTACAGACATAGCCTCTGGCCAAAACATCTAAGTAGCACTAAGAGGAAACACTTTCTTACATTTCTCATTAAATGTGGCAAATTGACTTAGCTTCAAGTCTGCTTTGAGTTGCATGGTGAAACTGACTGGCTGATACTTTCTTTTGCCTCACAGGCGAAGATTATTGCCCTGTACTCCTGACCCCCAACAACTACCTGTGTCAGCCAATTTAAGAAACTGAAGCAAATGAAGAAGAAAACAAAGTAATTCTCTCAGGGAAGAAAATGAATCAATCTGTTAAAGTAGTTCGGCTTCATTACCGCAAATAGGATGCAGATTTTTGGAATTCATTTATTTTGATCAGTAAGCGTTCTGAAAACACATACATGAAAACTCAGCATATGTCGTAACCACAAGGGTATTGAACAACTTTCAAATGAGTTCGCCTTGCCAAACAGTGACTTTTGTGATGAAGTGATTTAGCTGAGAAAAAGCCTTTAAACATATTCGCTGTGGAAAGACACACTAGGTGGATTAAGTGAGAAGTGAATGACAGCAGCTGTTGCAGAGACAGAGTGGACGGAAGACAGATGTTGCCAAACGGAAAACCATTTCAAGCACAAGCCCTAGGGACTTGGTATCGGGTTTACCTCTGTGGTGTAGTTCCAAAAAGTTGCAATGGAAGATTATCTGATTATTAAATTGTACAAATGTAACCTTTGTAAACATAACAGTGAGTGGTGTTCAAAAGATCCAAGATGATTTTCTTGTCAGTCTATGTTTGACATCGCTGGAAACTTAAATTTCCCGGCATTCTAATGCACCTAAAACGCACCTCAACTCAAAACACATCGTGCTTGCTATAAACAGGGATATGAAGCATTACAACTTACCATTTAACGGTCACAATGACACAAATATATGTGTAATGTTTCACCAATGCATAAGTTATTTTTGCCAAAAATGGCAGATTTAAGTTACTTAGGGTTCTACAGTAAAGTTGGGGCTGCTGACTCCTCCCGAAGGCTCAGTCTAACCTTCATCATTCTCTTTAGCTCGCTTAGACTCATTTATGGATACCTCATAGAGCACAGTGGGGACTGGCAATCTCCATTTATCTGCCTGTATAGCAATGTATAGCAATGAGCTCTTCAGTCATCTGAATATTGATCAATATTTATTGTGTTTATTGCTATTGCAATGCTTTCTGGAGAATTAGGTTATTTATAACATGGCTTCATGGAATTTAGTAGTGTTTTGAAGTCAATCTTCCCGTTAACAGTCATGATATGAACAGTAAACAGTAAAAAGATGGATATGCCCAAGTATATCTTTATAAATTGTATCATAAACTGTGTATTTTAGTCTATTTTCATTCAATGTACAGTCCCAGTGGTAGAATACATTGAATCATTGCCATTCGGTCTTGGTTATGATGGTGATATTGCATTTGAAATTCAGGTTATATATTAGGCAATGACAGAACTGTTATTATTTCTTTCATGTATCTCCATTTACTCTGGAATGGCAATAGAAATAGGATCAAATGCAACGGATTGATATTTCTTAGCGTCTTACCTTTGAAAGGAGACCATTAATATGCATATAGTCCTTATAGTTGAGGAGCTAACCCTGATTCATTTTGAGTGTTATTTTAGGTCTTTTTTTTCCTTCTGAGGGATAGGGGCGAGCGCCTAACAGGTTAATTAGATTTGTACTGATTAACCCCCGAGCTAGGCCTCACACAATTTAGAGCCAAAGTTTGATTTATTGGGAAATCGGTTTGCAATTAGGGTCCACAAATACACTGGTGCTGGCTAAGGTTTCTGCACCAGCATCAGTATGGAAGCCCATTTGTCTTACGTTCTCCACTGTGATGAAAATATCTTAAAGAAAAGGGCAGAAATGTACAACACTTTACTTGGGTTAATACTTTCTCTTTCTATTTTTAAATTCTATTGATACAATACCTCCACAGAAGGAGATTGCATTCACCACTTGGTTTCATCAAAGTCAAAGTCATGACAAATGTTATTCGCGTTGTGTCCTATTCTGAGCAAGTATGTGTTTATCTTTACGTAATTATGTGCTTTGGTTTTGCACCATTATCTTAAAATAATTTCAAGATTGCATATTGTAAATCGTGTTTCCCTTAACTGGATTTCAAAGCATAGCCATTCAAGCACCTCATTTGAAGGTCTGTATTGCAAATTTAATATATTTACAAAAATACTTCCTTCTTGCTTTGTCATTACAGTCATATGATTAATACTAATGGCAAAAAAATGAGCTGTATTCACTTTTAAAATAACACAATGAAATGTGGGAAAATGAATGCTTTGTGACTCCACTGTAGGTCAGTGTGTGTACTCCATCTTCTGAGAAGGCCAGAGTATTATCAAAGGGTCATTTTATTTCAAATGTCAAGTGCAAATATAAGTGAAGCTGACATGGCTGGTGAGATCACATCTGCTCAAAGTGCAAGTGAAATTGTGGATAATGGAGTCGCATGTCCTTCCACTCGGTGTGAGGAGCTCTAATGCACAATCCACATAATGGTGTCTGTACTTTAATGGTTTAGTGGTGTGGCAGCATGTTATTTTCTGTCAGTCTTTGTGTCAGTGAAGTTCTGGGTGGGAACATCGTAGTAGAAAATGATAGGCCTATAGATAATACCTAGCGTAATGTCCGCTGTGCTATATTGGATATGGATAGAAAAGGGCAGTGAGGTGACTTCCAGTTGTTCACAGTAACAGTGAAAATTGCTCTCTTCTTCTTATAAAGATGTATTCAGAGAAATGGGGCCTTTTGAAAGGGATCAGTATAGTTTATAGTACAAACTATGTAGTTGATTTGTGATGTAGAAAGCTTACCGTGCAAATAATGGACCATGGGCAGAGTACCATGGGCAGAGTAAAAATGACCATGGGCAGAGTAAAATGGCGATCTAATCGTACTGCCAGCTAACCAAAGTAAGGGGTCCCTGCAGCTTGTAGGATTGAGCACAACAGACTATTCAGTTCATTGACTGACAGCTAGAAGTCGTGTAATTCTTCAAAGGCTGCCAACAATGGACCCAACCCATTCTTTACCTTTCCAACACAAGTGATGAGGTGTGCCTAACTTATCTCCATAGCAATTTATTAAGCGCTCAACGTAGTGAAAGAGAGACTTGATTTAAATAGAAGACAGCTTTATTGATGCTGACACTCTCAGATCGAATCCTTTTCGTTTGTATTAATGCATCGAGTTGAAAACATAATGTCACTAAAGAAGTGAACCTTTATCCTGTTCAGTTGCACACAACATGCTGTTTGGTGTGATGTAGATATAATTCATAATTGGACATGAGATGGAAACATGATGTATAAGGATCTTGCCTTTTAGTTGATTAAATCCCGACAGCCATTTGAAGGTAGAATGCCTGCTCATCCTTCCCGAGACTGCTGCAATATATCCTGCGGTTTCCTTTTGGAGATGGACTTTCAAGGGACACATTGGACACGCATAGTTCAGTGCGTATGGGCCCTGTCTGTGTCCAATGTGCCCACATGACCACGAAAAATCAGAAGAAAAACCAAAGGACCACCCGTTTCCCACCTATCTTCTCTCCAGATTCTTATCGAGAAACAACAGATAATTGATCTTCAATACCTGTGTTTTTCCTCTCTTGCATTTCATTCGGCCTAACAAAAGTAATGTTTACAGTAATTGTGATAAAGGCAGAGCAAGAGTATAAAATTGCACAACAAAAAAAAATACTTGAGCATAATTCTGAAAACCTTGTTTCTAAGTTGAATACATGATTAAATGCATTTTGGTGCTTTTCAATCACACAGACTTTCGCATTACATTAGCACACATCAAACTATCACCTACAGCAGGGGTATTCAATTGAAATTCAACGAGGTCCATTTAGAGCAAAATTCCTCATGCAAAGGTCCGGAACATCACAATAATGTCTAACTTCTGCTAGGATTTAGTCCCATATACATATTGAAGTAGCCTAGCAGTTATATTAACGGCTGTATGTAGTCAACAACTGTCTTTCAAATCAAATTGAGAAAGTTCAATTGAATAATATCTCAACAATAATTATTGTCAGTTTTCTAAATTGAACTGGATGAATTGGATGAACTGCATGAAATGAAAGCCACGATATATTCTTCTCATCTTCTAAAAAGAGAAGTTTGTGTGCAGGGACTAACGTTACATCTGTGGTCCTCTCTGTTTACATCATTGTTGGACAGTTAAAAATGTTATGTTAGGATTCTGATCATATTTTGCTCTTAGATTGTGTATTATCTGTGCCTTCATTTCGGATGTAAACGTTTGCTGAAAAGAATTAAGCTTTGTCTCGTAGTGGCGCTTCACATTAACGCTTTTAATTATCGCCACGGCCTCTGAATGAATGAGACATACTGGTTTTGAACTTGCAGTGCGAAAAATGAGTCTGTCCATTCTTGGTGAAAGGCTCTGGTCCACATTTCTCTTTTTTGAGAGCGCCATGTGAAATTATTTCTGACTCTTGTATTAATCTCCCACTACTCGGTCTCTCGCCCCGTCTCCCCGGTGTTTGTAAATCTCACTCGAGTCGCGAGGCTTATCGGAATACACATGTTTGATTGGCTCAGTAGCATCAAACTGATGTGATTTACAACGCATGTTGATGATCTGTGTGTTTCCTGGACCGTTGAACGTGTGCCGTAAAAAGGCTAGAAAAGCTGCGCCGATTAAAATAGAAGCGCTCCGTCAAAATATAATAACTGTCAATTCATTATCGGTTTTAGGTCCAGGGTCCAGATACAACGGCGTCTGGGTCCGGACTCAAACCGCGGTCCGCCTCTAAGTGACCCCTGACCTACAGTATTAGAGGGACAATTTGACATTTGCTTTTTTGCCAAGGGTTAAATGACAAAATCACACGAGTAGATAATTATTTACCAGCAGCCAGAGGAGACTCCAGGACGTCACTGGCCAAGAACTGGGCCAGCACATCACTTGCAGTAAACTCCCAATCATTTTGACAGATTTTAGCACTGACTGAGCAAACAAGATTTAAGGGGTTAGTTCACGGTGCTAACAGTGCAAACAACAGCAGCGGTGCTGACGGAGCGAGCAGTGCTCTAAAGCTTTTGCGACGACAGCGTCAGTCTGGACAGCGTAATCAGCTGTAACTGCTGTATGAGAGCGCTGCAGAGTGCCGGCTGTGAGCTAACCGGTGCGGCAACGCTCATATGCACTGACAGGCACACACGGCCAGCCCTTGCTTTGTTGACAAAGCAAGGAGAAGCTCAGCCTACTCACAGAGAGGGAGAACGACTTAACTCTCTGCTCAGGTAGACATTACTCCACTATGTCTTTACATAGTTGTTTGCTGCTATAGGAATAATCTGAATATCGTATAGATAACATTTAAGGGACAGATTACATTTCATTGACATCAAGCCAAGAACGTACCAAAAATCTTGCTCTGCCCACCGGACACTCCGTTATGCTGTGTGCTGTTTGCCATGATTCACAAAAATGAGGGCCTAAATGTAGAGGTTTCATACAGGCTACTTATTCAACATTGTAGGAGCAGTGCACTAAAAAAGAAGCAGGTGATCCTCACCCTGCTCGCTACATCTGCATGGGACCTCAGCAGGCTGAAGAGAATCTCCTGGAGTTCCCCTGCATCCTAGAGTATAGAACGATACCCATAGGAGACATGAATGCTGTATAGTGTTAAGTAATAACATGCAATTAATTGGTAAAATACATTATCTTCAAAATATATAAATGTTTAAAAAAGGTTTATTCATTTATGATCAAATATAATTAATTAATTCATTTTGGAATAATTTCAATCCCCTTGCTTGCAGGCACATAGTTTGACAACTGTCCATTACCTGGATCCTATTAGTCCCACATTACAAGCAAAATGTGTATACATCCACATGTGCAAGGCAGAAAATAAACACAGTCAATTGTGTCTGACCTCGGACTAAACGAAGGCCTCCCAATTTAACTGTGGATAACCTTACCTTTTTGGCATTGCCTGTCAAATACAGACTCCAAATATGCCCCAATCAGCTGCATTGTGGCTGACACTGTCCTTGGCAACATGGGTTATTTTTGTAGCTCTGACCATCATTCCTGCAGGCTATTGTTGTATCTCACTAACGAGCTTGAGAGGTGGGATCATGGGACCTGTCTATATGACATAGATAGAACAAAGTCCAGGAAGGCAGGTAACACGAAACGGTCAGACAAACAATTTGTAAGCAAACCTGTAACAAACTCTGATTTAACAGAGTTCGGACAACGACTATAACATCTATTGGAGAAAAAAAAAAAATGCTGCAATGCAGGTTTGAGAATGCATAAAAGAGAGATTGCCTCTAGATTCCCACTGGCTTTACCTTTCCACATCTCAGATCAATATTGTCTAGTGAGAGCTTTTGATATATGAGGAGTCAATGCAGTTTCCCCCTCCCCCTAAGTGAGGTGCTTGCTCTTTTATCAAAACAAAACCTCAATGCTCATTATAACCAACCTTTCCAAAATGTTTTTCTTAGTAACTGCAGCGAAAATGAGAAGAGCTAATGTGTCTCATTGGAGTCAGCAAGGAAAATCGAAGGTGATTCAAATTTGACACTAACAGTTGTGTTTACTATGATCTCTTAATGACCACACTAAGGTGGATGACTCTACATTGAGGGCTGGACCCGGTGTTTACAAGGCACAGCGCCGGCGTCTCAAATAAGAAATAAGGTCAGGAGCTGTGCTAATTTAATAAATAAAAAAAACATTTCATTGATTTTTAATATTTTGTTAGTGGATGGGTACGGACCGAAGAGTCTCGCTGGCTCTTAAGTAATAAAACACGTACAATGTTAAATGATGCAAAGAGGCTTCACTAAGTGTTGCACTATCCTCAGAGTCGATGGATAAACATTGTTCATCAAACAGAGCTGGCAGTAAATAACGTACATTTGAAAGACGGTTATACAACATTATTTATTATACTTATTACATATTATAATATTTCAAACATTTAATCAAATGGAATACATGAGTTTGAGGTTTGTAAAATGAGTCTGAATGTATTAGCTGTGAGAAGGGACAACTTACTTGACTGAAATACAGCCTATCCAATGTAAAAGGCAAGCAATAATTGCAGATGCAAATTTTTGTGAAGTAACCTAAATCAAATGTACTACGAAGAAGAACTTTGCTGTTGACACCTTCGCATGCAGCATAGGTGTGGACAGCAGCACTGAAAAGCACAATAATGGCTTCAGTGGCATACAGGAGGCTTAAATGCTGCAATGAATTTGACTCAACACCTAAACAGGCAGGAAAGAACGTATCGGCTGTAATGTTGTATGTTCATTTTACACAGCGACACAAATATCAGTTGCTGATTTACTTTCAAAAGACGGAATGGGTTACTCAGTATTGCCAATCATTTAACGGATTTATTAGATGCCCTCCAGCTTCTTCGTCATGGACTGGTCTTGAGTGCATATTTGATTTTTTTGCTGGCATTAGCTTGGGATGTACTGCCGCGGGCTGTTCGCTCATCTGTACCATCGACTGTGCATTAAAATCGTATAATATTTATCAACAATATGTCAGAAGTTATCATTTTTAGCGCTGCTGTTGCACGAGATTCTGTGCATACTTTGGATTGTTCAGCTTCACATTTTGTACGACACCAACAGGATTCTATGATTTGTCTCTGTCCTCCTTCTGTATGAATGTTCAATTTAACCAAATGACTGGTAAAAGCATGCAAGCATAGAATTGCACTTAACATGGCTCATGCAACACAAAGATAGTGGTATTATTAGCTGAAAGGTTTCTCAGCAGTCTACCTAAGAAAACCTGCAGAAATATATGTTTGAACAATGGAATCCTTTTTTTTAAAACTGATGTCATAAACAATACTGACATCATTCTGTAATGATTAGCCTCAGGAGAGTGTGTATCGACTGTTGGTGTTTAATGACAATGGGTGTTAGGGTTAGCGTGTATTGTGTAGTTAATGTTAGCACCTTAGACATTCTCTGGCTGGATATTTTCTTTTGTGTGGCCACTGGCAATATTAACGTATATATAACATGGAAACAGGGATCATTTGCACCAGAACTGATGTGCATAATTGTAATGTTGCAACTCATTTTATATTGCACTGGTGAGAACCAAATCTGAAAATCTTTGATAATGAGGCACTGTCGAACACGAGATCAATTTAATTTGAAAACAATTTTGTCACTCATGGAACTGTAGGAAAAAAGTGAGATGACACGATAATTCAGGGAGTAGACAGTATGTATGCCTATACAGACACACACACACACACACACACAGATCTAAGGGAATTTATGAATGACACTAAAACCCCTTTAAGCCATTGGCTTGTTCTCTGAGCAGGATCTCTTTGAATGTGCACCCTATCTGTCATTGAGAGACATATCTAACTACCTCCCTATTACTCTGCCATTATACGCCGCCACTCTGTGGCATTTTCACAAAACCTTTGCTTCAGTGAGAAAACACGATGGCCCCCAATTGAAAGCATGTTAAAAAGGTCATACATCCAAATAAATGCCAACAATGCCAGAGTAGTTCTCTCCTTATATAAACACTCAACCAAAACAGAGGCTTGGTGCACACAGGGAGACCCCAGTGTAGCTGAAAAGACTTGATGAAATGTGATTCTGCCCTTTAATTAAATAGCGCAGGATTGATTTCTTTGGGCCACAGATGAATGCAACTAAGCTTCATTATGACATGGCATGGTGTTCAATATGATTAGATGGCTTTTAGAGGGTAATTAAAAGTAGAACTGTATCTACAATGTTCAAAACCTTTGTTAGAAAATTCTCTTTATTGTGTGTTATTCTTAGAATACGTCAACCACTATCAGTTTCCAAACAGATATGTTCCAAATTTTAGTCATGAGCTTTCATAACAATTGTCAGTGGGGAATGGAGCGCAGCTTGTATGCGTGATAGTTATGCTGTTGAGAGCAAAGGCAGCGCGTTTGACTTCAACCCCTAGCTGACAGCCTAACTTCCTGAGGATGTATTCAGCCTGACTTTTTTCCAAGGTTATAGAGACATTTATCAGTGCTGAGTTCTTGCTAAACACAATAGAAGAGGAAGAAGAATGAGGGCACTTTCTTAAAGCACAGGGCACTGGCTGAGCTTTGCATCTAATAAACCAAATGCTGTTTTAGTGGGGAGACAATGCTGTCATACGAAGCAAAATATGATTCATTTAGTCCTCCAAAAGCATTCAACTATCATTCATTACAGTGAAGTCAGCCATGGACATGTTATTTCCCTGTGGGATTATTGGCTGGCTTGAATGATCTGTGTAAGAAAATCAATTAGACGTGTACATCAATTAATTAATTTAATTTATTCTGTTTTCTGGGTCTCAGATGTCTGAAGGCTATCGGGCAGAGGGCTCAAAATAACGTGAACTTTTTTATCGAGTATTTACAATCCACCATGCATGGCTTTAGGGAGGTAGTAGGAGTGCTTGATGTAAACTAAGGTAAACACTGCACACGATGCGCTCTGTAGGGCTGTGTCTTCCACCTATTTAGCTCTTGTAAGCCAGGCTATGTTAAGTTTCGGTTCACAATAGTCACGTGCTCGCCCACTGACCAATCACAGCGCACGCTGCACCTTACTGGAGCGCTGCACCTGAAAACTGAGCTGCGAGTTAATGCTGACGTAGTTGTAGGCCAGCTAGCAGGCTCTGGCACGTCAAAGAATACGCCCAACATGTCAAACTAAAGATCTGATTGGTTGAAGACTATGACAATCAACAATATCGTCCCCATTTTCTTAAACGGCAAATGGATTCACTTGTGAGTCTGAAGGCCTCAGGCCTCTCTTCTTCCTAGAGACACAGAGGTGAAAACTGATTGGATAAAAGCTCTACTTAAAACAAGCTGCACTGGAAGCAGAGCAACTGAGGAAGACAGTAGCTGTGCAATGAGAAAATAAGATAATGGGAAAAATATTTTTATAAATTATAATACATATAGTGTATTTAAAAGAAAAAATATTAAATTATAAAATAACTCTAACTTTGTGATTCTGTTTAGACGGCCCACCACTGCATAAATCCCAGAATAGCTTTGTGCTCCTTCAACATGAGTAGATCTAATCAGCCACAATAACTGCAAACACCTCCATATCTATAATAATATATCATATTTTATAAGATGATAGCACATATAAGCCATGCCAGCGGCATTGTGGCTCTCAACAACTATCAGATGGATTGCTATGGAATTAGCCACACATATCCAATGTCCACGGAGGATACATTCTAATGACACTGGCTGATGGCGGTAGACAGTCTTTTTTAATGTGACAGAAAGGTAACTAGTAACTATTGCAGTTGAATACATGCAGTAGAGTAAGTGCAAGATTTGAAGTACTGTAAATTAGAATAAATTGTTTTGTCCAGACTTTTCCTTTTGTAAAAAATGTTGAGTGTGCGTTGGGTTGGAAGCTATCTATCTTTTGTAGTTATCCTCCCAAATACAACCTTTATTACTACTTGCTGTCTGAAGAGGAGGGGTATCTTTGAAATCTTCTTTTATTTTCCCCATTTCTGGAGCTTTACACGATAAAGTTCATAAATACAACATTCTCAGAGTTTTATGATCTGATAGATTGTATAACATGTTTCACAGGAAAGGTCTGAATCTCAACTAGCACTGACTCTCTGAAGAGAGAGCCAATTAGAGCTGATTAGCAACAGCTGTGACACCTGCACAATGGGGTTATTTAAACCTGCCATGTGGCACAGGCAACATTTTCTGTTGGTGACTGAAGTGATGGGAGCTTTTTGGGCCTTGGTTATTTGTGTGCTGACTGTCTGGCTTACCCAAGGTATGTATAGTCGTTCTGTTTGAAGCGTGTATTCAAGACATTAGTAGTTGAGAAAAGCAAAAGTTAGGTATGTTAATTTCTTTATTCCTGAAATGCCATTTAGCAGTGACAGGTTTGTCTTATGTGC
The DNA here is from genome assembly GCA_032191485.1 of Leptoclinus maculatus. NCBI lineage: Eukaryota > Metazoa > Chordata > Actinopteri > Perciformes > Stichaeidae > Leptoclinus > Leptoclinus maculatus. The sequence continues at coordinate 12,201,085 of JAVDOI010000017.1, forward strand.
CATCAAACAGCAAAAACATTTGATTGATTTAACTACTGTGTCCATAGGCTATTGTTTACCTGTTGGTGGCTCAACTGAAAGAAGCAATGACGGGCTGCAGAGGAAAATGCGAGGTAAGAATATTAGTAAATTTCTTTTGTACTAGATCTGTCTTAAAATGACATCTCCACGGAGAAGGACCTTACACTTAACATTTCCATTCACATGAGTCGATGTCTCTGCGAGAGTATAAAGAAGGTGAGCAGGTTCTAACCCTATTGGAAAACTGCAAGTTCGTGTACGGCTCAGGTTCCTGGTGTCATAGTGTGTTATATGTTTTGTTACTTTGTAGTAAAACAAATGTATTTTAGGTCTTTTGGACAAAGCCCCGGTGACGCTGGCGGATGCACGCCTGGCGCAGCCGCCAACGACAGCCGCCCCGGTGACGGAGGCACGCCTGGCGCAGCTGCCCACGACAGCCGCCCCGGTGACGGAGGCACGCCTGGCGCAGCTGCCCACGACAGCCGCCCCGGTGACGCTGGCGGATGCACGCCTGGCGCAGCCGCCCACGACAGCCGCCCCGGTGACTGAGGCACGCCTGGCGCAGCCGCCCACGACAGCCGCCCCGGTGACTGAGGCACGCCTGGCGCAGCCGCCCACGACAGCCGCCCCGGTGACTGAGGCACGCCTGGCGCAGCTGCCCACGACAGCCGCCCCGGTGACGCTGGCGGATGCACGCCTGGCGCAGCCGCCCACGACAGCCGCCCCGGTGACTGAGGCACGCCTGGCGCAGCCGCCCACGACAGCCGCCCCGGTGACGCTGGCGGATGCACGCCTGGCGCAGCCGCCCACGACAGCCGCCCCGGTGACTGAGGCACGCCTGGCGCAGCCGCCCACGACAGCCGCCCCGGTGACTGAGGCACGCCTAGCGCAGCCGCCCACGACAGCCGCCCCGGTGACTGAGGCACGCCTGGCGCAGCCGCCCACGACAGCCGCCCCGGTGACTGAGGCACGCCTGGCGCAGCCGCCCACGACAGCCGCCCCGGTGACAGAGGCACGCCTGGCGCAGCCGCCCACGACAGCCGCGACCCCGGTGACGCTGGCGGATGCACGCCTGGCGCAGCCGCCCACGACAGCCGCCCCGGTGACTGAGGCACGCCTGGCGCAGCCGCCCACGACAGCCGCCCCGGTGACGGAGGCACGCCTGGCGCAGCCCCCCACGACAGCCGCCCCGGTGACGGAGGCACGCCTGGCGCAGCCGCCCACGACAGCCGTGACGGTTGCAACCACACGCTGATGGTCCATTAAAAAGTAGTGTATAGGTGTGAGGAACCTTTCCAGAAGTAATTTTGTATCAAGATGTTTCTGCTTTGAATAAAACATTTTCGTGACATTTTGGTGTCATTATTACTCCTGTGGGTGAGGGATAAGAGTAGGGTCTGACCAAGTGAATCCTAGGATTTGATCAGTGGCGGGCCGTGCATTTTATACCTGGGCCTTCTGTCATGATGCCACAGTAGGACAGCACAGCACGAATGTTTTCGGTGGACTGCGCTCACGTAACAGACAACAGACAACAGGCTGTGACCTTTTGAACCCGGAACAATAACAAAAACAGCTGAGGTCCGCACGTGTGTTTTTTCCGGGAGGCTAAGCTAGCTTAGCTGGGAAACAACAGCAGCTGTTCCCTACTGATTCAAACAGAATCAAATGTCCGAACCTAACCCCGTGATGACGGGATGCTTCATCATTAACTGACAAGTCAGAATCAATGTAATTAACACAATGACAAGAACCAGTCGCATATATTTATATGACAACATAAAATGTCAAGCATGACCAATCAATCCAGCAATGCTAGAGCGCGAGCCATTCATATTCATAAAAATGACACGATGGAAACGCTACTGCAGATGTAAAAAAACAAAAGCAGTTCACTTACCAAAGCTGCCTTCACTTAAAGACGAAGTCCATCTTTTAACAAAGTCAGTAACTCTCAAATCCATTTCTCCTCCTCCTTCAGCCATTGAGTGTTAAAAAAACAAAGCTAGGTTAAAAAAAAAAAAAAGAATCTACACCAAGCAAAATGCTAAAAATGTCAATGTCATAACTTCTCTTACATATGTTTCAACTTGAACTCTTACTAAATACTAACATCTGCTACCTAGCTTTCTGTTTGACAAAGGTCACGCTGGCCCACTGACCAATCACGGCGCACGTTAATGCAGACGTACTTAGGAGGCTACCTGGGTACCACTGGCACGTCAAAGAATACGCCCAACATGTCAAACTAAAGATCTGATTGGTTGAAGAATATGACAATCAATATTGTCCCCATTTACTTAAACTGCAAAGGCTCTCTAGCGGGCATCGGGCCTCTCCTTACATAGACATAGGGGCTGAATCTGATTGGATAAAAGCTCTCCTTAAAACAAGCTGTGCTGGAAGCAGCGCTGCAGGCTGGAAGCAGAGCAACAGAGGAAGACAGGAGCTGTGCAATGAGAAAATAAGCTAATGGGAAAAATTATAATACATGTAGTGTATTTGTGAAAAATTATTAAATTATAAAATAGCTATAACTTTGTGATTCTGTTTAGGCCAACAGAGAAGGCTTAGCTGGCCCTGACGGCCCACCACTGCTAACTCCACTGAGAATACATACTGAGTTAGGAAACAAGTGTTTTTTTAATGAATGCATTTCACACCCCTACAGAAAACAATAATGCAATACACATCTGAGAATATCATGAGGCTTTTCCAGTCACATGTTGCTGCCAAACATGTACTACAGCAGCCTCTTTTACAATTATGTACCCAGTATGAGGTACGGGCCAAGTAAATGAAGCATGGGATGCAACATTTTAAGAATCAAAACCATGGTGCTGGTTAAAACCAGGAATTAATTTGGATAAAGTCCTGTTGCTTTCCCCGAAATGTTAACATCCATAATGGTGGCTTTTTGTCAACATAATGAAGAAGTAAATGGTGTGGTGTAATAAATGACTTTGTTAAATGAAATGGAAAATGAAACGTTGATGTAGTATGGGCCTTTTTGCATTTTCATTGTATTGTGATACCATGCTCAACCCCCACATCAGTGTAACACAGGCAGAACTGGGTGTAGACTACATGGTAAACCTGATGTCGAGGTCGGAACACAACAAGTTCTATTCTTGGTGACGCTGACTTCTTTTTTCAGCCATGAATGTATCAGGAAAGCTGGATATACCAAGTCAGAGTAAATTTGGGGATTTGTCCATTGGCCAGCTTGGTACTGCAACAATAAAATTCCGTGTTCCATCACAAGGAACTGTTAACACAGCTCCAAAGTGGATGTATTATGTTCTTCAAATGCACATACTGCAAACCACTGCAAATCATATTATATTTTTTTCATTAATGTTAATTCCATCCCTGGTTGCCAAACAATGAAAGCACCAAACGCAATTCTCCATTGTCTTTTTCAGCATTCCAAGCTTCTGTAGAGCTATCATACGGCAAATGGCTCCCCAGAGCCTCTGTGAAAAAACTACCCTCAAGCTTCAGAGGTACAGTACAATACAGAAAGATCTTCATCCTACACACTGACTTGATTGATTAATTGCTTTGCTGATCTCGTTGGTCTCCTTGATATTAGAAGAAAGTAATAAATGCTCATGCCTCTAGGTAGTTTGGAGAGCCAGGCAGGACCAAATTGCTTACAAAGGGACGAGGAAGCTTCCTCATTCTGCGAACAGCCGCTTGGCCATTTACAATGACGAGTATACCAATGACCCCCAGCAGGTACAGAGTCCAGGCATTCATAACGTCTTTGTCAAGACACCTGCATTGCTGGACAATGCATGTCCAATTCAAAAGGTGTAATTTACATGTGCTGCGGGTAACTGCACGGTAACATTATTGTAATTAATCCAGGATGTTGAACAATCACAGGATTCAACAATCAACAAAAGAATTACGCATACCTTGGTCTTCTCCTTTACTTTCTTTTGTCCAAACCATTATCTTTGGTACTAAGTATGCAGTCACTGGGCACCCCAGTTTAATTGCACTCATCGGAGGTGCTTTAGTCAGCAAAAGAGATTCCTCACTTTGACCGAATGAGTCTCATATAAAAGCCTCGCCATCCAAAGCTCTAGCAAGTATACTGTGTGTGTTGTTGCATTGATGAATTACTGCTGCGTGATATAAACATGTTGTCGCCTGAACATTTAAAATAATGCACTACAGGTATTGTTTTCTTTGGTTTTGTCATGCATTTCTTTTGAAGCAAATGGGCTTCAATTGCATTTAGTGGTGCAATCCTGTATTGCACAAGGGAAATGAATGACGCTTGAATCCTTGACGGAAGTGTAGAGGAAGACGTCAGTAAATTCGTAGGGATTAGAGAGGTTTATCACAATAATTACAAATGTGTGAGGCACGAAGAACGTCAACACAGTATTGCTGCGTAGTTTGTTCGATCATTATTAATAAATCATATAAATTATAAACTAGTTCCCATTATAGAATAAAGAACTTGTTGACATAGTTCTGTGTCATCTGCGTCGTGCATTTTAGCTCTGATTATATGTGAAATGTATTAAAGAAAAACATCAAGGACAGGTGAACATAAAAAAATATATAATCTAGGTTTCAAATAGCAAGACATTAAAACAATTAGAAAGAATATAAACGTATCTCATCTGTGTCGCCATGTGCGTTTAAAGGGTCTGTAAAATGGCCATCCGGCTGTCTTCTCCTGCTGCCCTCTCTATGAATCCTTCTCTATCCCTGTATTCATTCTCCTGTGGCCCTGTTGCAAGTCTGTCCTCCCTTTCTGCTCTCCAACCTCTCAGCTCTCTCTAATGCATTCCTCTCATGCTCTTCTCGCTCCAATGATCTCCCTCTCCCTCTTCTCCTCGCTCCTCTCCATTTCCTGGAGCTACACCAGCCAGTCTGGCTTCCCGTGTTTCATAATTGGCGTGTCCTCTTTGCAATCTGCCTGTCTTTTGCCCTGTGCTTGTGGTTGAGGAGAAACCGCTGCTGCGTCCTTGGGGGAGACACACTGGGCCGGAGGATTAATGTGATGTTTAGGTCTAAGCGTATCGTCCATCATCCTGTACTACTTCCAGGATTCAGCAGTAGTTCCTCTTTCCTCTGTTGCCCATCCCTGTGGGTGGGTCCTTTAGCTTCCAAAAAGGAATAAAAAAGACGTTCTATTGTTTTAAAGTACTGTAAAATGTCTTGAGCTGTCGTAAAACGACATTGTCTTTGAGATTTTCTCACATTTTCCTTTTGCTATTTGCTTCTGTTTTTCCCTCCAGGTTTTTCTTTCATTCAAGCTGTATAAATATTAAAGCTCTTATGCATGTGTCCCAACTGTTTTTTTCATTTTCGCAAAATGATCACAGTTTGTCTTAAACTTTACACACTGTACATTACTTGCTAAAAAAAACGGTGTTGTGTGTTGCTGAGGTCCTCCACACCTGTGCTGAGGTGATCATTTGTATCTTTCCTAAAAAGCAAGTAAACCTTTTATACACTTTGGACTTGCTATTTCTTGTATTATCTTTTTTTAAGGCACACAAAATATCAAGTGACAAGACCATTTCTGCTACTATACACATAATCAATAACTAACGAGACTAAACACTTTTTAGCCAGCACGTTCGATTTACTGTTATTGTGTCCATGCAGTCTAAAATCAAACTAGCTAAGTGGCCACATTAAAGCTTTCATTTTCAGTTTATCAGAACAGGATGGGAAGGGAAATCCACATGCACTATATGTCTAGATGTACACGAGAAGACCAATGAGTTGTTTTGTGAAGGAAAATACAATAGCACAGAATTAGTTCGTTCACAGTGGCAAGCATTTGTTTGTCCACTCTGATGTTCAGCTGAATAAGTCCTTAAACCTCTTGGCATAGACAGTTCTTCCTAGTTTGGGATCGTGGGATGTTCAGGGTGCTCTTACATGGGTTTTAAGGTGAGGGTATAGGAAGACCCTCCATCAGCTGGCCCACAACTTCAAAACTTGCTTCCACAGCTTCCAGCTCTTCTGCTCAAAATCGTACTTTATGCCTTAAAAAAAAAGGTGTCGAGGAAGATTCCAGGACACACTGTTTTAGGTAGTGGGTGGGTGAGTTCCCACTAATCCGCAAGATAAAAAAAAGTGAGTTGACAGGGTGTGCATGAGACATCACAGACAGGGGAATAGTGTCATCTGACTCTAAGGGCACTGCCCCTTTACCCCCTCACAGTATGCGCACTGGCTGTTTCGCTGAAATTGGAAGTGACAGCTCTGTGTCAGCTGTTAACATAATTCACTGCCCCTTTGTCACAAATGTGACCCCTTTGTCTTGACGTAAACTTAGCATAACGCTAAAACGAGTGGGTGATAAAACAAGTGGGTGAATAAACATAGGTTGGTAAAGAATTTCAAATGTGAGGACGGCACGTAAGATGCTTTGACACATGGAAATAAAGGACCGACATTGATGTTTGGGAGATTGTTGGTCAATCAGCCTCCTAAAATGTTCGTATGGTACTACGTCTGTCACATAGCCAACATAGCCCATAGCAACATTGTGTTTACAGATGGGCTGGTACTGTGCAATTTTTGGCGTGAAACACTACCCACAATTCTGCCCACTGTTATCACCTCGGATACGCAAGTGCAATGTTTTATTTTTGTGTGACAGCTGTCCAAGAGAAGAGGTTTCCAAATGTGTTTTCTGATTGCACTGTCAAATCATCAACTACAAGGAATATGTTGTTTCTTTAAAAAAGGAGACCAATTCAACGTGACAGTATTTAAATACTGCCGTCAAAGACAGTTAGCATGTGCGTTGATGCAAAGACAATTTAATCTCATTCACCTAAGTGAATCGATTACACTTTATTTCATGGAGCTATGGGGGGAGGAGATCACACGTCTATAGATTATTGCGTCCAGGGTGTCTTTACGGGCTACTTCACACAACAGGCATCACGCTTGTAATTCATGTACATGCTGTCAAAGAATGATTATGTTATTGCTGCTTCTAATGAAATTAAAATAGACCCATATTTTACTTGTCTCTTACATGCAGTGCAGTCAAGGCGTGTGAGGAGAGTGACACATTCCTTATTGTATTGTCTTGTGACCACACAAACACATCCATCTGGCCATTCTCTAAACTGTTTATGCTCTTCAGGCTCGCAGGGGGCTGGAGCCTATCCCAGCAACACATGTAGACAGACAAACACATTAGTACTTGTGACCAAATTAGATTCGCCTTGGACTGTGGGAGGAAACCCATGCACGGTGTGAAAGGACTCCATATAGTCGTGTGGTAAAGTAATCCTTTTTATTGCACATTTTTTACAACAGAGGGACTGTTGTCTCTTCAAAATTTACAGCATTGGTCATTTGTTCAAATGCTTAAAACCAGAAAAGCAACCTTGTGTGGTTGTGCAAATGATGTCGGAAGTAGCTTGATGTTATTGCTATTTAGATAGGAAGGCATACAGAGTATGACCTTCCACCTTTCCAGCCCACACAATCGCACATGCACACACACACATGCAGATTGGTGAAAAAAAATACTATGTGAAGTAAAATCAGAAATAAACTCACCTGTCAGATACTCAGTAGGTATTAAATACCAAGCAAGCGAGATAAACGTGATGAGAAAAACAGAGCTATATATATATACAGCCCTCCAGCAAGTTCTACTTTTTTTTATATTCTGACAAATTAAAAGTGCATATTTAATATGGTGCTTTGATAAACCAAGAGCTCTTTCCATCGCAGTTGTATTTTCTCTCTTTTTTTTTTTCTTTCTCAAACATACATCTGCGTTACCACCTCCACATATTCTTTATAGCATACCTAGGTTACAGCAACATTCGAGGATAGGAAATAATTATGTGTGAGTACTGTCCAATATGATATTTTAGTTACAACACACAAACATATGAGATATGTAATATGTCTTATCTCTTAACACTCTTCTGAATCAGGGCACACACACACACACACACACACACACTACTTTCCACCAGCCTATCGTTTGACATGAATAACACCTAGCTCTCCTCACTGATGCCCATCTGGCAGCTTAGAAGCCAAGTGACGCTCTTAATATGGAACAGGTAAGCATTTTTGTGATTGCCGCCATTAGTTCTTGCAACACCGATTTGAAGTCTTTTCATCATCTGAACAAAAACAAAAATATTAATAATTGGCGGAACCACAGGAGCGAGTGAGAGTAAAAAGGAATAGGGAATTAAAGTGGAATATGACAGAAAGGTTAAATAATAGAGGAGAGGGTTGTGAGGGAAAGTACATGATAAGTGAGTGACACAAAACTTGAAAACAACTGCTTGAGTGGTTGGGTAGGTGTGTGAAGTACGGAGAAATGCGTGGCGGCATGCGCCATGTTCGTAAGTGCAGAGTGACAGAGTTAATTATAGCCATCCGGATGTTGTTTCGTTCAAAGGGAGAAGACAAAGCCAAGCAAAGGGAGAAACTACTCAGCAGGTGGAAACAGCTGTGCAAAAAAAAAATCCCTCGGGGACAGCAGCACATTCGTTAGCACGCGTGACTCTTGTTATTAGATGACATTTTTGTTCTTTTTGCATAAGAACTGTAACACTGTGTCCTTGTCACTTGTGAGGTTGATTTTACCTTTTCTCTCAAACTGCACCTCTGCTTAACGTTGCTTTCTTAAAGCAATTCCACCCACCTCCTGTTCCCTCCCTTACCACATCACTATTTCATTGCAGCTGTTCCGCCATGTGGCATGCAGTACTTAACCACTGTCACTGAGCGCATGGCAGCAGTCAAACAGGGTCAAGCCTCTGCCAAAAATACAAGGTGATAGACATTCAGATGCTTCTGTCTTGTTTTCCCCACCCACAGCTAATGCAGAATAAAGTGAATAATCAAACTGAAAAATACATTAAAAAGCATAAAGAAAGTTATGTTCTAATGTTACTCAAAGCGGCGCAAAGGTGTTATTATCAATCACCGTATTGATTTTCATGCTGGCTTTATGAACTTGCTTAAGTGTTGCATGAATCTTTTCAAGAGGAATCAGTACTCCCACTCGTGTCTTGATGGGGAACATTTTAATGAGAGTAAAATAAATAGTGTTTGTTGGCATATCTTTTGTATTCAAAGTGTAATTTAAGGTCAGAAGAAGTGGGAGCAGAAAGAGAAATATCAATGCAATCGTGAATCCATGAAGAAAGAGACGGGGATACTGGGAGGATAACACCAAAGCAGCAAATGAAGTTGAGGCAGAGAATGAGCAGAGAGTGTGACAGATTAAATAGGTCGCTCAATTGTTGTTGTTGGCAAAATGCAAGCTCAGCTGATGCATCCCCTGATTTACGACTTAGGACCCAGCTATAGATATCCAAACAAAAGGCTTTGCCTCATTTCTGCCTGTCACGTCCTCTATTGAATAGGAGCAATTTCATTAGAATAGTTTTGATTTAACTCAAAGCTGTGCCTGGTATTGCATATTAAAAAGGACGGAAAAGTATGATACCACTATAGTCAAATAAAAGTCGGAAACATGCTAACTCATTGGTGGTAGCATCACATGAGAAGTACTTCTCCCTACAACATTCAAGAAGCATTTCGCTGCAGAGACAATTTAGAATTTTTGAAAATACATTTTTGTAAATTACTTTTGACTCTTTGCTGTAATGAGAACACACTATGAACCCAACACGACAGTACCAATTGACCCAGGATGTATTTGTCACCTGCCCTGCTTTAGTATCTTCATTGTTCCTCTTTGCCATTTCTGCTGCACGACTTAGCACACTGAGGTGAATGCACATTGAATGCAAATGCTGCTAATTTTGCGGGCCTACAATAGCATGACCAAAAAGCAGAATTGCAAAAAATGTTGAAAGACATTACCATAGAAAGTGACTTCTATAAAAGATGAAATAGACCACCACCTAGCAGGATTGAATGCCAGTTAATAACACTGTATGGGAAAATGTCTAACTCCAGGTGTCCACCCCCCGATCCATACATTTTTCTTTCGTTCCATTGCACATTGCCGAAATGTCCACTCCATCTCAATTGTCAGAGGCAGGAGGATCCACTTATAGGTTCTTCTCAGATAATTGCAATGCAAATGAGGTTCTCCAAAGACAAATTAGCCACCCTGAAAGAGAGGCCATGTCCTCAGTTGGCTGTCTGTCTGGTGGTTAGTCCAAGGAAAGGTAACAAAAAAAAATAATTAACTTTGATTAATAAAACATGACTGAGAAATCCTGATGATCTGGAGGGGAGATAGCTTTGATCTCTATCTAACTGTTGAGAAACACCAGTGGTCTGTGCTCGCCAAAGCAGCGTGTGGCTTTGGTTTGCTATGTTTTATCATTTAAAATACTTCGGTAAAGACATGTTTGTATGTGTCTTGGTTTGGGATTCATTAACCAAGATTAATGTCAGATTCTTATATTGAAGGTGCTACAAGTAGTAAAATAATCAAATTAAATCCATTAATTTTGATAACAGAATCAGTGACAATGCACGTCCTCTCAGCCTTGGAAATAAGTAGTCTCATTTAGTCGGTTACATTAGAATCATGTAGGGGTCTCCAACTGGGATAACACAGAGTGGAATCATTCATGTTAATTTGTGCATACACAAGGTGCAACTGTGCGAGTAGCCATGCATTTTAATGAAGCTGACACTGAACTCTTGGGTGGCGGTGTGTTCAGGAGTGGGAAATATGTTGGTCTTTGGCACTGAAGCCTTACTTGGCCCTGTGAAGGGTACACAACTTGTAGAGCATGCCTGGAGAGAGTTAATGTGTGCACTTTCTTACTGCAACTCAATTTAACACTGCAGTGATTAATGAAGTCCTAATTAGCCATAACTTAACCCTACATGTTGCATCTGTCCCACGCATATCTCCCACAAAACAGTTCAACTTGATACTGGTTATTCATATTTGCAGGCATAAACTAAACATAGTGTAATCCTATTGCTCTAGATACTTTGAAACAGCATACTATACACCAAATTGGCTTAGAATTTCTTTTATAATTTCCGAAATAATCTTGCAACATTGTCCAACAAATATTCTCTTATACAAGATTCAATGAGCATGGAGTCAACCTGCTTAGATTGGGCATGCAACTGAATTGTCCCTTATTTCTATAGCTCATTAACACTAAACTGATGAAGTGTAAGGCAATTACTGAAAGGTCACGCCTGTCGGTTCCAAGAACCTCCCACTGAATGTATGGCACCAAGCCCAAAAGCCTTCAGAAAAATCTTTGTAGCAGGGTCCCCCCTGGATTAGATACAGCACTCAACAGATTTTCCAAAAAAAATCTGGGTTTGGGGTCACAAACCAGAAAGTCTCGAGAAAACCTGGACTAGAAGGACTTAAAGTAAAGCGGTGCCATTATTTTAAACAAGTGCATCATAGCCGGTCATCCTCTGAAGGTCTTTTTGTGGTCAATTACTGTTATGTGCACTGATGATGGCATGGCGAACATTGGACACCACCCAGTATTCACCTCAGAATAAAAAAAAAATGATTTTAGATCTGGCTGGATTCATGGTTGGCAAGGTGCTTTTTCCCCCCCAATAAATGGTGGAAAACAATGGAAAACATGATGGCAATGTGGCATTACGTTTGCACTTATGTGGCATAATGTTTTTTTTGGGCTTTTGGGAATTTTCTATTAAAATCAGTAACACAGGGAGGACAAATTGTAAGTCAGATAAGAAACTTGACTGGCCTTAACATAATCAAGTTTAAATTACCAAAGGAGCACATTGTGGTGGAAGTTAACAACAGAAGGGACATCTTGATCAAAAGATTCCAGTATCTTACAAGATACCCATCTATGACCTATTCGAAGGGAAATGAGATCATTAATCAAAGTAGGGCATCAGCCCACATGTTTCCCATGGAATCCCCCCCTGAATGTAATTTCTGTCTGAGCTGGTCAGAAGGTCTTTTTGTTCTGACCCGTGATAATGATGCCCACCGCTGGGCCAGAGAGTGTCAGAAAATGCTGAAACGCACAAACTCCACAAGTTTTGTGGAGCCAATCTATTGTCCCTCTCCTGAAACTGTTGAGGAGAACAATTACTTTGCTGTGTTGTGTTTTTTTTCTTCTTTTTTGAAGCCATTCGAATGCAATAAAAAAGGAGCGCTGGTTCTATAATGCTGCGGCAACATTCGGGAAAACATGTTCAGCATCATTAATTATTGCCTTTTGGACCCACAGTGGATTGATTTTGGTACACACAATTGGATTATACTGCAGAAGCTGTTCAATGGCATTTTACAGTAATCTCTGTTGTTTTGGGGGGGGGTCTCTGGTATACAGCTTGCTGGCACAGAGCTGCACTCTCTTTTATATTACGTGGAAACACTCTTAATATATGACATTTTGTTTGAACTACTCATTTCACAGTCACACATAGTAACTGCAACATTTCTATTGGCGACACTTCAAAATTTAGGTTACAAAAAAAGAAAAACATTAACAAAAATCCTGCCCACAATAACAGTATTTTTCTCTCTGTCCTTTAATTCACCCGTAGGAATACGTGTATGGCAATATTGGATATGTGAACAGCGAGAAGGTGCTTGTAACTGAAAATATTTTTAATTTGAAAGACTGGAAAACTTATGTGCTGCAGCCTGCAAACAGAGAATGATTCATTCGGTTCACGGGGTTCATTGTGAAGTGCTTGCAGATGGCCGTAGAAAATAAATGAGATGTGTAGGAGGAATATTTCAGTATTTCAGTGCTTTGCCATAAACACAATTATATGTCTAACCCCTGACAGCAGGTTGAGAGACAGAGATAGCAATAGAGTTTGCATATATCCTCTTCTACCCCAGTATGCAGCCCGTGTGTCACTGAATGAGTTTGAATGCGGTTACAGTAGAACAAAGCTGTAAACTGTTTAATATTTCCATAAGTATATCCGGCGCGGCAGCAAGACCAACACAAACTTTGAAGGGATTCAATAATCTTATCTAACAGACAGTTTTAGCAGCACACAAGAAGAGACACACTGTTTGTGTTGGCATTGATTGTTGCCCATTAAGCCTGCGGATGCACCGGCTCTGCTGAGGAACTAATTACGGTGGATGCCATCCAAGATGAACCGAAGCACATCCCTGGACTGAAACACCAGTGTTTGTGCAGTGATGTCCCTTGATAGAGAAGAAAAACAAACTACAAACAGGGAAGAATATTTAAAATATATTACTTAAATGATAAAACACTTGAATGCCAAGCTCTGTCAACTGCACTGACTTATTAGTACTAATAAATATTATATTTACCATATGCTGAAGGCACATTTCTTTCTCTTTGTCAAGATTGATATCTCACTAAAATAGACAAACCTGCATTCATCTGTTGACCAATAACTTCCTTCCAAGTGGAATGTGTTGTACAATAAAAGTTTCCAAAATATTAATAAAAATTACTTTTTTTTTTTTTCATTATCTCTCAAGTAGTAGCAAATATGCAATATCAGGCTTGCCTCATTCAGCGTTGGCTTCCACAGCTAATAGCTTTAATGCCTCACTGTCAGAGAAGCGGGGAAAAAATATGGCCAGTACTGGTGACCATCTGACGTCTACGGGGATTAACCACCTGTGAGGGTGTGACTTTACAGGAAGAGGAAAACATCCAGTCATGAACAGGTGGCTCTTGCTGTAGGCAGTTCCAGCAGGGCAGAAATAAGTGATGTTATCAGCTGGACTGCAGGGAGGAGGCTTTTTGTAACTGTGGACATTTGAGGGACTTTTTTTTTTCTCTCTCTCTCTGATATGACACGGTAGCACAACCTACAACATCTGCTACATCGGTTTAACAATGCCCTTTTAATTATGACGATGCACGCATTGTTATATTTCAGTACAAATGAAACAAAATATTTTGAGACAAATGAAACAGTAATATCCTTTCATACATTTCATTATTTAACAAAAGGGCAAATTTAAATTGCTGCAACATTGCTAATTTGAATGGTGCATCACCGCCACCAGCGGTCAATGCGTAACAGCAGAAAGCCATAGCTTTGTGCAATGCATACAGTATGTGTTATACACAACACCGTATATATGCCACCGTGTACTGGAAGAGAATTGAATCAGTCTGCTATATTCTGCGATGTTATTGAATTGCATTATTAAACATACCACATGAATGTAAGCTAAAAAAATATATATAATGTATGGATCTTGGTTTGTTCACGCGTGTGTGCGCGCAAGTATGTGTGTGTTAGGTTAATGAGAAAAATAACCCGCAAAGAGAGTTATCTCCGACTCTCATCTAAATTTTATTTAATTGCCTCTCTGGTTATTAAAAATCTGTTTTCAGACTGTATGATTTATAGTCAGATGGTCGGGGCAGGAAATGGTAAATTCATTGCCGTGTGTTGCACCAGCAAAGGCGCCACCTGCTCGACAGCATGTCCAAGGGGAATCACTGCAATCTATTACAAGCTCTCTCCAGAGCACAGCTTGTTTTGTCGCCCTATGCCCAGTGGGTAATTTGGAACCTAGCCCACTGTTTTCTACAACATCCAGGACACTTATACAACTAAATATCTAAAATGCCGAATCATACCGTCATATATTGAACAAGTAAAATATAGGTAGTACAGTGTGCTTTGCTACGCAGAAAGATGCGTACTGGCAAAACATACAAGGTTATGGTGGAAAAGCAATATCTAAACGTGGTTTCGTACAGTAATACGAGCTGGCGAATGTGATGAAGGGCTGCTGGTCCAATCCTGTGCATCCTGACAGTAATATTAATAAGCATAGTCCCCAAATGTGTGTGTTACATTTTATGCTGAATAGTGAATTTTACGTGCAAACTTTTAACTTAAAGGGAAAAGTTGGAAATGTTTAAACATAATCATTATTTGTTTGTTTATCATAGTTTATAGTAATAATACATAACTGTGAGCTCCACAGCAAAAAGTGAGTGGTGGGATGAATGTAACTTTTTGTGTTCTTTGTCATTTTAATGCTGTATAATAATGTATTTATTTATTGTAGTTTGGCTTCATTCTCAGTCTTTCTTTTTCTCTCAATAACTGCCTTATTCTCTATATTTTCACCCTGATCTGTTCGCATCGACATATTTTCGATCAAAATTCCATACAAGCATCTGCTGTGCCTTCCAGCACCAATACATCTTTTTTCCAGAAAATGTCTTACTGTACTTCAGCTAGTCTCATTATTCTTCCACCACACATATTTCGTGACCCTTCCACCTCCTACACTTTTGTGACTATAGACGTACTGAAAAAAAAAAAACCCGGAATGTGTGCTGTAATTCAATGAGTGGAGGAATGCAGTGAACACAGCAGACCGGCAGATGTGAATGTTACTTCATAAATGTCAGCCAGAAACACCCAGGCATACAAAGACAAAAAAAACAAAAAAACATCTCTCTCTCCTCTTTGTCCATCTGTATTCTTTGCCCACATGCCGGACACTGATGCTTCTTTCCCAGACTGATGGATCTGTGTGTGTCAACATGGCAGTAGAGAGTGTCTAAAACAAAGTCAGCTGTCATGTTGACCAGTTACTCCCTCTATGTGGAATGATGTAGTGCTCCCCATGCTGTTGTCACGTAACATTTTACTGGATATAAAAGGCAGGATTCTCCCATTTTGTGCTACCAGCTTTTCATCAGCCAAACTAATTCAAACACAAGGAAACACATCAGACTGCTAGACCTTTAACGTAGATACAAAGAACACTATTATTCATCCCTCTCCACAGTGCTCATTATCTTCATCCAGCTATCATTCTGGCTTTGACATTTTGTTTACACATGGCATCTATTATTCAATCGCGTCTGAAGACAGCAAGGTGAGCGATAATTTGCACATTAGACAGAGGTGAAAACCAGCAACTATCACCATATATCTTGAGAGAGGGGAATGTTTTATCAGTGCAAAGTATATGCACACGTAACAGGGGTATTTGGGCATCAGGGCATATTTTAGCCTCTTAAGAAAAAGTGCCCTTTAAAGCCCGCACAGGCAAAGTGCCTGCATTTGTCGGTCCTTTCACTCCACACTGCCCCAACTCTTCTAACACGGACGATATATTTTCAAGACTGGTGTTTAGGTTTCGCATTAGCTGCAACCATGACGCATGTTTGTGGAGCATGAAACTCCCAATATGAGCAAGGTTAGTGCCCGGTTGGAGCTCCTGATGTGCTGAGCCAGTGGCAGCCACCACAGCTAAGAGCGATCCCGTGAGATGCTTGCAAGTCAGCAAAAGTGCTCCCAAATAAGCCCTAGACTATACGATTAATGTTCAGCACCCATTCCGCCCCATCGTCACGTCAGGGTTGAAACTACATGGTCCACATTAGCAGCTGAGCAGCCGGTACTTGTACTGACACATCGGCACTAAAGGCGCAGTATGCATCTGAGGTATAGGCTACAACTTTCACAGCAGGTTGTGGCAGAGTAGCCGGATACATTTTCTGGATGTATCAGTAGTCCAATTCAGTTGTGCTGAAAACATAATGTTGGCTAAGCAAAGGCAAAGCAGCGTAATCATCCAGAAAGGAAAAGCATAATAATAAAATAAATGATATGTATATATATATATACACAGTATATATACTTATATATATAAAGACAGATCTGATTTTCCTGCTGGCAAGAAAGTGAACACAGTTATAACATCGGGCAGCTGCAGGCAGTTGGTTAGAAACCGTCAAAAAGTGCCCATGTCGACGAGAACTTGTGAGGAAATAGGTTTTGTTCGGTGAAGGTACTACTGTTCTCACAACAGGAGTATTTGTAATCTTTTCTGGGATTTATGTTGGTTTTTTTTTGTTCTTGAGACCAGTGTCAGGGCACTGCACTCTGTTCCTCTCAGCCAGCTGGACTGCTGAACACGATGATAGAACAGTCGGGTAGAAGACTTGTTTTCAGACATCTCTTGAACTGATTCTACAGATCTTCAGATATCGCAGGGAGATTTGCAAACCTGACACAGTAAGCTTACTGAAACTTGCCCTGGCAATGTTAAGAAAATGACTCTTATACTATCGCTAATTAAGACCAGTATTGCCACCCAATCAAAACTGAATGCAGTTTTAAGAATCACTTCAGTCTGTAGCCTACAATTTGATGTGGTAACATATTTAAGCTATATCCCCCTCTATGCCTCTTAACTTAATAAAGTCATCCTCACAGACATTTTGTCACACCATCAAGTGTGAAACATTCATTTTCAGGCTTAAGTGAGCCTAAATGGCTTACCTTTTGCTCCGAAATATGAAGACGGAAAGAAACCTGTGTGGTCATAAACGCATGCGGAATATAGCAAAATAATCAATGAGTCAGAAACCCGGCAAATTCATCGAAATAAATGCTTCATGAGTGGAGAAATATAATGAGTGTGGATTCCCCCATGCAGACCACGAAAGGTTACTGAATAGTTTAATCAGAGTATGAAAATAATGTCAATGAATCAATTATGACCTTTTGCAGTCACCAGCTTTTAGACAGCACCCTCCACCACCATCATCAAAACCCTTCAGTAGCGCTCCTGATATTTATATCAATACCAAGGAGCATTAAAAGTGTTCTGGTTCTTCACTACAACTCGCAATCTGTTCACCAATGGTCATAGTAACAGAGCAGAACAATTCATGTTGGGGCAATGTTGATATGCCTGTCCACCAGTTTTGTCCAATTCTAAATCAATGAAATCAATCAATCTTTACATTGCAAATAGTTGCTGCAGCTATATTAATGTTCAGAATTGTATGTACAACTCCTTTTGAGAAAAAAATATAAAATAAGAAAACCCATTTGGAGGCTCCCACATGTCTTTGGATATACTCCAAAGATGATTTCTTATTTTTATTCTTTAAGCAATGGCTTATTTATGGCCACTCTTCCATAAAAACCCAGCTCTGTGGAGTGTACGGCTTAAATTGGTCCTATGGACAGATACTCCAATCTCCGCTGTGAAGCTTTCCAGCTCCTTCAGAATTATCATTGGTCTCTTTGAAGATTCGTCCTCTCTTAGCAGGTTTGTTGTAGTGCCATATTCTTTTCCATTGTGTAATAATGGATTTAATGGTTGTCCGTTAGATCATGTTGACACTTAGACCAATTACAGATTGACTTTATTTAACTAGGTATGTGACTTCTGAGGGCACCAGATCTTATTTAGGGGCTTCATAGCAAAGTGAGTGAATTCATATGCACCCAGGACCTTTTTTTCTTTTTCATTTTACTTCACCAATTTTGACTATTTCTTTGTGTAGGTCCATTAAATACAATCCGAACTAAAAATCCAGTTTAATTCCAGTTTTAAATGCAAAGAAATAAGATAACAGGGTGAATAGTTTTACTGTGTATGATGCCTGGAAGCTCAATTCATAATAATACATCATAGTTTAATAGGTATCTGCAAACCAGCTGCCAAAAGACATATAGTGCATGAAAAGTACACTTGCCTACTAAATGTAGTAGTGGAGTAGAAGTATTATGTAGCACAACAATACTCAAGGAAAGTACCTCAAAATTGTACCTTAGTTTTATTCTATCACTTTTGATCTTGTAATGTTTATCACATTTTAAAATGCGGATAAAAGCTTGAATTGCAGCGGACTATTCCTCTAAGGATAGTATTAGTATCAACCTGCACATAATATGCTGCACCATATATCATTAGTATAAATGTTAGTGGTTTCAGCAGATATAAGGACTCTATGTGGTTTGGATCTCAAGAGTCAGAGTCTGCCGAGAGTGTGCAGGTTCACTTTTCATGTACATTTGCATGAACAGTTAATAAAATAGAGTTGAATCAATTATTCAACTGAACAGAATTTGAATTACCAAGAAGTATGGTCTCACACCAGCAACTTGGGATAATTCCCTCACTATCGTGTTCCATGTCCATGAAACAAGACGTGGTAACCACAAGGGACTTTTTTTTTTTAATTCAATAGGGTTTGTCTCACTAACAGCCTTCCCTCCCTGCTGTATGTTACACTTAATTAACTTGCCTCAAATTCCTATTGCCTCATGACTACTGTACCAACATATCTCCTCTTAGAAAGATTAACTGTGAAGAAAGTGAGGAATAAGTTACAAATGTCCTGGAGCTTGTCGTCGAAGAATGCGAGTTGTCATCTGACACGCGGCTTCTTTTCTTATCAAGGTAGCTTACTTCCCTCATTCTTTTGATGTGTCATACTCGCTGTAATTGATTCCACTCACTTCTGTCATGCTTTTGCCTGCAATTTGCACCGCAATATGCCACCCTGAACCTTTTGAACCCATAGCATAATGGAAAAGCTGTAGAGCCGACGAAGCGTGAATTATCACCTGGTCTTGCACACAATGCTGCTGGCACATGAGCAGAGACGCTCAGCATGTCCTCCACAGTAAGAGAATTACATTTTTGATGAAGTTAGAGAGAGGAGCTATTGTTGCTTGACTATGTAAGCTCCTGACGCTTGGAGAAGTAACTCATTAGATCATGTCGTCCTGTAGTCTTATGGGTGTCTCGCTCTAATTCTCTGTTTCCCGCCGTGAACATTTAAAGCTGAAATGCAATCGATGCCGATTAGCTTTTCAGAAGGAAAATAGTAATGTTGGTGATAATGAATGGGTTTGTGTGTCGCTCGAGCTTGAAGCATTTGACTTGTATGCCCAGTGCACTCAATGTAGCACTGGACACTTGAACTTATTTCATCACTTTTAAAAATAGAGCTGTTACTAATTAATATGTTTAATTTTCCTCCTTTAAAAAGTCACACGAGCTAAGATGGAAGCAATAAGGTGTTTCCTCTCTACTAATTACATCTAGTGCCATTAATCATCCGTTAAGGCTTCGGCGTTTTGTTTATGCTGATGCTGCCTTTTACTAATACAAAACTTCTTTGACGCCGAGAGACATTTTTTTTTTTGCTGCTGTAAAAAAAAGTCTTTGAAATACATAGCGCTTATATAAATAAATTTGGTTGTGTTTATTCTGTCAGTCTCCTGATTACTTGGATTCAGTGATATTTTCAAGATGAAACAAGTCACAAATTTGGCTTGACAAGCAAGGAGGCATTATGTATGAGAAGAAAATGTGTTCACATTATGTTTTCTCTTCCTCTTTACATAAGTGAGGGCGCCCTCCCCGTCAGTGTTTGAGAGCATTGGAGAACTTTCCACGCAATCCACCATTCTACTGACAAAAAAAAAAACACAACTTTCTTGTAACCTTTTTTTTCTACATGTCAATTACAACAGTGGACTTTTAATAAACTTGTATTACCTTTGATATATTAATTTAGCATGCTGCATTGTTCAATGGGAATATACAGCAGCGTCTTTGAAGCAGACGGCTAGATCAAACCTCTGTACCTTCTCCCACACTAGTGTCATTTTGACTGTTGATCAAGAATGTAAAAGCCGACACTGGCATCTGTTAAAATGTATAAAGGACTTTTCTAATCCAGAAAGAAGTACAGCCCGGAGGAGAGAAGCGACGAAAGATAAACCAAAGTGACGGTGTTCTTTGCACTAATAGTGTATACACTGTAACCCACGATGTTTTTCAAAGTCAGCTCGGGGCTAAAAAGTCATTTGTTTAATGGTTTCTTCCCAGCAGGAAGCCAGGCACTCTATTTTTAACAAGTGATACTGACGGGAGGGCCACACCTTCAGAACAAAACAGAACACTGCGCCGTAGTGTGTATCCCCAAACGGCCTCAGCAAAAGTGCATTTGCTCGATTTGCACACCCCATCGATGAGGACATTAAAACCGGGATGACTTTCTAAAAGATTGCACGGCGACTAGGTGAGAACAATGAAAGGGGGCAAGAGAGACGAGCGTGAAAGAGAATGAAGAACAGGCGGTAAAGACTGAAAGAAAGAGGGTGAAATAAAGTCCACTGTATATCAGCTTGAATCAAAGGCCTCTGTGCCTTTTCTTTCTTTTTGATCCTTTCATCCCTTTGTCTGTGGACTACTGTTGTTGCTCTCTGTGGTCACAGGAGCCTCTTCACTGGGGCTGGCTCAGCGTGGTGCAGTAGAGGTCCCGTCAGCAGAGACGTGACTGAGAGGATCTCTGTAGACCTCTGCTACCACCTAGAGGTCTCAGCGATAGTGGCGTCACATCACATTTACAAGCTGTCAGAGAGACCAATCACCATCAAAGTAATTGGATAGATTGAGACTTTTGGGTCATTGATTTGAAAGATGTGGCAGGTCGTCTTCGTTTAAAGCTAAGCAAGGCATTTGACCGCTGATCTTGAAATCTGTACTTTTCTTTTTATTTAGCACATTTGAAAAAAACAAACTTGTTTGTGACAGGATGTGGCTTTTGCATTTTCCCAACCAATCCATCAAAGCCACCTGGGTGAGACAGAAAGTGTGGCGGCTTCAGACAGATAAGGTTTCAGTTTAAAAGCTGTCAGCCAGGAGAGGATTTCTAGCAGCACCTCTACATTTGAGCCTCCACTACCTTCACATTAGAAAAAAAAAGAAATCCACAGACACTATTGCCCCCTTTGAATTTGCATACCTGTCCCAGATAGGCAAGTATGTGATATAACTACTTCATAGGGCTTATTCTTACCCGGAGGGACCAGGACGGGAGGGGAGAACCAGTTTCTTTGATTTTAGTGCTTTAAAATCATCAAGCTTCTTCTGCTTTGGGTCGACGCTCATAGCGCTGCAGCGTGGTTTTTCTAGAGTTACAGACTACCTCAAAGACGATCTGATAGCAGGACGATGTTTTAAGCACGGTGCAGAGTAACATGGGGAGACAAGCCACGAGATCTGCACCCTGTCACGTTACAGACCTTAGACTCGGTACAGATCCATATACGTTTCATGATTACTCCTCTAAAATTCACCGTGATTCACCGATGACAAAAGTTGTAATTGAGAGCACACAAGGTTGTTAAGTGCTAAAAAAATAAAAGTTGTTGAGCTGAGTGCAGACACCCTGGAGGCAGGACAGAGCAGAGACTAAACTCAATTCCATCTTGGATATCACCTCTCTCTCCCTCTATGATGAGATGATGCTGCTTTGAGCTACTTGAGCCTCACCTCTTTGAAAAAGGTGCAAAATGGAGTGACTCTTTTGTGCTGACAGCCGCCAGAGTGTGCAAGCGCTTCCGACCAAAATTGTCCCGGCCTTTGCAGTTTCGGGATGCTGACTAAGCTGGACACCTGAACTGTCACACTTTTTCATCCATGTGAGAGATTTACGCACATTGTTCAGACATGTTTCTGTACAAGCCTCGTTATGAGGGAGCGCATCCACAATGTCATTTTTTTACCCCCGAATATATGCAACATAGTAACCCTGAGGGGCACAACTAGCAATTCATATCCAAAGTATATGCATTTACATTGAAATGTTTTTTCTCATTCCCTTCACTTGTCTGTTTCCTGTTATTTGCACCTTTTACAGTGAAAATAACAAAGTGGCAATAAACACAAAACACAATTCATTCCAAAAAAATATGTATGAGTTCTAGCGTGTGTCTAAATTGTTTCTATGAGAGCCGAGGCTTTTCTGAAGAATCTGCCCGAGCTTGACATAGAAATGGCGGCTAGACTTTTTGCATGTGGGCAGACTGTGCACAGTTTGCATTAGATAACATTTAACAAAACTACCTTTGTAACTGTTTAACAAGGTCAAACATTCCTTCATCTTGGGGCTTAGGCAACAACACATTCTTATATATATGTATATATACAAACCTGCGTGCTCTCCTTGGAAAACACGGAGGCTTACATTTAATTGAAGATGTCAACGCAAATCATGCTAGATAAACCTTTAAAATAATTACAAAGAGCTTCAGAGCCTTTAAGCCCTTTAGATTCAGAGACAGGGAATCGGGACTGACCACTGGAGTCAGGGATTTAGAGACCCTCAATCCACAGGGCTGCCAACAAACATAGCATTAGAGCAAAGCTTTGTACACAAAGCCATGCCTGTCCTTTGAAATATCTTTATTATACGTTTGAATCTTGTTCTTGATTATTCTGACTTTATTTAAAATGCATAGTCACACGCGCACTCGCATGTTAAAAGCTTATAGGCTGATTTACCACTCTACACACACACACTGGTAGTGTCTTTTTTCTTCTTCTTCTTCTGGCAGCTGGGTGACGTGGCTCCCATGGCTCAAATAATGTCACAGAAGAATAGTGTAAAATCTTTAGAACAGCTGTGGCTGGAGATAAAACCGTAATCAGGTGACGCTCGGTAATATAATAACCTGAAGCCGGAGAGTCACCAAAGATGCACAGATAGACACAAAAGAGCACTACTTGATAATCTTAGTTCAGGAGCTTACTTACCTTACGTATCATGGCCCACTCAGAACTGGATAGACATGATTGGAGGACTTAATGAAAATCCCCTTCATGTTGCTTAGTGCTCAGAGATAGAGGGGAAAGATACAGGGGGAGAAGCAAAGTCAGGGTGAATACCTTGAATTACACACTTTTAAATCGTGACGTAGACTCTCAGGAGATGGCTAAAAACTGTCATCTACCTGCCATCAAATGTTGCACGTTCCACTGAATTTAATGACAGTGGGAATTATATGAGCCGACATATGGTATAGACTAGAGTATATGGTTTTAAATACCACATTGATCAATTAGGATGGCACCAATAGCAGCAAAGTGTAGCACATGCAAGTGCATCCTTAAGGGCCCGCATATTGCAAACAAAATGATGGGGACCCATTTGTGAAAAGCATTGCTCTATAGTGGTCAAAAACTAGCTTTAATGTGAATTTAAATTATAATGCAGTAACACTCTCGGGTGTAATTACTGTAAGTAATGTATATTGCAGCCGACAAGTTCCCCTGTAATGATTCATGTCATTGTGGTTCTAAAAGTAACTGACAAAGTGATGGATCTAGAGTAGTCAGAGGGGCCTCGCAATGTTCAATCTTACTTCACCCATTTTAAAGTATGTGTTTATGCCTTCTAATGCATTGTGGGGGGGGTCATTAAAAGTTGACTATTTTCCAATATTTTTGAAAGGAAGGTAAACTCCTCGAAATGGGTTTTTAAATGTATGAGGGATGGAAGCCAAAAGCAAAGGCAAGTTCTCTTGTTTGACCAAGTAAGTAGTTTGGATGACCTTCTTTGCATGGATTTTTTTTTTCAATAATTGCAGAAATGTAATTCTATATAGTAGGCTGTTGACACCCTCCCTGCGGACGCCACGGTGACACAAATCAATCATCCCCATGTTTTATGATTGTGCGGCAGCTATTGAGATCTGCCATCTCCTCTTTTAACTCCTCCTTTCTGGCCCTTTCTCAAGGATCTCAGTCGTTCTCATTGTGTTCCAGCTCCCAGTCTATAATCTTGTCAGCAGCCATTGTTCCCGTCCAGATCCGCAGCATTACTTAGCCGCCATTGTGTTCTAGCCCTTCCGCCTACCTGTTCCTGTCCTGGTTAACTTGTACCTGTGTTTAGACCTCCTGCCTGTCGCTGTCAGTGGACTTGTGTTTTTCTTGTGACATGCTTTTGAATGTGAACACAACTTCCCATCAAACCCAGTGAGACTAAAAAGCTAATCCCTCTGCTTATCACACTCAAAGGTCTATACTATAAAGGGGAGTACTTGAGACATAATTGCTAATCAAATCTCCCTTTTTTTACCAGCAGGTTTTGTTTCATTTGCGATATCTCTGTTTTAGATCCCCCTTTCGACTCATACACAATGAACGTGATGAATGAGCAGTTAGAGGTTCGTTTTATTGCGCGGCTTATTTCATCTTCACGCTCTAAAAAGAAGCATGGCTGTTGATGAAAAGATTCCGCAACTGAATCTGTCATGTCTTTGTCACAAGAGAGTCTCTATCCATTTGGCCACTTTGACGTATAGTTTTTGCTTGATGTTTTCCTCTGTATATGGCAAAAGCGTTCACTGTAACCTTCAGAAGCGTTGCACTATTAATAGCGTGCTTAGGAATAGAGAGAGATATAAAATGAGACCGATACAACAGTAGGGATGCTTCAGACATTGTCTGTAACGGTACAGTAGAACATTTTATTACTAAAGAAATGACCAAATGACCTCATAATATGGGCTTTTTTGAAAGGGATATGTGCCTCTTGGTTGATGGGTGGTTAATTTGTTCCCCTCTTAATTTCAGTTCATTTAATATCTGTGGCCATCATACACCAGCAGGAATATTATATGCATTGCTTTTCAAGCTTCTACTTTGACACGTTCACTGCATGTTATTATGCAAAAACAGCGTGTGTACCTTTGTTAATTCATTCGTTAAACTTGATTAGTTAAAGCTTAAGGGTCCAAATATATGCACCCCGTGGCACAGCATCAGCAGGGGTCCTTCTCAGATATTTAAAGCTGACCGGAGGAAACGGACTCAAAGAGATTGATAGTTTCATTGAAGATCTGATGTGTGTTTGCTCTCCATCTCGACGCGCTCCCTCTCTGTCGGAAAACAACACCGGACATTTTTTCCTTTAGCAGCTTTCATGAAAACACCATGCAGGAGTTGACTCCTGCATCAGCTCTTCAATTGACTTACATTGTAAGGTTTTCTGTTGTTGAGCAGTAAAACTAAAATATATCCCGATAACATCCTTAAATATATACTATTTGACCTATATTTCTACACTTACAGGCCTTTGAAACATGTCGAACATGATATCTGGACTGTGGTCTCAGTTTTAAACTACACTCTTCATGAATAGTCAGGCTTTCAATCAATCCCTCCTTCTCTATACTCATAATACCACCCAACTCTTTCCTCCATTATTCACACAGAAAAACATTGAAAATGTATACACACAGTGTTTATTTGAAATTAATAATACATTAGCAGGCCATTAAAGGTATTTGATTATTAAATAAACCACAGACCCATGTTGCTAGATGAACATATATATGTTTGTATTTATAGACCAATGTGGTACAGCAGCTATTTCATTTTCATTGCCCACAAGAAAAATAATCGTAAAACTGCCAAATATAACATCTATACTTCCTTTAATGTATTACAATGGGTAAATTATAGAGCCTGTCTATACATTTAGTGCTGTCGCAATAACCAAGTTTTTTTCAATACTGCGCTATTGACAGGCCGACCGCAGGGGGATGACAAGCAACCGCCACTACACATAGACCGGCAGGTCCGTCCTCGCTCCCTCCGCGCTTCACCCTTCCCTTCAATCCAGAGCAGTTACTTTACCTCAATGCTGACACTTTTACAAGATGCAATTCAACAACGCAACAACGCGTACAATAATAAAGTATTTCATTTGATTTAACAACGGTCATCCTTGTCATTTAGAAAGCAACAATATACCGAATAACAATGAAGCGTATTCATACTAAAGTCAGGAAAAATAAAGTTGGTAAAAAAAAAAAAAGGCAATAATACAGCATACAGCGAGGGTTAGCTAATGCATTACTTCACCGCGCCAGCCATGCTTATAGTAAAACTGTGAGCAGGTCAACTTTCACATCATCACATCTCTCTTTTTAATCCCCACCTAGGAATATATTTAGTAACATGCATTTTACAGCCAGCCAGAATATCAAACCAATCAATTTGATTGCATGGTAATTAAGATAGATTATAGAATAAGACATAAACCTCCACAGCAAATGTACAATTCAGATAATAAAAGTATATCATGACACATAGATTTCTCTGAACAAAAAAAGGGATTAGTTTACAGAGTTGAACACAGTATAGACACATTAAATACTTTGTCCAAACTTCCGCTCACTGTGAGAACAATCTTGCGTCGTGTAATGAAAAGGGGGAAGGTATATGCAGGTCTACAAAAGTACATTTTGTTTACCCAACTTTTGGCATGCACTAACTGAGATTCAAGGCAGTAACAGTCAAAGGGTTGTCTCTTAAAGTCGACTCAGGCTGGATCACGTGGCAGGGACAGCTAGGTTCACAGCTTATACCACAGGGCAGGTAGCATGCTGTGGCTCTATCTCAAGCTCTTCTGATAACGCAGGCTAGAGTGCACTGCAGTAACAGCAGGTACACTGCTCGCTGTGTTTCACATGGACTGTGGCACGCTGTGTTTCAATGAAAGGAGCACTTGAATTAAAAGCAAATTCTGACTGCTTGACTAGATTACATTGAAAAAAATAAATGGCAGTTGTCAATGACACCACAATGCACTTATTTGTAAGTACAGCTGGAAGTCTACTCCTGTGGCAGACAGGTGGTGTTGAAAGTAAACACTTTTTGGCTAGTTTAGAAGAGGGATCAAAAATGTTGGCGTTAAGAAATGTTGAAATAAATATTTCACAAGTTATGAATCATTGCCTTAGAGGAGCATTCTTAGCTAATCAGGGACGTTGCCAGGCGGACAAGAAAGGTGTACGGTGCGTCCGGTCTAAGCAGACTACACAGTGGTTAGAGATCCACCGCATGGAGGTGAGCCGGGGGGGCGGTGGAGAGCTGACCTCCACACCTGAGCAGAGGCGAAAGGGGAAGAGAGCGAAGCGGCACTGCAGGTTTCGCGGTAATGTCATTGGTCACAGATTACAGCATCTTGTTACTGTAAATGTTGAGTTCATGGGTTGAGTTTGGGGCTTAAGGATCCTTTGGAAATTGAGTTTGCTGTCTAAGTTGCTGTCTTGAGTGGTGAGTCCCTACATATCTTTTGTTCCTAAACTGCCTTTGTGAGAGATCTGAGACAGTTGACTTCTGCGGCAAGTACTGTAACACTGAACATAGTGAACATTTGAATGTGCTCCTGTGGAACTGTTACTTCTGCCAGTTTGTGTTGTGAATATCAAGAGTGGCTAAAACACATTTGTTGCTACAAATGTGAAGTTTAATATCATACAACAATATCTGATCTGATAATTTGAATCCCCCTTTGACTTCCGCGGAGAGAGCTACACATAGGCTCGGTGAAAATGGAACTCTGTGACTTAAGACTGGGTGAAATCAATGCTCTCGTTTGTTTGACAATAATAACCAGAATGAGTCTCTCTAAGCTGAAACTGAGGTGGCTCCTTCAGGGCTCTGCCAACATGCTCTGATGATTTTAGGTCCAGCTTTCTCCAAGGATCAAACAGTGACCCACCACTTCATCAAATACTCTCAGCTAGACATTCATAAAACATGCTTTCCCCCAACTAGCTCTTGGCATAGAGTCAGATGTAATAAATCACATACTGTATATTTTATGACCTAACTGGTCCGGGGTTGTATTGAGGGTTGTATTAAGACAGTTGCCTTAGATACTGATGATAGGATTTTTGCATCTTTAATCATGTATTTAATCTTGTATTACTGACCATCAGCACACCCCCCCCCCCCCCCCCCTCATGATATGAATTTAACATCCATTTCAGCCTTGAAACCTTATACAAAATATGTATTTCCCCAAAAAATCTCATGTGAGATCAAAAGATACAGCATGTATTGCTTTGACTTAATATCTTTAAAATGTGCACATTTTTAAATAATTTTCCCATGGATTAGATTCTAAATGTTAACTGCCCAACCACACTTGCGACCAACTTATCTTTCAAATGGTGCATACATGGATGTTCTCACACACACACACACACACACACAACTTCAACAAATGAACAACTTTCCCTTTTACAGCCTTCTTGTTATCACCAGTAAACTGCCCCTTTGTTATAGCCTCCATGTATTTCCAATTATTTTATATGTGAAAGAGGGCAAAGGGACAAATGGAGAGAGAGAGAGAGAGAGAGAGAAAGAGAGAGAGAGTAAGAGTGTGGCAAGCCAAGACGCTTTGTAATGCCATGGGCAGGTTATAAGGAAGATAAATAGCGTGACACCTTAATGGAGCCATACAGTTATCCTTTATGAATAAAGTGAGATTGCTTCATAAAAGGTACCGTTCATGATTAATGATAGAACTGAACCACTTGCATCGATCCTGGACATAAAAAGACTCTCCAGTATTTACAGCTGTTAATGTTACAACGAATGGCATTATAAAAGTTGGACGCACTGGAGTCCAATAAAATGCTACAGACTTGGGAATTACACCGAACCTCTGGTGGCTATTACTATTGCTCTGTTCTTATAGTCTTTAGCTGAGGAGACAATGATGACAGCACAAAAGTACGAAGTATATTGGAAGACAGAATGCACCAGCTATGCACAGTAGTGCAAATACATTTGAATTTACCAGCATGAGTTGGCCAAGATGGACGACAATTTCAGTAACATTTCTTCAAATGCCACAAAGCAAACGTGGTTAAGTTCATGTTTTACTGTTGTGCAGATATCAGTACGTGCTTTAAGAACGCTACATACGTAAAACTTATAAGATGCAGGATGTATCAAAATATTCACCATTTAACGTCTCATGACATAATACCGAGAACAAAAGCACCAAAAGGAAACAAATATGACCAAAAACCTGCATCTGCAGTTTTGCACACACTTTGACTCTGATCCCTCCTCACTGAACCCCGACATACATTATACATCATATGATTCAAAAATAGATGTTTTCTTTCAGCCGCACATCATCTGATTGATCTGAATCCACAGGTGAGTTTCACCACACGTGCGCGCTGTGGTAAAAAAAAAAAAAGAGAGTTAAACAGATGCAATCGGCTCTGCCTGCATTTTCCTACAGAAGATACCAGAAGCAGTTTCCAGGATAGATATCATCACCTCAAAGTCATGCCATGTTGGCAGCTGCATCAAGATGTGCAGTACAAGCAAAAGACGTCCCCTTTTTGAAGCAGTATAAGCAGGCATAACGTAATAGTGAGGAAAAAGTTAAATTAGACAGATGTAGACAACGGTCTCAATTATTCACATCTGGTGATGGAAATCGATAACTACAACCAAAAACATACAGCTGGTTGAAGTAAAGTGCAATGTGAATAGCAGTTATGATATGATGTTAGAAGAAAGAGAGCTGATCAAATTAACAATTAAGTAACTGCTTTGCTTGAATATATTTTTGGATTCATTACGGGAGTTAGCTCATGCTGATCAGCTGATGGCGTGCACGACGCTGCCAGAACTAATCCATACCTTGATGTTGACGAGGCCCGCATTAACAGAAGAAGCCTGAGGCAGTGACGAGGAACCAAGAGCGCTCTCTCGCACCGACTTCACCAAATATGCATACTTCACCTGCATGCATTTTACAAGGCATATCAGATCCCCGTCTCTCCGGCTCAACAACGCTGTTCGTGTTAGTGCTGTTTGACATTTTCTCTCGTTGAGACAAAATACAATCTCGGTATTTGAGTTCAAATGATGAACTCAAATGATTAAACATATTTCTGATGTTTACCATGTCAATTTTGCTAACTCTAAAAATGATATTATTTTAGTAACATGTTTTCAGATAATATATTGTGCCACTAAGCCACTTGTACATTGGTTGTAAACGTCTAAAGACAAACCGATGATGGTCCCTGATGGTCTTATGCATAAGAGTGATGTGTATGACCATGATGGAGTTTGTTTGTTCCAAGATCTGAGTCATGCTGTCACGGGGTGTGGAGGTGGACCCAAACGCAGGCACAGACCAGGGAGTGTGGGTGTAAGGGTTTATTTAACAGGAAACCACGGGGGGGAAACAAACAGGGTGCAGCAGGGAAATCCAGGGAGGGCGAGGGTGGAATCCCGGCAGGAGGAGGCAGGGCAGGGCAGGTAGGCTGGGGAACCAGGAGGATGGACAAAACTGCTGGAACAGGAGGACAGGGTTAATGCACCGTAAAACACTTGGGGGAAAAAACTCTGTATTACTTTCGAAATAGAGCGGCCAAGAACGACTAACTACCACGTGAGTGTAAACAACGATCTGGCGAGGAGTGGATGAAGAACCAGGCTGGATATACTGTTGAGTGATGAGTTGATGGAATGCAGCTGGTTTGACTAGGCAGGTGAGATGAGTTGTAATTAGGAATCCGGGAGGAGACCAGGTCGGAGCCCTGCCCATACCACACACACACACACACACACACACAGGAAAAGCAGGAGGCACGGCCTGGCCGTGACAGTACCTCCCCCTCAACGAGAGCCTCCAGGCGATCAGCCAGGTTTGCCAGGGTGATCCCTATGGAAGTCCCGGATGAGGGAAGGGTCCAAGATGAGCTTGCGGGATATCCAGCCCCGCTCCTCAGGGCCATATCCCTCCCAGTCCACGAGGTACTGGTGTCCACGACCCCGACGGCGCGCGTCCAGGATCCGCCGGACAGTGTAGGCGGGGTGGCCATCAATGATCCGGGGGGGTGGAGGAGGAACAGCTGGGGGGCAAAGTGGACTGACAGAGACAGGTTTCAACTGGGAGACATGGAATGTGGGGTGAATTCTCATCGACGCAGGTAACTTGAGTCTCACGGCAGAAGGGTTAATGATGGAGACTATCTCAAAGGGCCCAATGTAACGGGGCGTAAGCTTCTTAGAAACAGTCTTTAAAGGAATATCCCTTGAAGATAGCCAAACCCTCTGACCTGGCAGGTACCTTGGTGCCGGGGACCGATGCCGATCTGCCATGCGCTGGTTGCGTTCCGCTGATCGTAGTAAAGCCAAGCGTGCCTCCCTCCACACCCTGCGACAACGGCGAAGATGGGCCTGGACTGAGGGGACTGCAACCTCCTCCTCGTGAATGGGGAACAGAGGTGGCTGATACCCTAAGGAACATTCAAACGGCGACAACCCTGTAGCAGCACTTGTCAAAGAGTTATGGGCATATTCTACCCAGGGAAGATGCTCGCACCAGGACGAGGGATTCCGGGCTGTGACACACCGAAGCGCCGCTCCCAGGTCTTGGTTGGCCCGCTCTGCCTGTCCATTAGTCTGTGGATGATAACCGGACGAGAGACTGACAGATGCCCCAATAGCTTGACAGAAAGACTTCCATACCTGGGATGTAAATTGTGGTCCACGGTCAGATACGATGTCGGACGGGATCCCATGGAGTCGGACAACGTTGTGAACCAGGAGGCTGGCAGTCTCAGTGGCTGTTGGGAGCTTTGGTAGGGGCACAAAATGTACAGCCTTTGAAAATCTGTCAACAATCGTGAGGATGGTCGTCTTACCCTGAGACGGTGGAAGTCCGGTGACAAAATCCAGGCCGATGTGGCTCCAAGGACGCCGTGGGACAGGAAGGGGACGAAGTAGGCCGGTGGGAGGCTGGTGAGAGGACTTACTGCGAGCACACACCATGCAAGCCCGTACGAAGGCGCGTGTGTCCGACTCCATGGATGACCACCAGAATCGCCGCTTCAGGAGAGATAATGTGCGACTAATACCAGGATGACAGGCAAACCGTGAGGTGTGCACCCACTGGAGAACCTGTGAGCGGACTGGCTCTGGCACAAACAGACAGTTCTGAGGGCCCCCACCTGGATCCGGCATAGTTCTCTGGGCCTCTCTAACCAGGGACTCAATCTCCCAACTCACCGCTGCCACAATGCATGAAGAAGGGAGTATGGTCTCGGGATCGGGGGGGTGGTGGTCAGACATGAATGTCCTGGAGAGGGCATCGGGTTTAAGGTTTTTGGAACCGGGTCGGTAGGTGAGTGTGAGGTTGAATCGACCGAAGAACAACGCCCACCGGGCTTGGCGGGAATTGAGGCGCTTGGCGGTCTGGATATAGGCCAGGTTCTTGTGATCTGTCCACACAATGAATGGTTGTTCCGTTCCCTCCAGCCAGTGTCTCCACTCCTCCAGGGCAAGTTTCACTGCCAACAGTTCTCGGTTGCCGACATCATAATTCCGCTCCGCGGGGGACAACCGGCGGGAGAAGAAGGCACAAGGATGGAGCTTCTTATCTGTAACCGAGCGCTGAGACAAGACAGCCCCCACTCCTGTGTCCGAAGCGTCAACCTCCACGACGAATTGACATGTGGGATCAGGATGAATGAGGACAGGTGCCGTAGTAAAGCGTCTCTTAAGCTCAGCAAAAGCAGCATCTGCTGCGGGGGTCCAAGAGAAGGGGTTTCTGGGAGACGTGAGCTGGGTCAGAGGGGCCGCCACTCTGCTGTAGTCGCGGATAAACCTCCTGTAAAAATTGGCAAACCCCAGGAACCGCTGGAGTTGCTTGAGGGAAGTGGGCCTGGGCCACTCTGCCACTGCCTGAGTCTTCCTTGGGTCCGTCCTCACCTGCCCGCTCTCTATGATGTACCCCAGGAACTCCACTGAAGCCACGTGGAAGTCACACTTCTCCGCTTTAATATAGAGCTTGTTCTCAAGTAGCCGCTGGAGAACCTCTCTCACATGCCGAGTGTGTTCCTCAGTGTTCCGGGAGAAGATCAAGATGTCATCTATATAAACAAAAACAGATCGGTTTAGGAAATCGCGAAGGACATCATTAACAAGAGCCTGGAAAACTGCAGGGGCATTAGTCAGCCCAAAGGGCATGACCAGGTACTCAAAGTGACCCAGGGGGGTCCGGAAAGCAGTCTTCCACTCATCTCCCTCCTTAATGCGGACTAGGTGATATGCATTTCGGAGGTCGAGTTTTGAGAAAATGGTGGCTCCCTGTAGTGGTTCGAAAGCTGAGTTTATAAGGGGAAGGGGATACTTGTTTTTAATTGTTATGTTATTCAACCCCCGGTAGTCAATGCAGGGACGTAGGGTACGGTCCTTCTTGGAAACAAAAAAAAACCCAGCACCAACCGGGGAGGATGACGGCCTAATAATACCTGCTGCTAGGGAGTCTCGTATGTAAGTCTCCATGGACTCCCGCTCAGGGCGAGACAGGTTGTACAACCGAGTAGAGGGTAATGGAGCACCAGGCAGCAGGTCAATGGCACAATCATAGGGTCGGTGTGGGGGTAGAGAGAGAGCCTGCTTCTTGCTGAAGGCTTCCTTTAGATCCTGATACATAGGGGGAACAGCTGACAGATCCAGGGGTTCAGGGGTCAGTGCGGGGGCAGCACCTTCTGTCGGAGCTCTGGCAGATCTCAGGCATGATGAATGACAAAAAGAGCTCCAGCTCTGAATCTTACTCTTCGACCAATCGAAATGGGGATTGTGGAGCCTTAACCAGGTTTGACCAAGAACCAAGGGGGTGTGAGGGGAGGATATAACGTGGAGTCGAATGGACTCATGGTGATTACCAGACAACACCAGGTGCAGGGGTTCTGTGACCTGGGTGACATGAGCAAGAAGCCTCCCATTTAGAGCGTAGGCCCGGAGGGGAGTGTTGAGTGAGTTGGTGGCGATTCCAGCTTGGGAAACCAGGCTTGTGTCGATGAAGCTCTCATCCGCTCCCGAATCCACTAGAGCACGTAGGGGAAGGGATTGTTGGTTCCACATGAGGGTCGCCTCAAGCTGCATTCTGGTCTGTGGGACTGAAGAGGGAGTAATTTGGCTCACCAGTATCCCCACCTCTACTGACGAGCCCCCTCTTTTGGCCGCTGGGGGCAGGAGGCCAGGAAATGACCAGCCTGGCCACAATAAATGCACACTCCTGCTCTGATCCTGCGGAGGCGCTCCTCTGCTGAAAGGTGTGCTCTGCCCAGCTGCATGGGTTCCTCCGCTGGGGAGTAGGGAACAGGGACGGCTGGAAAGGCCTGAAAACTCGAAGCTGGCCCGTGGCTGGTTCTCACGGGAGAAGGAGGGGCTGAGCAAGGTAATGGCCAACTAAGAGGGCGGCTAGGTCTCTCTCTCCTAATTTCACGGAGGCGACTCTCTAGTCTGATGGCAAGGGCAATTAAGGCATCAAGACTCTCCGAGTCATCCTTTACTACTAATTCCTCTCTCACGGGGCTATTAAGCCCCCTGAGAAAGACCCCCTGGAGTGATACGTCGCTCCACCCTGAACCCTGTGCTATAGTCCTAAAGTCTATGGAAAAGTCCGCTACACTACGAGAGCCCTGACGTAGGGAAAGTAGGCGTGATGACACGTCCTTACCGCTAATGGGGTGATCAAAAACCCTACGCATCTCATCAGAAAAACTCAGGTAGGAGGAGTTAGCCGACGACTGACTGTCCCATACACTGGTAGCCCAGGCTAGTGCCCTCCCCGTAAGTGACCCCATAACAAAAGCAACCTTCGCTCTCTCTGTTACATACCTAGAGGGTTGCTGATCAAAAACTAAGGAGCACTGCATTAAAAAGGACTTGCATGTTCCCAGGTCACCAGCATAGCGTTCTGGCGCAGGAACGTGTGGCTCCCGGGGGCAGAAGGCAGGCTGGGTAGGGGGTTGAGACGGGGCTGGGGGAGCTGAAGGAACCTCCGAGGCCGGGGAGGAAAGCTGGGTGGAAACCCGCTCGAGGTGGTGTCCAATCCGACCCACGTCAGCAGAAAGGGAACTAAGTGACTCCACCACGGTCCGGAGAAGTTGATCATGCTGGCCCACGAGAGAGCCTTGTGAAGCGAGAGCCTGACGGAGGTAATCTGCTACTGCTGGGTCCATGCTGGCCAGATCGTTCTGTCACGGGGTGTGGAGGTGGACCCAAACGCAGGCACAGACCAGGGAGTGTGGGTGTAAGGGTTTATTTAACAGGAAACCACGGGGGGGAAACAAACAGGGTGCAGCAGGGAAATCCAGGGAGGGCGAGGGTGGAATCCCGGCAGGAGGAGGCAGGGCAGGGCAGGTAGGCTGGGGAACCAGGAGGATGGACAAAACTGCTGGAACAGGAGGACAGGGTTAATGCACCGTAAAACACTTGGGGGAAAAAACTCTGTATTACTTTCGAAATAGAGCGGCCAAGAACGACTAACTACCACGTGAGTGTAAACAACGATCTGGCGAGGAGTGGATGAAGAACCAGGCTGGATATACTGTTGAGTGATGAGTTGATGGAATGCAGCTGGTTTGACTAGGCAGGTGAGATGAGTTGTAATTAGGAATCCGGGAGGAGACCAGGTCGGAGCCCTGCCCATACCACACACACACACACACACACACACAGGAAAAGCAGGAGGCACGGCCTGGCCGTGACACATGCATGTTCTATCCTTGGTGTCTTTATCTTCAGTGACATACAGGTGATAAAAATATACAGAGTACCTTAGGACTATGAACTGTGTTCTCATCCACTGGTCCTTATGCTCCTTCAAACTGAATTGAATAGATCAGTTTCCCCACACATCCACCTAATCTCCTTTTCAGGTTGCCTCCATATGTGTAGTTCGGTTAATTTGGTCCTGATCAAGCGAGAAAAATATGTTAAATGCATTGTTGCATTTTTAGTTATGATGAGGTTTCTGTTCAAACTGACGTTTTACAAACAAAGAAAAAGGAGTAAACATGTTATGTAGACTGACAGGTAAGTGGTTGATTGGACAGCTTTGGTGACAGCTTTCACACCAGCCCAAAATAGGTTCGGTGTGAAATCACCCTGAGATTACCTTGCCCCTTACTATTGATTATGACGGCTGTGAGTCTGATTGGACACGGCTGGGATAATATACAGTGTTCTCTTCATTAAAGTCTTTTCACACCAACCATCTATTTGAAATGGATGTCTTGACACTTACACATGGTTTCTTTTACAGTAGCCTTGTTGACTATTAAAAAAAAAAAGAAGAACAAAAGATGACTTTCTGACAGGATATTTTAAGCTTGAGTTTTGCATCTTTAAACTGGAGCCATCTTTATCACTTACTGGAGCCAGAAAATCCAAAATTAGTTATGTGGAGCCCTAAAGTGGGACCTGCAACCACAACAAAAACACCTTGTCTTAAAGCCATGTTCTAGTTACTAGTGGAGGGACTGCAGTTTGAATCATTTTCCACAGTTGCTACAACACGCTGCAATTGCGGTTGCCAATTGAGTAGGCAACACCACATGCTCTCAAATGTTCTTGTTCTGCTTTACTCCGTTTTGAGTCAAGATAATGACCACCATTCTTGTTTCTGCATCGTGCAGGTTGAATATAAGACTAACTGTTTCATTAAGACACTCTTCATTTTGGAAAGTGTCAGTACCTCTTGTGATGATGACCAATGAGAGGAAATGTGGCTCAGATCAATGGTCTGCTGGATGGCCTGTTGAACCTGGATCAATAGCTGCCGGCTGAGCGAGGACGTGTTCCCTGATATGGTGTTTCTCACCGTCAGACACTTGCTCATAAGATGCAGTCACTCTTTCAGCTTTCCACCCCCGCACTACACACACACACACACACACACATAAATACACTTCACTCTCTATCTCTTGCTCTCTCTCCAGGCTAAATAGTTTGCTGGCAGTCCCCGGTGCAACAAGGTTAAGTCATCCTTTTGACAGAGATGGAAAGGGTTATTATCTGACGCTGCTCTGGATTCATGCTGTGTGAGACAAAGGTGCATTTGGATCAATACGCATATAAGTGCTGCGGCTGAGACAGTAAGCCTGGTCTAGTACATCATACGTACTAATATAAATCTGCCTCACTATCAAAAGGTCAAAGAAGCCGACAAACTTAATGTCATTCTCTTCTTTTTTTTCATTTACAATCTTGATAAGCTTTTACAATGCAATTGGACCTGTTGGAATAGGTTGGAAATAAAGCATTTAATAAATTGAATTGAAAAAAATGGCTTTAGGGGTTTAAACAGGGTGTAAAAAAAATCGAACCCTACTAGTGCTGTTGTAGATTATTTTTTAAGGGTTTCACGTTTCCAATTTCTACCCCATGCCATGAACAGCACTCTGTAACAACACACTCGTGCTCGTGTCCAATTATGTTTTGAAAATGAAATTATCTATCATTGGAAAACCACTGACGTTATGTCCCTCACTCGCAAGCAATTCCAATAAAAAGATACTACAAATTTAATTGGCTAATGGAGTTGCTAGTGACAGAGAGAGAGAGAGGGAAAGCAATAATTGCATTTGAATTGCAGATTCTTACTACTAAATCCTAAGCTTCTGAGGGATAGGAAGGAACAAACATCAGCAATTTACCCTGGGAAGAAAAAAACAGCAAGGACAGCAAGATGGCTGCCTGCTGCAACACAATAAACAGCTGACACTATAGGTTGCCATGTGCTGATGTACTCCCACTGTTATGTCTTGTGAGGTAAATCTCTCACAGAAGTTCCTGCTCTCTAGAAAATGCATGCATAATCCCAGCTTCCAAACGAGTGAGGGAGGTTAAATTTAATGATATCAGGCCAGTGGCTTGTAACAGCTTGCAAGACCTTTACCCTGTAATTTGCATTTCTGGCGTAAAGATGATGCTTTGCCTTCACATGGGGTCCGTGGACACCTGGAGAGAACAAGTACTGTCATCAGAAATTGCAGAGCTGTAAACTCAGTGCAACTTCAAAAATCGTGTTGACATCTAATGTCAAAGCTCAGTTAAATGGATTCTGGGATCTAACTGAGTTTAGTTTTTTTTTTACTTGAAGAAGCAGTGTGTTTGATTTGGTGGCATCTAACAGGGTGTTTGCAGTCTGCAACCAACCGACTGCAGTAATGTGAGCCGTGGAGTACAAAACTGTGCTTTTTGTACTCGGTGGCTCACGTTACTGCAGTTTCACAAGCATGCCAAATAACTACATTAGCCTTCGGGTAACGTAAAGATGTGGAAGGCTTACACCCACAGCCGCTCTGGGCTACTGTAAAAACATAGCATTGCAGCATGGCAGACTCTGGGAGGAGGACCCAGTCCCTATTAAGATAGGAAAGGCTCATTCTAATTAAAAAAACGTTCGCCGTAATTTGTGCTGTTAGCGCTGTAAGCACTACTAGCTATGAGCTAATCTAGTATAATGCACCTTAAAGTCATATCTGTGATGCACTAAAGATATTGTTTTCTTACCAAATATTGAAAAAAAGCTAATTTTGATAATTATCGGAACAATAGAAAACAATTTTGGCCTGGATAATAGTAATTATGGATATTTTATTCCATTTCTCCGAATAGATCCCACAAAATGCCACACACTGCTTCTTTAAATGGTAAATGACTTTAGATGCAATCTCCACCAACACAGAGCTCCACTAATGGTGTTGTCAGCTCCTTTTGTTTTATCTTGTATACAAGGAGCATAAAACACAATCAGGAAACGAGGCATATGCAGAAAATCCTCCAGTGAAATAGCACTTGTCAGTTGTATTTTCAGCCTGTGATGAGAGTAGACAAATCGAATCATTTTCAAAACATCTTCAGTAAAAGAAAGCTGGTGGTTAACTTTTGAGTGGGAGGGAAGGAGAACGCCTTAGACATTACACAGAACAAAACCAGACTATGAGTCTACAGCTACCCTGGCAGCTCTGTGTGTCTACACTTAGAAACAATGATGCTCCGAGCTAATTAATAACGACAGGTCATGAACATGCTTACAGTGACAATGTTAACATGCTGATGTTTAGCAGGAATACTGTTGATTATCATGTCCACCGCCTTATCTCAGCATGTTGGCATGCAAACATTTGCTACTTATCTCTGAAAACAGAACAAGTTTACATTTTGATTAATTAATCCTAAAGGGAATGTAAAACGGGTTCTAAATTTGATGGCAACCCACTCGATTGTTGCCGAGATATATAACTAAAAACCAACAAACCCCGTGGTGGCATTAGAGGTAGAGCAGTGGCATCACTGAAGTCCGTAGGCTTAATCTGCAGGGGACCATGTACAATCCATTTCAAAGTTGTTGCGATGTTTCACCCTGGACCAGGCACTGCCTGAGTGACAGGACGGCATTGCTTTCCCTAGAGTTGTGCCGCTGGCATAGCAAATAAAAAAAATAAAATCAAGGTACTATGTCCATGAGAAACTAAGAACTTCCTATGTCTACAGCAAGACACTTTTAATAACTTTATAATGTGTTGTTGCTCTTTTGACAGGTTTAAGTCTGGACTCTCAGATCACCATTTGACGGTGTAACATTTCAACACAAAGGCAGTTTAGGATGTTAAGGTAATCGGCTTATGCTTTCCAAAATGTCAAGCAGTCTGTGATACAATTCTGAGATGATCAATGTATTTTTGCTTGACCTTTCCATAGAAATGATGAGTTGTGTATATACTATACAATATGTACTCTTTTTACCCTGGTTTGTTCTTTTTTGCACTGGTTCTTATGTTGTTGAGATAACAGATTTTACCAAAATGGAATTACAGACTACCTACGGCGTTTTTACCATCATTTTAGTGGAGGGCTACTACTTCAAATGTATCTCTTATTAGGTTGTCTATTTTTGAATGTGAAACATTTCTTCATGCAATGTCTAAACATGGTCAGGTAAAGATTGTGTTTATAGCAGATAGGTTAGGGTTTGGTAACTCAGTATAAACAGTGTCAAATTATGGAGTGCTGTTTTTTCACCCACATTGTTATTTTCTATTATTGAGATCTACACTAATGAAACAAAGTGCACATTCTGTGTCCTTGTTTCAGACTCAAATCCCATCCGTGAAACCCTCTCCACGATGACTCATTGTGAATGTTTCTGTATGCTCTGAGCTCTTGCCTCTCGCTGCCCTCAGCCCGATGAACACACTCGATGCAACCTGAACCTTCTATTCACCCCTTTTTGGTATTCTGAGGACAACACTCGTTGGACGCAATCTACTACCAAGAGAGCTCTTGATTTGAACTGTAGTATATCGATCTTTGACTTCTCTTGGCATGAAAATGTAATTTTCTGTCCCGCACCTTTGGTTCTCTGGTTCCATTCATAGAACTCGAGACCTTGTGTTTCACCCCGACGGACTCCTTTGTTAATTCATCTGTGAGTTTAATATGAGCTTTCTGTTTCCTGTTGAGCTTTCCCAAGGCCAGTCGAAAGCTAAGCCAATGTTCTGTTACAGTCTGCTTGTGAATTGTGTACGACAACCATGAAATATCATCATATGGGTCACTTTTGTGACCTTTACTCAAAAGCACTGACCATTGTACCATCAAGCTGTAGACCCTTGTTACAGAAAAGATTGTATTTAGAGAGCAGAGCAGAGTTAGAAATCGAATGCAGTTTGACACAAACTTCTGCGTAGCACACGCAACACATACAACGGGAAACACGCAAATCTACAAACTTACAACCAAAATATGCATTACTGACATTATCGCAACACTCAGGAATAAAACATTACTTCAATCACGGACATCAGCTGGCTTTTAAAGAGGAAAAGCGTATGGTTTTCTAGCCACTCAGAGAGAGCATTGATGTGCAAATATTTCCTCTCAAACCCCCGACCCTTAGCTGAATACAGAAGAAGTCCACTTTCCAATAAGTAAATAGATAAATACAG
Source organism: Leptoclinus maculatus (assembly GCA_032191485.1). Lineage (NCBI taxonomy): Eukaryota > Metazoa > Chordata > Actinopteri > Perciformes > Stichaeidae > Leptoclinus > Leptoclinus maculatus. The sequence continues at coordinate 12,242,242 of JAVDOI010000017.1, forward strand.
TAGAAGCAGAGGCATTCCACCGGGGGACGGACTTGCTATGGTCCAATATTCCCTCATTCTTTTCAAAGAAATTCAGAATTGGCCAGGGAGGCACAGCTTCAAAAGAGAGTCACTCCCCACTGAACCTATCTCTTGACTCTTTGATTGTTAGCTAGCCATGTATGGGGTGTTGCAGAGGCTATGAAAAAAAACGATGACTTCATGTTTTATTCATGCTTTCTCCACTTTCATAAGATAAGGGGTGTCATTGTTACACCAACACAAAGTTAGCAAAGCTTCAGTGTGAATGTTTCACCTTCAACGTTTGCAAGCTACCGCAGTGTTGCGATCGGAACAGCATGTTGAGCTCGGTTGAAAAAAAATATGTGTTTGAAGAAGGCAAAGACGATGAAGTGTTAGCTCTTAGGATCTCAATCCATTTACTGAAAGTGAATGGGATGCCTGAAATATGTTTGGCAAAACACAATATGTTTTGGCAAATGAAAGCATTTGCATTTGTGGTTGCAATGCCTGACATCTAACATTGTTTGAACACCTGCAGTAACATACATGTATCATGCATGAATACGTACACATTAAAGCAAAGACAAACATGCCAGTAAACAGATTTTGTTGTAGATGGAAGTTTTAGTGAGGTCGGGGGAAACACAGTAAGGGGCTCCCCCGGAATGACTTGCATGGTATTTTGTGGTGCTGTACCTGTCTGATAGCTTGTGCTGATATATTTGCTCTGACATTTACGATAACCTCACTGTATTCCCTAATTATGGAACAATTTCAGCATAAAATCCGATTTAGCGGTTCAAATGAAGCTGCCTGAAGTCATTTGGTTCTGGCCAAGACTTATCTCCTCTGGTGGGTTTATTCATTTGTTTTGCTACATTTTCTTCCTTCGTCAACCTTCACTGTATGTGCTCCATAGATTTTTCACCACTTGAGTCTCAGACTGAAGTGATCAGTTCAATCACAGAACAACATTGCCCCCTGTTGGTTGCAAAGGAGAAAACCTTTATATCCTCACTGATGCAGCCATAATATCTATGCTGAAACCACACTAGACACACTGTTGCTACAGCTGACCTTGTCTTCATACCAGTGGTGGGCCGTCAGGGCCTGCAAGGCCTTCTCTGCTGGCCTAAACAGAATCACAAAGTTATATCTATTTTATAATTGAATCATTTTTAATTTATAAAAATATTTTCCAATTATCTTATTTTCTCATTGCACAGCTACTGTCTTCCTCAGTTGCTCTGCTTCCAGTGCAGCTTGTTTTAAGTAGAGCTTTTATCCAATCAGATTTCACCTCTGTGTCTCTAGGTAAGAGAGGCCCGAGGCCTGCAGACTCACAAGTGAATCCCTTTGCAGTTTAAGTGAATGGGGACGATATTGTTGATTGGCATAGTGTTCAACCAATCAGATCTTTAGTTTGACATGTTGGGCGTATTCTTTGACGTGCCAGAGCCTGCTAGCTGGCCTAGCCATACGTGATTGGTCAGTGGGCTAGCCTGACATGTTGGGCGGTCCCAATATCTGCTGCCTCTGTCGAGCGGACATTTTCAGCCCTCAAACACATTAAAACGTATTCAAGAAATACAACTGGGGAGGCTCGACTGTCTTCACTGGCGTCCATGAATCGAGAAGGACTTCTTACTGGAACTAAAACGCACGGATGTACTGAACAACCGTGAGATTAAACTCTTTATTAACAACTTAAATGAAATTTGTCAAAAAAATACCCAGACCAACACTTAACGGGTTCTAAAATTCTACAGAAAAATCTTTTACCCAAAATTCCTCTGATGAATTATGGATGATGACTCTACAAGAAGCCCAGTAAGGGATCTTGAAAGCCGCGGGGGTGGGAGTCATAATTACAGCAAATACATTGCCAGCTAGAAAGATAAGTTATAGACAGTTAGCAGATAATAAGGGTTTGCTAATGATACCGCAGAATCACATGGTGGGCGGAGAAGTCCTTATAATGGAGCAAAGTCATTTTAGTTTGTCTTTGTCCTGTGTTTTTCATTTCTTTTGGTTTTGATTTCATGTCTGTTTTAATCCCTTCGTTTTTGCTCTTCATTCACTGCCCTTTTTCTCCTAAATTGAATTGACCAGATCACTATGTACTGGTCCTAATTGTTGCTAACAATGTGAGAAGGTTCACAATGTCCTGTTTCTCATGCTCCATCACACAGCCTCGATCAATCAAAAAGATTTGCTATTGGCAACAAGTACATGAAACATCACCAGCTTCCCACTGACAAAACATATTATTTTAAAAAGGAATGCTACTATAAGCACTTGAAATTTTGATTTTATTTTGTATCTCACTTTTCAAGTGAGCGTTCGGAAAGTGTGCTATGAGAGTAAACTAGTGTAGCTACACGAGGCATCCCAAAAAAATAAAAAAATGTGCTATTGCTATGTAGTGTAACTCACCTTTCTTGATGACATTTAGCAACAGAATGTACTATTCCCACTACTTCTTTTCATGAACCAAGATTAAAAGACACAGAGGTGCATATATAGGGGAAAAGCATGTGTCTTTAGAGTAACCATATGAAAAACATTTAACCCTTTACGTGTTGTCATGGTGTCATGGTGTGCCATCCACTATATCTTATTTGCAGTTTTGATGCGTTTGTTGTCACTCACATTTCAGTTCATCTCTATGCACTGATTATATCTGTAACTAAAGCTGAACAACTGTGTTTGATTTAATCCATAATCCATATGAGATAGTCCACCTGGATAGATGCTTTCAAGGCTGGTGGGTGGTCACTCCTATATGCCTGCTGCTCCTCAATAGCTCCTTATGTCAGTTGCTGAAGAAAGTCCGGCGCTACTGTGTATGTATATATCTATATAGAGATATATATGTCTATATCTCTATATAGATATAGACAGGGAGCTAAGGAAGCAGTACTGTAAATGAGCTAATGTATGGCACAGTTAATGGTGCAGTATCCTGTGTTGATTGCAAAATATTGATTCATTATGCTGGTGTTAATTGTGCGGTCCCCCCTATTGGGGTGTTTATTACTGCCACAAGATGACTTCACCACAGTCAACATGCCAATTAATTTAGTGCCTGCTATTTGCAGCCACCTGATCATAGCTCGACGTGGTCTCACTTGTTTTAGGGTTTAGGCCAGTACATGTATTTAAATGAAGTCAGTGTGTAGACGATGTTGTACAGCATATTCAAGGTTTGGGGTTTCTGTATGTGTTGCACCTGGTATGCACTGAACAATTTTATTCTACTAATAATATTAAATACAAACGGACCTAACCTTAAGCATAGTCCTCTCATGTTCAGTCTATTTTGTAGGCTCTCAGCCTTCATCAAAAACAGCTAGACATTATGCACTGCTCTAGCAGACCACTACCAACATCTTAATCAAATTGGATATATTTGAGTTTGTATGCAAATTGTGCTCAAGAAAACATTGATGTAGGGTAGATTTTGCATATTGTTGCTCGTATTTCTCTAGAACATATATCTGACTTCAATGAAATGTATTTATTGAATTCATTTCACAAATACGTGCTTTAAATAAGCACAAGACATGTGCTACACAGTATCACAATTAGAATGATACTACTCTATTTATTAATCAAATCTGATATACTAGTTGGAGTTTGTTCTTGACTCTTAAACAGGTTTGTAGCAGCCTTGTATCTCTTGCATCTTAATTATCGGTCTCTGTTTGACTGCTCTCTGTATCTGAGAGTGCACAGTTGTAATGCAGATGTTCCCTTGTTTATTCTGTCTGTCAGATGAACTCACAAGAAGAGGATGAGTATCCAGCCCCTGGCAAAACTATGACTTATTGATCTATCATTAGCTCAAAATCCAATCGAAAGTAAGGGAAAAAAACTTGTGATTATGCACAAATTAAACTGCCAATAATATTTTCCAAAACCAAACCAAACATGCGTTGGTGCTTGTAATTAGTCAACAACAGACAGACAACAGTGTCTTGACACCTTAAAATCATATGCTTTGGAGTGTACCTGTGAATAGATTGGGCTAACTCGTCCTTAAAAATGATACCAAACCAGTACAAACTAAGGCTTAATGTTAAGATGCGGTACTAAAAAGGGGATATTCTCTTCTACCATGTCCAATCATGTTCCACTGAAGCTGTGTTCCAAAAAAAGAAAAGAAACTTCCAGGCACATATTTAGTCACAGCATTAATTATCAGTCGCTCTAATTGCATTCTGTTTCCATCTAATTAGTTTGAAGGCACCGATTTTACAGCAGTCAATGTGTGGGAGGGTCATGTCAGGAGCTGCAAATTAGGTCCGGGGTCTTGCTGATGAGCCAGGGGCATTGGAGTAGATACCAGAGTGCACCATGACCAGATGAAAGAGATACAGTAGCGCTCTAATAATCTCTGCTGCAACACTAGTAACTCAGGTCCGTCCCCTCCTCCTCCACTTTTGAAATCCTGTACAGTACTTTGTTCCTGTATCAGGTCAAGACTGCCATAGAAGCTGACACTGAAGGTATGACATGTGTTGTTGATTGCTGAGCTCAGCTTGCAGTAGAATGTGGTTCTGCAGCAGGATAATCATTTTAACACGGCTACACTTTCCCTCTCTCTTTGGAATATTTGTAACTGAAAGGTTAAATATATCGAATATGAAAGGGTGGGCTGGTATCGTGAGGTATGAAATATGAAAAAGCTAAATATTGCATGAACAAAATGTGTATTCTGTTTGTATCTCTAATAACTGAAATACAACAACACTGATTTGGTACAACATTCTGCTGAAATGGCTAATTTTCTGTTTTAAAAATGTATAACTCATGGCAAAGATCTCCTCATATAGTGCAATTATTAGACTATTGATTGCAAGAAAAACAAGATTCACATGCAATATTCATATAAAACCGCATCTCTAATTTATGATTAAGTCATAGTGTCGTAATACAAGTATATTCATATTTGAATATGTTCTAAAACTATTCAAAATATTCAAATATGATCCATGAAACTACACACATAAAGTAATACATCATACAACAGGGTAAAACTACTGAACACTTTTTATTTGGTTGATTTAAACATAAATTATTTCTTCAGAGTCCTAGCAACAAATCACCTTTGGCCTTTAATCAAGGTTCCCCTCCAGACATGTTTTAAAGTATGTAAAAAATACTTTGCTCCCATTAATATTTAGTTAAACATGGTTTTGCCACATAAAAAGTAAAAGAAAAACTCTGAAAAGGGGCTGGAAGTACATATACTCTTACTCCCTCATTGAGAAGGTTTTTTTTCAGACAGTGATTGGATATCACATTTGTTACGTACGTACTAAATCTAGCTTGCCCCGGGTACGTTTAAACCTTAGATTTTATGGAAGTGCAAAGACATCTCACCCTTCAGTAGAGGAATTTGTTGGAGAGAATTTATAATGAGAGTCTCTAAATCCACTGGAGGCCAAAACAGGGAGGCAAGAATTGATCTTTTATAATCTCTGTTCTTTGTTCTAGTTTGGAGTCTGGCTTCATCTCTCTGTACAATCAAGCTGTAGGTTAACATAGAGCTGCAGTTTACAATTCAGGGAACAAAACAGATGTTTTGAACTACTTTTCAGCTAATACAAACAAGAGAAAGGTACTTTCATCCAGTTTTCAGTAAAGTCAGACAAATTCAGCAAAACCAAATGAGTTTTATGTGTATATGCCTTCCTAACAGACCACTACCAACATCTGTTGGTGAAATATATATAAAAGTCTGATTATTAATTTCAGAAGCACAATAAAAAGTAATGGACAGCTAAGTTAATACTGGAGGAAGTGGACGCACATCGATAGAGGCAGCTCGGATACGTTGTTTACAATCTAGAAATGACCCAGAGCAGCGCTGAAATTAGATTTGACAAACCTTTATTTGTTACATTTATTCATATCCATGGTATAACTTTCAGACTTTGCAACGTCCTTGCACTTCTGTTTTTGTTTTGCAATTGTAATTATTTTGACAATAAAAACATATATCACCAAGCTCTGTTTTGATTAAAAGAAAGAAAGAAAAGACTATTGAAAAAAAAATAGATTTAAATTCTCTTTAAACTCTCTGCAGTAGAGTCCAAGTGCACCAGCTTGAATGCTGTAATGAAATATGCCTGGGGGGTGAGGAATATATTGCACTGCTCGTAACGCTGGTGACAGATGGATCGGTGAGGAACGTAGGAAGGAGAGCTAAACGTAACTGCAGGGAGCAAGGCCAGAGTTATGAGAGGAAGGCCATACTTCTGACCTTGCCTGACTGTCCCACCTACCCCGTCCGTCACCGGCGGGACTAACGGATGGGTGAGTCAGTGGGCCAGGATGCGGACGGTAAACAGTGGTGACGGCCGACCTGGCAGCTCTCAATGGGGATGATGGACGATGATACGAGCAAGGGGGTGGGGGTCATCCAGAGGTAGATTTTCTACCACTCGGAGTCACTCAGGTGGCCACAGACCTGTCAATGAGGTGGGACATGGTCCTGAATGACAACAGACCTATTCACATAACAGAGGTCTCTGTTGTAAATGCGCTACCACATCTAACTGCTGCAAAAAAGAACTCCACCACACACCAACTCTGCATTCACTGAATGTTACGTGCTTTAACGGATTCAGGGGCTTTTATTTCACCTGACCAGCTATTTACAATGAACACACACACCTCAACCAAGGGAATGAAGTCGATGTTTAGATTTTACAGTGTGTCTTTTGCTGAAGTTTTTTTTTACTTGATGTGCTTTTGATATTTGGTTTTTAGGCCACAGAGCTCATCAAAAGAGATTTGAACAGAAATGTCTATCTAAATTTCTCTAACCTGAAAGCTTTTGAACTCGTTTGTGGGACAACACTCATGGGTTCTCATCTTCTCATAAACCAACTCATGCTTTAGTCTCCCGCTCTATGTCAGTTTTGTTCTGCTTTAGTGAGAGAGCTGTCTCAGATGTGACAGTGAAATAAATAGTAAATTATTGTGTCCTCTACTGAAGGACAAGAACAAAACCACATGCATGTCCGTGAACAAAATGCTGATGCTGCTATAAAATAAATAAAAAAAACTCACTAATCCAACTTTTCCTGAGATGTTCACTCAGTGAAAGGAATCCGCAGATTAAACTGAAACACTCATAATTACATCCCAACAGACTTATCTTTCTTGATTTTCATAAAATGTACTAGTGCTGATGGAAGCACCATTTTGAAGAACCATGAAATCTGTCAAGGTCCAACCCCCACATGCGTTACATCACTCTACAAATTGGGGGAACAGATTTGAAGTCTCTCTACTTTGAACTAAAAGGACTTATCAGTATCCTGCTGTACACATTTGTTGGAATGTGTGCTCAGCACCCACTAAACCAATTTGTTAGGGGTCGTTTCTGTGTGCTTCTGTGTGTTTTGTGGGTGTGTGTTTGTCCTCCAGGTGTAACCCAGTTTCTAATTGAGGAGCTCTTTGTTTACACCTGCAGAACGGGGGCAGTCTCCGGATAACTTAAGCTAATCAATTAACAAAGATTACACAGGAAAACACTGCCAGTACAGCACACAGCTCTCCAGACTCACACCAACCCGTGAAAAACAAGCTGCAAGAAGAAGTTATTAGTGGGGCTTCGTGAATTTCATGATTTCATGACACAGTGCTTTTTCTTTAGTCCATCTTTAGGCATGGCTCTATTGATGGAAATATTGGTCCGTCCACCACCTTGGTCCAGAGTGTAAAAACCCAACGATTATCAGATGGACTGCAATAAAATGTGTTGCAGATATCTATGGTGCACACAGGATGAACCCCAATTACTTTGGTGATCTCCCGACTTTTCCTCTAGCGCCAACATGAGATTTATTTTAGTTTGCTTTTTTTTGTTAATAGTCTCTCTGATGGGTTTCCAAGAAATGTTGGTACAGACTATCCTCCTATTCACATTTGTGATCCCTTAAGATTTCATCTAGCTCCATCACCAGCTTGGAAATTCAATTTGTCCAGTACTTTGGTTTATGGCCAAATACATGAAAAAAAAAAGATATTCTCATCGTCTACAAATGTGCTTTGTGTATGGTGCTAAATAGCAATATAATGGTAAACATGGTAAGAATCAACACCGTAGCATTGTCATATCATTCTGACATTAGCATTTAGCTCAAAGTAGCATTGTGCATAATGACCGCCTCACAAAACAGAATGGCTGTAGACATTTAGACTTAATGTTTGGATCAATGTGAAAGAAAAAGAGAAAAAAGGGGTTAGCATACTTAATTTGCATTAACAAACGACTGACTTTTCCAGCTGTATCAAAATTGTAAAAAAAAAAAAGAAAAAGGTTGAGTCCAGTCATACTAGCTTCACATATTAATATATATTAAATGTTATTATGTGATCAGTCCACAAAGTTCATGCTGACTGCCCACATTAGAATAAATATATCCCGCTTACGACATTCATGCAATTCCCGTGGCACCCATGGGATCTCGATCCACTTGCAGGCTTCTAACCTGTATCTAAAGCATATATTGAAAACTCTGATGGGTGTTGCTTGCAGAAAATGCATATATCATTAACCTGTTTGTGCCCCACACCCACTCATTTAAGCACATTTATAGACTGATCTGTATAGCAACAGTTTTCTACAGCTGGCCTTTGCACAGGTTCACTTAAAACATTTTAGCTTACTGAATATTTTCTTAAATAATCGATGAGGGAGGGAAAAGTACTGTTCATTTTCGTTTTAATGCCAGATTTGCGGCTCTTTTTTTTAGGGATTTAGACTATCATACTAGAATCTTAGGATGAGGACTTGGTACACAGACATACTACCAAGTATAGTATCAACACCTAACTCAAAGCAAAGAGCAGAAAGAGATACTTTTCGATCATTTGTTGACACTAAACAACACTCTATCAGTCTGGCTGCAGGAAGTGGAGAGGGAAAATGTCAGGTCCTTTGCTCATTATGCCACGGAAATCTGTTTAACCATCTCAGGTGCAGTGAACATTAGCTTGTTGTCTATCAAATTCAATTTTAAGAGAGTCAGAGGCTGCCATAGCATTCAGGTCGAAGCAATTTCCTGAGCAATAAATCTCACATCACCAACCACAGCTCTCCATCAGCAAATAACAATGCAATTTTCCTTTCCATAGCCTTGTTTAAGTTGCTACTTGCAGCTCTCCGCCACCTCGCCCAACACACCGACATCAATCAATCCTGTCTGATGTCTTGTTACTGTTTGCCCATTAAAGGCAGACAGTGTTCAATGAAATCTATCAGCAAAATAGGTCATGTCTACGAGACGACGGCATATGCTCTGTGGACCCTCACTAGATCTATCCACCGTTTCAGCACTTTCACGTGGAGGACAGCAACGCATGTCAGATGTGCCCTTTAGGCTAATCTTTGTAGCCAACTATTCTATCAGGAAATCGTTGTGACGGACTAAAAATGTCAAATTAACACAGAAGGGAAAGGGAGAAAGTTGCCCAAATACAAATGACTGTAGAGGTGGTGGGTGTGGATGGGTTCACTTTGATGTTAGTATGGATTAAACACTTGAGCCACAGAACTTAAACAGTGATTTAAGGATACCAATTAGCTTCTTACCCCATGCATACTTTAATTGTCACCAGCAAGATGAATAAGATAGCTTTCGGCTTACCTCTTAGAAACAACATGTAAACACAAGTTAACAAAAAAGAAAGAGAAAGAAAAGTGCTCCATGGTTGGAAAAAAACAAAACAAACATATCTGCAAAAAAGTGCATTATGGTCTTTTATGTAAGGATGCAATGAAGGGTTGCAAATAGAAATACATGCATCATTGAATGTTATGCATTCTCTCACAGGAACCTTCTGATGGTGATTTTGTGCGGTGGCTAAAGAGACCAACATGGATACATGTGTGTTCTGTGCATTTGTAGTAATAATTATGACAGTAGTGTGTGTTACACATAAAAAAAAAGATGTGGCCTTGGCTATGTGATATTCTAAATAATCAAATTCCGAAAAACTGTATTTGATTTGGATTGAATTTCACATGTGTCCACAGTGTCTTCAATGGACTCCGAAGCTCATTTAGTGAGAGACTCAGGATGCCTCAGTGTTCTACTGAACGACTAAGAAGGTCTTTCGCTCCAGCAGCAGTTCGATTTTTTAATGAACACCTTTAGAGGTTTTTATCTTTCTGATGTCAATCATGTTTTATATGGCATTGTCTGGTGTTATTTATCCTTTGTAATGTCTTTTTTTGTCTGTTGTGCACTGTGGACTGTGTCGTCTGTATGACTTTTGGGTGGCAAATGAGTTTCCCCACTGGGGATTAATAAAGTTTTCTAATCTAATCTAATGTGTGTCTTTTGAATGGAGAGAAACAGAGACTTCCATGTTTGAACGTTTCAGCACCATGGAGAGAGTCCAAGTTTGCGAGCACACGAGGCTCCTCTCATTTGTTTTCATTCATCGCATCTTTGTTTACCCTACTTTCCTACTTTCATCTTTTCCTTGTGTCTTAGTTACTCCCACTTAAAAATGCACGAAGGAATGCGAGGAGAAGACGGGAAGACAGCGGGTCAGTGGCAGCGCGTCCTTGCCTCTCGAGCGCCGTGACCAAAGTTGGTGACTTATGACAGTCGCACACTTTGGTCAGCTGTCAACTGGCATTCTGTGGCATCTTGTGACGCCCACAGATTATGGGATGCACTACCCAAAATGGGGCAATGTTCACTGTTGCAGTTATTTTTTGGATGTGCCTCGGTATGACTAAACCAAACATGCAAAAGCCACTGCATAGTGTCCCTTAAATGAACTGTTTGACAACCAGGGCTGATTTGAACAACATCTGGGGTTTGAATATCTCAAAACCACGGAGAGACATTTGCTATTGTGTGGTGGATTTAAAAGACACATTGGAACTCACTTCATTAACGACGATCGCCCCGTCGGTTGAGTTGTTCGAGCACATTTTTTTATTTGCAAGTCCCTCTTAGCAACTATATTCCTAAAAAGAAGGCTTGTGATAAAAACGTTTTTGGCAGACATTAGCTAATTTTCCTTGAAGTGTCAGCAAATATGCAGTCCTTCCTACTCACTGTGACTCGGGCTGAGGTGTCTTACGTTATTAGGAGAGAGCAGGCACCTTCAGGTGACCACACAGCAGCGAAACTGACTTGGGTAATGCATGAGCACCTGTATTGATGGTATACATGTAATCTGCATGTTTAGTTCAAGTCATTGTGTGTTACCAATGGGCTGCACTCATGTTCTGGGAAAAGTGTGCTCCCGTAGTCTTTTATTTTTCAAAAGGAACATGCATTTGCCTACTTACCAGTTGGCATGTGCAAGTACTTTAAGTGCTCAAGATTACTGACACAGTGGGTACTGACACACATCATGTGAGTACAGAGAGTGTGTTTGAATATTTCAGCACCATGGAGAGCGACAGAGAGAACGGTTGGTGCTGTGACCTTTTTCCATATTTAATTGTAAGAAATCTGGAGTAAGAAGTATGTCCACACCGTAGTAGTGATACATATTAAGTATGCCCAAAGATGTTAGTCTGCATATTTGTATGATTTTGTTTGTTTGTTTGTGTGTTGATGGACTTCTTGTCCCACATACAACTCTCAAAGGATATGTTGCAGGCTGCTCCCAGCTGAGGGGAAAAAAACAAAACAAGTTGTTCTTTGTGGTAAGACAGCTTCAGGAAGATGTTGGAAAGCTAACTAAGTGTTACATATGGTAAAACACTTTTCTTTCTCGTGGTCAAGTTTAATTAGCATCTGTGTTCTATAGTCACTGCATTCACTTCTGAGGTACTAATTACATAACATAATATGAATATCAGTGGACAAGTACTACATACCGTGTAGTACTTGTAGGCATTGGAACACAGTGTCAGTTTAAATGTTTCAGCACCATGGACAAAGCACAAGGGGACACAACTGTCTCTCTCGCAAAGAGTGACACAAATATTCAAATGTATTCTAATGTTTTGGCTGAGCCAGAAAATGACAAGCAACAATAAATAGGTTGACTTTTTTTTGTTTTTAAAGAAGGCCAAACTAATATGTTGATATGCTTCTCATTTTTATTTATTTATGTTCTTGATTGAAGAGGCAGTATGATGACAAGGTCACATGATCACATGAGGCAGGGAGGACAGCACTAGCACTCTTTAAAGGACATGTCCCCCTCAGGTGCATCGCGCTTCACCCAAATGAGAGGCTATATATACCGCTCCGATTGTTCTGTCTTTGACCTCCACCATGTTGTGTGTGTGTCCTGTAAGCACATTTCCTTATCTAATATCTGATTTTTTTATTATTGCACACCATTTCTATTGATATCTGATTACATGTTAATGTTTTCCCTTTGCAGATCCAAAGTTGTGCAGTTAGTTGAAGTAGTAGACTAGAATCTAACTTTTATATTTGCACGAGCTGCATTAGATTGGTTGTAAAAGGGCATGAGATGACAGTAGGTGTATGAATGAGTGAGAATCTGCTGAGCACTGGCTGCTGAGTCTTTTATGTATGGTAAGTTGAAGACCCGATGCCTCATATATAAAATGAAGAGTGGCTACTGTTTGTAGCGTACTGTTTATTATGAATCACTATTTAAGATTAGTGTGGTAAACATGATTCCTTGTGTTTTATTATTGAAATATAGTCAGTGCCTTAGGCTGTTCTTTGAAGATATTGATTTAAACAAAAACACATTTTATATGCTTTTCAAATATCAAATATTTGCTTGGGGTGAAATTGTTTTGTCAACTGCTTTTTGTCAGTTCAAGAATGACCTTTGAACCTGTCCTTTGGAGACAATATGATGAGAACTTCTTAAAATGTGAAACAACCTGAACAATCCCAGTCATATGGAAAACACCAAGTGCTGATGAAGAGCACCAGAACAACTACTAATAATATGAAGATCTGGCCATCATCATTTGCTGATCAAGACCACATGATGATCAAAAGCTCCAGAACAGCTGCAGTGCTAAATGGACTTCGAGGTTATATTGTTCAGTTAATGTCTGCTTCCAAGGTCAAGAATGCATTGTGAACGTTAAGAGATATGTTTGGAAGAACTGAGGCATATATTAATGATGTGGCTACAGTCCCCCATACACACATCTGCTTATTTTATTCACTTATGTATGTTTTTATGACAAGCAAAGTCAAAGTTCTGGTTCTACCAGAATCCCAGAAGTCCCATGTAGGCTACTTTCAATTTTTTCAGATCATCATTAGATATTGAGAGTGCGTGCATTTATTTATTTTAAAATATAAATTAAGCCACGCGAAAGAAACGACAACATAATGAATATCGTCCTGACTCCACTTCAAAAAAAGGGACACGTGCTTCTCCGTGTTTAATTGATTTGTTGTCCCACGGTGTGAACACAAACGGATGTGTGTGCGTGTGTGTGAGAGAGGAGCCGAGAGATGTCATTCTCACTACACCTGTGCTGCCGCCTCCTGGACGGACGCGACTCCTTTGCAGCGACTGTACTATAAGTGAACGGACAGCTTATGAGCCGCGCTCAAAGCGAGAGAACCACACTCAAGGAAGCGGGATGGCGAGGGTCGGACTGCCGCACCTCCGCGTCCTCCTCGCGGGGCTCTTTCTGGCGTGGACCTTGACGGTCCGAGCGAGCAGAGGGGCGACGTCGCCCGACGAGGAGCGGGACAAAGAGAGCGACGCGGAGGCGCCATGTGAGGTGAAAGCCGTAACCGTCTCTACCCTGCCCGTGCTCCGGGAAAACGAGTTCAGCTTCACCGGCGGAGCCTCGGGGAACGTGGCCGGTGGTGGGGTTGCCGCTGGAGCAGGTGCTCTCGGTGGAGGAGGAACTGGAGGAGGAGGAGGAGGAGGAGGAGCAGCAGCAGGAGGGGGGGAATCCCGACTCCTGTTATTCGTTAGAACAGATCTACCTGGGCGAATTTCCGTAATGGATGATCTTGACAACACAGCTCTCCCATACTTCACACTCGGTAAGAACTGCTGTGCTGCTGATGTTTCCCCCCCTCCACCGTGGTAACCAGTCCACCTAGCTGCACGTTTGTGCGCACTGGTGGGCTTAGTGTTCACCCTGAGCTACATTTCCCAAATCATGTCCTCACACACACACACACACACGTACTCCCTGGCGTTTAATCACCTGTCCTGTTTCCATTACATTGTCTGGTTTCAGTGGTAACTATATTGTTGTCTAGGCGGCATGATGTGCAGCCCACAAAATCCTGGTGAAGAAGGTGATATGATTCCCCTTTTCCTGTTGTTGCTTAAACTACTCGTGCTTCCGAATGTGATACGAACTAAGTACCGCTCGTGTTTAAATGGCACTCTTTTATCTCCTTCCCTCTGCCTGTCTTTCCTCTCTGTCTTTCCTATGTTGTGGTTGAATGTGATCATGACTTTGAATGTCATGCATACCCTAAGTGTGGTGCCCCAATCAAGGAAGGCAATTTGGTCCTGCAAATATGCATGAAATTGGTATTTTATTCTCACTTGAGCACAAAATTCATAGAACACTGCTGTGTGGCGTGAGGAGAGTTTGCATCGCTGTCAATATTTGGCCGTGGTAGGTTTTAGGGAACCTGCACATCCCCTCTTTGTGCAGGGCTTAGTCACAGATAACCGATTGCATCGAAAACAAACACTGGACTTCGACGGGGCCATCTGAAGTTCCCTGCGAAAGCCTTTGACTTTAAAATGATCTTGGGTGTAGCGTCACTAATTTCATAATCATGGAGGACATAATAGTTGGAAAGTGCCTGGCTTTGTAAGAGGAGCAGATTATGCATGACGGGAACTTGCTTACCTTGCTTTCTGCATATTTTTCACTTATGTCACAGAGTCCTGAGAAAGATGGATGTTCTTATACTTGCTCTCTTTTGTTTGTTATGTGTTGGTAGAAGTGCAGAGAGAGTGCAAAGCACACAGTACTGTTTGTTAAAGGCAATAAGCCGCACAGCATGGACTATAATTGCAAAAATCCTCCCATGTTTTCCAGTTGCCAATCAGTTCAGGGCAACTGTATTCGCTCAGTATAATAGAAAACCCATTTTATGGCAAATACAAAGATGCAAGACTTAGTGGAGGTACTGAGAAAATCCATGTCTCATTACTGAGGTTTTCGGACTCTGGCTTGTTATCTTTTTTTCTTTCTTTATTTCTCCCCCTCTTTTTCCCCCAGTCTCAGTTTCATTCTCTGTATGAGGATTGCTGAGTAAACTGGCTGCGCGAAGCAAAGGCGGGCGGGCAAGCAGGCAGGCAGGCAAGCAGGCAGGCAAGCAGGCAGGCGGGCAGGCAGGCAGGCGGGCTGAGGGCTGGAGCATTAAGCTAGTAAATCACTTTCTAGTCTCATTAAGGACAGCCGTTGACTGGTGAAAAAGGCCTCTCTGTCCTCCCAGTCAGCCAGCTAGCAAATTTGCTGCTTCGCCCATCCAGTGCATGGCTGTATGCTGTGGAGGGAGGAGGAGGAGGAGGAGGACGAGGAGGAAGAAGAAAAGGGGCTTTAATATTTTTAATGCAAGCATGTTCGCTTAAGCCGGTGACCACATTGTGAAACTGAATAAGAGCTCGAGTACAGTTGTGTGCACGATAAATCCTGTGGTTTTCATCATAAAACTGACATTTATGACAAAAAAGCCACAGGGTTATGAAAAAAC
Source organism: Leptoclinus maculatus (assembly GCA_032191485.1). NCBI lineage: Eukaryota > Metazoa > Chordata > Actinopteri > Perciformes > Stichaeidae > Leptoclinus > Leptoclinus maculatus. Next base: position 12,257,922 of record JAVDOI010000017.1, read on the forward strand.
CCAGTGACAAAGAGTGTGTTTCTTTTTAAAATAATGAAGTGTACTGATGTTTTCCTTTCAATATATGTGTCGTCTATCAGGAAATCAAAACATTTTTTTTTTTTTTTTTCATTGCAAGCTGTTGTAGAACACCTGCTGAGCGACGTGAACACCCACATATAATACTTGTGCTAAGATCCTGACACAGGAGTCCAAGGCAGAAGTTGACATTTTGGTGTCACCTGTGTTTTGCATGTGTTCGGTATTCAACACCGTAACGCATCAGGTCATCGTGACAGCTTTGCTCTCATTATGGATGAATTAGTGGCAGCAGCGTTCTGCTCGTGAAATGAAATGTTGTGCTCCGACATCACGGCAATACCCGGTGTTTGTTGATTCAGTAGCACAAACTGAGCAAATTTAAATGCATAACGAGTGAATTTTTATGATCAGAATTTCATGTTTTGCGTTGATATTCTACCTTTTTTATTTTCTCCTATTAAAACTGTAAATTTAGGTGCTTCAGGGTGCTACAAAAGCCTAAGCCTCATCCAATACACAGTCAGATATGCATATATTATATGGGCATAGGCATTGTCATTCATCCCTTTGTTCTTTTTTTATGTTTTAATACCCACTGAACATTATATAGGACTGTATAGTGTGAAGACTGAATTGGATTGAGGCAACCACCCACCAACTCTATTTTGTTCCTCTAATGTCTGTTGTTCTGAAGCTTTCAGGAAGCTGTTAACATCAGTGCCTGTGGGGAATAAAATAAAACTGTAACAACTCTTAACAACACAGCAAAACGCTGCCTCCAATCATGCAAGACCTATTTCAAATAATATATACAACTCAAAGGGAGAATATCTTGAGTCTTGAGTAACGGACAATTTACATTTCCTCACTGACTGTGATTCCAGAGAGTAAACGCATTGAAAATTGCAGTTAGCGTCTCACATTTTGACCTCCCGTGCTTGGTTTGCATTGTTAAGAAACTGATTTACAGACTCATGTGCTCACTATATTTGCATGAATATGTACTACTGTTATTAAACCATGTGTTCCTTTTACACGACACCTCCTCACAGTAGCTGTTTTTCTCTCTTCTAACGGAACAGAATGCACTTCCTATTTTCTGATAAAAAATACTAGAGATATTTCAAAATGCTGGGGCATACCTTATGAGCCAAATGCCAACGGAACCATAATGAGCACAGCCTTGTGTGTCTGTTTCTTCGATTCTGTCAGATGTGGGATTGTTTTGTTGGCGGGAACGTCAGAGGTTAGGGAAGGTGGGGAAGAGGACAGCAAGTCTCCTTTCCCACTGTGGCCTGCTGCCTGCTCAGCTTTGATTTATTACCTCAAGTGTCGTGGAGAATGGATGAACAGAAAGGGCAGTGAAGAGGAAATGTACAGGGCCCCTTCCCCGGTTTTTTATTTTGTCTTTTCTGTCTTTACTTTTGGTTAAAAAGCGACGGATTTTCTAATATATATATTTGCTTTTTGTGTGGGTGTATTTCAATGTCAGAAAAAAAAGATGTTTTGAGTTCAAACCACGTTCAAGGATTTAAGTGTTTCACTTTTTCTGCATCAGAGCTTTCCTCCTACTGTCATCATACTCCATCCACCGTCATTTTACTTTAAATAATGAATGTCAGTGGCAGTTGCAGTCGTGCTGTAATCCAACTTCATCGTATCAAACTTTAGACATTCTAAAGGAGAGATGCTTCTACGCTTTGTCCCACGAGATCATTTCCGTTGCTCATTGTAAGTGATGTGGGACTGGGTGGAGATCGATATGTTTAGCAACATGGCTGACTCGGTAAACACCTCATTAGGAGTTCACCTTTTTGAAAACCTTCAAGCACTTAACGCAGGAGCACACGTCTCCCTGTCCTTTATCGTCTCCATCCATCGAACAAAATCTTTCCACCTTTAATTTTCCACCTCATCTTAGTCTATTTTTTTTTTTTTTGCGCATCTTATTGAGCTCTGGCTTTTCAATCAGCGTTTTCCCCTCTCTTCGTCTCCCCTCTCTGCGTCTCCCCCCCTCTCTGCGTCTCCCCCCTCTCTCTGCGTCTCCCCCCTCTCTGCCTCGCTCTATCTCTCTAAGCAGGAGTTACAGCAATCCCTGCTACGCTCTGGGAGGGGAGATGGGAGATTGAAAGCAACAGTGGTAAAGACAAAAATAAAAGAATGCCTTCACTGGACCGCTCTGCTTCCCGCGTGCACGGGACATCTACACACTGCACTACATCTCAATCTTATGTCAGGGGTTGAGCTTAGCAGTGCAGGACGAGCACTGAAGAGGGTGGTAAAGGTCAACAAGAGGGATGGGAGTTATTACACAGTGGTGGAGCGGACATGGATGGGGAGTTTGTGGAAAGACTTGAAATTTAAGCATGGCACTTAATTTTCCGCTGTTTTGAATGGAGTGTCGTTGGGAATTCTACAAACAAGCGCATCCAACTGATATACCGCGGGCGTAAAGAGAAAAGAGAGAACAGGATCCACGGTGGAGCTTGTGCAGGCCATCAAATGGTCTATTTGTCATCATTTGACCTGCTGTAATAAACCTACAGGAGGCTGTCTTTTTAAGATGAATGCTCTACTACAGTCTCATTTGTAGTGGGAATTCTGTTCCTAACCACACTCTGTACTCTTAAAGCCCTACCCCAGTGTTTTCAGTCTCATGTCTCCTGGTTTGGTCTTATACAGCAAAATGGCAGGTTTTTTTTTTTTTTGACAGGCCGGAAGCTCTGCATTTATCTTTGATCATTGCACACTGTGCTGGCTGGCTGGTCTGCTCTCACCTGCTGTGATTCACATTCGTCATACACGAGGTTGGCTGCAGTATCGCACCATTTCTAGATATTGTAATTTTGTTACAATTTGTGTCTTCTTCAACTGTGATTTGTCAGCTACTTCATTTACTGTCGATGTTACGGCCAGGGTCCATTTGTATTTTATTTTAAGCAATTTTATTTAAAAAAAAGGGTTATTTGGTCATATTACTGAGCGTATGCCGTCCATACAGCTACTGCCAATCAATTATAGGCTTCTGATAATAATACTACCACATCTTTTTTTTTTTTTTTTTTGAGGATTGATGGTGATTCCCATGCCACTGCCGATGATTTGTTACACTCGCATGTGTGAAGGATTGATGAGTCTGGGTGTTAAACAAAGCAACAGTATTGTGTTGTAGTTGTGTGTAAAGGTGGCAGCTGTAACATTGTTTGACAGCTTTTGGCCAAGGAGACGCACGATGTGTGAGAAATGAAAGGGAAAAACCAACATATAGTGTCTCAGCAAGGCGTTGGGCCATAATGAGCCAGCAGAACATCCTCAGGCTATGAAAACTGGAGCGATAAACACCGTTCTCCCAGAAGATATCGCCTCTTTTAGTGTTTTGATGATGGTGGTGGTGGAGAGTGCTGTTGAACACATTGGTCCACAAAAATCCCATAGGTAGTAAATCGTGGATCTGGTGACTGTGAAGGCAATAAGCGTCATTGGCCTCTATATGGAAGCATTCCTTGTGTTGTTCCATTCATTTGGTAAATGCTTTCAATTTGTTGACATGCAGTGGAATTGTGTTTTTTCTTTATTTGCATTCATGGAATTAAAGACGGAAGACAAGTATTCATACCCGAACAGATTTTTTTTAAAGACTGAGTTTTTTTCAGATAATTTTGTCTGTCTGCATGATCATTTAAAACCAGGCTCTATTTTTCACTTCTCTACCATCACAGCAAGCTAAACAGCCTCTCCAAGTCACTCGTGACGATATTCACAATTATCCCCGTAATGGAAATTCTCCACGATCAACTTATTGTGAGTTTTTTTGTCCTGATACACGATAAAGTCCTATATTGTCCCATCCTTTTTATACAGTAGAGAGAAATGTGTTTCTCTCTTTTGCAAAAAGAGTGTTTTTCCAAAAGCCAACAAACGGATTATGAGGTTGTATTACCTCACCCATTCTGGCAGAGAATGAAGAATCAAGCTCATGTAGCGTATTGGTGACAGGCCGAAGTGATGGCCTGGGAAGGATGGATGGATGAATATGGTCAGTGACCCATGCTAGTTGCTTTCTTCAGCAGGAACTCTAATTCGTAATGCTTTGTTTTGCCATCAGTGTCTCTAGTCTTGCCTTGTGGGGGAATTGGACAGATTTTGATAACCATTTGATCATTAACATTGCTAAGAGGGGTATTTGTTTTATTTGTTTTTATTTGACAGAATGAATAAAGAAGTTTATGTAAATACCACTCATGAATGCACAAGCTCTTTCCCCACTGATTTATGCAAAGCAACAACATGCACAACCGTTCATACATTTCCCCCCCTATTCTATTAATTGGCAAAGAAGATCAAAGATAATGTTTGGCAAATGAGGGGATGGCAAAATTCAATAGTTTGTATTTCATTTTAAACAGACAATATATGATAAATGAATCGGCTAAGATGCAGTCTTTTGGGGTTGATTAATCGCAGCAGGATGAATAAAGAAATGGGTACATCAGATCCTGAAGTGTTTACTCTTCCTTATACATAAACATGAGGAAGTGGTGAATTTGGGACAGCCCAGTGACTCTCACCAGTACTCTAGTTTGTCTCTTTTCATGTAAACTGATACCAGCGGCCGGCATTTAATTAGATATTAGCTTCAAAAATGAAACTTAACCTTATTTTGATTGTCACTCTCTGTCTTTTTCACTGCATTGTTTTATCGCGGTGTACCCCTTTAAGTCCAAACCTGGACTATCAAAGAACACCCCGGAGGGTGTATCTAACAAAGGAGCATGTTGCAAGCTGATTCCCAAAAAAAGCTTCATAAACTTTCTTGCTTGTATATTGTAAAGGGGCTTTCTAGTCTGTGCACCGGATGCATAATGTGACGCAGATTTATAAAAGCAATTCCATTTAGTTGCCCCTTTTGCTCCTTTGGCTCCTCGGTTGTGTCCCCCGCCACATAATGGAATGCCCCATGTGACAAAGGCTGTGTAATGTATTTGCTCTCTTAGAAAAATACGTTTTTACAATGCGAGCCAGACATCTGGGGCTCGGAAAAAATCCATCAACTTTCACTCAATATATTTAAAACCCAGTAAGATGTGTAGACGCGCTGAATATTTTACAAAGTTCAACTCTGCCTACAGACCATCCATCTGTGGACGATACAGCATTTGCATCAAACGACTTCAGTATACTGTCGGAGGAGCACACATAACCTTTTGATTTGATTAAATAAACTAGCGACTACCTCGTGATGGGATCACAGCAGCCACAATGGCCACATTCCTATCCCCCTACTTCGGCGCAATTTGTTGGAACACACCCATCTTTGAACTCAATCTACATTCTGATCTCAACTACACACCTTTTACATTTCATGTCTGCATCTTGCATAGTTGCCACGCTATCACGCTGGCAAAATCTGTCCACAGACATAAAAACCCAAGTACTGAAAACATCCTCTGGTAGTTCCCGATACCGGAGGTGTCTCCAGGACAACATTTTGCCACGATGACACACATGTACACAGCGTGGGAACGATACCTGCCACACGACGTCACAGCTGGTAAAAATGGGAAACGGAGGGGCATGTTTTCATGACGGGTTGATCGGGTAAAGGCACAGCATTGAATCCAACAAAGGTTTCGTCAAAGTTCTAAATCGATTAACAAGTGGATTCAACAGAATTGGAATTAACATGAACCTGCGCAAAATGGGAGCAGTGCTTCAAAAGGATGAATAAACTCCATTTCTTTCATTCTGTTATGTGATTTGATTGTTCAGTTCATGGTGAGTCTAGCAATTTAAATATTTTTTTTCTTCTAGGTTTCTATCCGGATCTGATGATTTTTTTTCTCTCCTGTTAAAGTTGGGCATATTGACACTGATGTGTGATCTTCAAAAAAAAAAACGTAACAAGGAATTGTTGAAGATGAAGCATTTGCTAGTATTATTTAGTGCATTGAATTCACTGGATTGGTATTTGATTGACTCAAATTTTCAGCTTATGATGTTATTATATATTTCATAATTTCAGTTGATTGGCAGAACTTTGCTTTTGATTGAAATGAATGCTGAATCTTTAAAGTAGCCTAATTCCTTTGTGTGTGTGTGTGTGTGTGTGTGTGTGTGTGTGTGTGTGTGTGTGTGCTTTTACAGATTTTCCGTTCAAATATTCCCGGTGTGGGGGATTCTGACACACCCGATGACATGAATGAACACAATAGTGAAGTCCGCCCCTGGCTGTCTAAACTAAATGAAACATGAGCAGAGAGCAGACTAGAGTCTAAGTGCATGTATGGAACGAACGTCGGTTGCTTCTTGAGGCCGTATGTGCTCACATTTTCAGATTCCTGTTTGGAAGCTGCGGTGTCGCTTCATCCTCCAATGCGAGAGTTATCAGGATGCTTAAGTGCAGGTGGGGTTTCCTTTGCCTGGACACTGCTCTTACTTGCGACCGTGTTCTGACTTATCTTGTGAGAGTTGTAATGGAAATGCTGCATGCCTACCCGCTGATGCCTCAGCCAGCCGGTTGCAGACTGCTCTGTGCCAACACTGTTTTTTTGACACACAAGAAAAGCAGCTTTTGACGAGTAGAAGTGCTGCTTACACCATAGAGTCCTGAATAAAGCAGCTTAATTGTTTTCTGTACAACGTTTATGTATACTGCTCCCTTCATACTTAATTACTTTATTTCAAATCAAAGGTTTAGTCAGTCTCAGTACAATACATTTATTTTCAAAGTCCCTTTTCCCTTTGGTATCCACTTCTAACCAATAACAAACATGGCAACAAAGACCGATTCAATCTTTCTGGAATAATGTGAAATAGAAAACAGCGCATTGCCAAAAATAGCTGTAAGTGTTTTACTCAGTTTTTGTAGCATCATGTGTCCACTCTTTCCCACTTACAATTGATTCTTTTGTTGGGGGATTTTGATGGCACAAAGTGTCCTTTTTGTTCAAGGAAATGGTGTTCTTTCAAAATATATTTATTCATTGAGGCAGTCGATCCCTCTGACAATCTACAAAACACAACCACACCACTCTGCCATAATCAAGACCAGTGAGGAGTAAGATGGAAGTCAGACTCGGCATCAAACTGTCAGTAAAATGAATGTTTTACCCAGAACCTGCCTCACAGGGATTCACTTGCACCCCCTTCCCTGGCTTCAAACAGACCAGACGGCCTGTAAATGTCCTCCTACTGGTTGACAGGTTAGATTTCCAGATCACAGGCAGGATGAAAGCTCAGTTCCACTCTGTTTGGGCTCCAGTTGCGCTCGCTCTCTCGCTCTCTCTCGCTCTCTCTGTTTCTTTCTCTCTCTCTCTCTCGTCCTTGCTACTTTTGTGCACACTATATTGTTGACCAACCTCTGCTTTTATTCTGAACTACTCAGACTAGTTTCTCTCAGACTGTGTGCTCTTGAGTCAATAGTTTTAGGATTCTACACCGTTTTTAAGAAAAAAAAAAAATGTTCAACAAAATATGTTTTGTATCTATTGTTCTTTATCGGAAGCTGCACCAGAGTGTGTCTTGTGTTAGTTCATTATTACCACGGGGATGTAGTTAAATAGTCTCCAATAACCTAGTTAATGGAATTATTGAAATCACATGAGGGTATTATTATGCAAACATGACAAGCAGTGTGTGTGTGTCTCAAAGAGGCATTGTTCACTGTAAGCTGGTCACAATGATGTTTAAGACCCATAAAATTTGATTCCCACCAGAATTTGCTCTGCACCTTGGCAACGTGCCAGCTCTGCACAGCTCACTATCATCGTACCCCGTGGTTCCTACAAAATGATTTTAAACCTTTTATCTATGCTGGTTTGTTTGTACCTATTTGCATTCCCTCCGAGCTGTACAATCTGAGATTTCCTTGCAGATAAAGATTGTGCACCATTAATCTCCCCCTCGACTGAAGGGTTTCCTCCCACAATTTTTCTTTTTTTTTCCGCTCCATCATGCACATCTGTCCAAGTTCCTGGTAGTGTTGGCTTTATCTGCACAGGGACACATGCTCTAACTCGTCGCTTTTCCAGTTGTCAGTCTTGATAATATGGGTCCATTGATTTCAGACGAAACAAAGGGGATTTCTGCACTCTGATTCACATGACCTCGGGAAGAGTAGATTAAGTTGTGATGAACCATTGGTGGTGTGTTAGATAATGGCCGCATTGTATACGTTTTTTTTACAAAGGAAGTTATTTGAGAGCCACAAAAAGAATCACACATACCCTCATCCATCCATGCATTGGAGCCAGACGAGATATATAATCTCCCCAGCATGATCTGGGTCTACCCCAGGGCCTCTTACCAGTGTGCTGTGCTCAGAAAACAGGAAGCACCCAGGAGGTATCCTGATCAGATGCCCGAACCACCTCAACTGCTCCCTTTTGATGGAGAAGAGCTTTACTCTGAGCTCCCTCTGGATATCTGAGCTCCTCACCCATATCTCTAAGGCTGAACCCGACCACTATATGAAGAAAACTCATTCCGGCTGCTTGTATTTTACCCTCACTTTTGAACCAGACACCGGGATACTTAACTCTCTTCCAACCCAGAGAGAGCAATCCACCATTTTAAGGCAACATCTACTTGACATTTGCTTTGCTTGTTGTCAATGTCTTCAATTCTAGATTTCTTTTCTTTGGGCTGTTTCAAAAAACCACAGTCCTACTTGGCTTAAATAACCGAGTTACAATATGATGCGTTCAAACTCTATTCAGTAAAAATGAGTGTTGTGCAAAGGTAAATGAGAACGTTATCGTGATGTGTTCAAATGTAATCTTGTAAAAATGTAGCTTTCGGCGGATCATCAGAGATTAGTAATAAATTCGCAAAAAACAGTATGCAAATTGTAATAAAGGAGTGTGTGTGTGTGTGTGTGTGTTTAAGTACAGGGACTTTTTATTTCTTTTTAACAGTGGTAAGAAATTAGGCATTCAAAATGGTGTTATTTCACAGGTATTAGTATTGACTACAACATTTCTGGTAGTGCACATTAATATGCATCTGCCTGGCTCGTTAGGCCATTTGTGCAATTATTTAAATTATTGGAGGATTGCTGCCTGTAAGTTTAATTGATGAAGTTCAATACGTTTCATTAATTGATTTATTTCATTAGAATACACCCTTTCTTTTTTTCAATTTTAGAAATACGTCTCCGTCGGATTTAATCGTTTCTTTCATACAGCGTCAGTGAAACTGAATAGTGGTGTTTTTCAGCACCTGTGCCTTTCTGTTAAGCCTGAGGGGAAAATCGGCACTTGGCCTCACATATTGTATGCTTATCCACAGGAAGCTCATTGGTATGTCACGGTTGTATCCTCCTCGCCTCTTTTTCAGAGGCACAGCACACAGCATTTTTTTTTTTTTTAGGTATTTTGTCTGGCTCTGGATTAGCTCTCATCTAACAGCAATTACCCTTGGAAGTCTAACACTGCATAGCATGCTCTCCCGAGGTCACCGGTGGGTGATGTGTCTTCAGATTGGTTAAAGGGATAGTTTGGATGTTTTTAAGTGGGGTTGTGTGAGGTACTTATCCCTAATCCGTGTATAACCTACAGTATATGATGGGTGGCACGTCCGACGGGAGTTACCACACTGATCAAAGCGCTGTACAGCTGTGGATGGGGGAAGCGGCAAAGGTATTTTTGCCACCTTTTTAAAGATAGGCCCACCTAAATATATCAATTCCAGTTCAAGTTTATGCTGTATTTAGAATATTTTCTCTGGTTTACCTTGCCGTGAGACAGCCGGCGCTAGACCAGCAAACTCCTGTGTTCTGCATGATAAAATGGCGTTTTTTTCAACAGGGTCTGGTGGCTTTAGCGAGAGCACAGTTACCGGCTTCAGTTTACATATAGCGTACACTTAAACTGATATTTATTAATTCTTTTACGTGGCTAAAATATGTTTTAGTGCTGCCACTGTCCACAGCAGAACATTGCTTTGCATGCACGCGTGCCGACAGCACAGCTTCAGTTCTCTGTCGGACATGGCTGCCTCACGGCAAGGTAAACCGGTGACAATATTCTAAATATAGCGTACATGGCAACTGAAATGTATGTATTTAGATGGGCCTTTCTTTAAGGTGGCATCAATACCTTTTTTTTTTTTTGTGTCCGTCATAATCATTTTAGTGCTAGAAGTAGGCTGTTTTGTAGAGCTGTACAAATTAAACCGGATTGGATTAAGTCTCGACACAAATACCATTTAAGTAATGCAGTCATGCATAGACCCCGTGGTGATAGAACAAGTGTTGCTAGTTTACACAAATAGGCTTGTAGACGTATACTCCTCCCATCTGTATCACAGTACAGTGAGATAATGGAAAAACTCATGCCTGATGTTCATGTTAATGTCACTTCTTCTAAATAAATCACACATCAAGTGCACGGGGAGAATGCATTGAAGCCAGCTAACACGATAGCAGCAGCAGTCCAAGGGAAGGAATCAATGTCCCTTTGGCTCCTCCTCCAGAGGCGCATGCAGGTTTCTATATACGTCTGATGTTAAAGCCGATACTGGTGTGTCTAACAAACAAATGGCATTTGTAGATAGGACGGATGTATATTTTTGTATTCCCATTTTTCAGAACTTAAGTTAAAAGAAACTACGGATTAATCGGTAATGAAAATGATTAGTTGCAGTACTATTCCCTAGGTTTACAACCTCCATTTCATTTTTTATTGTAAAGGTGTTAAGGGGATGATGCTGTGTGACTACCAGCTATTTAGGTGACATGTTTTCACAAATCTCTGTGTGTAAGATCCCCAAAGGCAGCAACATATCCGTGTGAGACACCCACTGCTAGAGGGTAGAGATGATATGCCGATGGTGCTTTTGTCATCACAGTCATTATCTTCATATCTGTTCTCAAATCACAACTTTGCAGATTACTTTTACTGACAGTTGGGGCTAAATGATCATTTCTCCTGTATGATCTTCTGTATAATGTCATTGTTACTAAGTTAGGTTTCTCCTCTTAAAAACTACCTTTCAAAGTTAGATAGAGAGGAACTTTATATTCCATGTTGTATGTTTGGCTTCACCATAAAGCGATAAAGGAAACATCGCACAACTATTGACTATGCAGGGCGAAGATGAGGACACATGGCTGAGACTCACTATCAATAAACATGATTCAAAATGCATAAAACCTATAATGTATTCCCACGTAATCAGCATCAAACATGTTAAACACGATGTTTTGTTTGTGGCGGATTCTTTTGTGAATGTACAGTTTTAAATAGAAACTAGTGTACCTAAACTTAAAAGTTGTTTTGCACTGTTGATCGCCACTAGGTATGATGTGCATAGGACATTTCGGTATAAGGAAACTAGACGGCTCATCGTATATTGCTGTGTGTGCGGTGTGCCTTCCACCCATTAGCCCAACAGGGTGATCACTGTTCCGTAACATGACCGCAATCAGGACAAATGCACTATTAACTCTGTAATGAGACAGCTCAACAAACAGAATTAATGGGTCCATTCAAAATGGCACTCTCCAGCAATCAACACTTAGTTAGGCTTGTTACTATGACTGTCAGAATCAGGGGAGAACACTCTGCCTTCTCTGTGTGAAGTCGACACACAATTGTGATTGTTTTTGTTGTTTCTGACTTTCGGGGCAACTTTGCCATGCACATATGGAACTAAAAATGTCTTAACATTTGGAAATCAGTGTTACTCTGGTGCTTATTTTTAATGAATCTCACTTCCTTAATGTACAACCTTATCGGGGACATTCATTATTAAAGAGCCTCTTTGCGGATTTTCAACTTGCACCCTATTGCTCTAATGTTGGGGGCACAGGAATAAACTGGCAATATACGCACTGCATTCAGTGTATCAAGTGTATAAATGTGGAATTTTGGAGGTGTCAGGTGTCTTTGCTGGAGGGACTGTGATGACTATGAGCCCTGACATAATGCAGACCCATGTGGATAATATTGTGCCTGTCCACCCGGAGCACATCTCCGTACTGCTGTTGAGTCACTGGCACCGGTTACATCCACTTCTTCCGACAACGATTGAGCAATAAAACAAGACTATTTTAAAATGCAAAAAAAAAAGACACATTTAAAATAAGTACAAAATACAAGCATTTAAAGTTGTTTTTCCCTGCCCTATTGACATAATAACTAAACACTGAAGGATGGAAATTAGACTTATTATAACATGAGGTAATGAAAGAATTACATCTCATGTAAAGTTGATGCACGTGCCAAGCTAGAAATCCATAATCAGGATCCGTACTTGACTTCTGTCAGCCAGGATTTATGTTTTAAAAGATATGAAATGAACGTCAAAGATCAACAAATTGAGCCAAACATTTGGATGAATGTACATGATAAATGTTCGATAAAAGTCATAGTTTGATTTAGTATCACACTTCACTTTTAACAGAAACGTAAGGTCAATGGTATGACGAAGTCCCATCAATCTAAAGTTGTGGTGCGAGCAGCTGGTGAAAAAAACATTTGAACCAAACACTTGATATTATTTACGTCACATGTGTTTCTCATGTATTTGATATTTGTATCTACACGTTTGCCTTGTTGGATGCTGTCAAAGCCAGATGATTCGACATTAATACACACCCCGACAAGCCAATGATGGATTGATTCCTGAGCACTTTCACTATTACATCCTCTGATCTAATGGGATTCTCCAGACTGACTATTATGATGAAGTAGGCGAATGATTGTCAGGATGTTGCCACTCATCAGTCATATTAATTGCATTCATGTGTCATTATTACAGTCTCCTAATGGATGGTAGCTGCTTGCAGGCTATCTTCTCCTTAACCTAATTGAGTTTGAGCCAATGTCTTTCTCTCTCAATGGAAACTGCAACTTGAGTGCTGTCTTTTCTGGTGTCTCCATGAAAAAAAAAAAACATTCCTTTTGACTACTTAATGCCATCCGTCAATAGGTTTGAACAGCCTTCTTAGTTTCCGAACTGTTGATTCAGTGACTGTTAAAGGTTACACGACTTAAGACGGTCAACATCTATAATACACAGCGATCAAAAGCAACATATTTTAGTGTATTGATTTTTAATTGTTTCTTCCACTGCAGTGATGCCTCCTAGACTAAACGGGGAGTTTGCTTTTCGCTCATTTTCGGTTACACTGAGCCCCATAATGAGATACTCGCACACATTCACAAGTCTAATGATAAATTGATAGGACAGCCAGACAGTCTGAGAGACAATATGGATGCGGAATTAATCTTCTCATCCAATCTTTTTCGAGTAAATTCTGTTCCCTGAATCTTGAACCGTATTTCAAGGTTTTTAATCTTCATACAGTGGTGCACCTAGGCACTCACAGCTAACTAATTTTAATCACTCAGCACGCCACACTGATAGTACCAATCAAATCGGCTGCTTCATGGTGATGTTGCACATATGGCACTGACTGGCAGAAGCCATTTGATTGGTCTCGAGGCCATATCCTTGCTAAGGTCAGACAGATTCCTAATGATGTGTTGTGTGTTTTTATGGACTCTTCCTACGAGTATGGGATGGGCTGTAATAAGCTGTCACTGTGGCAGAGTCGGCCATTAGAAACCACTCGTAAATGTCCATATTTATACTCCCCAGTTGTAGAGGCGAAGGTGCCTCACTCATGTCACAATCATGTCACAATCATGACATTTCATGGCTTCGTTTGGCTTGCAAACGGTTAACCCCCTTTTTATTAAGTCAACCAGGCTTGTGATAATGGTCTGAGAAATATCTTCGCTGCATGGTCAATATAAATATAGAAAATGTTTTTATTTACTTCAGACAGCTCTACATTTGCTGACTTTGCCAAATATTTTCCGCCATAAGACCATTGGAGTCATAAAAACCCTTCCAAGATGCGGCAGGACCGAGAATGCCAGAAAGGCATTCGTTCATTTTCTTGGACATTTCAGGGTTTGACAGGTTGATAAATAAAGCATTCCCATTCTCTCAATTTAAATCACTTTAGTTTATGTCAACGTCATTGATTTGTTTGCCTTGGCTGCCATTTAAAAATAAACAATCAGTTCAGCTGGCGAGCCATGTGTTGTTGCCTGCTTAATGATTTAGATCCAGCGGAGAACCCACTTCCTGTTTTATTTAAGTAGGCGAAATAGCTATTTCAATTTGCAAGGCCATGAATAGATATTGTGTATATACTTTCTCTCAGTCTAACTTTTGCATAATTCACAATAAAATCCACAAAAATAAAGTCAACATGTTTAGGTGGCTGAAATGAAGTCCAAGGTTTACGAGGCATTGATTGCAACACAACTTAGATTACAATCTGCCTCGCATACTGTACATTGACATTGAATAAACGTGCGGCTCCAACCATTCATAGAAGTTGTGATATTGAAGAGATACCCCTACGGGCCTTGTTTGCTTTGCATGGTGTGCCTGTAATTACTCTTGATCTGCCTCATGGTGTTCTTCTCCATATTACAAAACAGACTTCTTGCCATTATTTTTTGTTGTAATGGCTACACTACGTGCAGCTTGAGGAACATGGCGTTTTAGATCGGAATTTGGGGTTCGAGAAGTCAGCCCAATGTGTATAACGTGCAACTGAAAAGTATAACTGCTAAAGTCAAGAGTCCCGTCCTTCAGACGCGCTTTCATGAGTGATTGTTGAGGCATTGATTTGACTCCTATCACAGTTGTAGTTGCTTGTTTGCCTCCTGACATCACACCAGCTAGTGTATTAACTGTCTGCCATTTTCATTGAGTGTCTGAATACTGAGTATATTTAATGCCCATAATAAAAAAGGAAAGCGCCTTCTGCTAACTTTCCCACAATGCATTATGTGACTTATTACAGATTCCAAAAAGAAGTCAGTGATGACTCAAAATGATGATGATTCATAAATGTTTGAGGTCTCAGTTAATTGCCCAGTATAGAGAGAACTGAGTATCTATAATGCAAAGAGCAGAAAAAGTGCTAGAAGCTATTGGCTCTTATTTCTACCTCACCTTGTTAATTGTGTTTCATTAATGCCTCTTCCCATTATATTCACAATTTTACCCTTTATTCCATTACTGCTTTTGGTTACAAATAACTTCAAGAGTCTGGCAAGCTCCTACATCTACATTTGTAGTCCCAGGTTTTGTGTATATAACAGCTTTTCTTTCACTCACTGAAAGGGGCTCAGGGGCTGCTGCATAATTTAGAGGTCTGGAATGGTGACCTCATCCAAATTGTGACATGGGCCATGTATTATACTTTTAGTTTCCTTTTCCTGAAGCCTAATACTTTGTTCCTTAGCTGTCCACATTTTTGAAAAGATGATTTGTGACATCCAACAAAGACCCCCCCAAAAAATGAGTGTGTGTCTGTAAACGTGAGGTAAATGCCTCCTAGAGGAGTATTTTATGCCTGAAATGTGTTCATTTAATTCATAGTGTCTAATAGTAGTCCAACGGATCATAAAACTCGCAGTTTGGATCGGATCACGGATCAGAGTCACGGATCGGATCACAGATCGGATCAGCACAAAAGAAAATAAGGGAGCATATATGACTTTTAGAGATCCCTGATCACGTCTAACTACCGATCGTTGATGATCCACATGGCAGATACAGATCAGTTTGTTGTTTGATTATAGCAGCTGGTCTACAAGGCTCCAGGCTATTTTTTTCCACCATCCCCAAAAATCATTTCCTTCAAAAAACTGGATTTGACATTTTACCAGATTACATGTGAACATATCGTGACAATAATAATTGACCTTCCCCCAATGCTCATTTTTAATTAATCTGCGGTTAACATGCGGTGGGGGGGATCCATACGGATCGACAGTGGTCCATTACACCACTAGTGTCTGTCTTCAAGACCTTTCATTTCTTCAAACAATTACAGACTGAAAATAAATTTTTGCTTCTTTTCAAATGACTGAACTCGTATGAAGAATCCATTGCAGGTTGGAACGTCTATTTAGCCATTTTAATCTGCACGTGCAACACAAGACCCACGTTTTTTTTTTCAGCAATTGACAGTTCTGCCAGCGCACGTCCTTTCTGCTCTGCTAAGCCGTCCTGTCTGAAACCATTTAAACACAGGACTTCTGTAAGTCACTCTAGTAGATGCGGTTTCAGCACTGGAGACCTCCTTCACTGTAGTAGAGGAATGGGAAACAGAAATTGCTCAAAGTCAGCACTTCTGACTGAACGGCTCATGTGTCGCTTTACAATAATGCCACAATAAGATTATCAGGAGAAACAGAAAAAAAAAGGAACGGAAGAAAACATAATTAGAATGGAGCTTTGCTTACCAAAGCCATGCAAATACCAGTTTTGATTTGCGTAGTGGAGTAGTACCGGTAGTTCTAATGAAAACCACTGACATACTATCGCTGATATATGAGCAAATAGAATATATAAAAGACAGCAGACGAAAACCACCATTACGCACGCGACTACTTTACGCACAGCACCTGCACACCACAGCTTGTTGTTGTATCATCGCGAGTTTTTTCACCGTTCATTTTGTTCATAACGGTTGTATTTTGATGTATTGAACACCATTAGTGATAAACAAGTGAAATATGTAGTTTGGTACATGAGAAAAGTCAAATGGCACACATGGTGCCAAGATGTGCCAAAATGCACATTTTGGAAATCTCGCCTGAACTCTCTGTACTAAAACCTCTCTCATTTTGTTGGGCTTTACTTTATCAAAGTCAAACTTTTGCAGAAAGACTGATCACATATTGTGCTATGATTTGAGAGATGTTTTAGGCTTGGACCTGCATTCTTTCAAATAAATAATATCAATAAAAGTGCTTTTTTTTTCAGGCGAACCTGAACATTTTAAATTGAGCTGTGTGCCATCTTCATTTACTATAAACCAGTAACATATACACTGATATTTACACATCTGAGCAAAATCTCACAAGTGTTAGTGTTATTTATACCATCAAAATTATCCAAAAAGACCTTACAGTTAGAGATCTGTACTCTCTTTAGTATGGGTATGCTATTTTCGAGCAGAGGCCTACAAATTAGGACTAGGGGTTAAAGGGTTAAGGACTTAATTATCCAGAGGAACCGGGGCATTGTTTCTGTTTTTGAACTTTAAGTACTTTTTCAATGCTTTGAACAGCAAAAATGAATTCCATTCAACTCAATGTTTCTCTGTTGGCAGCGAAAGTCTCAGTTGCAGAATCCTCCACATAAAACCCAAACTATTTGCATGGCCACCACCACCACCACCGAGCAGGTAAAGACTGTATGTTTTTCTGATGTAGGTGAACTGACCCTTTCTAAGCTGTTCCTTTCAGAGGATTTTGGCTTTATGTCTTTACCGGTGCTTAGATGTATTTACAACCATCATAAAATTGGGCCATGGGCTATTTACTGTCATAGTTTGAGTATATTTCTCTCTTTCTCATTCTCTCGCACACAGACATTTTTAATACCCAATGTTGGAAATATATTTAAGTAATTGTTACACATATGTGTCAGTATGTCTGGCTTTATGTGATTCTTTTGCGGTGGATGTAGCACCAGGATGGAGTGGTCACATGTTATCTATTCATGTGAGAGAGAGAGAGAGAGTCTAATTTGACTCTAAAAAGCATTCCTCAAAAGACAGATTATCTAACATTTTGAGACTTCTGAAAACATTGAGCATCTATTAACACTAATGCATATTTAATCATTTTCTTCAGTCCGCTCTGTGGAGCCTAGCAATATGTATGATGATTTCCGAAATTGTTTTTGAGAGATTTGCTCGAGATTTGTATTAGTGTTGGCTTCTGAAAACCATTGCACCTTGGATATCTTGTACTGTAAATCAGATGTATATTAGAATGCAGATTACTCTACATCAGGACGTCTTATGCAACTTGCACCGTAGGGCTTTTAGTATGCGATAGAACGAAGCATACGTTATACTTTGAACTAGATGCCTGGCTTGACGTGAACATTCCTTACCTACAGTCTGCAGTATCTGCAGGTTGGATTAAAGAGTTTCTAACTCTTTAGGTGCTGCATCTGTTTTTAAGCCTTGTTGGGGGTACTTGTATGCGCTCTTTTTAAGATACCAACTGAATGAATAGTTTCACTTCAATGTGGAGGGATCTTGGAGGCGGCAACGGGGGACACAGCCAAGAAAATCACTGGAGCCAAAGGGAGGATGATCCAAGTGGTCAACATCCACTTAACTAGACTGCTCCACACAATGTTTGAGCACAGTGTATTTACATGCATTTTTAAAATCAGCATTACTCACTGTAATTCTAACCAATTAAAATGCAGAAGTTCACTCGTGTCCAAAGTTGTTTTTCATCGCTGCAAGAAATACTTTCAGGCACACATTTATCTTTTCTTCCAGCTATATGTCCAAAGGCGTTCCTTCGAGGCATTCATCATAAAGATGGAAATATGAATCTGTGTCATTGGCTGTTTTTTTTTTTTATGTCTGCGGACACCTGGGGCTCGCCACACACGGCAGTTACCTGGATAACTTCTCTGAGTAAAAGACCTCAAACCTCGATGACTAGTGTTTCAGGTTTTATTCTTCTTAATGATCTCGCTGTGTGAAACAGTTCCTGCATGTGTGAGTATTTGTGCACGCATTAATTCTGTGTGCTCGAGGCTTTCAGTGTCTGTGTCTCTCCTCCTGCAGTCTGTGTGCGTCTTTGCACTGTCTGCTGTCTAAAGGAAACGGATTTGATCGCTAATGACATCTGACATAGGCCGTCTGTTATGGTCATGTGATACACTCTCGGAGCAGCTGAGGCCTGCTTAAGAGAAGTGGTCTGATCGTGATGCATGCGAGACGACGGTAAACGGAAGACTAGTCGCACACCAGAGAGGCTGCATCTTAGTTTATCACGATGAGGGTAGTCGGGATGCTGACTAAACACTGTATATTACCGTGAAACGATGTACAATTGTCAATCGTATAGCGTTCATACCAGGGTATCTAACCCTTTTAACATCTCTGGTTGTGTTGGATCATCATGGGCAATGTTGCAGATCAATAAGCAGATATATATATATACTGAGGAAGGAGGTTTTATCCTATTGAATGACGTTAAGTAGCACTCATTTAAACAAACCCCTACATGGGGCCTCGGCTGTTCTGTAACATAAATACAGTATTTAGCTCACTTGAGAGACCTGTCTGAGCACATCTGTAATGTGCTTAAAACGGACCCTAAAGAAAATAGGTTTTTTTTTTTGTTTAAAATGGAAGATACAACAAGGAATGTATGTATTTGTGAGTCATCAACTCTAGGCACAACAGATCCTCTCATGACAAAGTTGCAGGAAATGGAACAAAGATGTATTGTTAGCTGGCAAGACACCAGTGTGTCATTAGAAAACCCGAAACAAGAATGCTAATATCTTAAACGGAATTGTAAGCGCACTCATTTATTTCCAAATAAACCTCCAGAATAATAAAGTAGTAGGCTTGGGCCATGCATGCAAAGTCAATCGCTCAACACATTACAGTCATTATGCTTTATTGGAGACACGCAATTTCATTCACCCATCCATCACGCACGCCTACATCCCCTCATCTGAAGCTGCTTGGGCTCAGATGTGAATCAATGCACCAGTCAAATGAATCCAGGTGAAGTAGAAATCCACTTTACAGTCCTCTGATCACAATCCGCGGTGGAGAAACCACACGAGAGCAGGTTTACCGTAGCTTCAAAAACCCATGGCCGGGGCCACCATGGGGGACAACCATGGAAGGGGAAAGCGGAGGCGATTACATCTCAGACCCCGCAGGCTGCTCTGTGGGAGGTGCTGGTGGTGCTCAGGAAAGAACACATGGGGTTGAATTCGGAGAGCTAACGCAGACTGACAGCGGCTAGTATGTGGTAGAGGTTGGATGAGTGGTGTTAGTGATGTGCTTATGAGCGTAGCTGTCTTGACTGATACATGTGGTGCCTCACGCTTGTTTGTTCTCGCAAAGAAAAGCTAAACTAATGACATTCTGTTCACTGGGAGACGTCTTTGGATGTCCTAAAAGGATACGGTTGCATAGAAGACTTCACCGAAGATATTAAGCCATCAGATGTGATTTTTTTTTGTGCAGTGAGGAAGTCAGCAGGAGAGCACACCGGGGCGACGTTTCTGATGTGATCCCTACATGAATAACACTGTGTTAAATCAGAGAACACGAGGGGTTATTACAGTCTCCTTTAACATCTTCTGGCTGCTTTTGCTTTTACTTGTAGATAAAAACACCCGTGGGTTTGGTATCCCGTGGTGTGCTGTCTTACAAGCGTAACAGGAAAAAAAGTGATTTCAAATCATGTGTTTTGTGATTATGTCGCTACAGGAGAAAGTAATCGGAAACATTATGTTATAACACAATACAAACCATTCCATCCTTGTATCGTGCTTTTATTGAGGAAGTGTGTCGTTATAAGTATTTGACAAATGCGATACGTCACGGTTAATTGTATGTACGGCATTGTCTTCGCAGCTATGGGATGGGCCCGTCTAAGCCGCGGCCCATACCATTCCCTTTTCGAAGGGGACTGCATACAACGTTCTATGTACTGTGTTCACTTCTGTGCCAGACCACTCAGGCACCTTGGCTGGCGCGGCCTGCTGTCTGCAGGAGACCTCTCCAGGAGACTGTTGGCCATAGAGACAAATTGATACCATGCTGCAATAGCTGGGCCAAAACAAAGTAGGATGATAGAGAGGCCTGAGCGCAGGCAACGAAGTGACACCTCCTATGAGATGTCCTATTGAGGCTGAGTGACTCACTGTTGCTGGAGAGTTATTCTCAGCCACTCCTCCTCCTTCTCTCTTTATTCTTTCGTCACCGTTTCTCTTTAGAAAACAAGCGCACACACCTACACGGGAATATCTTTGCCTTTTTTTTCCCCTCTCTTACAAACAGGTTGACACCTTGTAACACCAATTATGGAATATAGTACTGTGACTCAGCCTCTCTCCTTTTGAGGAGTACTTTTCGAAGTGAGGGAGGGACAGGTGAAGTGAGGGAGATGTGTCCTTCCTCTATGTTTCCACCTTGATGCATATGGACATGCCATAATGGCATTTTGCTTTGTATGCACAACTCTCAATCATAGAACATTTAGAAACACACACACACACATTTATGAGAACCTGTGGAGAAGATGTCCTAAGTTATCATTAATTCATCTCCAATCAATGTTGAATTGCCTTCATACAACCCCACTCCGAGACCACTGTCTGCTGCTCAGTTCTTACAGTAAAATATGAAATGCCTATCCAATACAGTCTGCAGGCAGGCTGTCTGTCTTTACTTAATTATAATCAAGACATGCACTCTCCTTTCTGGGAAATGGGGCACGATTTCAACATGTGCTGTGCCTGTCCATGTGACAGGCCTCTTTGGTGGGGATGCAACCAATCACAAAACTCCGTGAGCCATATCAATAAGGCTGTTGTTTTGTTTTTGTTATTGCAGTTGGTATAAAAGGGTCCAGGGTGTTGCAACGGATCATGAAACTCACGGTTTGGATTGTATCACGGATCAGAGTCACGGATCAGCACAATCATTGATGATCCTTATTGGCAGATACAGATCCCTTTGCTGTTTGATGATAGCAGCTGGTCTACAAGGCTCCAGACTATTTTTTTTTGCCACCGTCCCAAAAATAATTTCAACCGCTCTGAAGTGTAACCCATCCAACATTCTCAATGTTATCCTTTCATTTTGTTTTAGTAATTTACCGTGTTTTTTTTTTCTTCTTCGTAAAAACACACAATTCAAATGATTAGGAAATTGTATTTTTATGGATTAAAATAAATCTTGTCATTACTATTTTTAATTAGTATTATTAGAGCTAATGTAATGTGTATTCAAGTTTCTCACCAACACTACATTGTATGAGAATACATGTGAACACATCATCAAAATATCGCAATTGTAAATCAAGTGATCGCCATTGAATACCACAGTTATTGTCTCCAAAAGATGAATTGTAATGATTTGGTGACATGTTTTGTCAGGATTAGTTTTCCATTAGAATCATAGTATAGCTAGGCTATAAGTGTCGCTGTGTGTAAGACAATTTTTTTCTATTCCAGTCAGTAGCATAACCTACAGTTTTTTTTTTTGTTGTTGTTGTATTTTTCATACCAAATCAGGTAGCATGCTCAGAAATATGTCACTCGAGTATATGGCTTTACTTTTAACAATATAGGTTTTAAATGAACAGGGGAAAAAAGTGAAAAGTAACTGGAATACTGTTGTGATTGTTGGCCTGTTGGCTCCATTTGTTTTTATAAGAGCTCACTGGCATAACGAACATGAAGAAATAGGATCGATACAGTGATTAGTGGCTAATTGCAGCAGCAAGCAGGAGGTAAAGACGGATTGAAGCCATAAAATAAGAGTTGACGTGATCTGTCCATAATACTGTGAAGCTTCACTTTCCTTTGGCACACAGATGAATACATGGGTAAATAGATATAAATGAATCTTTCCTTACAATACCAATTTATTATGAACCGTAATCAGGGGGGTTGGTGTGGGATGAGAATAATCCTTGATTCATTGCCTTACGTTAAGGTGTGATAGATGTTTTCCCAGTCCCTCCCCCAGAACAGATGTCAGCGTGGAAACATAGTTGCATCGACTGTCAAGCTGTACTTGTTGCATGAACTTTTCACGATGTTTCTGTCATTTTCAATCAACCACGCAGCTGAAGGCTTTATGCTCCTCTACAGCTTTTTCTAATCTTCTTTTACTTTTCATATTCATTGTCGGTGTCGTTGGTACCCAGAGCTGGAAGCTTATACAGTACTGAGTGATATTGGAACTGGGGTCATATGCTGACGATAAGCCTCTTACTCTAATACAGTCTACTCTGATTCCCCTCTTATTTATTTATTTATTTAGAAAGGAGGGAAAAACAAAAGAGATAAATTGTGTGGGATCAGGGTCTTTACATTTATATAGATATTCATTTCACAAGGAGGTGAACAGAATAGTTTACTACTTTTGGATTATTTTTGATGGATTAATCTATTTTGGAAGTGTTATGGGATATTAGCAGCATTTCATTCATAACCAGTTTCAATGTTTAAGTCTTCATAACATTACTTTGTTCATAAGTTTGGTTAAGTCATGCAAAACCCATTCAACAATTTAACAATTTAAGACCAACAAGCAATGGGGGAATTATAAAAATGTTATGTAATAGATTTAAAAATACAATTACATTAATAGTAGTAAAATAGTGTGAAATAAAAACTTGATTACAAAAATTCAAATGAGATAGAATATGATAACAAAGTAGTTTTTTTCTAGGTGACTTGTACTTTTTTGAGTATTTCAAAAGAATTAAGTATTCTTCCATAATATCAATATCTTGCATTAACTCAAGTATTGCATTTCTATATGTTAAGACACATCCGAACTAAAGTCACATGAAAAAGTCCTGATAAACTACGTGAGAATGAACTGAGAAAATAAAGGATTTCAGCGGCTGCGGCAGTGAAGAAGCCGCTTGTGTGTCCGCGACACCAGGAAGGCATGAAACAAACAAACAAACAAACAAACACAGGATGTTCAACCACGAGACCGGTGATTGTTGTTGTGGTGCCGACACGTCATTTAGCACATTACGAGCCACCGCCACATAATGTGCTGATAAGAGGTTGTTGTCTTTGTGTATTTCTGAGATCATGTTGTTAAATGCTCATGGTGGATCCTCCGGCAGTGAATTCTACGTTCACTGAGGAACTTCTACCTTCATTAAAATGTATGAGGCCTTTCTGCTGTTTACGACTTGCATAGCACTCATTTAGTGGCACTTCAACACTATGTGTCGGTGTGGACATAAGGGCTCACGTTGTTGATAATGTTTCACTAGTTTACATGTGGACATTTAACGCAATTTATGTTGTAGCCTAGGTTTTTGTTAATATAACAGTAGAATTCTATATCATCGTGACACTTTTTTTTACTTTACTATAATATCCAAGTCATCACTGGGCATTTTGCTCAAGACCAGAAAATTCCAATTGCCAAAGCCATTATAATTAATTTGAAAATGTTGTTTTTCATTTCAATGTGCTGTCACTGGTCACATGGAGCAACTTAGTCCTTTTTTAGATGAAGTGGACCCGCATTTCTACCTCACTTGGCTCAGGGGCATCACTGCTCCAACACAGCTGTTTATTGAGTCGGTAAGTGGTTCGTTTTAAAATAGAAAAGTTTAGAAATATGTGCATGCAGACTTTCAATGGACTTTTTCCTTGTCAAACTGTCAAATGGACCTCCCTCTGTGAGAACAGCCAATCATTTTGAATTCTTTGTTTTCCTGTGACAGTGGGAGACAGTCCCGATCCAGGCTGAAGCCTAGAGAGTCTGAAGTATGTTGTCAAATGTCTAAAAAACATTGAGTTGGCCTCGCAGCTTGTTGAGTGATGAATATACTGAAAAGGATCGTCCTCAATTCATACACAAATTACTTTGCTCTCTTGACAGCCCAGTGGATGTCTGTGTGGAACATTTAGTACGCGTGTTCTGCTTCCATGGCCATGCATTCATTGAAAATGTGGCTGTGGAGTACTTTGTTTTGACTGGCTCATAAACCTGATCAATTCTTGGAATTTTTTGATCACGTTTTGAAGACACATTTTGTGCCATCAATATCTCTGTGTATCAAGTTTTGATTCCACATGATGTTCTTGTGAACTGCCTTTGCGTGCTCTTACAAATGCAGCTTTTTTCATCATTTACACAGCTCGTACAATTTCCCCAAATCAGCCAACACTTTTGAACTAATTATAATTTTTCTGAGCACATCCTTTGGGGAAGAATACAGCTGCCTGAAACTGCAATCATTGGAGCTTTGGGAGGTAACGTGCAGCTTTTGATCTTGAAGAGGGTTGGTCTTAAAGGTTGTTGTGAAATGTCTTTAGTTCTCAAAGACACCATGTTGGAACATGGTGATCTATTTTGAATTATCAGGTGGTTTAGGATTGTTCCAACCACGTCTATTGTCAATTCTGTCGGCAGACAATCTTGATATTTTAGATTCTGTAATGTTTGTAGGCTTCAAAAATACATTTTACACTGTGGTAATCCTGGTTGAGGGACTACTCGATTCATTTCATGGCAAATTTTCGATCAGTAGTTGGTCCGAGAGAACAGAACGTACACCACCTGGACCTCCATATCCTTGCTCTTGGGCCAGCCCAAATGTTTTTTGGCATACCCATGTTGTATCTAGAATAGATGAATCAAAACCGTTGAGGTCACCAAGGTCTACACCTTGGTACTTTTTCTGAGGAGGATGAAATATAACTTGTGAAATAATTAAAAACATCTTTACTTTGGTGAAGCAACGATGTTTTACAATGGCAAGATTACTGACATGCTCATCTAAACACTGCATTGTGTGTGTGTGTGTGTGTGTGTGTGTGTGTGTGTGTGTGTGTGTGATGAAGTGAATTATCTTATTGATCTAGTAAGCAGAAGGCCCTGAACGCCCCTAGCAAGCTCCGTTTGTGGACCTTGGTATTCCTAAAACCCTGTGTATGGCCCTGAATGCATAATAACAGGTCTGGACACACAAGCCGATCTGATCACTTGTAAATAACAGTGCAGACAAGCTGTCCTTAAGCCTGAACAAAGCCTAATTGCAATGGTTCTAAATATTGGCCTTTGACATAAATAATGTACCACCACCCAAGATGGATATTATTGTTCGGGATATTTGGCTGGTGATGTCTGACTCAGAATTAATTTGTGAAACAGTGCAGGACCTATTCCCTCCTGGCTCCTCACAAACCCAAAGGACATGACCTAATACTTGTTTGGTCTAGTTTTTTTTCTCTTCTTTGTAACTGAAGGTGGAATACTGGAATTACAAGCCTTCAAGGAATTCATATGGCTAACATTAGCAGACTGTTAATCTGGCTCTGGTCCTCCTTTCTGATCACATAGTGATCCGTGTTTTGTAGCTAATGAGTCCTTTAAAATATCCAACACGCCGAGTTATGAATCCACAATGCACATTAATCAGTTTCTCTGTCACTGTCTCAGGAGTAACAAAGTACTTGAATTATGATTATGTTCATCCACAGTCGCCCCCCTTATTGTGTCGTAGGTCAAGAAGCCAGTTAAAGGGAACATGTTGGACACAGCTGGGCCATGACGCCTTACAGTGCTCCACTGATTTATCTCCAGTGACAGGGGACCCAACTCAGCATGCCAATGGCATTACCATCATTAATCAGATGAGACACAGCCATGCCCACAGGAAATTAATTAACTCTTAAAATCCAGCGTATAGGCTCATGTTTACAGTAGCTAGATTTATCGCAGGATTGTACATGTCCTGCCATACCATATAAACCTGCATTTACAAAAGTATGTGTAAGCAGAGAAAGAAAGCAGAAGACAGTTGAGACGGAGGTACAGACATATTAAAGACGGAGCTTTCTAAGACAGCCAATGCCAAAAGTGTCTTGCACTGATTTTGATTAGTATAGGGATTTTCAGCTTTGAATAACCTTGAGTGCTAAAGTTGGACAGTTTTAGCAGAATGTCTGTCCATGACATGGATGACTGCAGACTACATAGGACGTCATGAAATGGCACCACTTCTTTTTGAGATTGAGAGGCGCAGCACTACTTCCTGACCCTTAGCCGTGACCCTGTTACAGCAAATGAAATGCTGTAAATCAGATTTTATTGTCGGATCCTCATTCAAAATCAAGGATTCAAGGATGATTCATTATCATTATGCGACATGGAGTTGTGCAACGGATTGCAGTTGTAGCCCTTTTGCTACACAGGAAGCACATTTTTTATAAAACGTGTAAAAGATTGCTTTTTACTTTTCCTTTGGTTGTAGAGTAATATATTTCATGCGTTTTTCCAAGTCAGCAAAGGATGGATTAACGCTTGCCCCTTAAGAGTAGTGGCCAGTCTATCTACTAAAACACCAAACATGTATTTGTATTTCATCATGTTAAGTGCATCTTTATTAGGATAAATATGAATCAGGTTTTGACAATAGAGAATATCTTAGTGTGTTCGTAAAACAGAATTTCTGTGGCACAACGTCACAAAGATCCAAGGTTAACAATGTAATGGACAAGTAAGTGTTAGATGTCTCAAAATGCAGCAGTCTCTTTTAACAGTAGCCAGATCTGGAACCGTTAAGCATTTAAAGAAGACACTTAAAAATGTATAAATCAAGTGACTTCAAGATTACTGATGCCAGCAGATATTGTGCTCTGGAACCAGCAGCCAGGGGAGACTAGGTCTGCCAGCAATGACTACTCCATCATGAAACATGTCAAAATGTAAAATGGCACAGATCTGCAAATAATTCTTAGGTTTCTGGTGCTGTGTGGAGCAGAACGGTAATATCTTCAAGTTTAGTTCAGTATCTATGAAGCATCTACTTTGATGATGCCATGGGGCGATATTTGGTACACTGCTACATTGTCTGGACTAAAAGTAACGTTTTACCTGATGATCCACTAAGAATGGGGTGAAAGATAAAAGTACAGAAGTTGAATGGATCTAAAGGCATGCATCACCAATGACATCAATGCAGGATAATCTGTGTCAATAGTTGTGTTTACATATAGCCTTGTTCCTCCAAGAATCTGATTAAGAGCCCAGTCTCACCTACTTGTCAGGGGATCCATCTTTAAATAGGTGGCATTTACAAGTATTATAATATAAACATACCAATTTCTATATATATTAACATCTGTTGGGTGAATATGTTCTGAAAAAAAGAACTGTTGCAGGAACACAAAAAGCACTACGCCTTTATTTTAGGCCCATTTCTTTCAAAAGTCTACCCATGATGGAGTCTATTAAAATTTGCGGTCTAGCAGCGATCAACCAGCACCATACATTACATTTATATAACCACAGTAAGTGTGTTTCCCCCGTTTTCTTAGGGTGATGACGTCATCAAATATGTCAACAGCTGTTTTAAGCTACATCTTATCTGTAGTGATACCTCCTGATCCAGCACACCAATGTTGCTTCTCCACTGGCTTGTTATTGAAAGTTGCACCATTATAGTGACTACGATGGCACCGGTTAGAGAGGCAGAGAGTAGTGAGACATGATCCACTTCCTGGTTGAGACCTTCATGTATGTCTCCACCGGGTCTGTGCCAGACAGAGGATGGATTCTGTAAGCAGCTGGCAAGGTGTCTACATCATCATGTCATGCTGGATCAATTGCTAGACTAGTAGTCACAGACTGATTCCATTTGACTTTAAATTTTTCAGTGCCAGGACTATGACAAAATCCATTAAGGGGCAAAAGAACAGCCTGAGGGACACAGTAGCAATTGTGGGCTTGTGCCAAGGCCTGAATGGCTGGCGGAGACCTTTCATCATGTGCGTTCTTTGCTGGAAGGTCAAGGTATGGCTCTGCCAGCATTGAAGAACCCAGATCTTAAAGTATGTGTCTTAGCAATGTAGACCTTGGGTACGTTTTAGCAGTGGAACACTGGTATCACTGGAAGCCAAAACGAAAAAGAAAGTAATTGAGATGCACACAAGGAGGAAGTCAAGAAAGAAGAAAAGCCAGAGGATTAGAAACTTTACCACATAATCCTTGTTGGTGTACAATAGCAAGACTTGATTTCTAATCCTGAAGCTATTTAAGGGTGAGGTTAATGAGCAGAGGATGAAGTCCAGCAAATGAAAGTGAACACAGCAGAAAGGAGCCTGAACCACGTGGGAGCTGGCTGTGGACAGAAACATCTTCTGACGGCCGTGACCCATTATGGATCAAATCCTTGACCAAGCTATTCATGATTTTTCTCCTAACTGCGTTCTGGGATATGGAGGAGTCTCAGCTGAATACCCACTATAAATTCATCCTTGATCAGTGTGTTTTCAGTTGGGTACACTTAAAACACATCATAGTCTGTTGTTACAAGGCCGGTATTGTCTGCTGTTGCAAGGCCATTGCTTTTGTTGAAGGCCATTGCAGCCACGGATTGGAACCACGACCCGAGCAGGACCATCACAAAAACCATCCCGCAGCTGAGATCAGTTTGACCAAGAAACTCATTTTTATTTTACAGAAATAAAAGTACGTTGTTTTTGCCTTCAGTAACAGTGAGGCCCCTCCACATTACGAATCTTCTTTGTTTGTAGTCCTAGAGACATTTTTTTTATATTGACTTTCCTCTTGCAAACGGTTGACATGGATGCTGTAATGCAGTTTAGAATCACAGTGTCAATGCATTCTACTCTTCTTATTTGACCGAGGTCTCAATTGAAGAGGCCAAAACAAAGGATTAGTAAATCTTAATGTGTGTACTATAACACCCAAGCTTCCCACTTTGGCAATGGCAGACGTGGAAATCAGAATAGCTCTTGTTAATGGGATTGTAGTGTTTTAGAAAAAAGCCTATGCACTCAGCAGATAAGAAGACTGTTTATCCTGTTAATGTGTCACTTTAAATACATTAGGAGTAGGAGGGCTCCTGAATTTCTATTTTTCTTTTTTTGGCACTCTGCCTTACTAATCCTGAAGAGCGCAAGGGACAAAGCATTTATAGATCCACACATAAATTACACTGTTTTTTAGTGAGTTAATGATGCTTATTTACTGGGGGGAACCAAAATTATATTTTGACCTAATTGCACAATACAATTTGCAAGGGGGGCATTTTTTAATAATTCAAATAATTCAGAATTGAAATGACCTTGAGCAACAATGGAGGCTCAGACACACACACACACACACACACACACACACACACAGATGTATACACATACACACGAACAATTACACACACGGGAGAATGTATTCACTGCTAATGAGAGATAATCCAGATCCCACTGAGCAACATGGGGCCAGTGGCAAGCAGCTATTTGTTTATTCTATTGACACTGTCACAACAGGTTCCCAAAGGTCTGTTGGTCCCACTATGAAACAAAGACTGTTTTATAATGCATTGCTCGCTACGCGATTGTCTTTGCTATTGGAAGATATGTAGGACGACGTTAAGCAATATGCTTGGATGGTTACGTTGTGATTTTTGTAAGGTATTTTTAAATTTATATTGATTTATTTCTGTGAAAATGCTCTCATAGAAGCAATATGCAATATATATAGCTGTGACTTTCAATTTACTCCTGGGATGTTTATTGGGGCTGTGAATTGGCATGAATCTTGCGACAGGTTTACAATTCATTATATTGAGATGCATTGGGATACTTGCTTTCAATCTAATATTGGGAAAACTGTCATAGTATAAAGAACACACCACTATTTGGTGTTTGTTTGTATGCAATTATAAAAGTGGGATCTGCATTTGCATATCACACGGTCCCAGTGCCATCCAACATCACAGCACTACCTTTTTATGCAATCTGAGCCACTTTCTGCCACAACTGTTTGCATATAAACCATTAATTAAAAAAACAGTAGTGATTTCGAGAATCGATACACGTGTATCATTATTTTTTCACACTTTGTTACACCCCCTGTTTATTGGGGGGTAAAAAAATATGCGATATCGGCTTTCTTTAGGACACTCACTGCCAACTGCCTGCTACGGTTCCTGCCTCGCCTTGGTTGTGTGTTTCTGAAGTCATAAGTCACCTTCTCCTTCATGCTGGGAGGCTCACTGGCGGTGTCTCTGAAAATATGATTGGTTTTCTGTAGGAGGTGGTCAGTACGCCCGTGTCCCAACAGCTGCTGCTGTGATTGAGCACAGTAGGAGTTAGCGTGGGTGTGGACGTCATCGATAAAGCCTGAGTGGCACTGGGAGGGCCTCTCGTTAACAGGGGATCCTTCTGATGACCCCACTAAGAATCCCCAAGGACAACAGTTGGTGTCACTGTCTCAAATCCAGTAACGTTCCTCCTGCCCCACTGATATTTACTAGACTGTCTGTTTTCTTTGTCACACACTGTATGCAAAGCAATAACCATACAGATACCCAGACCACAGTTTCATTCATACATTGCTGTAATTAAGTGCTCGTAAGATCATCATTGGTGGCGTGAGTGCTATTATAAAGTGGCCTCTGCAGTGGAAAAAGTGGGGGAAGTGAGGTGGAAAACAGGTCAACTACAGAAACTGGGGTGTTGAGTCAACAGAATTGGATCCCGCAGTGCTGATTGAGCGAGGAAGTATCGAGACAGCATTCTATAGTACTTAGACGTCTGGATGGAGTAGAACAATACTGACAGCTTTTTGTGTGCTCAATTGAAATCCCACTACTGTAGTTGTCGGATTATCCTTAGAACTCTTATATAGCTTAACATTACCTTTTAATGTTACCACAGAAAGGACCATAGCTTTTCCACACCATACCACGCTTTATTAGATTTTTGACTGAGCTTTCAGACAGCCATTGGATTAAAATTGTTACGCTGTTGAGAATATTTAAGAAGTTTAAACTTGCCTGACGTTGGTGGCAACAGCCTTTTTATAGGCTTGACATAAAAGACTCTACATTTTTTTTTTTTTTCCCCTATGTGGTGTTTTATGTTTTAATTATTTTGCTCCACCCTTTCCCTGGCACGTTTTCTTCAGCTTCATCTCAGTGCTTATTTGTGCATGCAAAAACAATCTTGACTTTTTAATGCACATCTAAGAATACCACCGAAATTGCCTATAATGTTGGCTCCTCTCTTCTTTAAAATGTACCTAGGATTGGCTCATTGATGGTTGGAAAACAGCATGGACCAATTGATGTGATACGGAAGCTAGACTGATCCAACTCCAACACAAAAACACACCCATGTGCAGTATCCCACTGTGTGTCGGCCCTGTGTAGATAACACTCCTACATTACAGTCTTGATGCATTTTTAATAGGGTTCATTATCATTGGTCTTTATGTGAATGCCAGCTATTTCATTAGTGTTCGTAATGAGACATCAGGGTGGCCTTTAGTTGCATTGGAAAGGGGAGCCCTGCGTACCTTTTTGTAGCTCATCCTGTATTTTCCTAAATATTACATAGCATTTAGAAATGGTAATGGCACAATTAGCATTCTGGGAATGGAAGGATACGACTTCAAGACCATTTAGTAGTTAATCAAGTGTGCAGTTTGTTTTGCCGCTGATGAAACAGTTCCTGTCGACATCTGACGGTGGTGTGGAGTCAAAAAGTTAAAAAACGCTTGGCATTTGCCATTGTCACAGGTGACGGAGATGTTTTAAGGCAGATTTTGACTGTCGAGGAGGTATGCTGATCTTCTTGAACACTTTGTTGTATCATGACTGATAAATCTCCTTCCCCTTTCTGTCTCCGTCCGCTTGTCTCTCCCATTCACATACTTCCAGCCCTCCTTTTCTGGCCTGGGGTTAATTTTGGGCTCAGACATTTGAAACCAATGATTCCATTCTTATTCCCTCCATGAATTATTAAATATTCATCTGCCAGCCATACTTTATGCAGCCTGAGCAATGAGATTGTGGCTGCTCGGTGTGGAAGACGGACGTGTTATGCCACGTATGTAATGACAGGCTGCAAAGTTCCTTTAGGGTGCCAGCTTTCATCACAGTAAACGTTGATCACACGGGTTTGTTGCCGAGCTGACACACTGTCACGGAGCTGTCAGGCTTGCACAATCACTGACTTCGCACGGCTATGATCACCTTTAAACTGATGAGAGCCAACCTTTGGGGGAACACGTGTTGATGTGTGGGTGGGCAGAAGACTCTTATAGTCGAAGAAGGGAATTTGTGCTGCTTTTAACCCATGACTGCCGTCTGTCGGCAGACGGGTTGGAGGCAGCGCAACCTCGACAGTGATTATCACTACCAACACACAGCCTGATTGGGCTGTAATTGGTAGTGATGATGTTGAATGCATTGTTTCAATACATTTCAGACAGTAATGAGGGTATCTCCCTAGCAAGACATAGGAGCGTTGC
This sequence comes from Leptoclinus maculatus, assembly GCA_032191485.1. Classification (NCBI taxonomy): domain Eukaryota; kingdom Metazoa; phylum Chordata; class Actinopteri; order Perciformes; family Stichaeidae; genus Leptoclinus; species Leptoclinus maculatus. The sequence continues at coordinate 12,290,812 of JAVDOI010000017.1, forward strand.
GGATTGAACTGCAGCTGTATTCAGGTAACACGCTTTTGTGATGGTCCGTTGACACTGAAGTAGATTTAGACTCTGTGGGCTGGTGGGAATTTTTGAAACATTCTATTCAAATGAGTTCCATTTGTGATTCAGAAAATATATCCCATATCACAATAAAGTCAGTATTGTCAATGGTTTCCATTGTTCATGATCAATGGAGCAGCTCCAAAATTTGTTTCTGGATGACATCATTACTGGTCTTTTGGTGGTGGAACAGCAGATGTATATTCATTGTATATTGATGTATATAGCCTCCTGGGAACCGAGGGAAAAGAGTGTCTTCCAACTTCTTATTATTTGTGATTTCCTAACTACTTAGAGTTAAAAAAACATCTTACAATTTAGACTTTTCAAAAATTATTTTAATTTTAAATTTTACAGCATGTCCACTGTAGTGGACCACAGGACCATTTTAGTATGAAAAGACAGCCAAATATAGAAGATAAAACTGTCCACTACAGAGGACATAAATGAATAGGCTGGGTCTCAGGAGGATAGGATAAAATAAATAGATTTCACCTAGTTTGGGCATTTAATATATTCACTGTAAGCACAATGAATTCCCCTTTTTGTCTGGTTCGTTGGTTTAAGGTGGGGGAAGCTCACCGCTTTTCACCACATGTCAATGTATATTGTTGGTTTAGTGAACAGTGCAGCAGTGTGTGTGTGTGGGGCTCTATGATCAATGCGTTGCTAATTGGGGTGCCATGTGTTTAGTTCCAGTGTGCAATATGCAGCTGCTAACAGTGCAATTCAGTTTTGATAGCGGTGGCAGACTGGATTTGGAAAATACAGCAAGTCCACTAAAATGCATGGTATACTCCTGATGTTCCCCTGCTGCTGGTTCAATTTCATCATTTAACGATTTAATGTTGATTTTATTTCTTTCAACTACAGGATTAAATCCTAAACACATACAGATGCTTATGAGGAACTGTGTCTTTAGTGTTTTTTGCAGTAGTCCATTTTTTTTATTTTTATGAGCAGCATATATTTAGGATGCCAATATTATGGGTTAGGGTTGTCTCTGCTGTGGAAGGTGGCCTTCATGTTCTTACTCATCTCATCAAATATCCAAGTCTGACAGACTCTGCTCAGTGGAAATCAACTCTTTCCCCAAGCCCAACATTTAAAGAATGTGAAAACTACGGTATGAACTCCAAATCAAACTCGGCACTTTTGAGCCAAACCTTGCAAACGATGAAGAAAGGATGAAGGATCTTAGAAGAGAGACAGCTTAAAGAAAAGGGATAAGGAAAAACGCAGTCAGATGTGAGCACTTATATGATCACCGGCTCTTGTATTAAGAGTTCTGCTGACATTGAGCGTTCAATAGATTTCACTTGTATCGTAAGTACCTGCTGAGAGGACTTAGCAAAGAGTAAGGAGGCTTTATCAAGGATTTGGGCCAAGCTTTCAATATCTCTGTGCCGACAGTTATGCAAACTCTATGCCAAGTGAAAAGGGACTAAAACCAAGGTTGTGCCTGAGTTTTATCGTGTCCTCCGGTAACTAATGGAAAATGAAGGGCTACTGCCTAAACATTGTTGCTCCGAATCATCAATTGAGAAAGCCCTCAGGTCAAATCCATGTTTTTTTCCTGTTTAAACACTTTTTTTTAGCTGCGTCACTGTTCAAAAAGCTGCAAAGGATAACAGCATAGCAAGCTATGAGCTTTTACAAAATGAGTCTTGTCTCAAAATGACCTTACTACAAAGGAAATACAAAAGAGTGATTGCACTTGTGAAACGACTTTGAACAAACCATCAATTCACTCGCTCAAAATCAAAATAAGCCAAAGAAGAAAAATAGGAGAAATATTGAAAGTGTGCACAGAGAGCTTTACTTGCCAGGGCCATGCCAATGCATTATATCATGTATACTCTATATACTGCTTGTTCATGTCCATGCAGACATTTTCTACAATTCACTTCCTTTTGGTATGACGATCCATTTATACAGGCTGAAAATTAACTTTAAATGAAATGTTAAATCTACCACAGTGGGGTTTTGGTCCTGGTGCAATTGGACTCTCAAATATCCGGATACTTTGAGTTGTGTCTCCCTAACAGCAACCCTTTTTTAATGCAATAAATGGCAAAATTCCCATGATCCTTTTCCTGACATCCATGTTTACTAAAGGCTCATCGCTGCAATGTTTTCACCAGTTGAAATGTGTCAGTTAGAAGTTATTTTTTTGTATTTATTTAATTTAAATAGTATAGCCATTTACTTCACAATTAACTTCAAGGTGAGCATACACTAGGTTCACTGATGATACCTTTCTCTCGTGGATTTTTGTTGACTGGAATACATTTCGACCCTCCATACTGGTACACTGCATGTAGTCTATGCTTTGAAAAATAAAGAATACATTTTTAGTATTCATAGACTAAACAATGCAAAACTGCCAGTATGGATTATTACGCAAAGCTTTTTGTGACAGCAATAATGTCCTTTTTTTTCACCATTTCTCTGTGATGTATAAAGGACACATTGTTTTCCCTGGATCTATGCGGTTCCTTTGGGTTGTCCTTCGGATACACTGTATTGCTAACACCCTTGCTGGGAGCATACCAGAGACAGTCACACACACACACACACACACACACACAGCCGTGCACATACACATCAACAATGTTCCTCTTAATGAATTACTAGCAGACCTTGAGGCCGTACACCTATATCCCAGTAACGTCTGGCCAGCTGCCCAATGACAAGCCTCATAACACAAAAGACAAGAACACACACGCACACACCAACACCAACACACACACACACACACACACACACACAATCCTCTTGTCTTTAAATAGCATGCTTACTGAGCGTCCTCATCTACATAACAAGGTAGGTAGCAGCCCGAGAAGCTCTATTACTGTCCATCCATCCTGCATTACTGCAAGACTTGCTTTTCAGTCGTTCTTATAAAGATCACAATCCATTTGGATCAAACTAAGTCAGTGGTGTGCACAATCACGGTTATTTATAGCTATCTGGAATGCACGTAGGGCATGTAAGCAAAGTTCCAAGGTAAATTTGACAGAAGCTTGATGAGCTCGGTTTAAAAACAGTAACAGATGGCGGGGGGGGCACCTCACTGTCGACCAAGCAGAAAAAGCTTCACCTCCTGTCAAGGTGAAAGGTCAAGGAGTGCGTCTTCAGCCCACAGATTAAACATAAAGAGTTGAATAGCCAGCAGTTATGGGATTTAAGAATTTTACCATAAGCTGTCGTCAGCAAAGGTATAGAACGCCTCTTACAGTACAAGAGGGGGATGTTGAACGTGTATTAGAATATATGATAAGATAATGTGTACATTGTCCTCGTGCTGAGTGATCAATGAGTCCAGAGTCAGAAAGGTATTTGACAATAATGTTTAGTATTGATTAATAATTATAATAATGTATCAAAAAAATTAATACTGCTTCCTGCCTCTTATGTGATGATGTAATGCTTCTGTCAAACCAACAGAATACATCACCATGGACTGGACATGGTGCTGGTCACTTTCACTGTTTTCTGTTTTTTAGCTCTCTAGTTTTTAGATTCATTTTTCTAATATTTTTAGACCATATAAATAACAGGGACTTTTAACTATGTTGCCGGCTAGTTAATTGAGCATTATAATACGATGTCTATATACGTTGTGCACGTCTATATACGTTAGGGAAGCTGTCACTTTCTGAGGGGATGCGTGTTCTGCATGCTGCCCTCCCTGCACCTAAGGGCCCGTGGCATTACCGAGCATAGCGCACATAACCCTCCCCGGGCACATCTGACCCAGAGTCAGCGGGTTAATAACCAGCTGCACCGAAAGCCATTTGTCATTTGCTACCTGCCGCTGATAGGAGATGTCAGCAGATGTCTTTGCCCTTGTCACCCAGCCGCATGACAAATACTGTATCAAGCCTCGCAATCTGAGGCTCCCTGAGGCTTCTCAGTACTCTACTGAACAACCACTCCCCCTTGATGGCATTAGATTCTTGTGCCATGATCCATATCGAGATAAACTGGTGATCCCCCCCCCCCCCTCTCTTTCATCTCCCTCTTTCATTGCTCCACAAATTGCAATTGTGCCTGTTTTGTTTTGTTTTTTATTGTTATTTTTTTGCACATTTTTCTCTCCCCTTTGCTTTTAAACGTGTCCAGTTTCCCTTTGATGTGTGCTACTTAATGCCAGCGCTGGCCTGGAGCTGATGGTTTCATATTGGGACAAAATGTAGGATGATTTATGCAGATAAGCAGAGTACGTTGAAAGGTGAGACGGCATTTTTTACAACCGCTTCGGGTATGAATTTAATCGAGCTTGATAAATCAATTGTCTTCCCATTTGTGGAGTTTTTTTTTTCTGTCCGCGTTTCCTCCCTGACAAAGAAAAACAAAAAAAACAGTGTAAACAAATAAACAAATGTGCAGGAATAAGCCTCTCTTATCTCATGTTGTCTATAATAGAAGTGCTGTATTGTTTGGGAGGGCTTAAACATGTGTGATTCTGACTGATACCGTGGGTGAAAACGTTCCCATCATAAAGATTTCATCAAAAGCAGCTAAGCAATGCAATGGCTTGGCAGTAATTCTTCCCGAGCCAGCTGCACAAAACGCACAGAATTATGACAGCTTAAGAACTCTGTCCAGCTTTTCAAGAGTTCAAGGTTTCTATCGTTGCAGCACAGAGTTGGAAGTGTGCTAAGACAAGAGCACTGCACTGGAATACTAATGCACAACCAAACAGTCACATTTGAACTTTGGTTTTATTCCTCAAAGGCTCTTTTAGATGGGTTTTTTTTTGCACACAATAATGTTAGGAGAACAGACTTTAACAAACACATTAGATGTGAACTTGCCATGGATTATATGTTGTCCCTTTTTTTTCCTCTCTCTCTGCAGAGATGTCGGGTACAGGAGAAGATATTTCCCAAGTACACTGGAAGCAGCAGTGGTTGGAAAACGGTACGCTGTACTTCCACGTGTCCGTGACCGAGTCTGAGATTCTAGTCCAGACGACGCAACCCACAGCCCGGGAGCCTGCTCACGGCCTGCACGAACACATGCACCTGCTGCACATCTCGGTTATGGTAAGTTACAAACGACGAAGCCTGGTGTGAAATGTGGGCGTGGATATACGTACATCGAATCCCATTGGATGGAAATTGCGTTAGGGAACACACCACTGTTGACAATCTTTTTGCGGGGTGACCGCCCTCTTATTTGTTCATCCATAGTGTCGTGTGCTATCGGAGGTTACTGGAAGAGGAGTGTCATGTTTAGTCGCAACTTTATTATTATAGGAGAGATCTTCCCATTTGGCGGTTGTCATATATACATTTTTTTTTTTTTAAGGTCACGCAAGAAAGTGGCACAGCAAATGTCGACGGATTTTGGTGACGCAGGGAAGACACACGGGGGTTACCACTGTAGTTGGCGAGCTGACGACTAGCATGCAAGCCAGTCAAAGACATTGCCAGCGCTTTATACAATAGCCCCTCGAGCTGCTTTCCAATTTTTGTTTTAAAGTGCCATTTACTCCCCCGTGGCATTTTGTTTTCGAGGATTATACATCATTCGATTCAATGAAGAGTAATTAAAAAAAAAAAAAAGATGCTGGTGTGAGCAGGTTTTTACTCTGATGTCTAAAGTGTCACTCCACCTCCAGATATCTGTAGAGCATCTTTTTAAAGAGGGTAACTTTTGCAAGCTTGGCGACCTGTCTGTCATACGTTGACGCTCCATTTAATCGCGTGTTGTCGTCAAGTCTGTTGATATACCTTGAGGTTATAATGCATTTTAGATAAGCGTGGGCTGATTGACAAGCACAGTCTGGTGTGTAGGTTAATATCTTCAAATGTCACACAACACAAAGTCTGTTTAAAAACAGAGCTAGGGCCTCACACAAGAAGCAGGGTTGCACCTCTTTGGTTTATTAGTTCTTGCTGATGGGATGCTGTCAGAGTATGGGGGGGGGGGGGGGCGCATCAGAGTGTTTAAGTATTGCCTTACCGACTGTTAGCAGGTGGAGTAGAACGATGGTTGGAAGTGGTGTCATAATATACGTTGCTGTACTCTTGTATGTGTGTCAGTAGATTTTTCATTGCCATACTGCGGCTTTATGATTGTGGCATAAAGGGATTTACTATTGCTCTAAATCTACTGCTGAAGTTCCCTACTAACACGCACACACACACACACAGAACATTGCAGCTGATAACCCACCTCATACATGTTTTGCTCTGCAGCACTCTCTCCCCTCTGGACATTATTGATAAGACTCACCTCTGTGTTTTAACTGACCATCCTCTCTCTCTCTCTCTGCCTGCATTCTAAAAATACATTTGGTATTCATGGGTGTTTGATACTTGTAAAGTGCTTTATATCCTCTTGTTAAGGTGGTAAATACCTCTGGCTGTGTTTTTCACAGCCCTGTCCTCTCCCAGTCTCTGACCTTGTCGCGTCACCCCTTCACTTTCTCACAAAACATCAACCTGAAGTCAGTTTTTTTGTTGTACTTATTCTTTTGTTGACTCTCTTTTCACATCCTGCCCACTTTCTGTATTTCACTCTCTACCCTCTCTACCCTCACGGCCCCCATCCAGAGCCGGCCCTAGGCGTGAGCGGTATAGGAGAAGGCCCGGGGCGACATCCATCCTTGGATCCCGTCCCAAATGAGGGAAGAAAAAAAAAAAAAGTCAAAAATAAAAACTTTTACTATTTTTCTATAATACTTTTTCAATACCATTTATTACCAAAAATCTCCCACCCACATAACTACATGGCCTATTAAACGGGCCATATTTCCCAGATTGCACGCAGCATCGCCACGGAGCATCACCGTAATAGCTAATGAAAAGCTAATGATAACGTCGGTTACTCCCACCTTAAATTCATTGGAAGTTGGAACGATTTTATTAGGTGGGGAATAACCTACAACATTAAGTTTGTCTTTTTAGTGTGATCCGCACAACCTAATCTCAAAGACATAAGGCCGTTTCTGTGCGAGTGTATCAACACAATGATTGGCTTATTATCAAATGCTGTGGTGTTCCTACGAACAGTACAAAGCCTTCCTTCCTTTGTTTACCTTTTTATTTTCATCATCATTTTGATTTGCAAATAGCTTTTGCATATTTCTGTTAGCATTTAAATTAAACAGTCACTCACACCATTGTCTTCTCCTCCAAACCTTGTTTCTGCACTCGTCCTTCAGTATAAAGGCCATTTAAGCTACAACTGGTCTACAATGCAGCACCGAGTATATACAGTAGAATTAAATAAAACTAGGATTTGCTCAGAGATTTTAATAACTGCTTGAGCACTCAAAAGATGAGACCTTTAACACGTCCTGTACTCTGATGTAAACCCTTTTAATATATTATCCTGCTGATGAGTTTACACTAAAAGCTCATTTGAACAGTGTCCGGACCGTTTTATAGAAATCAGCCTTGCAGAAGAAATCCGGTTTCCATCCTCATCTTTTATGCATTCATTTTTTACTTAAATCCTATAGACAGAAGAATGCATTCTACTTAATTTATTTTAATATATTTCCATGTATGCGAGAATACATATGGAACCAAATGGGTTGCACCAAAGCGACCATATAAATATCTCTCCATTTCCAGGAACTGCTTCTTTTCTAGGCTGTCTCGGATGGACTGGCGTTTTCTAAATTGACCATATGCGAGTGTGAACCGGGTCATTTGTCTGTGTGTGCTAGCCCCCTGTCCAGTGGGCACCAGTCCAGGGTGTAGCCTGCCTCTCACCCAATGCCAAGTGGATTCTGGGATCGGCCCAAACCTCCTGAGAGCCGGAGCAGAACAAACTGTTAGAGAACAGTTGTTTATTTTCCTATTGGATTCATTAATTCTGATATTATTACAAGTATTTTTTTTTTATAATGAATCATCATAACTCACCTCTTTCTCCCCCGTCGTGGTTGCATCTCACTGTCCTCTGCTCAACCTTCTCTCATACGTCTTTATAATTGGCCACAGCTGAACTTGTTTCCTTTATGCTCCTGTCCCTCTCATCCTCAGCCCACATCCATGATGAAAAGAACACCCCAGTTTCTTTGTGTCCATACAAGTAACAACATGGAGACTTTGCTCTGTAGCTCTGGCATTGGTAAAAAAAAACAAATTTACACAAGCAACTTTTAATGGCGCAACAAATGCCAAACCACTTATTTTCTTGTGTGGGCATTAAAGATGTGCACATCTGTGTATCACATTTGAAGCTTTTGTTTTCATGAATCTTTCCCGTATCTTGAACATGGAGTTTCATGGGGTTTATGCAGATACAAATGTCTTTAAACCTGCTTTAGCGGATGTTTTTAACTTTAAATACAACCATATCACCTTTTACACCGATATGGCAGACTTGTTATCATGGTCATTTTGTTGCGCTTCATAGTGCTGAAGGGAACTACAGAGTCGGATGATAATTATCTGTGAGCAACATACAAATAGATATGTAATCTATTGTTAAAATACAAATATTGGTTTTACACAAAAATATAGCTGCACTCTCTTTACGAAAACGTTTTTAGGGAGTTGTCTTCATCTTTGTTTTGTGGGTTGGCAAAGACGAATATTATAACATTCAAAGAAAGGGGGAAAGAGGAGGGGGAAGCACATCGAGGCAGTCACAACAGGACAGAAAGTCTGGAGGTTTGGCCTCATGGCCCCAAGGCGTCTCCTGGCTCTTTGAGTGAACATCACAATATCTGATGCTGTCAGTTCTGGGCCAGACCGAAGTGTGAGCACTCTATTCTTCTGGCATTGAGCTGTCAGTTTCTCGCTCAATCAAGCGGTCGTTTTCGCAACTTTCCCTGCTTTCGGCTGTCCTTCCTCTCCGCTGTCTCGCCACCATGGTATGACAGCGGCAGACAGAGGCAGGTATCCGTTTCAACACGGGCTAAAATGACAGTTGACTGACACAGCCATCAGATAGATTTGTTTTACAATGAGGGACTCACAACCACTTGTTTTGAGAGTATTGTCTTTTTCATCGTAATCATTTCTTGTTTCTCGGAATCAAACAAGTTGGCAGCGTTTTTTTAGTAATACTCTACGGCGTGTAAAGGCTATTCCTTAGCAGCCTTAGTAAAGTTTCTTCGTGTTTAATTTTCATTCAAAGGGTTCCTGTTAAAGCTTCAACATAAGTCATTCGTAGAATGGTTATGTTGATATTCGTAAAGATCGGCCTAGACAATGCTTGCAAACTCTGGCGCTTACAAACAACACGTTTACAACCCAAATGGAGGCATTTCTTTCACTGAAACACCTTGTGGACCTTCATTGTCCTTGTACTTTTCATGGGCTTAATGCACAGCCTTCTAAATAAGTGTGTGTTTGCTTTTTTTTGGGTCTGTTTTCCTTCTTCAAACACTGGTCATTGTTTTTATTATTTTTCAAATAGCTTTCAGTGACCAAAATAATTCATTGTTAGTATGATGATCTTCTCTACTGTTGTAAATATATAGCTATTGAATGTATGTATGACTGCAACCTCATAGTGATACTTAACACTTTGAAACTGTTCAACCATCCTGCTGATTCAACTGGAAACGATTGTACACTTTGGTGTCTTTTTTTTCGTTCACTTTCTGAAGATGCTGATGCGTAATATGTATCTCAATAATCCAAAAGCATCACAGCTGGAGTGCAATGTGCTGAGCTTTCCGTTGAGCTATAGTCCGGTGACCATCTATTTGAATATCATTTAAATGCCTGTGGTTAGACTGAATACGCTGCAAACCATTGTTCACTCGAGATCACAGAACATCTCAAAGCTTTCGATTTTCAAGACACTTGCCTGACATGTTTACTCTCATGTCAGTTAAAAAAACGTAGCTTCTCTATAATTCATTTACCTCCTTTAATATACTGCATTCAAAAGAAAAGAATCCAATAAGTGGGGGTTGTTGTTTTAGTTCACATTGGCAGTTTAACTGTTTGATTGTGAGGTCCGGTGAAAAGTTACACTTTTTGCAGTACAATTCATCTTTTTTTTGCTGTATTTTGGCATTACAATATGTTCTGCTCCCCCGCCATGCTTGGTGGCCTTTATCTGACATCATTTGATGGTGTGCACTGTGTCATCAAAATGATCACGCGCACTTCAGCAACTTTTGCAAGGATTTCATTTGTGCAGCTGGCTTTTTGTCAAACTGCACTTTTGTCTTTGCTTGGCTCTTTTTTTTTTTGATTTGTATCTTTTTGAGGGATTTTCCAGCTGGAGCCGAACTGTGATTGAAAACCATTGGACGGGTAGTATTCTGTGGAAATGAAGTGCTTCATTGGAGATCACTGTCGCTGTCTTACTGCAGCCACAGACTCGATGGTTTGACAAATCTGGTAGTTGCGCCGCTAGTTTTTTGTCATCCTACATTTGCAAAGATTGCACACACACACACACACACACACACACATAGAGTAATATACTATATGTTCACACTATCAGGGCAAAGATGATTGATATAATTTAAACCATTTCAGAAAGAACTTCCACAGCCTTGTAGGGAAAAAAAAGTAAATAATGTGATTCATGGAATTATTAACATCTAACACCAGACAGTTTGCCTCCAGAAAGGAGTCACAGTGGTTTGATCAGACCCCTGAGATGTGCTGAAGCAGCTCTTAAACAAAGCCCCCACCCCACAGCTATGACAGATCACAGAGAAAAAAGCAATTTTCCCCGCTCAATTCAGCCTCTACACCAGAAAAAAAAAAAATCCATGGTGCACAATGCATGATGCAATACATAAGAAGTTTTGTTGTAAAAAAAAAAAGAATTATAGGTGAGATTTAATTGCGTTTCTTTTTCATCAGTACTGGGAATAATATAATGCAGTGGGAATTTGAATATGGAGTTCAGAGGAAAAAAAGGCAGTCAGTCATATTTTGTGTCGCACTGTGGATGATTTTTCAAAGGAGTGGACATGTTTGAGTTCACTGGGAGGACAGGTAGTATTTTACCAAAATGAGATGCAATAAAGGCTGGCAGGCAGTTCAGAGCCTTTCATATGCCAAGTTACAGAACATAATCATCTATTCCTGTGGATCTGGTTGTCCACAGGACAACACAAAGTGGAAATAAGGCACGTTTCATTGACTATCTGGACATTATGTTAAATACGCCAGTAAGCCAACACTAAATGCACAAAATAAATGAATAGAAAAACATCTTATTTTTCACAATCATTTCTTAAAATTGAGCATATAACTGTGGTCATTTAGTATCTCTGCACTCTCACAATGAGAAAGGAGGTCTACTATCCTTATCTCTGTCCTGATATAGATATGCATGAAGATCATGGTGCACCCTACACGGTTGAAATGACTTCCTTTTATAATTAGGCAGTCACTGGTGATATATGGCCATCAGTGTGCTGGGTCATTGAGCATCCGAGTCAACTGTGGCTCCTGTGGAATCAGAGGCTACATAAATGAATTCATTTTCACCATGCCCCGGAACAGGCACCCATAATGCTTCTGCGGGTGAGGGCATTTGAAATGATTACATTAAAGTCCAAGCCAGTTACCTTTTTAAATTCCTCCCGGCTTTAATTATTTTTCCACCTTTTTGGTTTTTATGATTTTACACGTCTGTTAATGTACCATGAACACAGGATCGGTGCTAATTCAAATTTCTAGTAGCTTGCAGGTTAAGAGATTGACATGAAGCTTCTAGAGTTAAGAATAACGTATACAATATATTATTTATATAGTAATACAACAATAATATGTCATTTAAATAAAGTTATTTGCTTCAGGAACCGATTGTTCTTCTGCTTTATTAATAAAGCTTCTTTATATCCTTACAGATCAGTATGTATCACGTAAATTCTACCTGCGCATTACATAAAAAGGCTTAAGTGCCGTGCCAAGTCTCTGGCTTAACACAAACACATATTTCTCCTCTTTCCTTATGTCGCCTTCCAGTCTAGATCAGTCTAGATTGGAGATATCAGCCATAGGGATGTCTGCCTTCTCTCCAATATAATGGGACTAAATGGAACTTGGCTTGTGATGCTCAAAGCAACAACAACAAAAAATGACATTTGAACAGCAATGTCTCTTTCTCCCGAAATCCTGACCTGGTTACTCAAGATACTTCCTGTGTAGGAACTGGGGTTGAAAGAAAATCGTCCCAGCATGGAATTATTGTGCGTACACATGGTCGGAGACAGTTCTCAATTTGATCACAGAGTACAAGCAAATTCAAGTCCGTAAATATTGATGAATCCTTTTTTTTTGTTAAGGCTTTTAATGTTGAAAGCACACTGTAAGAAGTGATTAGTGGCACCAGGATTGCATGGATTGCAAATTGTATTCTATTTTCTTTCCCATCTTTTTTTAAATTTGTATTATTTGTGGTATCGCTAAGGCCATGTCAGTGCTGAGTTTAATCTTCCTGCTGCAAGAAACATGTGGTTTACCAACTGACCCAGACTTAAAGTGATGATGTGCCTCAAGTCTAAAACACATGGCCGCAGCGCAGCAGCAGCATGTCCTACGACACTTATCATCTGATGTGTTGTCACATGAAAATAGAACAGCGTTCTGTTTCAAACTCTGATGCATGTATTGCCATCAGTAAAATAATAATTTAGCCATCTGTTTCCACATGTCTCTCATATGACGGTGGTGTCTCTCAGACTTGGTGTCTTACAATGTCAATGTCAGCTTTCATGAAAATAAGGGACTTCTTTCCTTGAACAGGGACTGGAAGACCGTCACCTCCTCCGCTGCTTTCAACAGTGGACTAACACACTTCACTTACACTTTACTTTACTTAGCTAATGAAGCAATGTGGCTTTGTGCCTCGCCCATCACTTCAGACAATGCCCAAGTCCTACTCTGCCCAGTCAGTGAACGTCTTGCAAACAATGTGTTCATTTAAAATATTGGGCATTTCACCAACATGGCATCGTATCCTTGAAGACATAGCCGTCTTTGGCTATTTTTGCAGCTGCGGCCTGCCAAGAGAAAATGCACAGCAGAGTGTTCCCAAGTTCACACCACATTGAAGAGGCTGTTAATCTGCAACAACTAAACAATATCCAGGGCCTTCAGCTTTTCCCTCAAGCTCTGCTCCTACCCCAGTGGATGCTGCCAAGGGGAGCGGCCCTGAGCTCAATCCACTGATGAATCGCTTGCCTTCCGTCCAGAGGGCTCATTTATTAGTTTTGAGGGGGTTCCCCAGTGTTCTCCATACCCTTTCTGACAACTGAGGTCTTCTGAAAGGCAACCTACTGTATATGAACTCATTCCACACAAACCTTCTCTGCTGCAACTGATAGAAACAAATACAACCTTTTTAAAGGGTTCCACAACAATCACTGATCACCACTTTTTTTGAACAACCTGAATTTATTTCCCCTGGTACCTGAGCTAGCAGATGTGTTCAATATAAGCCTATACTGCATGCATGCTATATTGGAGAACACATAATGCATTGCATCATCCCAGCCATCCATTGGATATAGGATAGGAGACTTTGTAGAGATGAACAGTTTAGATGGTGACTCGCCTTCATGGTTAGTCTGGAAAGCTACTGAATATAGCGCCAATGCTCTCCATGTTCAGGTCCATGTTTTAGACTCGTTTATTTTTTTTTCTGTCATTTCTGCCGATGCCACTGCTCTGACCCCCTCGCACGGTGTTCATTATAGACAATCCACAACCATCACATATGTCCGATAAAAACGCACCAACAGAGAGGATATTCCTCCCAGATATACTCACTAATGTGGCCATTTTTGTTTTCTAGTACCACTATACTAGCTTAGGAATCCTTGTCTGGTGGCTTACTGGCAAATGACTTCAACCTATAAGATGCTCGCCTAGAAAACAGCAGTTGGCGTTCTCCCTTTTTACAACATGCAGTCACATTGGGGTGACCCGCTCATCCACTGGGACTCTCTAAATGTGCCTAGTTGCAGGAGTGGGCTTTGATGTCCCTGTTCCGGGTGTAGTTCCTTCTGGTTCGGGCTGGAAGTCATTGGGGTCTGTTTGAAAGACAATTTGTCCTCACGCCTGAAACTGTTTCACCTTGCATGGCCCTGAAAACGCTAGCATTGGGGTAACATTAAAACTTGCCTTACAGCTACAACAAATAATAACTGTCAAGGGAACACATATGACTTATTTACTGTTTCCAGGTTTCTTCTTTGGGTCCTGTATAGCTCAGCCTGGTTGATTCGACACTGCCTTCACTACCCCCGTTAACAATATGTGGAGGTATATAGTGGCAGAAAACTATGTTAATGTCTGAGAATACATCTGCATACCATCTGTATGGTACTGTACTGGATTTAGCCTCCCCTACTGATACTCTTGCCTGAAAGATGAAAGGGTATGTTGACCACGTTCGCGTCACACAAACAATTTAGTCTACACCTTTTCCACTTGTCCATTAAATCAATGAATGCCCCTCTTCACCGCACTACTAATTGTTCTTAACCAGAGCCATTAGCGTCATAGCATACTGGTGGGGATGATACTGTGGATGTAATTAGGAAACGAGTAAAACGGTGTTTCCTAATTGTGTCCTCATAACTTCATGTCTGCTGTACAGCTCAGTCGTCAGGTTCTTGAAGAGCCAGTGTTCATCCTTTTAAATTCCTTTGGGAATTCTAATCATATTTATTTTATTTTATTTTTTTAAAGTAAAAACGAAGGTGACTCTTTTAATCGATGATCTGTAGTAGGCAGTTTTAGAAAGGTTTAGGAGTTACCATCATGTATGAATCACATTTACCTGTGCATGTTTTTTACAGTTGTCTCTGCCTGTATTTTCCCCTGGCTCAGAGCATGGATTTGAACTCTTCAGTACACTTGAGGCAAGTATAAGAAGTGTAATTTCCTTTAATTAGGCCATAAGGAGGACAGGAGCCCTGTTACCGACCTCTATATTCACTATAATATTCTACAGCGAGTGACACCATATGTGAATGCGGTAGGTCAAGGTGTTCTGTATGTGTTCTGCCCTGGCTCTGTCTCTCACTTAGAGGGGAGAGAATGGTACAAGCAGCTCTTCACGGAAGCTTCCTGGCATGGTTCCCGCATGTTCTCATTCATAGCCGTTCTGTTCCCAGATTTTTGCAGGGTACTAAACACATGGTCAGGTGCTGTGTTGCTGCTTCAAGGACTGTACCACTGTCATGGTGGCTTGGGTCCAGGCTTTGGTTGTGACACGAGTGTGGCACAGAAAGGGCCGCTTCCTGATTCATCGTCTTTGCCATTTTAACAAATGATGTCATACAACAGTAATTCATTTGGACTCCATAGAATTTGTTCGCTTTACACACACTGTCTTTGGCAAAATAGTTTACATTCTTAAAATGGTTATTTGGGGATACTTTGGGCGGCTGTTCGGACATTGTCGGACCAGCTGCCAACCTGCACCATCTAAGGGAAAGGAAATGATGTAGGCATGGCACGTAGATGTAGGCATGTATGTCGAAGTCGCTTCTTATTGCCCAAGAGAGCTGCTGTACTTGTAACACCCCATGCTGGCTATGGTTGTTCCTGTAACGGTTTGATTTGTAGCAGCTACTTTATACCACGGCAGTAGCATAAGCAGTTTAAAATCGCGGCGGCTGTTACTTTTCTTGCCTATAGGTGGGATAGGTTGAACCCAGGCGGCAACCTCCGGTTTTTGACGAGTGAAGCCAATGCAGAAGTGTCTTAAAAGTTGCATTCTCTCTACTGGCCATCAGGGGGCGACTCATCTGGTTGCAAAAAAATTAGTCAGATTGTATGGAAGTCTATGAGAAAATTACCCTACTTTTTACTAGAATTATTACCTCACTAAACGTGGTAAACATGAGTTTATGGTCTATATCGATATTTTCTTCAATACAGCATGATGTTCACTTCGTAAATTGTGGTCCCATTTTGAGTAAAATAGACCATAAAGTCGAGTATGCTTTAGGGCGGGCTTACTTCGATTGACAAGTCGCTGCTGCTACAAGAGTCATATACGGCGTCTCTACGTCACTCCTCCGCATTCCAAATATGGTAACTTCCGTTCACTGGTTGCAAAAAGCCAAGATGGCGACGGCCAAAATCGCCGAACTTGAGGCTTCAAACCGGCAGTCCACAAACCAAGGGCTGACGTCAGGATGACTACCTCCACTTCTTATATACAGTGTATGTTCAGAGGTCAAGATCTTAAACTGCCACTGTGGCTCTGCTGTTAATATAGGTAAGGGCTTAGCCGTCACCATTTTGAGAGCTGTGTGGAGGCAATAGATATGCTGTGAATTTCCAATTTAGCACCTTTAAACAGTTCTCTTTCACAGACATGAATGTGTACAGCCATACTGATGGTGCACCACATACAAAATAGGGCCGTCCCCTTTTTCACATACACAGCACGTGCATGCTTGAAAAGACAAACCATTGTAATGGAGCACTTGTTCGGCTGGCCAAGAGTCATGACCAAAGCAAATTAGTTCTCTTCAGACCTCCAGTGGCTGTGCAAGTGAAAAAGGGAATATGCTATTAATAGAGACAAAACTCAAGTAGAAGAGGCTGCATCCTCCCATTTTTGTTTTTTTGTCCCCTTTTTTTCTTCTTCTGCCCATTCATCCACCGTCTCTCTGTCTGTTCTGTTGCCTGGGTAACAGTTACCGATGGAGACCAGGAGTTCGGGGAACAAAAGAAAAGTGTGGTCCAGAAGGGAGATTATTGAATATCTGTGTTCATACATGCACTTTTGACTGCTTGCCTGTATGCACGCACGCACGCACGCGTGGGTAGAGCACAATTGGTTGCATAACTGTGGAAAGAGGATATAGTTTTATAAAATAATTGAACTATGTTGTTTAAGAATTTTACATATCCACTTAACACATGGCGTACTGTACATGGAATGACTTACATTATTTGTATTTGTAACACTCTGAGTGTGGGGGGGTGGATTCAAATTACAGCCTGCTCAATTATTGTATTGTTCAGGGAAAATTCAAATGAAACAAATTTCTTGGTAAAACTGTAGACTTGAAGACCATTAAACGGAACATTTAGTAATATGGTCTCTGTAGAAATATCTATGCAACCCCCCGGGAACTTTAAAGACGTCTGCAAACGACAAACTGCATTCCTGTAACTAACAGAAAACACCATCTCACATTTGAAAACACTTACAATAAGCCTGACCCAGATCTGAATTTGATATACAATGAACGCGTTTCTATATTGTGACAGTCAATTCAAACCATTCAGGACTGTTAATCATCAATAAAGCACATAAATACACTGTGTCTGTTCACTTTGTATCGCGGTAGAGTGGGAACAAGTACCGACTATGCAAGTGTTATTCACTGCTAGCAAATCAGTATGTTCAGTTGAGATACGTCTTTGTATGTTGATCACTTCACATATATTTACTGCTGGGAATTAGACCATCTTCACTGCATATCTCATTAACCTCTATGAACCCTAAAGATAGCACCACTAAGCTCTGCCATACTAACTGCCGTAAGCTGGCAGACCAATGGCTCCCCCCACCGCATCTCTTCATCTGCTTCTTTGTCTCACTATTGATTCATCCCAATTCTGACTGTTTTTTTAATGGCCCCTTGAAGCACGATGACTAAAGTATTGGGGACATTTCCCATTAATGTGCTGCTTAAGATCCCTCCCCTCAGGACTAACGACAGCAGATGTGTTTTGCTAGCAGCTACCGATGACTCGAGTACCAATCGGAAACATCTGTGCTGTTTGAACTGGGCTCGGAAGAGTTATTAGCATTTATTGACCACCCCCCCCCCCCCCCCCCCCTCCCTCCAGATAAACTGACATGTTACCTTCAGACGTCTATGTTTTAACCCCAAGCTCAGGTAAAAGTAAGTGTCGGAAACACTCGACTGAATAACATGAAATATGTGGGGTGGAGTGAGGAGACACTGCAGTTAAAATGAGGGGCATGCGAATGACCAAGGATAGGGGGGGTTTAGCGGGAGAGCAGGAGGGGACAGTTTTTGATTGCATCTGGCACGAATGGACAAAGACTATGCTCCCCTTCAGCTGCTGGTGCTCGCTGACAGGTCTACTCTCACAAGCTGTTGTGGTAACACTTGGCCGACAGCTGCAGATACAAATAAAGGCCTCACTTCAAGCTAAACGACAGGGAATATAACAAGGACTGAGGCCCCAGCTGCCTCAGATAGTGGTTCGCACAGGCGCACACTAACGCATACAAACACCTATAATCACACATAGCACCATTGCGCTCGAAAGCTTTAAAGGCAAGGATATCTATTTCTCTAACAGAAAGCAAAGTCATTCATTTTCAGTTTTCAGCAAAAAGAACAGTCTGAGTAGTCCTTGTAAGCCGTTTTAAATATGCCCCTCCAAGCTAAATAGGAAAACAAAATGGCCGCGTATGTGTGTGTCCACCGTTATTTTCCAACATGCTGCTCTTTATAAGTATGCACCATTGTCCACACTCTGATGCCTGCATCTTCACAAAAGCAAAAATCCATTCCGTGCCCCTTTCAGTCCTCAGCCCTTCCTTTATTTCCCAATCAAAGTGACCCCAAGGGCCTCATTGTCCATGCCCTCTTATTGCCTTGTTATCAACAGCTGTAGCACGGCTGCATTGGCCCCTTGTGGCACCACTGCAAATATTGGCATTACCTTTTCTAATCACATGTCTTTCTCTGAAATGTCACCGAGGCGGGCAAGTGTGCTTACAGTTGGCTTACACTGCCTCGGTGTGAAGATATAATTTATCTCTTATGAAAGCAAAATGGAAGAGCCATAATGTAGTGTGGGTGGGTGGGGTGCTGTTAGGCTGTGGGGGGGGGGCATTGCAGTCTCCTTTTTTTCCAGCAGTACTAATTTGCCACAGTAATGAGCAAGCAGTGGTGCATGGTCATCAGGCAATTATATTCGGTTACCATGCAAACAGTGAGCATCATGGGATGTAATTATACTGAGAAATATACCCAGGCTCTATTACAATAGTGGGAAACAAACAAACAAATGCTAGCCATTATCTAATGCAGACCCATGTTTTCAATATGTATGTGGTATGTGGTTGTATGTGGTTTTACACACACACACAACCACATACCACATACATATTGAAAACATGGGTCTACAGTTATCTAATTTTACTATTTCAATGTTTTCCCTACTATTCATGAAGTGTAATTACATCAAATAAAAGACATAGACAGATTTTGTATGTATGAATGTGCCAAAAATACTAACGGCCGCCATATTTATGAATATAGAATTTTCTGAAAAGCCTAATTGACCTTGAACCGTACGCATCGGTACAACAAACAAACTGGGGGAACTGAAACCAAAGATAACAGTTTTCGTTCACTGGGACGGCCAAAACAAATGTATTGTCTGATTATACTTTGAAATGCCCATTGGGTGGTATAATGGGAAATGTTTAACTGAATGCCCCCCATAGATTTGAGTAAATACTGATGTTCTCCATCAGGCTTGCTTCCCATGGTTATTAATAAGAGATAATGCGGGGGTCAAAACTTACTGTTTCTGTTCTTTCACAGACTGTAGAACAGTACAATTTCAATTAAGTCACACTACCCACACTCATGAAATTTATAGTGCCTTTTCTGGATGTTTGGCATTGCTAAATAAGTGGCATGGTCTGTAAAGACAGGCTTTTAAATCAGTTCCTTTATAAAAAAAGGCATTGCATGACGAACTCCCCTAACAGAACTGAGATGTCATTTATCTCTGTAATCTACAGATGCAGACTTCATCCTTCTAGACAGATTTATTGTTAGTCTGGCTGGGGGAGGAAAGTGGTGGGTGTAGGGCATGGGCTAAAGCTAGAACAATCCTGGGAGGGGAGGTATTGGGTGGGCAGCTGCACCACACCAGCAAATCAGCCCTAATACTCCGTTATAATTCACACAGGGCCAGGGCTCAAGACAGCATTATCTGCCCTCAAATCTTTTTCCCTGTGTGGGATAGAGCATCGTGGCATGTAAAAAGGGGAGGATGGAGAGGTGGAGTAATGAAGGGATGGGACTCAAGGCGATGGAAAAGGGGAGTGGATGATGGAAACATGTATTAGTTCCCATAGCGAGGGGAACAAAATGGAAAGGTCGACCTAGAGCTTTCCAGTTAAGCTGTGGGAGATTTTCATTCAGTTTTCAATCACAGTGTAATCAGATTTGATGATTAGGTACGGGCTTTTCGTCAGTGTAATTTCTCTAGTGATTTACATAGCCAGGGCTGTGGACTTCCAGTCGTTTCAGAATAGATTAAAAAAAAACATCAACAAACGTTACCTTATCAATCGAGATTTAACGTGCATTTTTGCATAGGCCTTTTGAACACGAGTCTCTTTTCTATATTCAATTTGTCAACAACCGAACAAACACTGTAATTACCGAGAGCACATAGAGTAGCAGTGTTGAAGAGGGGGCTGACACATGGTCCTGGTTTAGTGCGTTTGTAGATATTGTTGTACATCAAAACTGCCACTAAGACTCACAGAGTAAAAGAGAGCTAGTTATGAAGCCAATATCAGTGTCGCTACTAATAACAGTCCGTATTGTGTCTCTGGGACGAGATGTTATTTCTCTGTGTGCCCAGGTAATGGACACGCATGGTTTCTCCACGGCGAATTAGCCGAGAAGAAGAAGCATTAACCAGAGAGCCAAGTCCTGTCATTCACGCTGCGACTTCTAGTTTGGACATAGAGAATCGAGAGCAGATGCTAGGGCACATGCCACTTTAACTTCCTGCTGGGAGAGAGAGAGAGAGAGAGAGAGAGAGAGAGAGAGAGAGATGGGAGAAACCGACACAACGCTGAGGGGAGGGGACGGGGGGGGGGGGGGTGTAACAAAGAGTGGGTGGCTGACAAATAAAAGATGGTGACAGGAAAATAAAAAAGTTGCAGAGAGTGGTAGAGGATGTTGTTGCTGCCTGACACACGGTGGCATGAACACAGAAACGGGGCGTTGAGGGTGCGTTTGTTTGTGTATGTGGGCAGCCCGTGTATGTGGCTGTGTGTGTATTTCGCTGTGCTAGCTTGCATGGGTATCCAATTGTTCTCGGGGCACGTCATCTGTGGCTTTTTGTGGTAACACGTGCACGTCATCTGCTATTTTTGTGTCCGTTTTTGACTTCCCGAATTCAGCATTTGTGACTATTTCACAGTAGGATTTGCTTTGAACAATACCCTGAAGATTGCTATAGTCCAATCTCCCCTCGGAACGGGAAGGAGATGGATACTAGGGTTTAGTGAGCCGCTGCCTCCACTGTGCACAGACGGTGGCTTAAACCAAAGAGCATGTGTTGGATGTGTTTGCTCTGAGTCTTGTTGTTGTTGATGCACAAAGACGCTTAATAGGATCACAAGAGAGCCAGTTGTGCCAAAGTACATATAAAAGTCGATTTATAATTGATCATCAAACTTCCTGGCTGTTGGAAGAGTTTGACGGGGTTTGAGGGTTTGATTAAATAAATGCTTTAATCAATAAACCATATGCAATGTGTGTGTTTACATCTTTATAACCACGTTCCACTCAGGCCTACGTGTTGTTTACCGTTTCTGAAACGTGTAACAAGAAGGAAGAGAAGAAAGAAACGATAGAAAAGTAGCACCATGTTGCAACAGGATTGTGATACTGTGGTCAATAATGGAAACGCCATTGCTTCACACAATTATATTCAGGTTCATTTATTTATTTTAGATACTCTTTAGTGGTAACCGTGATGTTATGTTTCATCACAATTACATAGTTTATGTGCATTAAAAAAAAAATCCTATATGGGTAATTAACTGATTACAACACTATTTCATCTCATTGGTGAATAACCAGATACATGATTAAGCAGTTATCACATCTTTTTTTTAACACAGAATGATGATATTTACAATTAATGTCGCTTCCTTTGACTTAACGCCGCTCACTTCTGTTTTGAAACATGAAATGTGGCAAAGCATCTGCCCAGACGTATGCTATTTGCTATGAATGTGCCAAAGAGAGGTGACACATCTGAGAGATCCACGGTGACGGCGCCTATTCCTGTCCTCAACAGAAGCAGTGCCATCCGAATTAGAGTCACATCGCAGAGATTAGACACAACAGCAAATATTATGCAGAAAGAATGCCAGAGCCAAACAACTAAACACACTTGAGATGTTGCTACATCTTTGCCAGATGTTGCAAAAGTAAATGTTGACCATATTACATGCAAGACAACCCGGCTTTAGCTCGAAAAGAGTCTTTTACTGACACCTGGAATGTACCCAGGTATGCATGGCTTACTCTAAATACTTACAAACCCCAACCTTGCATGTTGCTACTTTTTTTTTACACATGAGGGACTGTCTGCAATAAATCAGTGAATATCTTTGATGCACATACACTTCAGCTCAATGATCCGGTCCCATGAGGTTTTGCTGTGGGTTTCTTAACCTCTTGACTCAACTACTTAAAATCGTGAGACTGTCGCCATGTTCAAGGGCTATTACCTGAGAACAAAACACTGTACTGTAACTCGGTGGTTTGCTTTACTGTGCCTTAGGGGTATTTAGACAATCGATCACTTGTCATGGTGAGTAGACCTTATGATAACTTTGATAAACTGCCTTTCATGTATTGTCAGACAGGGAAATTAAACATTTTCCAGGTTCTGATCTTGTGTCTATGTGTTACTTGTGCTTTTATCTCTTGTGATGCGCTGAATATGTAACATTTTATTGGTATTCTTACAACAATATCCTCTTCTTTTCTCTTCCTGACAAACACAAATCTATTCTTGATGACTCATCTTGACATTTAAAGCATACATTTATCCAATCAAATGTGTTTTTGGGTGACTAGACAGCTTTCCTACCCTTTCCAAAGATTGTGGTTAGTTAGTTTTCCTCTCACTTAAACATATAAACTGTGTTTCTAAAACAGCCTAAACTTTTTTTTTTTTTGTAGCCATGTTAATTACATTGTAAGCATCTGAACAAATCCTGTTCATTGCCTTCCCACAGTGGTGGATATTTTACACACATGTGTTTAGAATGGGAAGAGGATGTGCTCATATTTGCTAATGTGTGGTACTGGTTTATTTTTCTCACCCAGCCAAAGGAGATTTAGTTTTTTATGCAGAGCTTTATGCTTGCAGGTCCATTCTTAGGGTTGTGCACTCAACCCATATCCTTTTGAATTTCACTGGTAGGTATTATATGCACCAACAACAAAAAAAGCACAAACCTTGCCTATGTCCTTCTCTGTCCTTCAGTTGAAGATGACTGTCATGGCTGAAACAAGGTAATAGCTTAATCGGAGGAATTTGCAGCCATTATGTCTGTTGAAATTAAATGTTAGGGAAAGTGTTGAATAGTTCAGTGCAGGTGACATATTCTACATTTAATCTGTAAAAGACTGGGGATGAAAAAAAATAATATAAGTGAGAAGGGATGAAACTATTGCAAGTGAGCCTGGCAGGGGAGAAAAGAGACAACATGATCCAGAGTGGAGAGGAGAATGGGTGGATGGGGAGTGACATGTAAAAAGCAGGCACAGCAAGAACATTTAATTTACAAGAGAAGGCTAATGGGAGAAGGGCACAGATAGGAGAACAAAAGACAAAAAGGAAAGAATAACACGCAAAGATGGTAAATGGGAGCATTATTGGGGAAAAAAGAATGCACGGTAAGGAACATAATCACGGACTGAATTATACCTATAACACAGAAAAGAGTTGAATTATGGGTTTTTTTTCCAGCCAATCTCCTCCCCGTGAAGTCACTTAGGACTAAAGCAGCAGGGATTTGTAGGGTCTGAAGATGAACAGAGAAACCCATTTTCCCTCATGGCTACATCTGCCAGTGTGAATTCATACGGTTGTTGTACTGAAGAGTGGAAGAAAGATGTGATCAAACATGAAGGGAAATGGAGACAGACAGACGCGCTGTAATCGAGAAGGAGAGAGAGAGAGAACAAAAAGCCAGAACGGTGGGAAGTGCGGAGGAAAACATTGTTAGGTGATACAGGAAAGGGAATCTGAGAGCATCTTAAGGGCACTGATGCGACAGAGTCAAATTAACAGAGATGGGGGAGAAAATACAAAAACTGACATGTGGTGTATATATAGTTTTTTAGTAGCAGTGCTTGAACTTCGTCAAGCTTTTAGATTCCGTCTGTATTGTAATGGTACTTGCGTGATAAGTCTGCAGTATTAATATTTAAATATGAGGAGGGTGATTAAGGTTTAAATGTCAATATGTCCTACCAGTGCACGGTTGTAATTGTAAAAGGTGTCATTATTCAAAGTTTCCATGACAAATGGACAACTCCTTCTCTCCGCCTTCCATTGACAATCACCTGATGTGTTACAGCAGTGTTGAGATGAATAAATGCATCACCGAGCTACTGGAAATATTTCTGTCTTGCGTTTTTTAAACGGATAATAGCTATATTTGCAAAAAAGCAACATTTTTTTCATTGCAGTTTCCTTGAGTGGTGCTGCAGAGCCTTACAATGTCACTCCATTATCACCCTGCTGCTGGAATGAAACATAAGCCTTCATGAGTTTTTTTTGCCATTTTTCAGGGTGAATTAATGTAGAAGTTCACACGAAGGGGAGTCTGCGGGACTGCATTTCTGCAAAGCTGCCATCCTATTGGAGATTAATGAAGAAGTTTGTCCGCGGTGCTAGTCCTCACTGGGCTGCCTCCCCTCTCAGCGCAGTTTGATTTATGGACACCCAGCAGTGCATGAGTTATAATTTCAAAGGGGGTTTGTTTTTCCCCACATGAAGATGGAATTTTAAATGTTGTGATGAATGATCTCTTGTGGATTTTATTCATTATTCTGTCTCGATTTAGTGTGTGGGTCCGCGTTTTTGCACACGTGTTCCCTGCGTTCTCGCTCCTGTGGCTGACGTTTGTGTGGATGTGTGTAAATCTGTGAATGTCACCACACCTTTTTAAATAGATGCTTGCAAAAGTGCTGAACCTGCATTTTCTCTCTGACATCACATATATCGCCTTTAGGTTGCGTTGGCTTGCCGAGTGGAAAAAACTCACCTTATAGGATGTCATTGTGCGAAAAAGAAATCAAAGAAATAAGTCACGCCCTCCCCCTTTTTCCCCCACCATTCCGTCTGTACGTATGGATTTACTTTCATCATCCAGCATGTTAGGGTGTTTGATGTTTCTGTGATCGTGAGATATTGAATGAACCGTGGAGACATGTGATGCTCCTTGGTGAATGCACAGGGCCACAGGAAGAGGACGAAAGGACCATAGGAAGAAAGGGAGGGCAAAACAGGCTAACATCCCTGGTGCATTGGTGTGTGTGACACTCAGAAGAGAGGAGTCCGGATGCAGCAGCAGCACTGCAACACAGAAAATGATTTCTGCCACATATCTTTGTCTATGTGCTGTAGAAACTATATAGATAGAGAATGGATACATTCCTACTGGTAGCCATGGAGTACATTTAGTGTTTGTGAATCTTATGGGCTCAAATTAAAAGTGCTTATTCAATTCTGTGGGGATTTTTTTTAATATAAGGTATTACTTAACTCCTGTACATGTAAATATATGTATGTGAATCTGTCTGCAGGTGACTACTGTATGTCTGCAAAAGTGCACGATGTGCTAGCAAAGTGGTGATTTTGTGCTGTACAGAAATTTGAATTAGTGCATGTCCTTATGCTTCCTTCCTTCTAATTAGTTGCTAATGTCATTGCTACAGGGGGTGCCCCGTGTTTCATTGTCTGTCCTAAATATGACCAGAATAACTTATGATCCTCACCAGCTTCCCTTTGTCTTCTGATGGGGCTCGACAAAATAACGTGAACGTGTACTGAGGAATTGCATTTGAAGCAACTAAATCATCATGCACCCTTCTGGTAAAAATGGGATATGTTATGACAAGGGGGTGTGTGTGGAGGGAGCGACGAGAGGCAAAGATACTGTGTGATGTGAAAGGGACAGGTGCATCCTGGTGCTCTGAAAACAACTGTAAATGATTGTAATTTGGCTCACTCACAGTCACGGACAATGTGTCAAAATATTGTATCTGAGTGAAAATTCACTCGTATCCGAACACTTTCCGAGCTTTCTTTTCGATGTCTATTGTGAATATGCAAATTTGTGATTTGGGGGCTGTCCAAAATCAATTTAATTGATATATATATATATATATATGTCAAATAATTGCCTGTATATTGACCAGTGCACGTCTGTAGCTGCGGCACAAATCAGTCTCTTGCTAGCTACCGCATGTTGTTTCAGAGCTCACTCATTGAAGTGGTGATTGCCAGACTTCATTCAATAGGTGGCAAATGATGCCATTCAACCCATTGTAAGTGAAAGTGGAGCAGCGATTTTCATTAGCGGTGTACTAAATGTGTCTTTTGTTGCGTAGCACATAGAATATCAGCATTACCAATTAAGTGTGAACATCAGAGTTGTCGTCCTTTTGTGCTTCCCTCACATTCTCTTTCTTTCTTTCTTTTCTCTTGCTTTCATCCAGGGAGGCCTCATTGCCCTCCTCCTCCTAATCCTCCTCTTCACCCTCGTCCTGTACACCCGTCACCGCTGGTGCAAGCGCCGACGCATCCCCCAGAAGAGTGCCAGCACCGAGGCCACCCACGAGATCCACTACATTCCCTCCGTTCTGCTTGGACCCCAGGGCCGTGACAGCTACCGGGGCTCCCGGAGCACACACCAGCACGGCAGCTCGGTCATTGGCATGCCCATTCGCGAAACCCCCATTCTCGATGATTACGACTGTGATGAGGACGACCCGGGTGGACACTCGCTTAACTCCACGCCCAACCAGCTCCACACCAAGCTGAGTGACGGCAAGGCCCAGGAGGACTACGGAGTTAACGTCGGCATCGGAGGGCACGCAGACATCATGTGCAAGGAAAACGAGATGAAGCATCATTTTGAAAAACGAGGTAGGTTAAATACCTTTTCCCTTGAAAAACAATTCAGTATGATGGAAACAATAGCCGTGTGCATAATGGAGATTGATTATGCGATTGCTTTGAGATTAACGGCACGATGATGGGTTTTGTCGCTATCATTCAACTAAGAGCAGCGTACACTAAAATAATTTGAGTTGTCGCAGACAATCTGTTGTGCTCAGTGGTAGTCCTGAGAGCATGATTTGTACATCCGTGGAGAAGCTCAGTGCCAGCTCCCCAGATGGCCGAGCCTGGACAGTTCACTTTGGCTCTGGCCGGCCCGACCATGTTCTCGATAGGACATCATGTCCCGGTTACATTTAGTCAAAATTCAGCAGGTTTGTATGACTCACGCCATCACATCATGCTGGTAATGATACGAATTCTGTATTCCTCGAGTATCGACTGTATTTTTCCTTCTGAAACCACATCAACAGTGAACCCACACCCCGCTCAGTTAACATAGCCACCGGCTATCTGTGTGTCATGCAGTTTCATGTAATTTAATGCAATATCTAAAGGTCAAGTGACAGGGGCCATCGGTCTGGTCGATTTAGATGCTGAGGTGTGTCAGTAGGTGGCCCGTTGACCCTTGCTAAACATAGTCGGGGGTCTGTAGTTCAAGCGAGGGCGCACATTCTATTCAGCCATTAGTAACAATACAGGAGATCCCAAACAGCTTCTCTAAACATTGTAATCTCAGGCAATGTAGCATTTGTTCACATCATACCCGTTTGAACTTGGGGGTGCTCCTCTGCAAAGCACAACTTTAATAATTGAAGGTTGCTGACTGAGTTGGAGGGTGCCGTGGTTATTCATGTATTACTGAATTATGCATGGGAGAGGTTTGTGGAAATGCCCTCTCGCTCCCATAGTATTCATCACCTAACATAACCGGATTCACACAAGCTTTTTTTTTTTTTTTTTTTTACGTCTGACTGGGTGCTTCCTTTCTGAAAATAGGCTAAAGAGGATAACCACAAAATATTGTATTTTTGTACATTGTTTAACTTTTTTTTTAGGCACAATGCTGATCCACGTTTGAGATACTGAAAGAAAGTAGTTACTTATAGCTCAACAACAGAGAAAGACGATTATGTTTGCGGTTTAACATTATTAACAATATTTGGATGGAGGATAACAACATGTAAAATAAAAAGTGTAACTTTTTTTTAATTATTACTATTATTTTCATTTTCAAACAACCCTTAAGTTAACACAGCCACAGTCCCTGACCTGGACCACAGCTGGAAATGATTAAAAAAAAAATGTAATTTGCATTTCAACCATGATAAAAC
Organism: Leptoclinus maculatus; assembly: GCA_032191485.1. Classification (NCBI taxonomy): domain Eukaryota; kingdom Metazoa; phylum Chordata; class Actinopteri; order Perciformes; family Stichaeidae; genus Leptoclinus; species Leptoclinus maculatus. The sequence continues at coordinate 12,319,082 of JAVDOI010000017.1, forward strand.
CTTAAGGCTTGAATATCGTATGTTCAGCCCTTATTTAAAAATTAAACAGAAAATTATGCTCCAAGGTGAAGGGATAGAGGTTAATTTCGGCTCTGTTCCCAAGTGTGACGCCGAAATGTTTGGATCGCCACTGGGAAAAGAGAAGTGAGGCAGAGGTTAGAGAAGTCAAGGCTCATGCAATATGAGCCTTGACTCCTGGGCTAATCACCAAATGATGCCATTATTACAAGAGAACAAAAAGGTGACGGTTGTCCCCAAATGGCTCTGAGAAGAGAACCAAGCAAACTGGTTGCAAGCACTAAGACTAAATGTACTTTTATTCATTTTGAGACACATAGAATTTAAATGATATGTCATGTGGGCAATATAAAGTGCATTACATCACACTATGGACACTTACTCTGTATAAATGTGGCACGTTTTGTGACTCTATAAATATATATTTAAGTTGTGGGATATAAATACAGCTCTTGGAAAAAAAGAAAAATTCCAAACACAAACCATTTAATTTGATGCCTCTTCCTTCCCATCTGTACCTTGCGTAAAGCGGCGACATTTGAACACGGGGCCGATTAACTCCTGTCCCACCTGTTCCATGCTGCTCAGCATCCGAAAAAAGTCTCCAAATACCAGTCATCCTTTATCTGTCTGCCCTTGCTGACAGATAACCCCTTTCAACTGAACTCAATTGTATTATCCCCAGGGATTATGCCTGTGCCTCACAGGGTTGCGCATTGGCATTGGCTTTTGTTAAACAGACAACCAAACAAATGAGGCCTGTCAATTTCATTATTCAGCAATTCCCATGGCTTTGGGAATGCATTTGGGCAGCGTGGAAAGTGTAAATCAGGTGCAGAAAAACCTTAAGCGGCACGCTGACAATCATGTTCTGTGATGAGAGCTCAGGGACCGGTTATCAGCATCAGACTGCCATCGTCACAGATACCTCTCGCTTCTCAGTTTACAGTGCGCAGCAGAAAGCTGCATCTTCTGCTGCCAACCTACAAGTCGAGCAAATTATACGTATCATGTGCTTGGAGTCCTACTTACAAGCAATGTTTCCTCTTGGACTTTGTGAGACTATCGTGGGTGGGCTCCCCTTCAAGAAAATCTTTTATATTTTTTGGGGTTAAATGCATCAATCTGGTTCACTTTGAGAGCAAAATTATAGGAGCTATGAAGAACATTGGGTTCTTGTAAACAAGCCTGTGCTCTACCGGTACACTTAGGCTACTCAAGTACTGCCTTTAAATACACTTCAGAGGCACTTTTGCTTTACTTGAATATATATATTTTATGTAACTTTATAGTTCTACTCCACTACATCTCAAAGGGAAATATTCTACGTTTAACTTCACTACATTATTTACAATATTAGTTGCACTACTTGGCAGATTCCGATTCTTAATGCAAAAATATAAATCAAGTATGATGTATTATTAAGTATCGTAGCCGAATTATTAAGCATATAAAGTAGTTAGAATTAGCTCCACCTTTACCAGCTGCAATATTAAAGTGATGAACAAATGAATTTATCAATAAATATACTCCAATGATATAGGCCCATTGTAAATATAGAATTTGAAATGTGCCATTCTCTATAATGAGTTAACTTTTACTTTAGGTGCTTTAAGCATGTTTTGATTTACTAAGTAACATTTTGAATGGAGGCATTTTCTTATTGTTACACTCTTGTAAATCATTTAATCATAAACACATTGGGTGTATGAATATGAACGGTGATGACACGGCTAAATAACACACTCACAAAGCATGGTAAACGAAACGAGGTTTGTGTTCCAAGACGAATCTGGTGCGTTGCCGACAACAGACAGTCACTGAGGACAGTCACGGCCAGGAACAGGGGACCCCCTTGACTCCCCCGCAGAACGAGAGGGCTCAGCGTGCTCTTCACACGCGTCCCCGTGAGGCGTGAAAAAGTCCGGGCAATGGCAGCTGTAAGCCGACACGGCCCGAGCAGCGAGCCACAAACTAGAGCCGGTTGGACCAGCCAGCCCACCCGTTTGGAAGTATAACATATTTTAGTTTCATTATAAAACTTACAATAACTAGCACTACCTCTAACAACACATTTCATCAATATGTGTAATACTATTTTCTTATCTACTTGGATTGCTCAAGTTTTTTGTGGTCAAGTTTGGGATTGACACATGAAGCCGATGTCACTTCTTGCTGCCACTACAGGTACATTTTAACATACAAATGTACATTTTGTGAAGATAAAAAAGACATCTTAACTGCAGTAAGTTTTGTTGTCAGCCTGTGGACTCAAAAGATGAATAGAATATGACACTGTACCTCTCACAGCGGCTGTTGGCACATTGTTGTTCTTGCGTCACCTCTCCTATGGGCGTGGCAACATTTGAGGTAAGAAAAAGAGTAAACGCTGAATATGCAGAGTTCAGGTATCCACCACTTTCAAAAATCGAGTCATGAGGACCGGTAATATTTAATTTTCTTCTGTACTGCCGCTATCGAGATAATTTATAGAGAGGTTCTTTATGTCCTTGCAGACTCTGATGAATGTATCCTTAATGTTAGCTTAATAAACTGAGAATATAGTAATTACCACCAGAGATCATGCTCATAGTACAAATGTCATTTCTGGTTTAAACACTCACAAATATTGGGGTCATATTGCTATTCTAGTGTTTTACGAGCCACAACCACCACAGCAAATAACAAAATACTCCATTGTGAGCAATAATCAAGCAAAGCATTTGGTCACATGGCCCACTTACTAGTCAGCTTCCATTATTTATTTCCTTTAATAAAATCCTAGAAACAAAGTGTGATGGATATTTGCCCAAGGCAATTCTTCACTGAAAATTCATGATGTTGAGCTTTTACATGCATATTTGCATAAAGTTTGGTTTATATGCTCTAGACGTCTCCAGGATCTCCTAGATGAGCTGTACACATGTGATGGATACAAGTGTACATAGTTTAGAATTCTCACTTCACTGAAAACCGATTTTGACAAAAATCTTAAGAAATGTAACGGCGTCTCTTTGTCCCAGAAATCACAGACCACATCACAGCGGCGGGGACCAGATCTAATGGCAGGTAGTGATATACAACTAATGCTGCTATTGCCTTATTCTAGATAGACAAAGAATCCTCTCTGTGGGGTTAAATGGCCCCAGGCCTCAGACTCAACATGTCTGTCTGGAGGGGAAAAAAAAGAGACTGTATTGTAGTTCATCACTGTCAACTGTAAAAGCACACATCACGTCATTCTGTCATTGGGGGGGCTGGCTGCACCATGTGAGTGGTTTATATATTAGGTATTAATAGCTAATATTCATGTTTTTGTAATTTTTCTTCTAGACCTTGCATTTGTTTACCCACAGTCCAAACAGGTCTGTGGGTTTATAATCTGTGTATTATTAATGTAATGTTTAAAAGTGTGAAGTACTGAGCGGAAACATCTTGATTCTAAAAAATAGTATTGTTTCACCGCAAAGCCAAATACAATAGTGCATAGAACAGTTGAACAGCTACTTAAAAAACCGTGATTGGCCTCAGCACTTCACACCACAGCTCTGCCAACACAGTGCTAAGGGTGTCTTGGCTGCGGCCATTGAACTGGTTCTCACATTAATGAAGAGCAATCCATCCAATTCCCATGTAGATTGACTCTCACCAGCTCTGTCTATCACACATTCTAAGGCGAGGTGTCGAGTTCATCTTTGACGACTGACACGAATGCTTTTCCTCTCCGGCTGACACTAGGAGTTTCTCACTTATTTGATAGTGATGAAGACAGCAATCAAGGCCACATTACCCTCTGATTGAACGCACTAGCTGGAAAAACAACATTAACTTAAAGCTCTATGTGAGAACGTCGTGGAATATCTGCATTTTACTCAATAAATACGAATAAATAAAGATAACGCTTGTACTACCCGGTGCTTGGAGATCACGGTCATATATTGTATGAAATATATAACCGTATAACATTTTTAAAGGTCACTTCTGAAGAGTCTTAAAGCTAAGCTATCTCCAGCAGTCAAGTGCAACGCTGGTAATTAAGTATTAGACTTTTAATATGTAACAATTAGTTGGTCAAAGCATTAAGTGATAACTGCTCTTTCCTCCCTGAATAGATATAACTGATGAGTTGAACTAACTGATCCAACAAATGGTCATAGATTACGTTGCAGCATTATGATTGTTCCTTTGAAAGCACAAGGGTTGCTATAAAAAGGCTTTAGGGGCATACTGTAGCTAATGAAAAAAGCATGGCTAGTAAATGAAGAATTTCTGCTATAGTTAAGCATTTCAATATCCCAAAAGGCTTTTCCTGTTGTGGGTCATATTCCTTTTCAGTAAAATGATTTGTAAAGACCTCTGAATGCAATTACTGAGTATTTATTTGATGTTGTAAACACAGATAACGCCTAGAGCCCCACATACAACCCACTGAGAATCCGCTGTAAGATACTTAGATTGTGCAACCTTGAGGGAGTAAACATGCAACTAAATATTGCTTAAGAAAATAGACAAAAGAGAGAAATGCAGTTTGACAAAGATCCCATGTTATTACAGTGACACAAGCTGAACAAAAAGCACACATTTTCCTTCTGACTCCAACAACTACAGTGAGTCTGCATGTAGTTTTTTTTTTTTTCCCATATTTTCTACAACTAAGGAGCGAGGGGAGGGAACGACTTCTGTAACTTTGCCTAAATTCTGTTAAACAACAAAACCAGAGCCAAGATGTCAGTGGTATCCAAGACGTCCTCGGTGTCTTTTGGGAGAACAAGGACATAGCGGAGAGGAATTATCAAATGACCTATAGCTCTGTGCGTCGTTGCAGACACAGCTACGATGAAAGATACAAATCTACAGTGGTAATGATGATGTAGTGAATTGAAAGAAGTTAAGAAGTAGATTAAAAAAAGAAAATTAAAAAAAAAAGAGAGAAGATTGTTATATCATCCCCAAGACCACTGTCGTTACCGAGCTTATCGAGTGTTTACTGAGCTCTAATTGAACTCAAGACTGGAGAGTAATAATCCAGTGTCAAGCTTCAGATCGCTAATGTGACATCATTGATGAGAAATGGCTGCCAGCTTGGCGCACTCAAGCTAGCTCAGGGTAATGTTTTGATTAATACTGAATCAAGCTTGTCATCCTTCCCCGTGATAAATAGAGGGGAGTTAATTACAAAGACTTCCCATTCTTCCTTTTGGCCCATCTGCGGAAAGCGTTTAAGTTTGTGTGTTGTCAATGAGGACAAATTTAGTGAGATGAACAAGTCGATTTAAGGATACACATGTGCAGCATATGTACGAGTGTGCACAAACAAACGCTGCATGATCGAGATCGAGCATGTAGGCTGCACGCTAGAATGTTTACCTAGAGATTAACTCGGCTAATAAATCCAATTAATGTGGTATTTTTTCAGCAGTTTATCATACTATTCTGGCCTGTACCCACTTCAGTGTGAAAACAGACGGCGGCAGTTTCATCAATCACGGCCTCTGCGATCTCTAGTGTGTTGTGTTTGTTAGGAAGTTTCAAAAGGAGCACAATGAGTAAACCCCATCTATGCACAGCACAGCAGCTGATGAGATGATTTGCAGCAGAAAAGGCTCGAATGAAATAAAGAGGGAAAGAGAAAAAGTCCAAGTATAGTGACTCCAGCCTTACTATTCCGATCTAAGGTGAGGCTTTTGTCAGAGACGGAGAAAAACCAGGCATGCCAGTAGAAATGAGTTTGTATGCACCAAGGCCACGCACGATCAATATTACGTGAGCCATCTTTATGAGGCTGTTTTGAAATGATGGTGTTGTTGGCTGCTCACCCGCATGTAATGGTCAATATATCACTCACTGGTCCTGTGCTCCTTGCTTTTCCAAAGAGTTCATTAACATTATTAGTCTGCTTATTCACGCTGTTTAAAGACACGGTGAAATATTAAAAATAGATGAATAGGGACCACCATGCTTGGACCCCACGAAATGATTTATTGGGGTCTTTCTGTAATTCAGACTAAAACAGGAGGAATAAAAAGCAAACAATGACATTTGTATCTACAGTTGATTTTTAACAAATCAAATAATACCATCATAAAACTGTATATACTGTATGTGTGCCTTATTTTTCCAAGCCATCCTTCCATTTTTTGGGGTTGTTCAAACTGTAGCTGTTCTCCTCAGCTTGCCTTTGGTCAATACTTAATTGTCTAAAAAATACTGTTGCTTGCAGCGTGTTAAATTATCTGAATTGTTTCTGGGTGTGATGAATTATCTCGTGTGTGTGATAAATTGGCACCCTAACGTAATTATATTTGCATAATGTCTTTTCCGCTTCATCTCTGCTCCTACATTGCCGGAAATGTTCCCAGTAACACCGTAGCAAGATCTGGAAATATTTAATTTATATATTTTTTTAATAGTTATTATTCTCTTTGGAATATGTCAAAAGTTTGATATAGTTTCACTATAAAGACATTCATTAGAGTCACATTGCGCAGTCAAAACTTAAAGGAGTCACAATGATCATACAAAGAAAATCCCCATCAGACACCAAAACATTCCTTTTTAAATGTGAAAGTAGGGATGTATTGAGATATTTTAATTCTACATCCTAGGTCATTACCTCCAAAATCTCCAAAAGCCAGACAAAAAAAGAATAGAGTACATACCCCTTTTAGATACCTTGCATTATAATAAGATACTGTACAACTGCAATAGGAGTTATAGGAAACTACTGACAGGGTCCACGATACTTATGAGAACATCCAAGGTGCATTTGGGAGTGATGGTAATCACAGTGTGTCCTATGAAGCACTTTTCCAGTGTATGTGGCATGGCTTTTATTGTGAAGGTTAAAACAGTGGCCCAGAAATGGTATATTTTGGGTACAGCCCTATTGTTTAGCTTGACAACACCACTCCTTCATGTGATGCTGCTAGCCTGGATCTGATGTATGGCAAGTATTTACGCATTAGCCTAAAACAATGCATAACGAATTGAAAAAAAACAAAAGTATATGTCGGACGATCATAAATGCGTCACCACTTAACCAATCTTTACATGTGGTGTCGGGAGTTAAGCTGGATTAAAGGATGTCTCCCACAGAGCCCCAGCAGGCAGCATGGAGAAGCAATGTGCTGTGGAGGATGGCTTCCAGGCATGAATCTATCCCACTTGTCCACTCAGTCCTTGGCTAAGATGTCCAAGCGCTCCATACAGCTGCACTCGGAGAGAGATGGAAGAAAGGCGGGGGAATGTCACAATCCAGTGTTTTCACTCAAATTGCTATAAGCCACAAATTATGTGGAAGCCTACTCCTTTGAGTAAGGTAACAAAAATACTGACCAGAACCACATTTTATGGGTTTTACACTCGCATCAAAGCTCCAAGGGAGAGCACCCCTTCTTACCTTTCACAATCTAATAGACTAGTAGAGCATTCCAATGAAACACTGAACGAATTTGCTTCGGAAATGGGAAATAAATGGGCTAAATACCTGCCATTTTAGTCAGGTGTTCCCTGAGGGGTTCCCCGGGGCACAGCTGGATTTGTTTGCCATCTGAGCAGAGCCCATTAGGTCAGAGTGAGCTCTGGGAAATGTGTGAGGAGGACGTGTATAATGATTATCATACCCTACCACGACTTACACATATGAAAACAATCTTGGTGCTTGATCATGGAAAAGGAGCTTGAGAAAACAACCACGTTTCAGTTCTCATTATTTGACAGGTTATAGAGTTAATTTGATTTTCAAAGAGCTTATTTTAAGATCTTTTTAAAAATGGACATGAAACATGGTCAACCATCCAGAGGATGCATCGTTAACTGCGTTTCTGTCTTGCTTTCTGCGATACGATCTGAAACATGGTCAACAATGCATCCCGGTAATGGTTGATTGATTGTCAAAGGGACGTCACTGTGGAAGATAACATTCTTCTCTCTGTCTTTTGTTTCTGTAACTGAGCATACATAAAAGGCCTGTGTGTGTGTGTTGGGGGAAAGTGTCTGTATGCAATAGATTTTGCATCCAATGTTTTTCAGATTGTCCCTGACCAGTTACAAAGCCATTTAACTCCAATGCTGATTTAAGATATCAGATTGAAGAAATCAGGCCCGGTGTATAGCGCCTCCCTCACTGTGGAAAACTCATGGCAAATAATTAAAAAAACGTTTTGTATGAAAGTTGCTTTCACCATTTACACATCACCTTCATCGGCTAATATGCCTTGGCGTCGTATTGCGCATTAACATTGTCTACAGACTTCAAAGTAGGTGCTTCCAGTTGTTTCCTGCCAGGAATAGACTGCTCGTCATTGTTTCTTATTAAAAATGTACAGTATAATTCATCGATATTTGTGAGTCACCGTCTTCCGCACTGTCCCAACGGATGAATGTCTTTATATGAGGATTTCATTGTTAAATCTCATGACCTGGGTGTATTTGTGATTGTCAGTCAGGAGCTTCAGCCTGTCTGGAGCAGATGGAGGTCAGAGCTCGGCCTGCAATGTTCAGCTGGCGCAGCATGGGGAGACACATCCATATTTTATTCTCGCCCATGGCAAGAGCCGAGCTATAGATAGCACTTTATTCTTGCTTCTCTGCAAACAGCAGGTGCCTTAAATATACAAGTGGAGGCAAAAGCGAGCAGAAAGTAGAAGTGTCTAACTAAGTATGAGACATTACATGCTTTCCAGTGGCTGGGAATCACCAGGTTTGAGACAGTAAATGTTCAAATCCTACAGAGCGAGGGAGTTTCTGTCTGTTCCTTCTGTTTTCCAGATGTCCTAAACTGTTTTCAACTGTCAATGTAATTTCATTTCGTAGTGACTTTCCACCCAGGCCTTTCTTCCTGTGATGTTTGGAAAGAGAAATGGTCAAATGTGCTATTTCTCCCATTTTGGTGCATCTATCTTCCTTCATGCCTTTAACTGTGCCAATGCTTTCAGCATATAGTCCCTTTGATCTTTATCTCCGTACATTTCGGGATTGAAGTTCTCTTCCTGATTTAGTTTGTATTTCCTTTCCATTGTGCTACTGTATCCGCCTATCCTTGGAGTGAAATTCATTCAACGCCACATGATAAAAAGTAAATGTTCAAATGATGAATCTGTTTTATTTTATTGTCTCTACTTCTTACTGTATGTTGACTCTCATTCTTGCCACATTGTCGCTCTTTTCCCTCTGTGATCACTTTTTTCTCCCCATTATTTGTTCCCTATCCATCTTCTCATATTTTCAGCTCATGCTCCTTAGCTCGCTCTACCTCCTCTTCAGTGTTTCCCCTACCATTGTATTAGGGGGGCGCTCCGCCCCCCCTTGAAGGTCAAGTGAATTTTGTTTAATGGTATTTTCTATATAGCTCCAGATCACAACAGAAGTCATTAAGGTGCCCTTTCCTATAGAACAGGTCTACACCGTGTTCTTTTATTAAACAAACTAAACGGTCTTATGTTATTTATCTTATTGACAAGACGGCATGTCATTTCTGTCTCTACATGGTCGCGCGTTTACAATTCTCCTCTGCTCTCTGTATCGCGCATGGCGGAGTTCCGCCCCGATGCGCGCGCGCACACAGACACGTGCGCGCAAACACAAGGTGAGCACACCAGCGGACAGAGAGCGCGCTTCGCTAAGTACAGGAAAGAGCCCAAGTGCTGCACCCAATGCCCCCCCCCCCCCAAGCAGCTAAAGTTCAGTCACCACCGGATGACAGGTTTTGACCCAGCTTGGCTGTCAGAGGGGAACTACTCCCCCTGACTGTATAAGACTGATCTTGGTAAGTAAGTAAATAAATACATACATTATACATACATGCATAAATACATATCAAGAGGCTCTGGAAATGTTCTTCCAGAAGCCCAGAAAGATAAACTGCAGTGACAAAAGCTGCACACTTTGTGGATAATTGTCATAAAAAGAAATGTTCCGATGTTTAGTTCAATGTACAGTTCAAATAATTGTTCAGTTGTAATATTGACTGCTGTCATTAAATGAAACGCATGAACACCGTGATTCCGTTAAGTGTTTGTGTCGGTGTCCGCCCCCCCCCCCCCCCAAGCAGCTAAAGTTCGGTCACCACCGGATGACAGGTTTTGACCCAGCTTGGCTGTCAGAGGGGAAATACTCCCCCTGACTGTATAAGACTGATCTTGGTAAGTAAGTAAATAAATACATACATTATACATACATGCATAAATACATATCAAGAGGCTCTGGAAATGTTCTTCCAGAAGCCCAGAAAGATAAACTGCAGTGACAAAAGCTGCACACTTTGTGGACAATTGTCATAAAAAGAAATGTTCCGATGTTTAGTTCAATGTACAGTTCAAATAATTGTTCAGTTGTTATATTGACTGCTGTCATTAAATGAAACGCATGAACACTGTGATTCCATTAAGTGTTTGTGTCGGTGTGTCCCCCCCCCCACAGCTGTAAACCTAGGGGAAACACTGCTCTTTATCCCTCCTGGCTCTCTTATTTGCATCTCATTCCCAACATCATCTCCTTTCTCCTTGCTTCAACACGCATGGCATCCATTGTCTACCCATCTCCTCCTCACACTCTTTCTTTCTCGGCCATTCTCCATTCATCTGTGGACCCCTTGTCTGTTCCGACTCTTGTCTTTTTTTTTGTCTTCTTTGTATCTGTCTAACCTCTCACTCCCTTCTGCTGTACCTGTCACACTTCCAGAAGCAGTGCTGTCGGAGCTTTTCCAGAAAGCTAGAATGGACTGCTCCTATTGAAACACTGGCACATTTAATATATCACAGAGGGATTTCATATATCGGGATCTCTTTCTTTTTCCTCCAGCAGATTGGCTCCAAATTAAAACAGCAGGGGTTTGCAGGGTCCAAAGATCTTAAGAAATCTTCCCACCATTTCCCTTGTGGCTACATCTGCTACTCGGTATATGAATGCTGTTGGGCTGCCAGGCAGGATGGCTGTGAATAGGAAAAGCCCATAACTGACTCTTAATTGTTAAAACATGTGTGTCAAGAAGTGGCATTAAATTTGCAGCACATGCATGAGGTATACCACAGTATTTAGTTCCAAATTTGTTATTTATTTAACATTTTGTTGTTCTTGGCTTTAGGTAGGTCTTGTATTAAACAGTATATTTTAAGGCACTTACTAGGGCTGGGGTAATGCTTACACTTTCTTACAATGAATGATCAAATTGTTTTATTATTTCAAAACAAAATGAATGGTTTCATTATGTACTTTTGCATTTGGCTTAGGGGCCATTGTGAGGGTTGAGGCAAAATCCTCAAGGTCGTGGTCAATACTGTGTCCCCTAAAACAGGCAGTTTAGCACGAGGTGCGCCTTGACATGGAATGGATTTTTACAGAGTCTACTACTACTACCATAGGTGTGACGATTCAGAGCACTCTAATCCATCTTCCGAGCCGCATTGCAAGCTGTATCACCACCTGCCTTGGGGCACAGGGCAATATTGAAGAGCCTGAAAATATTGCCTTGTGTCTCGCTGACTCTCGGCAGAGAGAAAATATCCTCTTGAGCCTAAGAGAAATAAGGGTCAAGCACTATTTATGATCGGAGAGTCATGGTCAAAGGTTTCAGTTTCTGACAGACAGTAATTCCCACAGGCTGTATCAGCGATTTGGTGGGAGCCAGCCTAGTCTTGTCCATTTGGCTTTTTGAAGTAGCAAGTCCTTCAGTGTATTTTTGTGCTGACAGAACAACTGTTGCCCTTCCTGGTGCTGAATATCATTTTTTTGTGAAGGTACAGGTATCAGATACAGGCATCATTATATCCATTTTGTGTCGTCATACCCAGAAGTATATTTTTAGAAGCAAATTGGTGCTTTAGCAGTGAATATTCCAAAGGAAGACGTGTATAGGTACATCAATGTATTGCTACCTCCTCTCTTGATTTAGATCATTTATATCATACCATCCACTTCTCGTTTTTTATTCTTGTTATTGTATCAGTAGAAGGTGTAGCAGAAACTGCAGTAGTAGCAAAAGTGGTGTCAGTAAGTATTACTAACCAGAGTACATGGAAATTGAATTCTTGTCATTATCAAGTAAATATTTTTCACCAATCAAACTAAAGAGGCAATGTCAAACACTTGTCAAATCTGTCCGAATTGTAATGGTCTCTTGCCAGAAGCTTACGGGTGAAAGCAATGCCAGGTGCTGTTTTATTAACTGGATATACCTCAGTAATGCTAATATGGAAAGTCATTTTGAAAACCAACAGACTTGGGCAGTGCTTCTGTTCACCATGCAGGCATACACCCTGCTAGGATAGACAAACAGACAGGTAGTATTATGTTTGGAGTATGTTTTGTAGTGGATACTTCAACAACCTTGTGATTATTACTCAGATGTTCATTGTACCATGGTCTTTACATTCAATGTGAACGTATACATAGTATAATTTTTTCTTTTTTTTTACTGTTTGGTTTAATGACAATTTTTTTATACTCCAGTAAAGTCCATAAAAAAAGTGGAAATGGGGATTGGAGTCCAGTTTATGTTAACAGCTGTACATTTACATACACAAAAAACAAACGCATGCATATACATACACGCTTTCACAAAAGCCTACATTAACAGCAAGTGTGCGCTACCAACAAACACAAGGTAGAGTAGGGTTATCTTTTCGTGCTGGGCGCTGTGAGACCGCCAGGAACAAGTTGACTGAGGCAGCATGCTGTTGACATCCACTGCTTATGAGAAACTGTGAACACACGATAAGGATACAACTGCAGATAAGGGAGATGAAAAGAAGAAAATAAAGCCACCAGAGCTTTAGCTGACATTGAACTCAAAATGAGAAGCCAGTTTGGACTTGGGTTCTGGGGAAAAAAACAAATGTCAGAATAAAATATCCTGATAGCGGTGGCTGCTTCTGACAAATGTGAGAAATAGAGAATAACAGCAAAAATAGTTCGAGACCTACAAGAAAAAAAAACTCTTGTGTTCATGACTAATGCATGTCTTACGATATCATACCAACTGTCGGTGCTGTGTCAGTTGTACAGGATTACTATGCACTTGATGGTGCAAGAACATTTCCATCATGATGTTTTTGTATTTTAGGTTGGTTGAGGTTTTAGGTGTATGTGTGTGTTAATGGGAATGACAAAGTTAAAAACATGGGCTAATCTTCAGCAAAAGGTTCGTGACAACCTTTAGAGACAAATTGCATTATTTTCAAGGGGACTGTGGCTCTAGGCACTTCTGCTTGGCCTAGTATCTCTTCTTTCCCTGAAATGGAACAAAGAAAGAGAGATAAGGAGAGTTCCAGGAGGCCATGAAATATGTATGCAAGCAGTTAAGCTCAAGCATGCTGTCACACACTCTCCTCAGTCATGGCAGGTCAAAGCTTAAGTGCCACCTGCTTTGACTCTCGTTGTTTGTTCGCTAACTCCAAGTACCTGAATAAGCCAAGCACTACCATAAATGCCCACAGGGAATGGAGCTCCCTTACATTGTTTTTTTAGTTGTTGTCTATTCACTTTCCCTTTAAGGTTTTAGCTTAGTGTATTGACACTACAGCTGAAGTGAAGGCCTGTTGGATCTTAAAAAGCAAAAACAAATGTGGTCAGATGAATGTTGTGTAGGGTGGATGTGTGTAAGCACATACTCTCATTCACTTTTTAAGACACATGTGGCTGTGCTTAAGCCCCAGTCCCACCGAAAGCCGGATATACTACGGATGTCCCTGGATATACTACGGATGTCCCCGGATATACTACGGATGTCCCCGGGTACACTACGGATCAGATCCGGGGTCATCCGGGAGTGGAACTGTAGTGAAACCGTAGTCAGTTCGGGACGATCCGGGGGGGTCCGTGATGAACCGTAGTAAAACCATGGCCATCCGTGGTGAACCGTGGCGTATCCGGGAAGACGAGCGGCTCGCCGGACGTACAACTAACATCCGGGGTGATCCGTGGCCATCCGGGAATGGAGAGGGGGGCGGCGTTGAACCATGGTGGATCTGGGGTGAACCGTAGTGAAACCGTAGTCAAACCGTGGCCATCCGGGATAAACCGTAGTGCATCCGGGGCCATCCGGGGTGAACCGTGGTGAATCCGGGGCCATCCGTGGCGTATCCGTAGTTGAACCGTGGTCAAACCGTAGTAGAACCGGGAAACATGTCAAATGTGTTTTCATCCTGGACGATTTCCTTCCCGGATCACCCCGGATCACCGCGGGGACATCCGTAGTATATCCGGCTTTCGGTGGGACTGGGGCATAAACAGAGAAACCTACTCCACCAAAGCCTTAATATGTGATTTCTTACTCCACGCATATTCACACTACATGTATGCAGATGAAGAGGGGAGGAGAGGAGGCTTTTTCCTACTACTAGACACGCTTTATAAAACCCCCAATGTAAAGGCCTTGAGTTATTCTCCATCTTTCATTATACCATACCATGGACTGAAACAAACACGGTTGTCAAAATACGTAGGATAACTATTTGGGATTATTTTCTAGTGCAGCTGGGCACAAACAACCCAACACTGTATTTCTTTCAATTTGAACAAATATGCTTCAAATGCTTATTACGGGACACAAACTACATGTAATGTCTCATGACCGAAGTAATGCATACCCGTCCTTTATACATATTTAACTTGTAATTGTTTGCAAAGATAATTTAAAGTGTGCCCATTCCATTGTAAACTTTGTCATACTGTTTATCACATGTTCTCAATGAACCACTTAAAAGCTTTTTACATTACGCTTGCGCAATCTTTTATACTCTGTGCGGGTTTCTCCTCGCATCAAAGTGACATTCTCAAAGTTCTCCATTTTTTTCCGATATAATGGGCCTGGTGCACCTTGAATAATAGTATCGTTATCTATAATTTACAGGTCCTTCAGTTTGTCAGTAGAAGAGATGCAGCAGATCCATATCCAGCAGAGCCAAAGCTCAGTAATGTTTAATATTCCACATCTTATATTTTCTGCAATTTCCTATTTATTTTAATGTTAATATTCACTTATCTTTGAATTCTATTAAATATTATATTTAACAAATACTGTTCGTTTATACCTCATTCTGCCTTGTATCGGTCTACCTATTCTTAGGCCGATCGATGGAGCAAACTGTTTTAAAGGAGGGAGGATTGTGGTGGGAGCATGCACTTATGTGGCTCTTACAGTGGTGTGAAGAACTGACTTGGGCTTGGTTGCTTTTGAAGAAAACAGCGAGGATGGGAAATCCGTTGCAAGTGGGAGCCAGACAATGTAGGGAATTCTTGTTTTAGTACCCTGTGTCATGTGTTCAAAAGCATTTCTTCAGCACAAAGCAGATCCCACTCACGGGCAAGTTTTGGTGCACACTTGCTTCAGTTTACATCAACATGGCCAGAGGCTATAGTAGCTACGTCAGCTTCACAGCCGGTGTGCAGCTTATTTTTTCTTCTCTCTTTTTCAGTCAAATCTTTGTTGTTATCATTTATTGCATTTTTACTATTAATGCTAAGTACAACTGACTTCAGCTTAAAGTACACAATTTGGATACATTTGCAGTTCATGATTGATTGAAGGCAGCTGGATAATACATTAATCAGATATCGTCATTAAAAGCTAGACACAGCAAGCAGTGAGCTATTAAATGAGCAACATATCAATGAGGCTAGGGTGGCCAGTGATTGCGCTCCCACAGCTTACACTGAATTTTAAGCACTTAGCAGCAATGGGATGTATCGGTAGTGGCAGTTAGTCAAATGCTCAAAAAGCACACTAATACAAAGTAAACTTTTCTTTTTTCGATGGGATCCCACCAGCCACGATACCACATCAGGCCAGAGGCGTAAAGCCTGTTTGTGTGGGTGGGGTTAAGATGTCATTAGGTTATACAGTCCCTACATCAGATTGGTACAGTAGTAGTGTCAGATTCTGTGTGAATGCATACGTCAGTTACTAACTGTTGGATGTTTAATCTAAGCCTATGTCTTAACTTTTCAACATCGTGCTTAATAATAAAGCAGGTGCAATAGTATGCCAAAGTTTCACCATTGCTGACACACTCGCATAGAGCTATCTCAGATATGTTTGATCATGCTCTCAAAACTCACTCAAACTTGCAGCAATTATCATCCTAAGCTACTGCTGTTTTCATTGCACTACATTCGGATACACTATTGATTGTAGTGGTTTGCAGAGTTGATGCTCACTTGCTCAATAAACCATTGATTCAACTGCTTGAGTGTGCATGACTGCCATTAAGCATTTTGTCTGTCTGCAGGGCACCTTGAATAGTGATAACACTGGGATTCACAAAATGTAACACACTGTTATAATGGAAACATCTCCAGAAAGTACATATCCAGCCCGTTGGCTGTGGAGAAGTCTTGATGTTTAGAGAAAAAAAAATTAAATAACAACATTGTTTGGCTTCCTGACTCCCTCTTCCATCATGTATTAATAGGTGTTTCTATTGAGACACCTCTGGCCAGAGGCTGGGCTCCTAGTCAACAACTCGTGTACAGTCGATATATTACAGTATGTATTTCATCTAAATAGAACATTAACAATGAACAAAATGCCTATTTATCATGTGTTCTGTTCACTGCTAATTGACGATTGTGTGTTAGCGTGCTGCATAAGCTCTGCTGTTGTTTTCTTTACATTCGAGGATAATTGTATGACTAACATAACTAGCAACCTAAAATATATATCTGGGTGGTTTTGTTTTTAAAGCCAAGTCTCGGACTGAGGATATGATGGTTTATTAAAGAAAAGAGATCAGGATTTGCCCTTTTGTTGGAGGTATATTCAAGGACCAAACATCTTGAAAGTATTTTATTAATATTAATTGATGCAAAAACATCTTTGACCAGAGGGCAGAATCCAACATCTGTCTCTCAAATGAGGTCATGGTCACTTTGCATAATCTCTTGCACCTGGTTACCGGAGCCTATTACCTCAGTCATGCCTACAGCAATTCCCCGTTCGACATCACCATTATAGAGTGAGCGAACCACAAATGATTCCGAAAGAACTATGTACCATTGCTAGGATAATATGTGTTCTGAAAGCGCACCGCAACGCCTCTGTTATTGTTGGCTTTCCATTTATAATATCAAAAACAATGTGAATACTCCTGCCTCTTCACTTTCACCCTCCGTCCTCTTCATCTCCCTTCCCGCTCCGCTCTCGCACGCTCATTGGGATGCGCGATGAGCATCCACTGGGAGCAACACATCACCATTATTCATGGGTAGAGTACACCTCAGAGCAAGACTGACATATCAAAAGATGTTGATGATAGGTGGGGATAGTGGTGGTTCGGGTGATAAATGGCCCCATTCTTTGGAGATGGGTATACTTCTACTAAGTTTGGGGACAGAGCTGTTTTTTTTGATCCGTTGTTTGTTTTGGCCCACAGTTTTCGAACCCTACACTTTCAGTACATGCTACTTGCAGCCCCCATACATACAGTGCAGACAAATCACTACACCTTACTGTATACAGATTTACTTCCCCACTTTAATTCAATTAACACTTCAAAAAAAACTTCAGAACAAAGCAGTACCTATTAAGAGAGGCTATGGATGGTAGTTGAATATCACGATATCCACATGTTTTGATCTGCTTGTGTGTGTCAGACTCAATATTGCCTACTGATGATTAGTCTCTTTGGTGGCATAAAGTAATTAGCCAGACAATATCCAGGCAGGTCACAGGTCTGCCAATTTCCTGTCCTTTCCTTTGGCAATTTTTCTACTGAAGGTAAACTACCCCCCCCCCCCCCCCTCCCCTCCCTCCCCCCTTTCAGCCAGTTGTTTTGAAGTCATTCATCCATACTGAGCCATCAGGGGGAGCGTTGAGGCAATATTGAATTGATGGAATCAATAAAAGGCCAGAAGAAAATGGAATAGAAAAACTAACTAAATATGCTTTATAAATATGCTTTTTTTTATACAGTGAATGGGACAGCGTAGTGACCCATGATGCATGTCATACTCTAATATCTCATCTCTCAAATACAAAAAAATAAATACAAAAAGTTATTTTTGGGAGTTTGCGTTTATGCATCTGTGTGTGTGTATTAGTTTTCTATATCTTTGTGTGTTGGTCACTATTTGCAAAATGATTTTCACTTTAAAGCCTTCTGACATGACTGCCATTTTCACTTTGGATCTCTCTTTTTCGTAGCCATTGACCCAAACACGGAGTCGGTGGAGGATTTGATGCAGAGGTTCCAGGACAGTTTCCGTGTTCCCAACACGCCAACAGACATGTCTCACTACCAGCATGTCATTCACAGCTCATCCACGGGCCGCCGGAGGGTCCCCAGCCACACCAGAGGTAGGACACAAAAGTCATACATGAAACAAAAGTTTTTTTGGGCACAATGTTACAGACTTTGCTAAAAAGAGGATTTATAACATTTTCACATTTGTCTTTAATTTTACTATGCAAACTGAACAATGTTTGCTTACTTTCTGTGCTTCTGTGGAACACATTTTATGGTTTTGGGCAGGGATATTTGCCCTTTTGATAAATGCATACATTCATGGGCCAGCGTATCATGCGAAATAAGCCTGAAGCCACATGTTTGAGCTCCGCTCTACCTTAAGAGATGTGTAAATTTGTGTGCATTTCATTTCCACCCAGTACGGTATCAGCCATTAACCGTTATTTGTTTTTGGGAGACTATTAGAGTGGCACAGCTTGTTCAGTTTTGTGAGTTGTTCACTTTGTGAGTCGCTTTTTATAAAAAAACAATCTGGAAAACCAAATGACATAGTCTTTATAAGTGCCTCATTTTATCCAAAGAACAGCATTTTAGATTGTTGATGCGTTAGACGGTGCAGGTGGCAGTTGCTTTCCATTTATTTCGATGCATTCATTTCAGGATGACAGACAATAGCCATTAATGGGCAATTTAGATGTACCATTTTTGCTTGACCTGCATAAGTTTATAATGAGGGAGGAACTAATGCAAATACAGCAAATATAGGAACTCTCCACTCAATTATTTCACTGTTTGACCTCTGACTGCCCTGGATGATTGCCAAACTGCTCTGAGAACAATGTCACGGTTCAATTTCAAGTAAATGTGACGTAACATGTAATTTCTCATTTGATCTGTGAAAATGTATTAATATGTAGATGTATTAATATGTAGATGTGTGAGTGAACATGTATCTATTTGCATATTCATCAGGGGTTCACAAAAACTTGCATCTAACCTTTTGTACAGGCTTGTCTTTATCGGCTTCGGGTCAATTCATAACAAAAGTTAAAGCATCACCCAAATACAAAATATCTTCAATCTAATCTTTTGTTGTATTTAAAATAGAAAGATTACTCTTTGTCATAGCACTTTTTACTTTAAAAAAAATAGTTTTTACTCTGTTGGCTTTATGTTTCATTCAATTCGGAGCACAGTTTCACACTAGCACCATTTTGAGATGTGACACAGTGGCAACACCAGACTCTGCCACACCAATACATTGAGCTCATTACCAGCAGCATTCCCAATCATTTCAATCAGACATGTAGCCTGCGTCATTGGTCATATCCTTATAACCAGTGAGACATTAACACAGAAAATGAGACATTAACCATGATGAAATCACCTACTCTCGACAGAATAACTTAGTACCCCCCTTGATCACTGTCATAGATGCATAATGCACTGAGCAATTTTGCATATTATCCATGCTTACTTATGTGGGGATTATTAGTCTTTCCAGTCACATAGCCAGTGGTGGAGAGAGTTTATATCTGTGGTGATCTAGAACACTTTAGCTTTGCCTGTGCTTGTCTTATTTGCTGTTGAGGATTTTACTCTGTAATATTAAAAGGTATCTCGTGTCAGCCTTCTGAGCAGATGATGCCTCTAAAATGAAATGCATGCAGGTCATGCTCCTCACAACTCCGTGAAGGACACTGCTGAGCGATGTGCTCTCTGAGGTCTTTGGTAAAAGAGTTTTCCTTGCCGGCCTGTAATGAGGGGTGAAAATGTGTCCTCAAGTGCAAAAGAGTAGGCTAATACTACAAACACGATAATGGGAGAAACGCTTAAACTGGGGAGGAAACTCCATTAGTTAGAGTGAGGTTAAAGGCGAGTGTTAATTGGTCAGAGCCAGAAGGTTAGTGCTGGATACATGAAATGAATGCATTGCCAAATGTCTCGAGAAGTGCGCCAGTTGGAGGCCAAGAGGAAAGTGGTTTGCGGTTGGGCGGATACTTATCTTTTCCATATTGTGTAACCTGGTAGAGCTTTTTATCTTGTGCAATATCTATCACATGTTATCTTACCCCTGTGTTCAGAACGTTTGCTGAAATGAGCTGAGGGCCAAAATTATAGCCATTCAGATCTAACTAAGCGACACGAAGTGGAAGACATCATCTGTGTAGTTTACGAGAAGTGACGAGAAGTGCTTAGTCTGAGCTACTGGTGGTCACAATGAAGACGGGGAGGTCTCACCCAATTTCAAATATACGGTGTATTAAAAAAACACATACTTTGACCACTTGTAAGTGACTCATCTTACTTATTTGGAAATGCTTAATGTCAAATTAGATATTTCCGTACCTGGAAAAAAAAGTATTGAAATGTCATTGTAAAGAAATCAGCAAGTAATCCTCTTGTCTTTCCAACCATGCCTTGCTTGAAAGGGGTTTAATACAGTTCGGCACACATCTCTCAGTCTTGACATACCAAACGTGGGTTCAAGACGTCCCTTTTTAAATCTATACGGTAGGATCCTAATATAATTAAAGATATCTTTCGGAAAAAGGACTTTAGGCCCTATTTTGAAAGAGAGGACACATGCGTCTAAATTCACTATTGAGAACACAGACAGTGGGCTAGTCTGCACACGAGCAGAGCAATTTTCCAAGACGTCTCACTGAAAGGAATAGCAGTAAGTTTTGTAAGGATGCGGGTGTCCGCATCCAGCAGCACACCAAATCATTTTCTAGGAAATGCACTTTTTTTTTTCTTCTGTGAAGCATGAGCAATGGGGGGGAGGAGAGCATGTCCCTAGTGGCCAATTATTGAGCTTAAGGGCTGTCTGGATTGGAGATCTACCCCAGATCTGTGTTGAAGTGGTAACAGGAGCAAATAAGAGAAACACATCACACTAGTGCCAAGTAACAGTGACTGTAGTTCACTGACCAAAGTACCGTAGTTAACTTGATTCACATTTACATCAACGGAGAAACACACCTGAACATCTACTTCTCTACTGTAGCATTTGTGTCTGCTCAGCTGAACCCTTTAGCTGCTCATCTACTCTACTCCTTGTGTCCACAAGCCTGCATATTGCAATTGTGCTTTGTGGCAGCATTCCTTACTTCCCTGTCAGCATGTATTGCCCTAGTTTCCCTGAAGCACCGTCTTATACCTGGACTCTCTAAAAAAATGTTGGCTCATGCACAGATTGTCTAGCAGTCTCTACCTCCCACTTTCCAATTTTCCCATCTTGGCAATCACTCTCTGGATCTTATTTGGAGGATATTTCACAAAGCATGATCGGTGGAGATTGCCAGATTCAAAATTGCTGTGAGCATGCATAATTTATCAGATACAGATTCTGCACATTGATAACAATTCTGCATGTAGCAAATGTTATTAAGAGGTTAATTGTACCTGGCCTGCAATCTCCTATTGCATCCCATGAAACCTGACCAGCTGTGATTTACCCACTTACACCAGGAAGGATTTAGAAGCAAATTGCAATTTGATTACTCAAATCATCTTTGGCCGGTGGTTGTCTACACGGGATGCATTCTAGCCAGATGTTGAAAAGGTGTCGACACATCTTGTTCGCCACACCACATAGGTAGTTTATAGATGGTAATTTATCAGTAAGGGGGATAAATAATGCTACGAATGTCCACAGATGCCCCTAGAACTCTCATCTCAATGAAAGGAGTTTTTTTTAAATCATTTTTTTTAATCAATATCGAGTGGTTGAAAATAGTTACGTTTAGCACCAACAATTGCTGCAGCAACTAAAGTGAGCATGGGGAAAGGTCATCCTATACTTCTATCATACTGTTCTAAGCCCTTATAAGCAACTTTTTTGTTCTGATTTGTTACTAGAAAAACTTGACAAACGGTGAAAATCTAATCTTCAGGATCCCAGCTTTCCGATAATGCATATCACTTCTGTATGACATGTATTGTAGAACTGCTATCTCCCCCTGAAGATCCCCTGTCACCCCCTAAAAAAAGACAGTAAATGGGTCTATATGGGTATCTAAGGTCTAAAAGGTTTTTAGCATGTTATCCAGAAACAGGAGGCTACTGAGAAGGTTACCGCAACGACCACACTGCTGCCTCTTTTTTAAAGCATGGGGGAAAATCAAGATTTTATCCGGATATTTAGGCACATGAAATGATTTGTGGAGCCACTCTGTTTTTACCAACCTGCCCAATCGATGATCTCTTTTCTTTCCCAAGAGAAGTTGTTGCATTGTGCTATCAAAGTGTACAAGTCAGCCAATGTTTCATCCCATCTGAAGTTTGGAGAGTGGTTGGCTTTCATCTTTGCTTCTTTGTGGAGCATTCCATTGCGATAGGATCCACAGAAAAGCCCTTTCTTTTGTACTCCACAGCTCTGTGGATATGCCTTTTCCAGCTATGTGAACACTATTGCTAATGATCTTGGATTGGCTTGTTGTTAGCTGCAATTGGTTTTCTCCCTTCCCTCTGAAGTTTGATCAGAGTGTTTTTCTTTTGTTCAGTGCTTTGATTTTATCTGTGACCTGGCCTTATTTCCCCTCCATCAACTTCTACATGGCACTATATGTGCTGGGAGTTGCAGTTTATGTTGATTGAATGGAGATGTACTTTCCTCTCTGTCCAGACCTATGGTCAGCATTAAGGATTGACCAGTATGAGTGGAGTACTTTGCTTTTGTGTTCCTCTCCCCTGCACATTACAGTGTATTATTGGTGCAGGCCGTCGGCCATTTGTTGCCTGACGGGGACAGAGTTCTGCTTGCTCAATGTACTGTACACAGCAAATAGTGTTGTGGGTGTTAAGAGGCTATTTGCTTATGTCATTCTGTCAAGCCACAGTCAAGCCAGAGTTTGCAAGACATTTGGCGATGGAAAAATATCATATTTAACATTTAAAATAGTCTTGTTTTTCTTGTGTAGCATGAAGGGACTACGGCTTGCATTATGTTGTGCACTATGTCGTATAATGACAAAAAGTGAACCTTGAAATACATTGATATGCTTGATTTGCACAGTTGCTGGCAAATGTTTATCTATTATCTCCATCACACAATTTGCCAAATAGTATTTATTTTGCTCAAAACCAGTTTTTTATTTATTAATAACCTACATTTCAAAATGTGAAACAAAGGCTTCACACACACACACGTACTCTATCAAAACAAAGCAAAGCACACATGCTTTCTATCCATGACGAACATAGTCAATCATAGCAGAATGAATTTCAAAATACATTTCAAGTTTCAGTGCTACCGCCATACAATAGACATTATTAAAACCATTATTTTATACAATTCAATTTCCTTTATTTATTTTTTTGGTTCAGTGTCGAATGTGTGACTTCCTATCTAAAAGGGAATGTAAAGGAGAAAGAATAGTAAGTGAAGAATTGCTGCAGAAAAAAGCTAGCAACATGAAAATGTGGTCAGTTATTCAGAAAAATCTAATGTACATGGTGTTTGGTTTCGAATGTGTAAAAATTTAAATACACAAGTACAGTAAAAAAGTGCACGGAGGGGGAAAAAAACGGAACCATTAACAGTCCGGTTCTAATTTATACGATCTTCTCGTCCACGTCACATCTTGTCTCTTATCTTGTCTCTTGCTATGCACAGAGGAACTCTTGGCATGCCTCATCTACCGCTGGCAGTTTATTTCACACAACTTACAGCAAATCAGCTATTTCTCAATGTTTCAATGATCTACTCGTTCAAAAAAAGAATGATATCTGCCGTTTCAATACCGTTTTTGAGCTGCTGCCGTTGCAGAAATAGAGGCTCTATACTAAATTGGATGTTCATTAGGACTTTTATTTCTGGCATGCTGCGTTCAAGAATTGGGTAAGCGTTTATGTAAAGAGAATGTATGCATTTTACAATTGTGTTAATTGATTGCATATTCTGTGAAAACGACGAATGAATTGTGCTAATGGTGCGGGGGCCACAGCCGACTGATGTTGTGCTTCTTGTGTTTTGCACATAACGTCTCTTTGGCATAAAAGAACTGCTCTGCCCTCAAAACATGGATAAGAATCTTCTGTGAAATATTGAGCCCCTTTTAGAATGCGATGCCCGTGTTTGTAAAACTATGGCTACATAATGTAATGTAACCATCATTGTTTTAGTCAAGCCACCTTTTCCCGAAAAACTTTGAAGTCGCAAAAAATGAAGATTTTGCCTTTAAAAACATACTCCCTTATTTGCATGTGCCTCTGTGCTTGCAATTCCCTGCTGTGGTGTTAATGTATTTCCATGTGCTGACTAGAAGCTGTGGAAGTTTTTTGATGTGTCACAACGAATACTTTGGCTCATTACGATGTGGATAACCTTATGGATATTATCTAGCCTTTCTCCTGTTTAATTGACGCTTTGAAGTAGCACATGAAAGTACTGTCTTGTTTGTGTGTGTGTGTGTGTGTGTGTGTGTGTGTGTGTTGGTGATGGTGCTTGAATTCATTCTGTGCTCCGCTCCACTTTCAGCAGTCCTCAATCTTCACTGTAGACAAAACACAGTGATTATAGCTGTGGGTCCGAAGCCCCAGGGCTTCTTCTTACAACAGGCCTCAGCTGATCTACTGCCACGGCAGGGCAGCGTGTGACTCTAGTTGTGTATGCGTTTGGTGTGTGAAAGACCTGGAGACAGAAACAAAATACAAACAGGGTCATGCGGATGTCTATCGACCCAGTTGACCACATTTCTTCTCTAATGAATCCCTCTGTGCATATTTAAACAAATAATGTAAGCATTTGTTTAAAGTAATTGTCAGCTACATTACCTATTATATACATTTGACTTCAGATTTCACTGCATGAACCAATTTCCACCCACTTAAAAAGTGACAACATGCCTTTTTGCACATTTTCCTAATCCTATTATCAACATGCATATCTGAATTCAAACTTTCCATCTTGATATACCTAAATCTTAAAATCAATATCCCATTCTCTAATCCCAGATATTGATCGTGCTCTGTGAACCGTCTCGCTGCTCCAAAAAAAAAAAATGACATGATGCCCGCCCGCCTTAGCTCTCTCCTTATTGATGTCAGTGAA
Organism: Leptoclinus maculatus; assembly: GCA_032191485.1. Lineage (NCBI taxonomy): Eukaryota > Metazoa > Chordata > Actinopteri > Perciformes > Stichaeidae > Leptoclinus > Leptoclinus maculatus. Next base: position 12,344,339 of record JAVDOI010000017.1, read on the forward strand.
TCCTTTGGTCCAAATGCCACGACTCTTTTTCACAGGATTTCTGGCCATGTGCACTCAAGAAGAGGAGTTGCTGCTTAATGGGGTGTACACACTGAAGTCGAACTCGGGCTGTGCAGACGAGTGTGCGGATGTGCCCACCGGTTTCCCTAACAGAAAAAGAGGTGCGTGATGCCTGTGTGGAGAGGCTTGTCTGCTGTACTTAAGCCATCTTCCCAGGGAACACGCTCAGTGGAGAGTGCGGTAATTTTTTCCTCAGTTAATGATTAGGAGCCATTTTAAATAGTTTATTCTGGTGAAGTGTGGCAGAGGATGAAAGTGCAGCTAGTGTTGACACGTGGAAGGGGACGCAGAGCAAACAGCCATGCAATAATGGGGGTTTATCCCGTCACAGCCAGCCATGCCTCTCCTGTCTAGTTGAGATGAGCTGCAGCAGCAGCAGCAGCTGGTGAAGTGATCCTTTGGTTCTCATTGCTTAAAGGTCACCGTAATGAATTTGGGCTGGCTGGTCTTTAGCTGAAGCAAGATGGATTTCCAAATTGTATCCCACCCCCCCCCCCCCTTTATGCACACACTACTGTAATTTAGTAATTTCCTGCCAACCCTGTCTCCCAGAAATGATGTCTTTAATCGTTTTAAAGGAAACGTAGATCACGGTCTTGGTTTAATACTGTCAAAGTCTACAGTAAATCAACGTTTAAACAAAACCACAATGACATTACCAAAGAGATTTTGTTTAACCACATCAATTTCCTTTGTCAGCACAATGTCATTGGGTAGCAATGAAAACAGGGTTGTTTTCTGCACATGCATACGCCAATTCATTACTGAATACACTACTTCTGAACTGTTTTTACTGTGTATGTAAATGCACCTCATATATCAGATGCAGGTCATGTTTAAGACTTAAGTTACATTTGCTGGTTGCAAATAAAGAATGGTTCTTTACAGCTCCACCGTTGAGTATAATCTGTTGACACTATTGCTTAGTCCTAGCCACACTCTTTGATTCTTTGCCTACGGTGGTAGCATTAATATTGAAGAGGCAGGTGATTCGGGAGCACGAGCGTCTTCCATTGTCACAAATGATTTAGTAAAATAAAGTTCATGTATAATTTAGGGCCTCAACCGGAAAATAACTGACACGTTACATGCATAAGAGGTAGCAACACAAACATCAAAATCAGTGCCACGCCGACTGATGGCCATGTCTACCGCTTGTGCAAGGGATTGGCATTCATTTGTGAATTTAGGTTTGATAATGCTGCTTTCATTTGGGTGAACCCATTGGAACCAAATAAAAAACACACACACACACACACACACACACACCAAGGGGGGGCCCCTTCTAAATGGGGCTACAAATGTTATTTAATTCCAATTCAACCTTTCACGTCCAAGCTAAAAGGGTTGTGTTGATATTTATTTATGTTTTGCATCTTACACTAATTTACATTTACACACTTTTTTTTCCTCTATCTTTTCATTTCAGGATTGCTTTTAAGATGTATTTGTATGAGGCTACAGCATGAATCATCCGTTTCTGGAGCTATTATCCTGACCTTTTAAGTCCCTTTCAGGCAAGACGGTAGCAGATTGTCCTAAAGCCAGATCCACTATCTTACCCACCGTCTAAAATATGGAGCAAAGTAACTGAGGAGCCCGAAGATCAGGGATTTTGCAGTTACAGTGACAAACTGCTAAATCAATCCTCACCTCAAGGAGTTATAAGTATGACCTTCTTATTTGTTGTCCCTTTCAACATTGTTGTGGTGCAGAGTCAGCTTACTGGCTGAGAGCATCAGACTTGTGCATATGTTTTTCTTCAATGCTTTGCTGGGTACTGAACGGCGCTTCTGTGACTGACAAGCTGATAGACTCAAACCCAATGAGATGAAAAGGCAAACAGGCAAACTCATCACTGTCAACTTAACATGAAAACAGATACAAATGTCACAAAGAGAAAAAGAAGTGTGGAAAAGAGGGACATCGTTTTTTTTTCATAATGAATAGCTACAGTGGCAAAGCAACACCTTTTTCGGGTGACAGCTGCCATCCCATGCCACCCTCCAAGCCTTTACCACAGCACAAGCTGGTTGATAGCAAGATGCATTCAGGTGCCAAGGGTGTCAAGATGCATTCAGGTGCCACGGGTCACTGCATCTGAAATGACCCGTAACAGCCTGTCACACCTTTTCAGCAATCCCGTACCTGACCTTCCTGAGATTTACCATTTGCTTATTTGCTCCAAATTGGCGAGTGTGCTCTCGATGCAGGAGAGATGCAATAAAAATACAAATAAAAAAAAAATATATATACATAGAGGTGAGTGTACAAACACTGAGTCCACTTTAGTACAAGAGCCAAGTGGTGCCTTGTTAAGCCTCCCACCTTTTCAAGTCCTTTCTCTCCAGTGTAAGAGGTTGCAACCCATAAATTCAGGTTGTAAAATGTGTCGGCAAGGCTTATATTGTGATGCCCTCTGTAATAATTTTCAGCATGCCTAGGTTGTTTATGTATAATAAGATTGTGTGCGCGTGTGTGTGTGTGTGTGTGTGTGTGTACATGCATGCGCCGCAGAGAGCTTTTAGAAATACCCTGGGCAAAAAAAAATAATAATCAATTGGGATTATTTTGGATCGGCAAACAGTGCAGTGGGAGACTGAGACATGACAAATGAAATGTCCGTTAAAGACAAGGATAGCTAGACATACATGTGGTCATCCTGTTCCAGCATGCAGCTTCCTCTTAAAAAGTACAAAGACATGGGACAGACCGACTAGAATACAAACACAGGTCCTACCTGCTAGATTTCCTCCTGTCTCTCTGATTTTCTGGTTTTCAGAGTTGAAACCTTTGCCTTTGGTGCAGCATGATGGCAGAAAGGAACGACTCGGGCCTTCCTTCCTGATTCTGAACCCCTGCAAGCCTGTGCTTGTGTTTCACCAGAATAGAGCCATGTTTCTCAAATACTTCTAACATGCATCGGACTTGCAAGTGCGGAATTCATACAATTGTTGTTAATAATCACGATCTACATTTTAAGTCAGTACTTCGACTGATGCAGTAAAGTTGCAAAACTCGCATACACAAACCCAGAAGTACGACTTCTCAAATTTGCTTTTGCAGCCTTCTCCGATGCCGTCTTGTGCATTATACATGACACATTTACATACTCTCACTTCTGATTGCCAGTTTGCATTGAGTTTGAGTTTGAGATGTTTAGCTTGCTAGTACCAGAACTGACTGCTGAATGCAGCTGCTCCTTTAATGTGATTACCAGTTGCTGAGCCATGTTGGGGACTGGTGTTGTTGTCAGCTTTATTTATTTTCACAAACACATTGTCACACGCATATGTGCTCAGGCGCACATTTAGCATAAGCTATATATATATATATATATATATGCATATGCACTTTACAGTATTCACACACAAGCTGACATTGAGCTGTAAGTGTTGGCAGCCACAAGTCAAAACAGTTCGTCTTGCTTAGAGCCACAGAGCCACTGAGGTCACATTGGAGTTGTGAGAGCCGTCACAGTCACATGCACACACACACACACATGCATGCAGTAAATGAGAGTACAGTTTCATGCACATATAGTATTTATGAACACGAGAGCATCTGAATTCACAATCTACCTCTCAACATACATACCGGCAGCTATCAAAATCAGACGTGCTACTCTCTCTTTTATGAACTACTTTCCTCCCATGCTGTCTTTTTTTTTTCAAACGGACACAAGCTGACCTGTGAAAGATGTTTCCTCTCACAACAGTCTCGCCTTCCCACACTTTTATTGATTCGCATGTCTGTATAATTATATGGGTGTTGTCCTTGAAAAGCTACACTTAACCTTTTTTATTTCTTAAGGTTTAGAAAGTAGGATTGCTCCAGTTGACATGAAGTCTGTCCAATGAGCCAAAGTCATGAAGGTGCTACTCATCCATGTGATACTGTACTGTACATCCATAATGCTTAATGAGTACAAGGCTGCCCTTCAAATTCAGCTTCAAGCACCTGTATCGACAAACTGAAGTGTTTTTTTTCTTTTTTTAAAAGACTGCATGACCTGGCAGTTCAACTCAACGGGTGCTGTTCTGTAGCTAACCTGTATATATAATGTATTGCACAATGCATACACTATTCATTTCAGCCTTCTTTGCACTTCCATACAACTTTTGCACTCCTGTAGAGTTGCCAATCAGACGGGGACCCAGTACATAATGTATCCACTGTGTATATATATATATATATATATATAGTCACTGCTTCTTGTTTGTCTGTATATGGATTAATCCTGAATATAATAACTGTATGTTGCTGTTTACATTTGTTGGCACTGCATATGTGTATAGGCTCTGAAAGTCAAATTTACCAAAAAATGTGCGAGCATGAGCTTGAACTGTACATTTGTAACATGTGTATTATCATGTGTATTACAGTATAATGCAGGGCTGCCACTAACGTTTATTTTGACTAAATATTAATCTGTTGATTATTTTTCAATATATTTATGTCATTTAGAATAAATTAATGTCTTGACTGAAAAGTCTCCCAAGAATAAAGTTATTCTATTATATTATATTTGATATATTACATATATAGTAAAATCAGGGTGTAAAGTGTAGAGTGTAAATTTAAAAGAAAAAAATATTTTTACTCACAAAATGAGATAGTCATTGTAATTTGAGTTCATCGCAATCATACTCTACACTTTTTTTAGGAGTCTATAAGGTATATAAGGTTTGCTAGTGTGAGCTGTTTTTATATTTTTTGCTGGTGTAAAATACAGCAGAGTGCTGTATGCCCTCGTCCTATGCAGAAGATGATTAGCTTTCACTATTCAGATTGAACTCATCACCTAACCTCCCTGCTTTCCCATGATTTCTAATCCTCCTCATTACAACATGGATTGGAGAACCGTCTATTTCTACCTCTCCCTCTCCTGTGGACTTTGTATTCTCTCTAACCCACACACGAGAGTGTTTTTTCCCCCTGCAGTCGCAAGTCACACTGTCTGTCTCACTTTCTCCTTTAAAGCCTTTTAACACCAAATCACATCATTCTTGCTTCAGTATATCATTGTGACATCTCGTTCTCCTTTTGCCTGCAAAGCTTTTTGTTTATAGCTGTTGTCGTCTTTTTCCTTTCTCTGATATTGTCTTATTTGTATTCATCTGTTCCCTCTATCTTTAACTGTCTACTTTCAATTAAAATACTTGGATTAAAATAACATGCTTTTTTTTTTCAAAATGATGGCACAGTAAAAAAACGGTATCCCGATCCTTTCTGTGACGAAACAATATGCCCTTCTTTTTGTCTGCATTTTTAATTTGTATCCAGCACAACACTCTGAGACGAGGTGTTCTATAGTCTGAGAGCATAATATATTTTCACACAGAAAAACAAGCCGTTGTCATCCTTGATGATGACAGCGGGAGTCTTTGCCTTATCAAATGCTGACTGTGAGGAGAATGAAGTGAATAATGTATATTTCCAAAGTGTTGATTAAAAGTTATTGAGAAGTCATTTTTATCATTTAACTGTAGATGAAGAAGATTTCTTTCAAGCAGGGACGTTTTTGTGTTGGTTGAATGAACTATTGTAACTAAACCGATGGAGGCAAAGTATATTGACAAATCAAAATGTGAAAAAAACGACCAAGAGCACTCTGAAATGATCTAATAGACTTCAGGACTGTGACAGGACCTGTGGAAGTGAGATTGGTATGCCTCAGTAATTGGGATTTGTAGTACTGACTGACAGGGGTTTACGCCTTAGTGTTTTGGGGGTTGATGGTGTTATGGGACTTGGTTTGGAAGGTATAACGGCTGAGGGAGAGGGAAAAAGAGGATGAAACATTGTGAAAAAGGAAGAAAAGCAGTGAAATAGAAAAGACCCAGGGCCAGGTTTCCAAAGACCCAGGGCCAGGTTTCCAAAGACTTTTGCTCCTTGTTTCAGATGTATTCTTGCGTGTTTATTTATTAAAGCTATGCCCGAGCTTGGTTTCACGATTCACCTGTCATCTAGATCACACACACACTTACACACACAGTATATGTGTCGAAGTGGATAGCAGGGCCGTCCTTCAATCAGAAGGTCGGTGGTTCGATCCCTGGCTAAGGCTCCTTGAGCAAGACACTTAACCCCAAAATTGCTCCTGTAGCTGTGCCTACGTTGTAAAATTGTGAATTGTAAGTCGCTTTGGATAAGAGCGTCTGCTAAATGATCCTTTATGCATATGTATTTGAAGGAGGATCACACACATGTGTTGTTGACTTTATATTCCTCTGGGTTTACCGAGCTTCTCTGCAAATGTGCACTTTCATCTTCGTTGCAAAGACCAATTAGAATGATGGTTTAAACAATGTAACTGGCCAGCTTTCTGTTGAAAGCTGCATGACAGCAGGCCAATTGCTCTCTCTTGCTAATTCATCAAGGTGTTCCTTTTCTTTATTTTGTACACATCTCCTCAGAACTTCATGTATCTATTCCACACAATTCAGACTTCACAAACCTTTTATAGATTTACATGCTTTGAAATTGCCGACTTACTGTGACTATAATGAATAATCCTATTTCACCCATTACATGGTTATGTCATGAGCTCATGCTTTAGTAAATCAGCTGCTAATCTGACGCATCCTGAAAGTGCAATTTTGAAGGAAGGCTAAACTGTGCTCCTTCATGTATGTAAATCTGGTACGTGACCCGCGTGTGTGAAGATTACAGTAGTTTATTTCTAGTTTTTGAAGACCTTCAAAGTGGAGGATGTTTTTACAAAGTGAAAACATTTTGGACAGTCCTCATTTCATAAAGGGACTTTTTTTAGGGTTATTTAGGGAAAATGAGTTAAGTAAAAATTTATGTTTTTGGCGAAACTGAAAATGTTATTCGCACATTTATTTCAACATGTTCTCCCAACTTGTCAAAAACGGCAGCTTGGTCGGTGGCCCTACTCTCAAATCTATGTTGCTCTCTATGTCATCCTTCTGTGTTCACAACGTTGGGATTATATTAGATTTACAGCGTATTATAGACAAAATAATGCCTTTTCATGAGATGTTAAAAGTAACACACGGTGAGCAACTAATATGTTTAGGCTGATCTGTAAATGCGTCACTGTTCTCCTTTTTTTTTTAATATGTATTCATATGACTCTCTGTTTCTCTTTCTCAGTTTCTCTTCCTCTCCATCCACCACCTCTCGGGCATGTACGAACACGTCGCATATATTCCGAACCAATTTTACACCACATTGCCTCGGCTCCGCTCTCCAAATACCGCCAGACTCTTGCACTCAAAAGCCAACTCGACTCTCGACCTGTATAAGTGCACCCGACCAAAAAGAATAGCGACCGCTTTTTTTTTTTTACACCGACTTAACAGAACTTTTAATCATGTCTAAAAGTGTTTATGGTGCAGAGGCACATTTTCATGAGCTGTGACGTATAATGTTCATGAAGTGAGTAAAGGAGGGGATGTTACCTGCATTGCACCGCGCAGGAATGATGACTGTGTCCAATGAACAAGGAAGAGAGAATGTGTTGCTCTATCATTGGAAATATACTCAGCTTGGCTTAGCTAGAACCAAAGCACTTATTGCCTTATGTATCGGTTGCCTGTTCGATTCTGACTTTCTACTTCTAGAGGATCTGAAATTCAATATTGTCATCTTAGGTTTGTCTCAACCATTAAATAGTTGTGCTCTCCTCCGAGCTAGTTTTCACTATCCCTGAGTTGATCAGTTGCTCGAATGCTGGGAATGTGCTCTACCATCCATTCATTTTCAGAAAGAAGTTATTATATTTGACCATCTTTGTTACTTGTCCCCTCTGATGTGTAAAATGTGTGAGTGGATTAGATCTGTAAAAAGTATGTAGTGACAAGCTTTTGGTGGAGAGGGCTGTAAAAATGTATATCAACTACTCATCCTGTGTTACCTTGGATTCTTGAAGAAAAATACAAACAAAAAAAACCCGTCTCGTATGCCTCCAAGGTGAACGAAGATTAAAAAAAAAAACAGAGACATGTCTTAATGCATTAAATGTTTAACAGCAGCAAAACCATTCATTTACAAAACTCTCACACAACTTGTGCAGTATGATCCAAGTCTCATTCATCCAGTCGTATGCTCAGTACTTCCCAAACGCGTGCATCTTTGCTCAAACCTATTTAAAACACCGGTGGACCGCTCGGACAAGTAGTGCAAGTGTGACACCTTTTCAATGCGGAAGTGTTGCAGAAGATTCATGTGTTTTGGGAAGTAATGTGCATTCCACTGGATACATGAGACTTGGGTTAGTTATACTGCACGGCTTGTGCGAGGGTTTGTAAAGGGATGTTTTGAGATAGTTTAGCAGTTGTGAAACGTGGCCCGCATTTATTTAAATTGATCAGAACGTCTCCGTTTTTTGATCCTGCGTTCACTGCGGAGGCCTGTGAGAAAACCAAGTTTTCTTCAGGAATTCAAGGTAACACTGGATGTGGGTGAAGCATTCGTTAAAGAAGAACAGAGTGAGAGGACTGGGACACATTTATCAAGAGACATTGGGTACAGGTTAAATAACATGCACAACTTCAGGCTTTTTGAAGTTTAACACTCGGTTGTTCACATGAAAAACGTAGTTACATTACATTACAGTCATTTAGCAGACGCTTTTATCCAAAGCGACTTACAATTCTATCACAATTCTACACCGTAGGCACAGCTACAGGAGCAACATTTAGGGTTAAGTGTCTGTTGCTTAAGGACACATCAACATGCAACTAGTGGAGCCTGAGCCGGGGATCGATCCTCTGATTGAAGGAGGGCCCCTGCTATCCACTTCGCCACAGTCGCCCCCCCCCCCCCCCCCTGTTGTTGGGTAAACAATGAAAAAAGAGAGCTTATATATTGTTTATGTGTATAATCACTCTCAGGGGGGTTCCTTCTCACCTCTGCAGGCATCTAGGATCTGTGAGTAGAAGTGAAGGATTTTAACTTTTATCGTTAACTTGTGTCGAAACTTGTACTTTTACTAAAGAAGTGATACACGCAGGGCTGTGGTCTTACTTCAACCTTGCAAGAACAAAATTAAATCATCACCATATGTGAGCACAATTTTTTTTGAATTACGCTAAATCCACTGCATTATTCTAATCATGTACACAACTACCAACCGACAGCACTTAGACGTCTAACTATGACCTATAATTACCCCTGTGGGGGTACAGCTTTAGCCTCTAACAGAAGAGTAAATATGTATGAGCCACATGATATGGATCACAGTATTGACACAACACACCACAACCCTATTGTACTTTTTCTTTTTTTTTTTCTCCATGCGTCCTTGTTTGAATTCGCTGTCAACAGGTGAAGCTGTTCTTCACAGATGCTCCTTCACAGTCAACAGAAAAGCATTGATTTTCTTTCACTCCATTATCCCCTTTCCACTGTGGGAGATTAGGAAGTGTAATCATGGTGATCCAGGGGATTATACAAGCAAAACATATGTACAACCATGAGGAAATCAGATTGATGTTATTGGCATAAAGTCATGTCTTTATGGTGTGACTTTGGCGAAATTACGTTCGTATAACAACGCTGAGAAATGTGTTATGTGATTTACAGTAATAAGCATATTTAACAAAATCTCTTTGGTGGCCTTCTGATATCAGACTTAGAATGCAGTTCAAAGCCGTCCACACATTTTAGGTTATTTCAGATTACTTATTTATCCATCAGTGGCTTAACACTTTGCAAATCCCCGGCAATTATCACTTTGTGGCAGCCCTAGTGCATTCGGATGCGTGTTGTGATGTCGAAGTGGCAACGCAGTGCAAACAAAGCCTCTTGACTCTCACAGCCTCGCTCTTGCTCTCGCACTAACTTGAAAACAAACATGCGCGCACACACACTGGGGATGTAACCCAATTTGATTACCACATTAAGCACCAGGAGACTTGGTAACGATGGACAAATTACCGAAGTGGCCAACAGATCATACAAGGAGGGAATAGAAGTGTGTATAGAGGTGGAACTTCTTACTTCCTCAATAGAGGTGGGATATAACGACATTTGGGTGGTGTAAAGCAACCACATTTAGACGGGAAAAGATGTTCCTTTTTTGTTTGTTACTTCATAGGACCTAGAGTTGATCCATGGAGAACACCAAAGGAAATGGGGCAAGAGGGAAAGATATGCTTCCAAATACAACAGTCTTCTGTTGGAAAGATCAGAATGGTTGCGATCAAGAGCAGAATCTGTAATGATAACCCAATATTACAGGTGAAGGATTCAAATAATCCATTCAGCTGCTCACTACAACTGAGTAACTCAAATACTGTATTTCCCTAAAACATGAATGAATGCAAAATTGAAATACTAAACAAAAGAGAATGTTCTGCACACAGGTAAAAAAACAACATCCTGAATGGTTTGAATTTAACTGACTTTAAACGGAATTTAATTTGATTGAATCAAAATTGATGATCTTTGTAATTTTGCATTGCCATAATCACGGTGGTCACGACCTTTTGTTGAATAACTTCATACAGTTCTGACTTGCTGGTTCATAGATGGCATTTCTTTTTTTCAGCTTAGTCGTGTCCTAAAATGTTTTGATTCATTCATTCTTTCTCAAATTTCTTTTCTATTTGTCTCCTCTTATCTTCGTCCTGCCAGCCCCCGGAGGTGTGTTCGGTCCTCAAGGGGAATCGGGGTCAGAACCTGAAGATGACAGCCAAATGAAGTTTTACACAGAGCAGCACAGAGGACGAAGGCGCAGCAAAGGTGAGAGCCAAACGCAGGTGTATATCTTTGTACGTTGTCATAAATGTGTTACATTTTTAAACACATTAACTTGCACAGGGGGGGGGGGGGGACGCCTCTTATCCACTACATACTGCTGAGAAGGCGATACAGTAAAAAGAGACTAATATACAATAAAACATTTTGAAAAGAAATTAATTCAAACCCATACCCTGGTTGAATGTGAGCCTATAGCTAGTGAAATGAGGCTCGACATCTCTGGAATCGTCGGCGTAGCTGGAAGTAGGAAGGAGTCGTGCACATTCCCTGTGGGGTTTAAAGTGCCGTTCCATGGCACAGCTCAATGACACTCAAAGCAGATATATGAGCTGATGTAAATGGAGGCTCAGTGATGAGCAAAGCTGAGTCGCATTACTTTGATGGGAAGCATGATTTTAACTTCCCTTCCCACATAGTGATATGTGATCGTGGAAACTCTGTGGATTTGTGTGTGTGTGTGTGTGTGAGAGTGAATGACCGGAAGAGGATGAAACACAGAGAAGTAGTGAGTGTGTTCACTTGGGTGTCCCGTACATGTATGTATAGTTATTGTAAAGTAATAGAAATCCATTATTGAAGTTCACCTCATGCAACCTTCAGTGGAATGGGGGTAAAGATAGAATGTGTAGGTTTATGAACACGAGGCTCTCAAATTGGCTTTATGGACTCCCAGTTATTTTAGTTCAAGATTAAATAGACACACAAACACAGTAACATAGTATGTATCGGTTGTGGAATTTTAAATGTACAATTAATCACAGAAAATAGTCGACTGTTCTAATTTAAAAATAATCTTGTCTAAACCATCAGCTCTTTATGAATGGGATCTTGGATTTTGTAATAAAAGCATGTTTGGCTCAGGATTCGGAAAGCCATGAAACCCGTGACCGTGATCTGTTTTTAAGTTACAGCCCATGAAAAAAAAAGGTTGTTGGGAAGAGGAACACAAGCGGAAGAAAGACATTAAAGTGAAGTTTTTAATCTTTAGTGTCGTTTTGTGTATTCTATTTGCTCGTTGATTTACATATATTTATGTATTTGTGTACGTGTTTGTTTTAGTGTTTCTGTGATTAATTGAGCGCATTGACTAGGTGTTTGGTTTGTGGCCATAAAGTAAGTGTTTGCCATCGTGAGCGTACATGCTTTTGTCTACTCAGTAGGGCTTTTATCGTAATTGAGGGACCCCTTCACGAGCCCAGTGACACCTACCCACACACCAAAGGGATTAGCCGCTCTGCCGCTTTCACCGCGGACAGGTGTTGTTCCTGTCCCTCCACGACATCGTGACTGTGGTAGACATGCGAGTCAGTACGGGGGGGATTCATTATCCTCACTTTGTCTTCCTGGTTTTGACCTTGAGCTGCATTTCAGTACTTCCAAACTTCTGATGGGATTCACTGGACTCTCCTGTCACAAGGGGTCACTGATTAGAATTGTTTCCAGAATAGGGTGTTGTTTTTTTTTCAATTCAATTTGCACCATTTTGCACATTGCATCAGTGATTGATAAAATCACACCGTGTACTGTAGTTGTAAAATGTAAAAACATCTAGATCAGAGGTAACCAACACGGTGCCCGCGGGCACCTGGTCGCCCGCAGGGACCAACGCGAGTCGCCCGCAAGTCATGTTTTAAAAATAGCAGTAATATGAAGTCAAAATCCGAGAGCGCAAATGAGATCCACGTATCAAACAAGTAGCCCTTCGTACTGCTCGGTACCCTTGAAGTAACTCTCCGTTTCAAAAAGGTCGGTGACCCCTGATCTAGATTGTGTGTGTGTGTGGCTCTGTTTTTTTGAGGTACACACTGATCTAGTTGCTGATACATTACTGCATCAGCAAGGAGGCCATTTGTTCAATATATGTCACTTAACCTTTTCCAACAAACCTGCATGGTGCACATGGTGCCCAGTGTGCACCATGTGTCCTGAAGCATGCAGATTCTGAGACATTGTGTATGTTATGTTTTAATAGTCAAAATCTATAGTTACATCAGTGGACCTCGTTTTATTTCTTCAATTTGTAGAAGAAAATAAATGTCTGCATCACATTTGTGTCCTGTTCTTAAACTGCTGAATTGCTCGGACCTGTGTTCTTATAATCCAAATGACCGTGTGAATTTAAAGTGCATGCCAGTTGATCCTATTTAGCAAAGGTAACTGCACCACCAGTGAAGGGCACGAGACAGCAGTGCTGCGTGCACACACATATAAATTGAAACGCCCCTTACATAAGTCTTAAAGAGGGTGGAGCTCTGGACGCCCCAATGTAAAAAAAATAGTGCCGACACTTCTGCAGGAGGGGAACGACAAACGAGCCGTCATATTTAATAGTGTCAGATTGTGGATATGAAATGATACAAAGACTATGCATATAATGCTGCTACTCGTTACTAGTGTAGAAGTGGTAGTGTAGTTTAATCATATTGCTTTGTAAAATTGTGAATATAAATATTTTAATTATCGTTAATTATCAAAATATATTGTATTCTGAATCCTAGTTCAGTATTATAGTATGTATATTTGAAGAAAACGCAATAACACATTATTTTGTACAAACTTGTCAGCATTCAAATGTGACTTGTGTGGCTGCATAAGAAAACATTGGTGAATGTCAGAATCTTGAAAACTGCTTAAGTGGGTTTTAAGAAGACATGTCTTCTAACGAAAGGTTTGACCAGCGCTATCGCTGCCATATCCCTGTCACATTCCAGTGAGCCTCCTTTCAACATGCTTACTTCTCTCCCATGATGAATATCACTAGACAGAGGTTAAGCGGCTAATTTCATTCCCCATATCTGGCTTGGAAATGGGAGCCCTGACGGAGCCAAAGGGCAACCAAAACAACCAATCTATAACCCTGTCGGTGGCAATAAGATCATACATCACGCTGGTGAATGATCCTGGGCTGCTCTGCAGCAGCGCCGGTATTCTAAGTCATCCTTTCTTTTCTCAGGCCGGGACTTGAACCCGGGTTAGATTCATAAATCAGGAGTACAATTAACGCCATTTTCAAGGATTGTGGGAGACTCAGAAGGCTGCATTTTCAACAAGTGGAGGATTTAGTTTGAGGTCTGTGCTATGTGTGTTTTTACGTCCCCCTTATGTGTGAAAGTACTTCCTGTCAGGGATGTTCAAATACAGTCGTGTGTTTGAGCCCCTGATAAAAAAAATCAAAAAGGGCTTCTGTCAAACTGTTCACCTTTTTTCCTCTTTCTCTTCCTCTAGGCCACTCACACAGTCCTCTGAATAAGGTCACCCTGACGTTGATCACCATCAGCACATGTGTCACTGCCATCGTCTATGCTACGCAGGATTCCTGCCCTCTCACCGTCAAGGTTACACTCCACGTGCCTGAGCACTTTGTTGCAGATGGTAAGTGCAACACATTCATTAGAACTTGGCTGAATATTCAACTAAAAGGGAATGTCCAAAACAATCTGTTTTTTTTCCACGTTTAGCCTTTTTTTTTTTTGCTGCACTCTTAATTGAGACTATAAGATGTGAAACCCAAGAGTGAAAAAGTCCAACAAGACACCCACTAAACTCAGTTGGAAGACTGAAATCACGTATCACTTTTGTGATACACCCTCAGACATTGTAGTAGGAGATACTGTACCTCAATGCTGAGCTTTGTGTTGGAAGCTAAACAAGGATATAGATCTGTGGAGCATGTTATCAGAATAGCCACTATCCATCAAGGTACACCTTTTGTTTCATTCTTTTCTTTTTTTTTCCCCAGCCATAAGTGGATACAGTTGTCCTTCAAGCAGCATACTGCAGAAGATGACTGTCCACATACACACCTTGTTATTGAGCGGTGAAAGATATTATGCGATTTGTATAGTTTTTGTTGTTTAGCAGGAACAGCTAATGGACCAGGGACAGCTCTGTATGCTTCCACTGTTTCTATTTACAAATGGCTTGCAGTGAAATCTCCACCCCCTCTCCCGTGATTTGTGGTTCTAAATTTGAACGCTCGTCGGTGTCAGTGGCCCTTCTGCACGACTGATGAAGTACAAAAGACGCACATCCATCCAAGAAAAAGTAAATCATGTGCTAGAACCAAAAAAGATGAATCAGGACAACAAAAGTCCACACACTGAAAGCTCCCAATGGAAAAGAAAAAAAATGATTTATTGTCACCACGAACAACTGAATGACATTTGGAGCCATCAGACTGATGAAGAGCACTGTGCTCAAAATGTGATTGTTTTCTTTTTTTCTTTTCGTTTTTTTTTTTTTTTTGCCGTGGGAGCATTCAGTGTGAAAACTTTATTACATGTGACTGCATCGATTTGAATACTAACCTCTTCTACTGTTTCAGTCGACACAAACATTCTATTTAACTAATACTACTAATAGTACTCCGAGGTTTACTTGTGTTTCGTTTGTGCTTTTATGCAAGTGTTGTGTGACATACAAAAAAAAATGAGCCGATAACACTGTCTTCTGTCTTTTACATGCCAACATTGAGACAGTGCACAAAATATTTTCACAATAAATGCCAATTCAGAATAATCAAGTATGTAGGTGCCCAGACAACTGCTTTAGAGAGTCGTCCCACTGTGTCTGTTTTAAATTCGTCGTTGGCGTTGGGACAATTGTAAATTGGGTCTGTGTATTGGCAAGATATCACAGTATAAACCTTGCTGGGAGGTAAGAGAGGCCAATATGGGAAATGTGCAAGGAGTTAAGCGAAGTTAGAGGGAGTGAGGAGCGGAGGCAATTTAACTAATGATTGCTATATCTCTGAAAGCATTCACATATCAGTCGATCAGGTGCTCTTGCCGCCGGGGCCTCATTTCTAGTCCGCCCACACATCCTCAATTTGTGTGCACATGGACACACAATAGAAATGGAACAGTTCGCAAAACTCCAATTTATAGAGTTTACTTTGTGATAACTTGCAAGATGGACACTTGGAAAATATAATTTAAGCCAGTAAATGACTTTTAGTGTTTGAGTGGTTTTGAGGTTTTTTTTTTTTTTTCCTGGGTTTTCTTTGAGGCGTTGATGTTTGTTTTTCTCCGAACCAGTTTTCCCCAGACCAATTACATCGCAGTTCACTTCACACACAGTCGCATAAGATTCTGTCAAATCATAATGACATTTGGCCTCATGTCAGACCCACTCGTACCAACAGATATCTTCTTAAGTGGCATTTGGGAGTTATGGAAGATCATTTGTTCTCGTACTTTGTTCCAATAATTTCTTAATTAGCACCTTTTAAATACAATTTTCCAAATTGACTAAAAAATAATATACATCATTACATGAGCCAAAAAGTCAGAGGTTTAGGCTACACTACACTGTAGCCCATTGCAGGATACCTCTACAACTACAAACAGTCAACGTGCTGATACGTTTAATGCCGATGTGTCACTTAGAATGTCACTTAAAATGATTGATTGTTTTTTTCACCTTTGCTCTTCCATTACTAACAAGGCAGACTTTCCACTCGGATACAATATTTTTTTCTCAAAAGTTTGGGGCTGACCCGATGCTAAGTTCTGAACTTTTCACATACGACATCAACAAATCAATGGATGGAGTTTGGCTGATGTGTTCCATGGATATTCACAATCACTAGAGAATTCATTCTGTACATTTTGATGGCCCTTGCTTTAGTGCCACTCTCTCTCTCTATCTCTCTCTCTCTCTCTCTCTCTCTCTCTCTCTCTCTCTCTCTCTCTCTCTCTCTCTCTCTCTCTCTCTCTCTCTCTCTCTCTCTCTCTCTCTCTCTCTCTCTCTCACTCTTTACATGTTAGCCCCGCTCCAGGCAAGGCTCTAAAAACAGTAAAATCATCCGTATGTTGTGTGTTATACAGCGTTTATTTTGTAAGTTTTGTTTTCACTTTTAGTTTTGTTGTTCTTCTGCAAACTTTCTTGTACTGGGATTGGACTGAGATACTTAAAGGAGACACCTGAGGCAGAGCAGATGTGATAAAGGGGCGGCTTAACTCATTAGTCTGGCAGGCATACAGTCGGCAGCAGGCAGGGAGTCGGAGCAAACAAACTAACAAATCCAACAGATAAACAAACAAAGCAAATCCAAACTGGCAAAAGCCTGTATAAATATAAGTTAGGTTTAGGACAGGAACAGGAATAAAGGCTATAATGCTATGGCTACAATGCAAAGCATATGATCTGACAACGCAAGACGTGTGAGCTGCACACTGTAAACTACTCTATTTATTCTGGGGGAATTAATGAGTGATGGGAGTAGGGGAGAGGAAATAGGAGACGATAAAGACAAACAGCACAGAAGCTAGTATGTAGGTATGAAGAAATGCAAGACTGTTCCGTCAACATCACGACCAACACTTCTAAATCTAACATTGGTGGGAATGAATACATCTCTTTGAGGTAAATTAGGTTAATACTTCATATTCTTATTTATTTTAGCTTATGTGAAGTCAATCATGAGATTATTTTACAAATTAAGTAAAAAAGTACACATTTTTTTAGTTTCGTGACATAAGATTGTCAACAGGTGGGTTATAAATAACTTCATTAAGATGACAGTCCGAAGGTGGTGGTGATGTATGAAGACAAAATAAGTTTAGCATCTTATCATGTATCTCAACTGCCATAACTATATGTTTGACCAATGTTAAGATGACAGAAAAAAACAAGATAATGCAGCAACTACAAGAGCACAACTAATTACTGTATAATAATAAGATGTCAGTCAGTGTGAGTGGGTGTGTGATAGATAAACAAATGCTAGATGTTTATATGATTATCCCTTGCCACTGATGTGTAATGCTTTCTATTCCACATCGGTTCCCAAAGCAGTTGAAAGGGGTTTAATCTAACGAAATCATTTTCCCACCGTTTTTTTGCGCTCAATATGCACAGCAACATTGCCAGCAATCAGCGATGTTCTTACTGCTCAGGGGGGGGGGGGGTTCTCAGGGAAACCAACCCATAATCTAACAATTGCGTCCTCACTGTGTGAGCTGACAACATTAGATTTTTTTTCCACTCTCTCAGCAAATGAGGGCTACCGGCAGCTCAGTTCACTAACTGCAGTGCTGCAGGAAGTAGCCTTGTTATGCTCACCTCTGGTCAGCCTGAGATGATTTTAGGGATGCCATCTGGAAGATTGAGTGTGTATTTTAGCCTTTTGGGCATTTTGGTGGTACTGAATACTTAGCAACAACAGCCCTTGTTTCTCAGGGAGTGTGCGTCTATGATTCGTCAGTATTTACTCATTTTTATAAATTGTAGACTAAATTCATGACTACTGTGTGTAGAAGCAAGAATACATGCAGTCATTTACAGCACAATATCTCAAACCACCTTCTTGTATATGATCCCATACAGACCTATTTTTTTATAAATTTGCACCAAGAAATAACAAAAGTTATAAAACAATACAAACCTGGAATGTAATTGAGGCTTGGGATGTATATGCTTTATCAGCATTCTTTGCAGGGTAAAGTATTACTCCTCTGGGTTGTGTATTGAACTGCAGGGCATTGGCCTTGTAACTTTAGCTGTGACTCAGATGTGATTGCTGGCCACTGTCTCAGCATTTCCATCTGCATTAATCCTCTCTTTAAAAATAAACAGCCTGCAGACCACCATCACAGAGTTTATCATGAAATAAATAAATGAGGGAATCTTTTGTCTCAATCTCACCATTGCTGTGTTTATAATCTAGCAAATTTCAAGAACATTTTGTCTTTGACACAGAAATGTATACTTGCTGCAAACGCTTCCGCAAGTCTTCCGTCCACGACCCACCAATATAGACACAATATACTGTAGTTGTATACGAACCTTTTGTGTTCACTAGAGGGCTGAAGCACAATCTCCCAAAGCTCCCTTTTGGAACGTAAAGTCATTGGCATCAATTAAGGATAATCTTGTTCAGTGATCGGAGTTTAACGATTGGTCCGGGAGCAGTAAGAACGAAAGGTAAGTCACTGCCAATGAGCATAGAATTTACTGAGTGACTTGTGAAACTCTTTTAGCCCCTCTACTGCAATCACCAGGGAAAACCCATCAATACACACATTATGGGTCTTAATTGTATCATTTAAATTCAGCCTGGTCAGGAGGGGAATTGAAAGTACAGTGAAAATAAAGTAATTAGCTACTTCCTAATTGATTATGCAATAGGACCAGGAAACAAGGGTTTAAAGCTGGAGTACGAAACTTTTGTCTCCCCCTCCGTCAGTGAGAGTAATGATCACCCTTTGGGAGAGATCGTAGCGATGGCGCAGCAGCTATGGCGGAGATTCTGGGGTGGACCCTTCAGATAAATATGAAACTCTGCGTTGAGAGGATTATGGTAAAAAAAAACGATGCGGCGGGCACGCCAGGAAGCTTTTGTGCGATATTTCACGGTAAAGTTGCCACAAACACCAGACGGAGAGCTTCCCCTGGTAGCAATAGGCTTCATCAGCATTGTGTGAACTTCAAGAGCTTGAATCTAATCCATGTTGATTTATATATGTTTTAAAAAATACCAAACAAAGTATTTTACAATGTTCAAAATCATTTTGTCTTTTTTTTTTTTTTCAGGAAGTAGTTTTGTGGTGAGCATGGGCAGCTTCCTGGATGTTTCTAATTGGCTGAACCCAGCCAAGCTAACCCTCTACTATCAGACCAATTCGTCCACACAGTGGGTCCTGGACTACTGCGGCCAGAGGACGACTGAGCCCTGCGAGCAGCTTTGTGATCAGGACACAGGTGAGTCCACACAAAACATGCACGACCTTGAGTCAACTTGAGATGCTATGCACTGGTTAGAAATGCAATTTAAAGGCATATTTCAGGCCATGTTGAGTGTGTTGAGATTAGAAGGAAATACAGCCATTTGAATCTCTTTTATGTTGTGATAATTGCAAGGACGCCAACACAGCATGTGGAGGAAGGAAGCTGTCCTTCCTTCCTGTTTTGCTACAGGGTTACCGTCATGAATGTTTTTCAGTGTCTCTGATCTGAAAAAAAAAGTCCTTGGAGGAGACCAATAGAACTGCTTTATGCACATCGAACACATTTTATTTAAAAATGGCAGTATGGCAGTAATAAATTCTTAATATTGACAATCGTTGTGCAGTAGTGAAAGCTTTAATAGTTGGATTTAGATTTGTGTCGTTATTACCTCTAACCTCATCTCAGAGTAAGTAAGTCAATAAATTGTTATTAAATGCACTTTTTTTGCATTTCATATTTGACTTTTAAAGCCGTTTTATATTACTTCAAGTGGAGTTCTACAGTATGAGAATCACTGCTATATACGTAAAAACAAATATAAATATCTTACAGTAATATTGCTCCGTCTTTTGTTGGTCTCGGTAAACATTAAGAGAATGTATAATGTGTTGAACATTGTGAAATGCAAAATGATGCTGGTTTGAAGAGGTTTTAAGTGTCTAAAATAACTTATATATCATATTATATGAACTCATTTTTAACATATAACAAAATAAAGTACACACTTTTTGGTAATTGTGTGCTGCTTCATTTTTCTTCATTTTAAAATAATGGTAAAAATACAAATCTTACCACAACTTTCTCAATATTACAAACAAAATACTTTGTCAGTTGGAGCTTAGTAAGTTGTAGTGAGGAGGCAGCTAAAATGGCCTTCTATGCCCTGCGTTACACTGATAATCCAATAGAGGACAATCAGAAATACAACACACACGGGGCAAATTGGTGTAAAAAGGGCACAGAAGACAGCGCCCTAAAACCAATAAAACAATGGGATCCATGTGTGATCAGGCTGTACTTACATATTAATAGTATATAGTAATTGTGGCTGGAGATTGTTTGCTTTTCTTAAACAACGGAGTGAATGTAACATACTTCTACAGATGGAGTCAAAGCTTAGTAAAGCAAGCTAGACAACAACATTGGAGTGTGTAAGCCCCCAGTGCCTGTTGTCCCATCCAGGTATCTCCACTGCAGTATGTATATATAATCAGCTCGTACAATCTCCTGAAAATATTTGTGCTGACATTAAAACTATACCAAACAAAAGCCCAAAACGTGCAGCGTGATGATATTTATCTTGCGCTGAGTGCTGGTAACTCCCTTGTGTATTTCGTGCCCAACTAGATCAAATCTAAGCTCATTAGAATGGATTACATCTGTAATGTATGTGAAATGTACGTCACCCTGGTCAAGGGCATGTAGTGGGCTGATGCATTATGCATTAGAGCTCCACACACTTAACTCACTCGGTACACATGAAGATGCCAAATATGGAGTTGGCACGTATGTGTTTGTGGATTGTGAATGTGTGTATATTCTTCCATCAATCACTGTGAGATCAGTAATGGTTGTAATTCAATGATGAAGTCATTTGCGTATCCAGACCCCTGTACATTTGGCATTTCTTACTAAGTCAGTACTTCTGTCTCCCTCCGTCTCCTTGTATCTCTCCACCTATTCTGCTTTTTACATCTGTTATTTTTAGCAGCACGATTATTTGATCAGTAATTGCCCTCAACTATGTTGTATCTCCTCAGGGCAGCCACATCCACTCTACAGCCAAGTTAATTAAAGGTGTTTTTTCGAAAGAGCTTTCTATTTCCATCATTGTCCTGTCATCATGCGTTGTTGCACCCATACGATAGCACTCAACAATAATACACACACACACACACACACACCTACACACACAAAACACCTGAAACGAAGTCTTTCATCCAAGCACATGTATTGCAGTTCCAACAATAGCGTGAACCACTGGTTGGGACATTTCAAAGTGTAAATCACGTAGGGAAGCACTGCTCTGTCTGTTGAGCATGCTGCCATTCTGGCCACAACAATAAGCGATATCAAAGCAGGTATTTTACCTTTTGACAAGTGGCACAAAGGCACCTGCTCGGGCAAGTCTTGTTAAAACATGGAAAACATAAAAACCAGCTACCATAGGCATACACACAGGTGGACTGGTGGTGTTTGAATTGAACTGGCTGGTGGAAAATCGCGTTGCTTGCTTTGACTACAAGTTTTGCTGAATTGCTTCAAAGTGATTTGTCCAGTTTCTTTCCCTTTGTGAAACGGTCAAATCACAGAAATGTGTGTGAAAGCTTATGTGTATACTGATGCCATGAAGTAATCATTACCCTCTCCTTCTTACTGTACATCCACTGCATTGATTGTCATCTCTGAACTTGCAAGAAAATTTGTTTAGGTTAAAGATTTGACAAAAACAAACTCCATTTTTTGTCATGTGCCGTTGAGTAGGGGGTGCTAGGGTTGGGGGGGGGGGAAAACAAACATGAATATAATATTAGGAAACAACTTCAAAAGAAGATATTGCAGCTGACAGTGAGGTGCAACACGACAAATAGAAAATCTTGCAAAAATACAAATATAGGTTACCTCATCCAGCTGGGTGTGGGGGTGCTGCTGCTGCACTGTCAGCAGTCCTGCTTCCTGTGGGTATGCTTTTTTCATCATTCTAATAAAAAACTGGCCTTGGACATGGTGACAAGTCCTATAGTGTTGCCCATAGGTTTTTGCACAGATATTCTAAATTAGAACTCTTCTGTTGTACGTAAAAAAAATGATCCACGTCAGGGAATTAGAAAAGGGCAGACTGCTGCTTACTGTTCAGACAGGTGAACGGGTCAAATGTTATCTAGTTGTGCAGCGTGCATTGTGGCTGCCAAAGTTACACATTAAGTTTTAATACTTTGTTTCTACTTTCCATTTAATCACCTTTCACGAGGGAACATTAAATATACACATTTGACTCGGTCACATTCATCAGTTTTCTCCAAACATACACAAAGACACCGGCGGTCCTACTTTTAGCGGGTGTCTTCCTGCTTTCATTTCACGCTGGTTGACTGCCACCGTGTCTACTAGTCACAGTATCACTGTGTCTGGGTAATCAATCCTCCCTGCCCTCACCTTCATCCTCTGACTCAACTGCTAAGCGTGGAGGTTAGTGGATGAATGGCGTGATGCAACCGTTTCTATTGCCTTATTGCTGCATGGGATCGAGCTGACTACAGTTGGACTTTGACCATGGATCGTCTTTGTAGCAACTGACGATGTAATAACAGCTCCATACTGAGAATGTTATGGAAAGGCCCTGTAAATGGGTTGAAAACACAATGCATCCATAAATGTGTAATATATGCAACGTGATGAACGTTATTATTATGAGTTTATTTCTTGATTAATCAGTGCGTCCTATCTCATATAGGTATACGCCCTACTGAGGGGGAATAGCTTGCATCCACAACCTTTCCATCTATCATCTTAACTAACCTCATGAAGAACTAGGAACCTCCTAAACTGCCTTTGTTTTCCTCATTTAAAATTATGTCTCCTTTGCTCCTTCAACCTTAACTAATTGGAATGGAAACTGCTGGACTGGTAACATATAGACCAGCTGTATCCGTCCATTCAAAGCATACAGTATGTGCATCTGCACACACACACACACACTCCTGAGGTTTGAGGTCATGAGGTTTGTTATACAGACACAAGAGTGAAGAGAAAAGATTTGTGTTCTGAAGTAATTGCCACTCCTTTATATTTTGGCTCTTGATTTAGAATAGAAGGATGGTTACAGTGAGAGCAAAGGAAAGAGGTTGAGAATGAGAACACAACGGTGACATAATGGTGACTAATTGTATTGCCGATCTAGTATTGGTGTTTATCCCCATTTTGCAGTGTCACGTTGTGTGTCCGTGTAGAAACCTAGCTGGAATGTAACTAGGAAGGGAGTGGGTGAGCACAGTTGGATAATTGTTGTCATCAAATGGCCATTTCCAATCTCAGGTGATTAGCTCTAAATTAGGCCCCCAGCATGGTTCAATTAGTCAACCATAAGCTTTGGCATCACGCAACAGGCTCTAATTTCCAAACATTTCGAGAAAGCAAGAAACTGCAGAAGAGGTGGGTCGTTCATATCTTTGCTATAACTAATCACGCAGGAGTCTGCAGCCAACATTCTCAGAGTACAGACCTAATCCAGCCTCAAACTTCAACTGGGTGTATACCTTCTTGAAAGACTGTTATTTACTGCCCTAATATGTCGTCATAATAATGAAAGTTACAATTTAGTTATTCTGAAGATCATGCATTGCTTTGGTTTGTAATATAGTATATTGTATTAGTTAGGTTATCCGCTTGTTTTGTCAGTGTTTAAGTAAGTCCTTAAAATAGTAATTTATATAAACCAGAATTTAGTTATGGTCTGTCTGTGTAATAAGGCAACAATTGTATCTTAAATCTAGTTGTATCTTCTTTTTATAGTCGACCCATTGATTCATTATTTCTGTGCATGACCTATCTTCCCATTGGATCTGATTCAGAGAGATGTGGCCCATACATTCAAAATCCACCAAACGCATCCAGTGAGCTGCATCATCACTGCATGGGCTGACTTTCTTTCCTTTGTCCTCGAAGCTGTCGGCATTCGGATGTCAGAAAGAAGCAGTTAAAGGCTCAGCTGCCAGATGTTTTTCAGAACTACTCTGATACAAAAGTGCTGTTGGATTGCACTGAACCGCCTTTCCAAACACCACCCTCTCTTTTTCTTCAGAGTGAGGTGTTTTTCTTTTACTTATAAATCCCCCTGCAGCTAAAAGGTTTATCGGAATGGCTCTTGATAGGGGCAATAACCTCTGTGTCAGCTCCATCAGTGACAAAGAGATCCTGAACAAGCTTTAGTCCTCTAAATATAACGATCTAGTTAGGAAAACAGCTTCTGGCCATAACTGTATGGGAAGATATATCATTGCACTTGTGATTAAGTACTCCAATCAAAAGAAAACAATGTTTAAGTTAAACATTTGTTTTTATTTAATCAGATTAACTGACAATTAATAGACTCAGTGAAACTTAAAGGGGACATATCATGCTCATATTTATGCTCCTATTTGTATTTTGGGTTTCTACTAGAACACATGTACATGCTTGTCTATGTACCTGTATTCACCCTTTGTCTGAAACGCTCCATGTCTCTTCAAGCCTCCCTCCCGAAAAAGCGCTGTCTGCTCTGATTGGCTTGAGAGAAAATGATGGCGCGCCTTTGCAAAGATAGTTGTCAAGCTGTGGGTGGAGATACTCAGATGGGGGGGGCGGTATAGTCTAAAAAGCCCGCATGTGACAGAGGAGAGTGGGTGCCAAATCCAAATGGTTTCTTCTAAATGTTTCTGAACTAGGCAACCCCCAAAACATTCTCACTCCCAACTTGTCAAATACCGACGCTTGAACAGTGCCCCATGGCATCGGAGATCGATGCAATAGGCACCCCTCTATCGTTAGTTTTCAAAGTTTCGGGAAGGCGTGTCAATGTGCCCTTGTGACATGCATAGTGTCCTTTCAAAATAAAATTCCGTCTTCACAGGAATGTAGGTTTAGTCAACAAAACCAGGTAAAGAGCCTGGTTGGTGTTAAGTTTACGTTGTAGTGACTCACGTAACTAGCGAGTGACAAACGACTCAGGTGACAAAATATCAACGTTTACTTGTAGGTTTGCACGGGACACGAACACCAGACTTCTGGACGAAAGTCCTGTTTGTTTTTGTCGACGTGTGTAAAAGAAAATCCATTTTAGGGTGTTTAACACAGTTGTGTGCCTGTAAAAGCACTACACAAACACGTCATCATGGGTACAAAAAAACAACAACAGGCAATTGGCTCAACTACCTAACTGTTGAAGCAGTTACTATCTCCTTCCTTAGTGAATGCCACTCGGTTGCTGCGGTCTGGCATATTGTTGCCTAAAGTTGCATAAATGAATGCACTTCTACATCATACGTGTGGTGGAAAATAATCTTTTTAACCTCCCGGTGAGAAATAATCGAGATGAGAAAACTCTTAAAATATAAAAACATATTTAATGAACAGACACTTCAATAATAATTCAGCTGAATGGATAGAGCTCTTTCCCCACAGATGGTTCGGAGGTCTAACAACAATGAACAGACAAAACAGAGTATATATGCACGTTATCTCGTCTCCTCTCCCTTCACCCGCCCCCCTCCCCTCGCAGATGTCGTCCTCCGTCAGCCGCTGCACCTCCCAAGGCCAGGTTCTCAGCCTTTTCGTGGGAAGAGGGTTAGGTGGTGAGATCAGACATTACAGCAAGCCAGAAATGCTAAAATACCTTATATATGCAGGTTTAAGCGATACAAGTTATATCTAAAAGAACGATATGATAAATTTCCACAACAATATGAAGTTACATTTCATCATAATCATAACAATAATTTTGCTACATTAATGCAATTGGAGCCATTAAATGGATTCCCAAGATATTAGAACATATAAATATATAAAAACACAGTAAAAACACAGCTTATATACAATAAATAAATCAATAAGCCACCACATCAGCAACTGTTACAAACTCGTAACATAACAGATGGATGGCACTGATATGGCTCATGTCTCCCTAAAATCCCAATTTAACTCCAGCCAACTGCACACTGTAAATGTAAAAATGAGTGCAGTTGCCATAGCACATTAGCAGCTCGGTGAAGTTCAAATTTAATGACCACACAATCACAACTCCCCATCTCCTCCTTGTGTGGTGTTTTACTGCTGGCTTTATCTTTTTAAGAGACCATTTTTTATTAGCTAATTCAGCTCAACTCCTCCTCTTCCCATTGTTTTTGTAGTACACTCACCTTTTGTCTAGTGCCTCTGAGCTCTCTAAAGAATTGCTACAGTTTAAGTTTCTCCTCTCGACCACAACCTCCCTCTTTTTTTACACGCCTGCCTCTGAACCAGTTTTCAGAGGCAAGAGAAACTGCTGCACGAAACCGATTCTCGCAAGTTGTCTAAAGGTCAGTTAATCCAGCGGAATGTGTAATCAGCCAGACATATCTCTTCCCATTAATTGCTTGATCCGCCCTCAAAGGCATTTGCATAAAGGAAAGAAACACATTCCACTGATTACTTGCAAGGTGTGTCTCAGATTACACTGTGCTTCCGTGCTGGTGCGCCTCATTTGAGGCAAGGTGGAAAAGACTTAGTGATTGTGTCCCTCTGCAGCCTCCAGGCCTTCACACATATATGGCTGTACAATATATACAGTATGTTCTTATGTGTAGGATACATTATGCAAATCAAGTTTCTCGTGGACATTGAAAACATCCAGTAATATGTCCAAATACAGGTGCTTGGGGCTTCAAGGGGATGCATTACATGACGGAAACACTGGTAACCGAGGTACTGATTTGCTTTTTTGTAGTGTGAAATATTTTGGCCCTGTCCTATTAGATGTTTTCTCTCCAACCAAACACAAGCTGAGTATAACAGTTGTCAGCAGAAGGCACAGTCGCTTGTCTCCTGGATGCAGCCTACTCCCCATCTCCCCTCTCCAATTAATCACAAGTGCAGTCAGGCATTTTCATCCGCAAAATGAGAGTTTGCCATGTAAATCTTTCCCATTGCATATGTCAAAAAATAAATCTCTAGTTGAGGTGCTATTGTTAGCCTAAACGCTAACCGACTACTAATGAAAAAGCTATTTCTAGCCTCTGGCGGACTGTAAAAGGGAAAGAGAGAGAAACTTTCCTCCGTACAGCCTCTCCAGCATGTAACTGGTAACATGCGACCTGACTGCACATGTGCAAGATGGATTTTATTAAGCAGTGCCTCTGGCAGTCAGGGGAAAAAAAGTACTTTAACTAGGTTAAATGTGTATGCAACGAGTAGCAGTGGGACATGGGTGCTTATGTGTTTTTGCACCATGAACAGAATACATGTTTGCGTGCCTTGGAGTATGAAATCAAATGAGAATGCCTCCCCAGGAAAAAAAACAACAGCATAAATCGTTTCAGCAAATGCCCCAAAAACGCAATATGTTTCCATTCTAAGTGACCTCTATCTGCAATACGAATTATTAATCTTTTTTTTCTCTCTCGGTTAGCAAAGGAGGACGTAGTGGGCCATTGTAATAGAGCCATAGAGCCACACAGTCTGCAGAGGGAGGATGTCAGGGTGGATGGGTGCCCTGTAAGATGTTTATTGTATGCAGTTAGTAAAGAAAAAACTAGCCATTGATTGAATGAAACGTAGACTAAGTTCCCTATCCATAATTAATAAACCTCCTTGAGTCTAAAGTGGAAAGTCGTGAGGAAAATGTTCCGAGCTCCGATGTTAAAACTTGTTCACACAAGTCAAGGACGGTCTTTCATTTGGAGGTGTAGGGTGGTTGTTTTCCACAAGTATCACTGTATTTCAATTCACAGTTATGTTTTCCCAGAATGCATTGCACGTCTTAAGTAACATACTATTCACAGCTTAGACGGAACTAAACTGTTGAGAATACAGCAATGTCACTGTGGAAACAACAATATCCTTTCCAGTGTGTTACTATAACTTTATTAGTTATTGTGACCATGACGACAAAGGTCACCTAGAGTCGATCCAAACCTCGACCAAGGTAATGAAAAACAATTACCTGTCGTTTGGGCAATTTGGAGGACACTACCCTTGGCATGGTTACCGTTTGTCTCTGACTCAGAGGAAATAAACTGTTATGTGCAAATATAAAACAATAGATTTCTGATCAAATCATAAAAATACATTCTCATCATGGAATCAGCTACACTCTTCATGTATCTTCTATTTGAAATGTCTACATTATTTGACTGTTTACTTGCGTCCACATGTTAAAGGTGAGCCATTTAAAGAGCGATTGCTCCCCATTTAGCGAGGGCACAATAAATAGCTACAAGCAAATAAAAACATGTTTTGTTGCATCTCTGTGACTGAGTCCTGGTGGTGCATCACTCCGCGAGTGAGTCTTAAGCCTATAAACTCGACCAGTAAATTATTAAACACTAGGTGATAAAATGCGAATGGGGTTGCCTGGGTGGCCATTACACATTTTTTCCAGTGTTATGCCTCAATATGCTGTAGGTCAACAGAAAGCAGTCAGTAGCTTTATTTTGGGAACAGGGCTAATAGTTGGTCAATTGACTTAAAATGTCACAAATGCATCCATCCACTTTAAAAGGCATTACACATGCAGTGTATTCTGGGTATTCAATTTACCATACACAACACTAAAGCATTTATATCTTCATTAAAAACTGATAGAATATCTATATATATATATATATACACACATACATTTAGCATTTCAGCTAACCACTAGGCACTGTCGATATCCAATCAAATGATGTATTATGACATGTAATAGCAGTGTGTGGTTTTAAACTTAATGTCTAGCTGGTGAGTCAGCAGCCCAGTAGCCAGAGAGATACAAACTGACCCGAGCAGCTCGATTGGCAGCCTCCTTTACCAAAACACAATTGCCGTGCTGCTGTCCGAGTGTCTCTGCTCGTTCTGCAGTGGGGAGCTGTCCAGCCAACTGAGCAGAGCTGAACGGAGATCTCGTATCGAGACACAAAGAGCTCAAGGAAAGAAAATACCTCAGTGCAGGATGATGAAGACGTTTTGGGGATACTGGGAGCCAACAGAATCCCAGTCACTTGTTGTCAGATTCTAGCCAGCAGAGATAAATAAACAAACGTTCATGACACTGTTTTCGTATTTGAGTGCTGGCTGGTGGTGGCTTCTGTTGTTTACACATGACAAAATATATGTAGTCATGATGTTAAAAGCTGTTCAAATCTAGTAGGTTTTTGACTGAACCAATGAAGCTTATGTCCATAGTATTCTGGGGTTCAATCAAGTTCATCTTGATGGCTTGATGATGAAAAATCCAAGAGAATGATTGCCTTAAATGTCATATTCCAGGAAATAGCCCAGCTAATGGTACGGGCATCAATGTAAATCTACTGCAGTTTTGTTTGCCAGAAAAAATGTACCTGAAAAATAAGATACCATGACAACTGCTTTAATACACCTCTAATGCATGAGCAGGCCAGGGTCATTTATTCATCTACTGATGAATGATCCACCACTGTCCCCCGTCTTGTTTTCTTTATTGCAGGAGAATGCAGCTGTCATGAGGGTTATTCCCCCGATCCTGTCCATAAACACCTCTGTGTTCGCAGCGACTGGGGTCGGAATGAAGGGTAAGTCCCGTCTGCTCTACCCACTGATACCTAAGAACTTACTTGTACTTAAATTACCTTACGGCTGTGTTCGCAGTACCCTACTCCCAGCTGCATTAGTGCACAATATTAACTTTACATGCAATAAAGGTGAATTGTTAACCGTGATGGATTAGCTATCTGGAGGACGTTTCAAGTCTCTTTAAGTTGATCTCCAGAGTATTAAAATGAATGGAAACCAAGGTAGGAAATCAATCTACTAACTTGCTCTAGCTTTCAAAAAATGGTCACCAGTAATGTCAAATATAAGAAATTTGCAGTTAATGAGCTAACACGTGTAAATGTAAGGTCTTTGAAGAGATAATCAGAAATACAGATAGGAGGAGGAGAAGCTAGGAGGGATGTTGTCATTTATAATGAAAGAAAACAGCAGGGGAAGCAGGAAATAAATATATAAATGAAGAACAACACAAAAGAAAGAAAGACAAATGGTATAAATCGACATGATGGGGAAGGAACAATAAGTCAAATGAGCTTCCTCTCTCACTCTGACTTTGTTTGACAATTAACTGGCTTGCGCAATTATTGATTCATTTAAAAGGTCCCACATTGTTATTCAACTCCATCAGTCATCGTCTGGATTCAGTCCAGTAGCATATCACATTTTCCATGCACAGTTTTACAGGAGTAACAAGCTGACGGAGGGTATATGAAAACACAAATATCATCAAGCAATGTTAGTTTTGACCTTGCATTTCATTTTCTGAGATATATTGTATTATATACACAGTGTGGAGTCATTTATTTATGAATGGAAAAAAACATTAAGATCGTCCTTTTTTTTTTTACTCAGAGTACATAAACACATTTAAATGTATTATTAATAATTATACAATATGACTTTGAAATATTCATATACTTCTCTCTTTGATTTGGTGTTCCCTCCTTGCTGTCCTCAAGTCCTTGGCCATACGCTAACCTGGAGAAAGGCTATGACCTAGTTACAGGGGAGCAGGCCCCCGAGAGGATCTTCAGGTGAGTCCTTCATGTGCATGACTTCTGCTGGCCATCTGTGACTCTGTGGACACTCAATGGGATGATGGTGGTCTTCTTGGCATGTGTTTATGTGTGTGTGTGTGTGTGTGTGTGTGTGTGCTCATACAGATGAGCAGATACACATGGAGGCAGTTGGATGGACACACAAATACACCTTGTTGTCGGAGTGAGGTCTTAGCCATGGGCTCTTGTGTGGGGAAATAGCCCAAGGTGCAGTGCTGGATGGTCTCCTTTCAAATGCTTTTACTGCCATTTCTGTTACACTTGTCATTCTTGATGGGGTCATTGTGTAAGACATGTTTCAACAAGAAGTGCAAGGCTCAAAGGACCCATTCGTTACAACTCTGGTGTTTCTATTTTATTTTTCCCTCTTTAAATGGTCCAGATCAACCTGACCTAGTTCAGTAAGACTAGTTACAAAATGATTGATAATGCTGATGATGAGTAAAATGTGTTCCAACACATTCCAACACATGTTACTGACATAGTTGAAATATTGATTGTACTGGCGTTATGCACCATGTTATAGGTTTGTTGTACGAGTAGGTAATCAGGCACTTTATGGAGTCTCGATAGAGACTTCATTAAAAGTTACTTAACAAAAGACGTTGGTAGACGGGATCCCCCCCCCCCCATTGCCGCTGGGTATTTTGCACACTGACTGGATTTGTAATGCAAGTAGCACAGTTTTCACCAGGCCATTAACTATGTAATTATTTAGTTAGTTGGTAAGCAATCTCAGATCCCATCGGTCTGGGGGGAAGGAGTTATATGTTTAGGTCCCGGTGTAGTCAGCGGATATTCGGCCCAAGACTTCCTCTCCATTGCCCTGCTCATTGTTTACAGTCGGATTTGCAACTTGAGATGCGAGACTGGAGTAGGAGTTGAGAGCATAGACGGCATATAAGAAGTGGATGTAGTCGTCGTGATGTAGCTGCCTGGTTGAGAGACAATGTGTACAACCGGTTTGTTTAACAAGTAATACGTTTAGAAGATAACTTTAAAGGAATAAAAAGCTGAACAACACAATACAGATAATAACTGGTGGGATTGTAAACTGAAAACCAGAACTATACCCATACCAAAACCTTGTACCGTTGCCCACAGACATATTGGTCCAGAGTTTTTGAGAGGAGAAAGATGAAAGGACAACTGCACACACACACACACACACACACACAATATATACTCATATACTTTCAGCCATGTACACACTCATACAGATAGCAGACAAAGTGAGTAAAGATGCAGCAACCAAATGTAAACCCTCACTGGGTTCCTGTTGGAGGGGTTCTATATCAGTGCTGTGTGGAGGTAAATAGGATAAAATACTGCATTGATCTATAGCTTGACAGTGTTAGAGTCGGTCCTAACAGGGATTGGTTTCACAGATGGGATCAATGTGGGTTTCAGTGATGCCTTTTTTTTACGCCAGGAGCAGTGAGGAAATAAGCATTTTGTGATCTGAAAGATCGGTGGGTGAAAATGTAATCGATTCAATGCATTTATTTAAAATGTTAATTAACATTTTGAAGCCAAATTTGGCTTTTCATTGTCACATAGTGAGGGGAGGTCAGAATAAGTGTAATGCATCCAGATTACCTTGTTGTAATAAATGTACTGGCAGCTGCATTGTGTACAAGTTAAAGGTTTTTAATGCCGATGTTTGGCAGTCGAGAAAAAAAACGATGTTCCAGTAATTAGGTCTTGTACATACAAAGTCATGTTTGACAGGATGGATGAAATAAATATTTAACAGTGGATAAACTTACACGATGTAGAAAGGGTTTGTTTTTATGTGGGAGTCAAATGACAGGGTTGATTATTTAATTCCAAGCTTTTTGACAAGTGAAGCCACTCGAGTTTGGTTTCTTAGTGGGAATTTGTTGTAGTGTCGCCCACCTGCTCAGATACATTTATTAATGCACATGATGCAAAGCACGGCCGTGTTCTGTGCCATTTGTAAGGCCTCACCATGTGTAGCTAGTCTTGGCCCCCCCAGGGTGTCCTCCCGAGGATATTAATCTTCACTCGGTGGAAACATCTCTGGGCGAAGCAAAATTATTTTTACACCATCTTGAACAACGGTCATCAGCACACACACGGCACAAAAAAGCATTGTGCTGCGGAGCACGTTACATTTAAAGAAATGGCAAATCCGTTTCCAACAGTGTTGATGCACCACATGCAAATAATACCAATTGAATCAGTTGCCACACAGGACTGACAATATAAGCTTGTCATTATACACTCGTATGCTAAACAAGTTCCCTTGAGAGTTAATGGCTGTGACTTTATTTTCCTGTGGAATGTGGTTCTATTTTTATTACATCATGTTCTAAAGAGGACTCATTAAAAAAAAAAGCTTTAAGCATGTGCAATGACATCTAATTGTGTCCTAGACTGTTCTCACATATTGCCCATTATATTAAACAAAATGTTATAGTATGACTGTAGTTTGATTGACATTTCGGTCTTGTGCTTGTGCCAACACAGATCATTCTACAGTCTGGGCCAAGGGCTGTGGCTGCCAGTCAGCAAGAGCTTCGTGGTGCCACCAGTGGAGCTGTCAATCAACCCCATCGCCAGCTGTAAGACGGACGTGATGGTTACCGAAGATCCAGGGGAGGTCAGGTCAGTCTGATTCAGCTCGGGGGCTCCGCTGAAAGAGAAACTGTGTGGGACGGTTTCTTTTGCTGTGTGGTCCAGATAAACCTAAAGTCGCATGATACATACATTTTTTTTTTTTTTTTCCTTTGCATTTGTGAAGGGCTCAACAAATACAATATAAATCATTTCATTGTTTATGGATTTCTAAGCCCTGGCTCTACAGCTTGAGCGGCACAGCAATACTAAAAATAAAGCTCCTTTGTGTTGTGGAGTGTGTGTGTGTGTGTGTGTGTAAAAATAATATATGTCTGCACTTCAATTGTGAGCTGTTTCCATGAAACTTAGCCTTGCCGTTGAGACTGCCATTCTGACTTCGGGACAGAAGCTCACTATATATGGCATTCACATATGGCTATATAACAGGCATATGAATATCACAGTGCTACTTCATTATCTCCGCTTGCCCGTATAAATGGCTGTAGCCACTATAAAGCAGTATGCTTCTTGCTGTAGGCAACGTTAATGTGGTTTATTCGTCATTGAAAATGCTGGTTAGAATTAAAGATGAGCGTATACATGGAAAAAAAAAAAGGTTTTAAGCTTTTTACTCATCAAAAAGTAATTTTCTTTATCTTCTTTAAAAAAAATGACTAAAACACTGTAAGACCTCTGACATACTAGTCAGAATACCAATCAAGCAGTAAACCTTAGAGGTTCTTAGTTTCAGAGGACTGAAGTGAAACTTTGGGCGATGCACATAGAGATCCAAACAAATGAATCCAAACAGGAAAGGAGTGTCAACAAGGTTATGGATTTGGCACTCTCACAGTGCAAAAACTAAATATTGGCAACGTAAGAGTTCTGATTTTTTCATCCAACCAGCCGGTAGGAGCTGGCATGCATCAGTGCAGCTGAACATCACAACACACGTCAGAGCATCAGCTGCAGATTAAAACAATCACCCAGCTATGGAATTCTACTGACACCAGCCTGGGAAGTCTTACAATGGTCACAAAATACATATGTGGAATAAACCCAGATTGAGGGTACTTTGGCAGTGCTTACAGCTAACCCATACTGATTGAAATCACACAAAACATAGTTGAGGTTGTTTTTATGCCCCGACAAGGTACCTTGTTGGAAAGTACCTCTTGCATGCAGTGTCAGTGTCCTGTCTGAACCCAGCAGTATACAACCATAACAGATGGAATACTACACACGTACATGCTGAAAATGGGACAGCCACGTCACTGAAAAATGTATTCTATCAAAAAAATCTAAATTTTTGCAGAACATGCTTACTTTACGTGTTTGGTAGATTTGATCAGATCCCCCTCCATTCAGGTCTGGGAGGTTTTGACACAGAAAATTCAGTTTACTAATCTGCAATTCAGAAAGCTATCGTTTGAGTACTGCATTTTTCTGTCTTAATGTGTACCACATAAAATGTTGTTGCAATTTCACTATTCAAACTCTGCACAGGCTTAATTAAATTGCCTTAGGAGCATAGAACTCCCAAGGCAATTGTTCACATCTGCTAATACTGACGTGAATGGGATTGCAGCGCGGCTCTAGATTAATTAGTCAAGGTGTGTCACTTACTTTGAATAAGAGTTGTGATCAGTTATTGTGAGCTCGAGAAATGAGGACATGTTTTTGAGCAACAACAGTTTAAAGCCACACACCTGCTACATGCTGATCTGATCAGATTCTGAATATTTCTGACATATTTCTGTCAAAAAAGTCTCTCCAGCTACAGGAGGAAAAACAATTATTTCAAAGCAATTATTCCTTTTGTGCATTTTCTTTCTCTTGACTATCAGTCAAGTGCCACCGTTATGAATAGACCTCACTGGGTTACATCACAACCGCAGGTGTAAATTGAGCACTTCAGCAGTGGGCAAGAGCTTAGTTTTTGTTTAGCTAGTTAGGCTATTCATCAGTGGAAGGACGTGCCTTCATTACAGTGGCGAGCAGGTCTGCTGTTGTCACCTCCTGAATTACATCAGCAGTCGTCAGTATGAGATTCATCTGGAGATTAGGCATTTAGAATGTCTTATTTAGTATTGGCGACTTCAAGTAAGATAGCATCATGACACTACATTATATAATGTTACAAAGCTATCTTCTTGCCTCTGTGAATTGAACTGCGTAGAGATTAATCTTGAATGACATCACACCGGGAAATAAACACAAACTTTGAAGGAAGTAATACACATCGTATAGCTGATTAAAAGCCCACTTTAATTGAAATAATGAGTTAATGATCTGTATTTAGTTAATGATAATAAGTCGCCAACTTAATTTCGTTGTATGTTTTTTACAATGACAATAAACATCCTTATCCTTATAAGTTTCCTGTAACATGAGGAGGATCCGTCGGATTGTCATGAATAATGCAGGCGACTCATTATTTAAAGCATTTCTATGGAACAGAGTCCTGTGGGACTTCATGGAGTTTCTGGCTTGTACAGTATCACAAAGCCGTGTTTACCAGTAATGATACACATGTTGATTTAGGAAGTGGCACTTGAAAGGATTAATCCTGGTTACATTTCTGCTCGACTTGCTGATAGAACCCGTGGAAATTTATTTTGTTGATATTATTAACCTGACCTCACATAAATTATGTTTTTTTTATTACGAAAATACCTCAATATCTTAACCAGCCTTAAACATTTTCCCAAAATCAGTCAGTAAAATAAAATTCCCCAGTTTCCGGTAGTTTTATGCAGTCGTGCTGGTGCGTTCAGTTTTATTTGCCCAGTGGAGTCAAATTAAATTGTATTTATTTGTGGTGCTCAAAGTATTGCAACATTACTTCTCTAGATCCACAGACCTCGCACATTTAAGCAGTGTTGCCAACAGACTCAAGGTCAACCTTGACCACAGGTATTTATGCTTTTTCTGGTTACTCTTTCATCCCCTGAAAGACAATTCATTATTGTTTCGGATACTATGAAGAACGCTGGGTGCTGTGAGGTGTGTCCATCCTTATTGGCTTAAACCGGTGCATGCAAATTGCAGTGCCCTGCTCTCCACAGGGGTGAGTGTGCAGAACATATTAGAGGGTAAGACAAGGGTGAAACAGAACAAAGTTCCTCCCTTGGTAATGTTGGTAATCTCCTCTTGACACACAGCACTAACCTACTTGACTTCAGGGTTACCAAAATGAGCTTGTTCAACTATTTACCTATTAATGAGACGGTCAAATGCTGCCATGTGAGCACACCCGATTTTAAACCCTATCCCTTATTCTCGTTATATTTACACTTTTATGACTCCCCTGACATTCAAAGCTAGACGCTGTCGAAGAAGATTCAGTCCAGTGAATGACCAAACTGTGCTGTAAGTCCTATTTAAATAGAGGAAACGTAAAAGGAATAAAATTGGTCGTAATAATAAAAGCATAGCTTCTGCTGCAACACAGTTCAGCACTGTGGTTTATTATTGTTTGTATGAACAGAATTATTTAAGAATTGAGAGATTCACTACATATATTCTGTATATACCACATTTGATGAAACCCCGCTTCATTCATTTGTCAGTACATTTGAGTGGTGAATGCAGAGTCATAAAGCCAAACACTCACACAAATGGCCTGATGTTTGTGAATTAGCCTCCAGTAAATACTTGCCTTGTCA
Organism: Leptoclinus maculatus; assembly: GCA_032191485.1. Classification (NCBI taxonomy): domain Eukaryota; kingdom Metazoa; phylum Chordata; class Actinopteri; order Perciformes; family Stichaeidae; genus Leptoclinus; species Leptoclinus maculatus. The sequence continues at coordinate 12,381,411 of JAVDOI010000017.1, forward strand.
GTGTTTTTTGTTCAAAGTAAACATTTACACACATTTGATAAGGTTTTCATTTAACAGCAGAGCCCTGAACAGAATGCAAAGCAAAAAAAATATGTTGTAGTGTTTTGCTGCGTTCAGTGTTTGGTCTGGTTAACTGATCAATAACTGTCAGTGTCGGAATTCAGGCTCAGGCCTTCGTCTTTTCCTCGGGTTGCTGAGAAACAAGGAGACATTGTACATGCTGTACCTCCCAGCCATTATTAGAATGCATAACATATTAAGCTCACTTTACACGTGTACCATATATATAGAAACATCTCAAACATCTATTTTATCAAATTGATATTGATTGATTGATAAGTTTGTTCTCTGACTCAGTGCTCCATGAGCAATTATTGAATTGGAATCTTCTCTAAAATTAGCTTTGCATTCATGCTGCTTATTGTTGAACCAAAGCCAAATGTGTCCAAACACACTTCATGCATGTCACAGTATAAAGAGTTCAGCCGCGCTAAACTGTGCTCCGAGACGAGTATTGGTGTCGATAAGGAACTGTTAATAACCCTCAGTAGCAGCTGCCACCCCACACCGGTGATTAATGACCTCACTCACTGTGATCAAGTGAACCATCAAAATGTGCCACCGTCAATAAATACAATCCAACTGCAAGAAGTTGACACCAGGAAAACATTAAGTACATAAATCCCCTTCCTCTTACTCCAAATCCCAAAAAAACATGTTTTATACCTCAAAGTAGTGCTGTATCACTTTTTATTTCATCACTTAGGTTTTACCTGCTTTTTTCACCAACTGGATTTGTCCTCCGTGATTACAGTAAGCTTAAAGGAAAATGCACTCTATTCAATGACGAAAGTGCTTGATGAGAGTCAGCATATTTGTAGGGAGCTGGAACAAGGGCATTAATCAAGTGCAGGGGCAGACCAATAACGGGCTCTGTAATCATGCTGGAGCAGCGCTCTAACTTTGGGCAGCGTCGCCTGGCCATTCATCATCTGGAAAAGCAAGAGGCAGGGAGGGAGATTAATAACAAGTGCATTAGTCAGTGTTTAGATGCAACCAATGTGCTTCTGGGTCAGGCAAAAGAGATGATCTTGATCAGCTAATGATTTGGAAAGAAAACATTATTAGATGTAATTCTGTTGACAACTAATTTCCGTAATATGGGAATAGAGTTCTTTGCTCTATTACAGACATTTAGGGGTGAGGCTCTGGTTAATTATACAATGAGAGGCAAACTTTGCTGAATACTTTCAGAACTATGATTCAATATGTTGTGCAACATTATAAGAAACTTTCCAATATCCCTATTTTTTTTTTTATTTTCTTCAGCTGGGGGAGCAAAATTGTCCCCCTTCTGGACAGCGTTCCAACAGGGATCTCGGGATTGATTTGTTTTTTCATCTTCGACTCACTATTCCCTCTATCCAGAAGAAAGAGCCTGTTAGCATGCACCTCACAGCTGAGGCAAACCATTATTTGTGTCTGCCTCACCTTCCCCACCATGTGTTTTCCTCTGAATTAAGGAGTCATTTGTCACTGCTTTGAGTGCCTGCCAGAAAGAACTGATGCACAGAATGCCATGTGTTGCCTGTCTAATTCAGAAAGAATTGAGTTGCCAAATAAAGAGAAGAATAATAAGACATGGGAGACCGAGACAGATAATTGATTTCTTAAGATTGTGGTACAATAACAATGTTCAGTGTAACAGTGCAATATTCCTTTGTGACGGCGTTAAGCAAGAGGGCAACCCAGAGGCAGTTACTAAACCATAGCGAGGAGGTTTGTGCTCTACAAAGACATACAAAACAATATAAATCGTTTTTTAACATTAATACCAGTCTCAATTGGAACCTGACCCCTCGCCCTACCCACTCTTCCTACATGTGTGTGTAGGGAGCACCAAATCAGCTAGTGCGGGAGGAAAGTGGACAATAAAACCCTTCAACAGCGGGCCCACACCGGTGCTGACTAACCAGAAGCATGGGTGCCGGATAATGGGGCAAACATACAAATTTAAGATCAGTCTTGCTACCTCAGGCACATAAACCTGCAGCTACACCTCCCTAAATACTGCCTTTTAACAGTACGTTTACAGTATGTATATATATATATATATATATATATATATATACATAAAGTAACTCAGCAGTTGAACAATGAAAACATCTTTCAATATCCAGGGTGACTGTTGCTTCCTGTGTGCGTGTGGAGAGTGCATCCCACAGTTTGGCTGTTTATTGATCCTCCCGCATCCTTAATGCAGAGTGCCCTCCAAAGACACTTTAGGGATTTTGGGTCTAGTGGATCGGGATCAGTTTGAGAAGTTTCACAGACCTGTATGAAAGAACAGATGCTATAGAGATTACCCTCACAAATACTACATTTCTGCTTCAAGATCATACTGACAAAATCAACCCAAGTAGATAATTGGCCCAATCAGCAAGAGTGTTCCGATTATCGGTGACTCATTGCTTTGCAACACTCTCAGTCTATATTAATTATTTAAACTAGGTGTCCTAAAAGCAAGTATGAGTCAGAAATTGCAGAATGCATTTGGTGCTCGCAACCTAAAGCTTGTCCCATTTAAACACACTTTGATGAATAAACATGCAATTCAGCTGCTGTTGCGTTGTGTTTAGCCCCCACGTCTCAGATTTAGGCGTGTGGGGGTGGGGGTGGGGGGGGGTTTGTAGCTGTGGGATTCTTGTGTGACCTGGGCCGCTGTGCGTGAGAGCTCACCAGCCATAGTTGCCTAACAACCAAAAACAATCGCATATGCGCAGACGACAGTAATAGTTTTTCTCTCTGCATTACGCAGCCACATGATGGTGACCCTCTCATCCACCGGGAGAAAGTCCAACTGTGCAACAGCCACAGCCACTGATTTGTCAGTAGTCCCACAACTGCCTGGTACGTCTCGCCATGGACAATTCCTGAGTAGGAGAGTCCACCATCTATCAAGAAGTTTGGTGCCGTATGCAGAGGTGAGCCCAACTGCCTTCTGTTGGTACCTCTCGACTCCACACACCAAACCAGGCACCTTCCCCAAAAAGTGATTCCATGTTCTAAGGGCAAGTTTCCATCGCCCAGGTCCACAATGCAATACATCTGCTCCACCCCTGGCCTTTGCCCAGTAGGTATTGCACTGATCTCTACCTTTTGGCTTGCAGGATCCTTGGCTCTGGAACAGTTTATCAGCTTGTTTGCCCAAGAAGTGAATCATTCGGTTTCAATGCACTAAGGAAACCTTTTTTGCATTTTTGCATTAAGTCAAGCACATTGAATGTGGGCATCAGACTATGACAAGAGTACACCCTGTCCCCTGAGCTGTTTCTGATATTCATTAAGGCACAGCTGAGGTCTGTCCGGTTCGGTAATGATAGGGCTGCATTTCCGTTGTATTTGGATGATGTTGGCTTCCAGCTTCATTGCTCCGTATCGGATCTCTGATCTCTGATGTACATTGGAGAGTTTGTAGCTGAGTGTGACAATGTAACATATCAATATCCCAAAGTCTGAGGCCTGTTGGCCATGAGCCTGAACCACCCAGGAGGAGAGAGCAGCAGTCTTTAATAGCAAATAGGTGCCGTATTAGACCATGGTTATGAAAAGATAGTGAAGACGTGAGTTAAAGATCTTGATTTTCCAATCAGTCTGTGTCCGGACCACACACCTTGTTAGTGATCAAAAGAATTCCACGAGGTGGCTGGCCTCTCTCTGCATGATAGGGTTAGAAGCGCAAAACTCATTTGTAGGGTGTACACCAACAGAAGACCAAACCTAGAGGTAGACCCAGGAATACTTCATCCGTCAGCCTGGCAACAGGAAAGCATTTAGACTGGAATACACTATTGCCCAGAAGATTACACTTTAGGCTAATCCATTTTGTGATTGTAAACTGAGTAAAGGGATGTGTCATTTATTTAAATACTTTCATTATGGCCTATGTTTAATGTAAATATTTGAAAAAAGAGAAAGATAGTTCATTTTGGAATCCTAGTGGGGTATTCTCATTTTATTTCAGAGTTTGCGGCTATCCTAATTAATGCTAACCTAAACTGTGCTGAATAAATATAAGTGAATGCATGAATATGAGATCCTCCAGCGGCTGTGACTGGTTGACCACAAGGATAAAGTTCCCACCCTGTTTAGTAAAGGCCGTTTAGTTGGCCTCAAGACGGGCATGCTTTGCTACAGTAGAGCTGCTCGTGTGGCCAGCAAAACTGCAAACTGTAATAGATATCAGAAAAAAAGAATAGTCTCTTTGAAAGGTTGCATTTCTGCATTAACCTTGAGTACTGGGAATTACTGGGTGACATCAATACCACTAATGCATAATGGGTCCGCCATAATCCCACCACCAGTTTCTATTAGGGACAGAAGAGGATGCTTAAATTATTATAACATATATTACTATATTTAATCATATTCTCCAGTCTATTGTTTAAACCAAGGGGCTGTTATCTAATATGATTGAACTATTTTCATTTCATATATTGTTGATACTTCATGCTTCCGCTTGTGGTCAACAGACTAAAAGCATTGCAAAATATGATATTTTCCTTTTTTAGTTGATGTCATTCATATCCACATTGAATGGAAACTCAAATCAGATAGAACGTAGGAATATTGAATTAGGGAGCATTTAACAACGCTTAGGTCAAATAGCCAAAGGGCTACCATATACTCTGACTACCATAAATAAACAAAACAAAAAAACTCCTGATTCCATTAATCAAATGGAAGAATATCCACATTTTGGCCTGATGGATTGATTTTCTTGACTCATTTGGTAGACATGTTTTATTTATATTCGGTGTGTGGCATTGAGTGATTTGCCATCAGCGCAGCACTGTCAGGAAACGTTCTGATTTTGCAAAGCCGACAGTACCTATGTGCTGTCTGTGAGCCCTAATACTTCTCCGCTCACACGAGTAAGATGTGCCAATTAATAGCTGATATGCCAAAAAAATGGAACATGGAAACTTCAAATATAGAATCCTTTGCTGAAAACAGTGTGAGGTGTTAAAGAGCTTTCCAAATGCTGTGATCACACATGGGCAGACGCTGAAAAATAATACAAAAAAGAAAGTAATTTGTAAATGAAAAGAGAGCTATGTGTCTGCCCACATCTACCCACAATACATCCCTGCTTGTATTAATAATATTTGAATTTTCAAGGTTTTTTGTCAAAGCTGTGCACAGAGCATTCCTACCTTTTCTGATGAATTTGAATACTTTGCCTTTCATCTTTCCCTTAAGCCAGTAAGAAAGTTATTATACAATTCTTTTCACGCACACAAAAAAATGTGACAGTGAATACTGAGTCAATAAGAGTCTGGCTTTGCCATCTTTGCTCATTGAAGAAACATTGCAAGATACATGACTTAGTAATGGTTTACATCCACTTTGAAGAGCGGCTACTTTGTTTACATTTTAATCAATCTAACCACAACATCAATATGTATATTAGTGGGTTCTGTGGCCTTGCACTACTGTACCATTGCCACATGAGCACCCAAGTTCATATAGAAAGAGACACACAAAAACAGTGACAGTGGCAATCCTCCAAAATCCTCTTTGCTCAGCAGGGCATCTGTCTTCACATCATCCCAGATCTTGTTGCTGTTTGTAGAGGCGAGTCGCCATCACAGCACACTGTGGTCCCCGTGGTATAACATTGCAGGAGACGGTGCTTTTGTTTCTTTGCAAAAAGAAAAAACACAGGGGTTGCTTACCCCTTCGTTCAGTCTGACAGCAGGCATGCAGAGCTCAGTGTATGGGCATGGCTGAGCATGCTGAAGTAAGCACAGCAGCTCAGCTGTACAGCAGTGGTCAAGCTGACATTTCTCAGAAGAAAGTATAACGATCCAGCATTTGGAAATGGCAGATTCCTCCTTTGTTTCTAATGATTTATTTCAAACAGAAATGGTCCTGGCAGTGGCTGAGTGACACACAAACACACACACACACACACACACATGCTGTACACAAGTAAATGGATCTCTCAATCTCCATCTGAACTAAAAACCTGAATTTAATTATTTGCTCCACTTTGTGTGGCTCCAAGGTTGGCAATGAAGGTCCGTCCAACACGTTGGTCTAGACTGAAATATATCAAATGCTGTACATTATGTGTCCCCAGAAGATGAAGCCCGCTGACGTTTGTAATCCCCTGACCTTCTCTACAGCTCTACCACAAGGTTGACATTTGCGTTTTTGAGTGAAATGTCTCAGCAACAATTGGATGGATTGCCAAATATATTGGCACACACACAGTCATGTCCCTTCCAGGAGGAATTGCAATCAATTTGTTATTCCCCTGATTTTTCATCTAGGGCTAACGGCAGGTCATAATTAGCATTTGTCCAGTATTTTTGGTTTATTACTAAATCCCTGCAAAACTAATGATATTCCCATCAGCCTTAGCCATGCTTTGTGTTAGGTGATAATTGTAAATGTTAGCACACTAACACGCTCCTCTAAGATGGTGCACGTGATAAACATTACCTGCTCAACATTGACATGTTTACATTGTCATTAGGAGCATGTTAGCATGCTAGTGTTAGCATTTAGTTTAAGGCACTGCTATGCCCAAATACAGCCTCGCAGAGCTGCTAGCATGCCTGTAGACTCTTATTCTTCTTATGAATCCATTGCTAATTTCTATATAAATGAACAATAAATGTCATTTAAATAATGTTTTTATTATTATGGAAATCTAATTGCAGACACATCTAGCCATCCATGGAATTTCGCTAATGAAGAATGTCATAATGCTATCCTTTATGTAAAACAACAACAACATACATAACATCAAATAAAGAAGAAATGAGGAATACATTAATTGTACCTCTTATTGCCTCTGTTTGTGTTTGAATATGTATGCATGCACTTGTCTGTGCTGTCTTTTTTTTTTTTTTTGCTCTGCTGCTGTCTCCTTCAACATTGCCAGCGAGGGGGCGGGCCGGGGTGCCTTGGCCTCGGATGAGTCCTGAGACTTAGTCGATGCAGAGTGATGATTCCCTAGGCTCTCAATCAACACACCGTGACAAACAAGTCCAATTAATACCAATGCACCGATTAGTCCCAGACATGACCCACCATGAACCAGCACGAACCCCTGCAGGCACATTCACTCCAGTGAAACTTTTACAACAGCTGCTTTAAAAAAAATGCTCTACGCCTGGTACAGCACAACACAAGCCCGAGGGTACATCAGTTTTGAACTACTATTGGATTGGGTTTTGTAGGGCTCGCCTTTGTACTGCCAGCCACAAAATGAAACTCGAGCTCACAGAGGATACCTGTCACGTTGATAAAGAATGCTTTGATGAATTCAATAACGGCTCTTTTATTGTCAGCATTTGTACATTTTACAAAATACAACGTGAGTTTCAAACGTTGCAAGTAGTCGTTAATTGCAGCTGGAAAGGCACCAACGCACCACAATGTTGTCACATTATGTACAAGCATGTATAGCTTCTAAATGAGAGACGGCTTTCCCACGTGAGGGATGTTCTGCTGCTCAAGCATTCTTCTCACTTGTCAATACTTCTGCCTCTGTTGACACTGTGAAAACATATGGAAAGGTATCTTCCTGTTTTTTTATCTTTGTTTTCTTCCATTCCAGGGAAGAGGCCATGATGTCGACTTACTTTGAGACAGTAGAGGACCTACTGGCATCTTTTGGGCCGGTCCGAGACTGCTCCAAAGATAACGGCGGTTGCAAGAAGAACTTTAAGTGTGTGACCGACAGACAGATAGACTCATCCGGCTGCATGGTAAGTGCGAGCAGAGGGTCTGCTTTTGTTTCGTAATAACATGCTGACATGAACACTTTGCTGTAAATAGTATAATTTATGGTCTCAACCAGGACTAATTACATTAACTGTATTAATGCAATGCCAGGGTTTAAAAAACGTTTATGTTTACCATTTAATAATTGGTTGGTTTAGATGTATAATATCTGTAATAAACAAGTGTACAGTAAATAAATTGCTATTGGGAGTAAGGGGCTGTGTGTATAGGGGGGGGGGGGGGGGGGCTAGACATACTTACTGATAAAAGACTTAGTAGTTACACTTTTCATCCATCAGCCTGCTGTCAGCTGAACTGGCGCTGAGCTGTAGCTAACTAGCTAGCAGAGCTCGGAGGGTGTTGACAACCGATTTCAGTTGCACAGCAGACTATAGACACACTAGTAATGCAGGATTCAAGCCTTTAGTCTGGCTAGCAGCACAGGAGCTACAGATATGCTGTCTGGGCACGCTGGCACTCAAGCTTGTCACGTTCCATGTACTGTAGGGAAAAACTGCACAACCTAAAGTTTCCCAAAGGTTTCGTGCACAATCGAAAATTGAGGAGTCGGAAATAAGGAGACCCATAACAATAGCCAAGTGCCCCAACAGTTAATGCAACAAACAACAAATAAAGCCTGCCAACATATGATGATTAAGCAGTTAAATAATGATCAGTGCTTCTGCTGCTCAGTAGTTAATGCTGGACTTTGCAGCTAAAAGACTGATTAAGTATTGGATGTATTCTGAAATTCATTCATTTACATAATCACCTCGTTTTTTAATGTTTCTTTCCCAAGATAACGCCACTCATTAAATTTGCATGCCATCTGCTACAGCCTAATATGGCGTTTGTGATATTTGCAAGCAATTTATAACATTTTATGTGCCATCAGTAGTATGCTTGGGTGTTACCGTGGACTCTTTAGTTTGTGTATGGACACTATGGTTACAAGCAGTTATGACTCACACTGCTGTGGTGTGTGCCCCTGTATTCATTGTTCACAGACTCTGACAGATACTGTCTGCTTTAGTCTGGTTAAGGTTTATGTGGCATTGTTACAGCTACTTCTTATCCATTTGGAACTTAGAATTTAGGGAAAAAACAAAGGTGTATGAGTTCTCTGTGATGACAATGATGGGGCTCTTATTCATAAATAGGAACTAGTCCAGTGACAACAGCACCAGTGATGATATAATTTGTAATATGCTTCTTTGGATGCAACTATTGTGCGTGTTTAATATACAGGATTTATTGATCGAGATTCTCCTTTATTCATAAACCTTAGTTTGATTTTAGATGTGCAACAGCGGTGCAATAAAGCTTTTCTCCTGGCATATTTACAAGTACAGGGTGACTGGAAACTTCAGATGCGAGGCTTTTTGACAGCATGGGGCGGGCCTGGGTTGTAAAGTAATTAAATTGATGAGCCATCTCAATTGCTGGAGGACGGTTGCCTGCTCATTAAGAGCTTAGACAGGGCTATAAATTGACTGGTCTTTTCGTTGTTTGTGTCTACCAAAGACAAACACCGATAGGGCAATTGTCCTGTTTTTCTCTCTTTTTTCCTTATCTTTTAACGGAAAATAAAGAAAGGGCTCTACTCTACAAAACCTTCTATTTACAATATTCATGAACACCGTGCTGGCCTGACACTTATCCCAAATGATGTTTAGCATCCCTGACACTGTGGTCCAAAGCTAATAGACTTTGTAACTAAATACCTGTGTAGCGCTTGTAGCATTTTCAGCACTTTCTGTACAGATGGAGTTTTTCTGCACATGCCCTCTGTAAACTCATCCCCCACGATTTACTTCCCACTGTGTTACCATGCCAACTAGTCCATATTAATAAACCTGACTCATAGTCCCCATCTTTCATCAAAAGCAAGACGATTTCCACCCTTGACATATTTAGTAGCTTGTGGCTGTTATTTATGACTAAGATGCGTCTTTGTCTACATATAGTGGTAATTGCATCTTTCCCCCCCAAACCTGTTGACAGTATGTTTACCATTTTGTTACTGATAATATGACGACACCTTATAATAACCCTAGGTCTCTGCAGTTGTTTGGGGTTCCTCTTATGTGTCAACCGAGCACCTCAACATGGATCGTTTATTGACATTATGCATGAACAGCGATGGTACACTGTGTCACTCACACATCTAATGCCTTGTTCTGTTTCGTGACATCGACTTTTTGTGCCATCATGCTAAAATGCCGTGTCTAATTTAACTCATTCCACAGTATGTTGGCATTTATTCAAACTAAAAATACATCACACGGGGGTTTGTTGTGTTACTGTAAATACAAGTGTAGTCATGCTAGCATTTCTACATGATTTGCATCGTGTGAAATATATATCTGTAAAATAATTATAATGACATATGTAACAGTGCGGTCCCAACCATGGTTTATGTATTTCCACAGTGGTAGTAGCATTTGTATTATTATACAGGGGCTGGAGACTGAAATTGAACGGGAAGTCTCTTTATTAGACCCAGAGGTGGAAAGTAGCAGAGAGTGTGTATAAAATATGAATGAGTATATGCTAATAAGCATTGGATTGTGTATCAGACTCTATTCCACGTGAAGCCCCTGGACATATTGTGGCATATTTAATTAAAGGTTTATACACGCATGTGTGAGCGAACTCACGTGGACTCCACACTATTTTTCTCATCGCTGACCATCAGCGCAGGCTAAACCATGTCAAAGAAATGACAGGAATCAGCACATTCAACAATGTAGGAGTAGAAGTAAAGGAGACGTAGAGATGATACACACCCACGTGATAGTCAGCATGGAAAGATTTAGCTTCAACTCACACTTTCAGAAAGTATAAATGTTAGTTGAAATATTACTCTTAAATGATTTAGAACAGTCTCACACCTGCCGCTGATTAACACGCAGACGAAAAGACTGACAAAGCCGTCTAGTCTTCAAGGATGAACTCTGAGGATCACAGACGCAGTGGTATTCTTTTGGGTTTGGGTTATTTTGAACATCCCTGTCAGAGTGGGTGCTAACGCAGAGCAGAGACGTGCCACACGGAGGGCTTGAAAACCCATTATCAGAGTCAGTCCCTCAAGGCAGTCTGCCGCTCTTTAAGACAGTTGAAAATGCATTTTGCAATGAATTATTTTTTTTAGTCCGAGCCAGTGCTGAAGTTTTGGAGACATTGCTTATTACATTTTTTTGTAGTTTGCCTGTGTTCCCTTTTCTCGCTGCTGCTGAGCCGTAGCAGATGACAGGTGGTTCATTCTTGTGCTCGGTAACCTCGGTTTATGAAAGCAGCTGTTGCAAGTGCAAGTTAGCGATTTCAAACAGGTAATGCGTTTGTATCGGCGCCTTCCTTTTTTTCCATCACTTGGCTCATCAAACACCAGTTGTTCATATTATACATTACAGTATAGCTATGTGCTGGGTATATAGCTGTGTGCTGTTGTATGCTGTTATCAGTACAGCATGCGCTGCTGCTTTCCACAATCATTCGCTTACTTTTTTTCTCCCTGTGTGATGTGGATAGGAATGTATGTACATGTGTATAATGATTGTGACTGAGTTGATTTAAAAGGGAAGAGAGAGGAGAATAATATATTATATGTAGTGACATATGAGTAGACATAGTAGTCTCACTGAAATTATGATATTTTAAAATATACAGTAATATAAGACGACAGACAAACACGACTCAAACAAGCATACACAAGTATTAGAAGTGGAAGTTATTACAATGTTAGATTATTATGTTGGAACATCTTTATCTTATAAATTATATTTGTTTCTGTTATTGTAAGGAACATTTTAAAACATGTGGTACCACAAATATTAAAAACAAATTCCTATGACTTGACATAATTGCATGATTTGACATAAACAGAAGAGTGGAGGTATTTTGTTTCTCAAGCAGAGCCTTATTGTTGGCTAGATGCACGATAATGCCCAATACAATTCCCTTTTTTTTGCAGAAAAATACACCAGACAATCCTCCGTGCAGATTCAAATGCCAGACATTGTGGGAGTGTGATGTGTATCTCAACACACCCAGCAGGAGAAGCCTCACTTTCCATTGTTTGCTAAAATCTATCCTCCTATTGCTTTAAAGAAGAGAAACACTTGACAATAGGTTACCATAGTTATTACACTGCATGAAGTTATTTCTTCCATGAATCTATCTTGATAAAAAATATGCTTGAAACAACTCGTGTTGCACCAAACGCAGCATAGCGGGGACTTCATTGGGCAGATGTGGGGTTGTGTGAACCGCAACACTCCAGCATTCACCCAGTGGTGTGGAATGAATGGTCAACTTCTCGTTGAACCTGTGGTCAATGTACCGTATCATCCACTGTGTTTGTGTGAGAAAGGGGTATTACTGATGCACTCTGTGAACTCCCCTGAGGCTGCTCGGTGAAGTTCAAAACTCTGTAAACATGGCTTTTCCTGGTTGCCTGTTAGCTTGCCATTTTTTTGAAGTTTGAGTTTGACAACTGCAATATATTGTGGTTTCCGTGCTTTACGTAAATGGCAGAATGTTTGTCTTGATGGCACATTATTGTATTCGGCTACAGTATCTGTCTTCTTAATGGACGTACTCGGAGGCTGAGCAGATGGGAGGATATTAGTGCCATATCTTTCATCAGTTGATGTCTCTTTTGGGACATCTCTGTTACAGTTGTTTGGATGCAAAAGATGACATTTTTCACTTCAACCATCATCCGAAAGTTTAATTTTGGCCCGTCAAACTCCAGTGGTTTATAAGAGTTTAGAGAAAACAGTTACCGCTGTCTCCAATCTCATTTTAAGGCGCTTGTCTAGTGTCCCAGTATGCAAGAGTTTATTAAAATGTGTTGCACACTCCAAAAGTCAGGAATTAAATGATGAGTTGTCAGTGTGGAGCCAGATTTCTGCTTGGTTGCTTCTGGTTTGCATAAAGAGTCAGCAGGGAGGGAAAAAAATGGCAACTCCACCCAAACAAAAGTTTTGTGCAAAGCCTCATCCCCTAAGCCCTCTACCCACCCCCCCCCTGTATCTCCCCACAACCCTGTGTTCCTGACAACTCAGCGTCATGACTCCCCCCCCCCCCCCCCCGCTCCACTGCACAGCTCAGTTTACCTCATTACCATTGAATTTCAACGATTTATGGTTTAAAGCAAATTATAATAATTCTTTCATCTTTTCACTCTGACACCGTTGGTTAAATGACGGATCAAGTGTGTCACTTAGTGTACCACAAACATGCACATAGCACTGCTACAGCCAAGGGTGGGAGTTAAGATCTGTGTAAAAATGGAATACAGTTCAGTAAAAGGCCTTGAGAGGGAGGGACTATCAACAAGTATTTGCAACTTAACAGTAAAAATCAAACGCATAATATTCATTGCTTTTATCTAAACTATTGTCACTGATTATTCAAGAGAGCATGGCTGGAAAAAAAAAAAAAAGGGTGAGCAACATCGGTGAACAACTGAAGCTATAGTTTAAGGGGACGCTCACTTATGCGGGATCCAATATTTTATATTTTATTCATTTTTTTAATCTGAATCAATTTCATTCAGTTCAACCTGGCTCCAAACCCAAGCGAATATGAAATTGAATAAGAAAGAGTATTAAATCACTCAGGCTTTATTCCCAAGTAGCAGATAATCAGAGCAAGATTAGTATTTCCATTTCCTCTCCCTTCTAATAATCCAATAGACGTAGGTGGACTGCTCTTTGACATGCGATGCAGATAATATCTGTTTTTCTATGTGGCACGATTGAGATATCAAGAGGAGCAAAACATTGTTATTGCTCGCCTGTTGCAGTAAATCGTTGTATGTTGCTGCTATTCATGCAATAACCTTCAGTAAAATCTCCATTCCTATATCTTGTCTCTCTCTCTTGATAAAGACCATAAAACCCACATGTATTGAATTTATGTATTAAAATGATCCAATCCATTCATCCAAGACCAACCATTTTAACTTTGACAGCCCTACTAAAACAAGTGTTTGTATTGTCTATATTTGCTTTCCTGACATAAGCAAACATAACTCCTCATTAACAAACCGTGTCGCTGTTGTCTTCGTCTTCAAAGGAAGCTCATAACAGCAGCTCTTAAATGCCTTTGGCGATCACGCTGAGCCGAGAGCGCCAGAGTCTGGTGGTGTCGCAGAACAAAGCTATCCTTCACTCTCATAGGGGGTTGCGTAGTCATCTGTTATGTTGTCACTACTGAAGGAAAGGTGGTGGAGCGATAGAGACAACATGGCCTTTTTAAATACAGTCAGTCCCCCACAGTGTGTAGGAAAGGATCCCGATCAGCTGATTAGCACAAAAATGCAGATTTTGAGACGAGTGAATATGAATGCTTAAGATTAAGTCATCCTGTGAGAGAGTAAAGCCGTTGTGACAGACCAAAGCAATATGGAATTATGTATATATATATATATCCAGATATACTGTATGTTTGCATATGTAAAAAAAAACATTTGCACATAAAACAATAAGCAGATCAAAATAAAAACAGACAAGCTAAATCTATTTTAAATAGCAGTATTTTTTTTTTTGCCTTTTGGGCAACACCATTCCCAATAGATGAGAAATAACGGGTTTCTCACCGAAGATTAAGTATGATGCATAAATTCACATGGATTTAATGAACAGCGGAACAAACAGCTGGGTTTAGACTTCTTACTTCTCACTGGGGGGGGGGGGGGGGACTGCATTGTACCCTCACAAGTTTTTTTGCTCTTGCAGCAATAAAACTGTTGTGCCTAATTTAACCTATTTTAGCAGAGTTGGAGCTGCAGGGCATGCATCTCTGTCACCTCTAAACCAGATTAGGCTGTCAAATATGCTTTTAGAGTATTTGATCCCCCCCCCATCTGTCAGTGTGATTTAGAGCTGTGCTGGTTCTAAGACTTTTTTTTTTGGTTATGCGTGTTGTCTTGGGGAAACAGTCAGCGCACATCTTCCATCTTCCTTATATTGTTTTCTTATTATCTAAGTTTTATCACTGAAAAGATTCCTCCTAGTCTTTACACTTTACAGCATTTCCCTGGCCACGTTCTGTTGTTAATTCTAAACGCTGCCGTGGGACTATTCAGTGTATACGTCCTTGATCAATGACTGTTCACACTCTCACTTTCTTTTATCTCTCTGAAATGTGTAATGGCCGCTAAGTACAGACATCTGTGCATCTTCATTTTGACAAGATCATTAAGAGACAGAGTTCTCAATAGATATTGCTCAGTCCCTGATTAAAGCTGAGGGCAGTAATGGGTAATTAGGAAAATGAATAGCAGAATGTGTGAGCTTTAATTTGTAAGGGTGATCTATGTGCAGTATATAATGTGTGAGAAGATGTATGTGTAGTTTTAATATTCCTTGCATACTTACTTTTTTTTTCATTGTCCTTTAATGTCTTCAAACCTGCTTTGTCTTTTTAACCCCATATAGAGGAATGAAATGCCATCGCTCTGGTGCTTAATGGTGTCATAAAATGATCATCTGTTCCCCCCCCCCCCCTCCCCCGGAGAATACGTACACATTCAACCCTCGGTGTTAATATGTAAAGCAGGTATACAGGTGTAAAAGAGAGAAAAGGTGAACATCCAATCCATCACATTTTATCTAATAGTTGAAGCTATTAATTATGGTTGAATTTGCAAATGTGTAAGCACACAAACGCACAGCAACACTTGGGTCTAATGCACCCTGTTGCCACTTCTTTATAATTATTTAATTTATTCAATATAAAGTCGTTACTCAATTGCCAGAATTTAATGTTTTTTTTAATGTGTTTTCAATCAATTATAGTAACAAGGTCTGTGTCAGTGAAGTTGTTTCTGTGTTGTCCAAAAGGCTGTAGCAGATCTCTCGGCTTGTTCTCTGTGTTGCCATCACAGAATCACTACAGACGACCTGGCTGAAATAATTTACCGTGCCCCTCCCCAGCCCCTTGTGTCTTTGGAGAGTGGCCCGAGCAGAGAGAAGGAGTATAGCTAGTGGCTAGTGGCCAGTGCTAATGGCTAACCTTGAGTCCTTTTCGTTCAACCGTAGATTGATGCATGACAGTTCTGAATTACAGGCAGCTATTCCCACTGCTCTGCCTCAGTGTGATGAATGGCTCCAATCTCGTTCTGGTGAGGAAGTTAGCATTACATTCATGAGATACAGTGAATGGATCTGAGACTGGAGAGCTTTCCCATTGACTGTTGAACACACTGGACTTAGTCCAGAACACGCGTGTGATCGATGCACAATATTTTGACGCTCATCCATCTTTTTTCAAGTGTTTGGCTGAAGAGATCAAATATGCGATTGCTTAGTTTGTTATGTAAAATGTCTCCAGCCCAGAGAGCGCTGATGTAACCGTATTTCCAGATTAATTTGTAGCCGAAAAACTGCATTTATTCCGTCTTATCAGATTGTGATCTTAATACGATAACAACATCTTGCAATTAGTAAAAGGCTAATTACGAGAAATAAATCTTATAATTAGAAGACAATTGCCCCTTGATCACTGGTAGTTGAGTCATTGCTGGTGGTGGATTGTAAATCATGCTAGTGATCATCAAATATTATTTGGGTAAAGTCATAAAGTTAGCACCCCCCCCCTTGACTATGCTGATGACTGAGTCAGCATATACCTATTCTATAATTGCTTTGGCAATATAAATATTGAGGGAACAACCTTGAGGTGAAAATGAGTCTATGAGGGTCTTCCAAATATCAAAACGCATGACCCTCAGCTCATCTACCTGTTTGTTCCCTTTCTGCATTCAAATCTTATGCTTGATGTTTTTTGGCAAAAGCCTTGATAAGTGTGGAGCAGCTGCTGCTCTGAAGGCATTCGAGGCTTTGGAGGTTTCACATTTAGCAGTGGTGCGCTTTCATGTTTGTATTTGCTGATGAGATGACCCGAAACAGTGGAGAAAAGCATGCAACAGGTTTTCAGGCATCCAGGTAACCGATTTGATCAAGTCCAGAGCTTTTCCTACAATATATCTGGCAAACAAGCTTTGTCACAGTATTCACAATGTTATAAAATAGTTTTTTGTTTTCCTCACTTAATTCCCGTACCGTTAAAAGTGTTGAATGGAACTGGAACTAGTGTTTATTAGAACTGACATTCAGGCACGCACGCTTATTTTTACTTGTCCTGGCCTCAGTAAAATATTCATGCTTTTTCTCTCACATTGGTAAACTCGGACTCTGTGTCTCTCAGTTTGCCTCGTCTAACTTCTTACTTGATTTCCCTCTTAATTTTCCTGTCCTGCTTTACATAACCATTATAGAAACCCAAACCAAATGATGCCTTTAATCGCTTTCCTGACCCACGGTTTATTACAAAGGAAAATCTTGTTTACTGCTGATCTCGGGGACCTTGCAGAACAAGATGTATTGACTTTCAAGATCCGTTAGTTGGGTTCCTTTTGTTACAAGGGCATTTTGAACCCTGTCTAGCCTACAGATTGTTCATGTCCTTTGGCACAGTCTAGTGTGAGTGGTGGTCCAACTGCAGAGCCTTTATTTCAGTGGTGTCGAATGACATGTGACATGGGCTGATAAAACTATTAACCACTGACCATAAATCACACAGTAAAATGCTGGGGGATACGGTGACATAGACTGTAGATATTGACAATCTGCTTATATAAAGCCAGCAGCCGATTAAGTGTGGCAAAAGCCACCTCTAGGTATGAGTCTCTCTCTCAGTCAGCCAGTATTCCATTAATACCAAGACATACGCCTTCTTATAACTGGAATATCTGAATTAAGTTGCACGGCAGCTGGATTCTCGTGATGTTGCAAGATCACGTGCGAATCGTGCAATCGAATATCATAAGAAAATCCCTCTGCTCAGGCTTCAAGTAATGCGTTTTTGGGTCCGGTACGCCAGAGCACGGACCAATCAGCGACCTGTGTGAGGCTAGTGGCAGCTACGAGTCAGGTTGATATCTGAGGGCATTATGATACTAAGAGCAAGAGAAATGCTTCTTCTAGAGCTCTTTAACACTGACACAACTTCTTTTTTTTACTAGCACAGAAAATAATAAATGCGACTTACTTGTTAAACAGTCCGAACATTAAGTAATGGCCTACTTCATTTCTGTCAATACACCAACACCTACTCGACAACATTTTGTGTCATCATGCCTCACACACACACACCTCCAATCAATCCCACACAGGCACACATGCAGAACACGAGGAGTCTCAGATGAGTCAGAGCGGCCGTCAGTGAAAGTGGTGAACGGTGCTCTGCAAACTGTGAAATACAACGGAGTCTGTCACAGTCTTCGTTTTAAACCAGCAGAAGCGTTAGTGCTGTTTTCCATCATTTGATGTCTGATTCAGTAGGAATATAATATATTTCATGACACAGAAATCACACATTACCAAACCGTGAATCGTAGGTGAAGAGAGGGAAGAGATTTCATTTGAAAGCTTCTGGAAGTGGCATGCTGCTTCTCTGTACATAGTTGTCTTTCCTTTTTTCTTTTAAGACACTACTGCACCATCAACACTTGAACACATCTTCTAGATGTAATTGTTTCATACTCGGGGCCTCTAGTTTGATGGCGGTAAACTGGCACAAATGGCAACAACACTGCAGAGCGTTTCTTCTGTAGCCTCGTTATGAATATTCAGCTGACGGTCTGAGGTTGTCTAGTAGTGCATTACCACATGCGATGGCTAGCTTCTCTTTATTTAGAGATCCTCTGGCAGTAATAGCAATACCTATATTTATTACACTGACACAAAATAAAAAAATATATAATAAAACCACTAAATGAGTTGGATGAAGCGTTGAGCAAAACTCGTTGCTCTTGTCAGTTTCAATAAAATATCCTTGATCATATCGTTATAGGTTGAGTGTGCTGAGTATATAACTGGCTTAGTTTGATATATATATATCTTTGAATCATAAAAGCACTGTTAAAAATGATAGAATAAATATAAAATATCATGTCATGATGAACATAATCCGAATGAAAAAGGCTTACTAAAGGAACAATTCAAAACAACACATCAATAGAGTATTTAAAGTAAGTCACTAAAGCATATGCTAATTACTTATAAGGACAATAAATAAATATTATCATTATATGAAATGATAAACAGCATGTTGCCTGCCACTAACACATAAGCTGAGCCAGCAGGAAAGTGCATCAAGTGTAACCTCTTTGTTTTGTTTGCGAGACGATCTTTTGTTTATGTCTGAGATGGATATTGCAAGCCAAATCACGAACAGTAAGATAGTAAGTCTACTAGAAATGAATGGTTAGTAAAATTCCTTTTTCTGATGGAGTCCAGCTTTGTTATAGAATGCATCTGCTGTTGTTGCATTTCTGCTTAATTTGAATTTCTTATGCTGCACTAAATACAATTAATTTCTCAAATGTAATGCTCATGTTAAAGTAGCCAATCTACAGATATTGGACCCAGTGTTTCAGATTTCTGTCCAGGGTTTGTTTTCTCAGGTAACTCATTTGTTTTGTGTGGAAGTTGCTGGTAAAACTGAATGATGAAATGTAACTAAAACTCTAACAAAATGTCCACCTGTGATATCAGTAACTTACTGCTTGCTCACAGACAATGCGTCATTTTCAATAATAATATATTGTGCACATACATTTGGGTATCTGCAGTGGCTACCAACCCACAAACTGTGAAATAAGACAACCCAGTCTCACCAGGAGCGCATACCACATGTGGTTTCATGTCTAACATGAAAAAAAACAAATACAGACCTCAAGTAGTGAGATGAGCTGTAAGTATGAGTCCAAGCTGCCTGTTTGCATCTTTAAAGACCTCAAACCAGGCTTGTGTCTCCTATCAAATAAAAATATGTGCCATCTTTCATTCTTCTATCTTTGAATTCCTACATATCTGGCTGCCCAATTCTCCTCTCTCATGTGTCCCATGATCTCACTGTCTCTGCCTCCTCGGTGCCGCCTCATCCTGATTAAAATGCACACGCTGACCTCTGCGCCTTTCTCTCTTCTGCTGCTCTCCCCCTAATTTATGCCTTCCTCCTCACCCTGTCTCCACATCTCCCTCCCACCACCTCTCCTCCTTTTCTCCGTCTCTCCTTTTTTTCTCGCAGTGTCCTGAGGGGCTGAGGCCAGTGAAGGATGGCTCAGGTTGCTATGACTACTCTCGGGGCATTGACTGCACGGACGGCTTCAATGGAGGCTGTGAACAGCTGTGTCTCCAGCAGCTTGTGCCCCTTGAAGATGACCCCGGTTCCAGCAACGTACTCATGTTTTGTGGGTGAGAATAACCAACAGTAAATACATTTGAAAGGTGTCTGCAGGGTGGATATAAAGCTTCCTCTTGAAATAGGCTTCGTGATTAATATTTCCGTGATATTAAGAAACTGTTCCTCAGGCAAATACCCACATGAAGGAAATGAGATATTCAAATGGGGAATAACCAGTGTGTAATCACCAAATGATTACATGTCACCATATGGGATGAAAGACATTAGCCCACGATTACATTTTCTATTACGTTTGCTATTGATGTTTTACAATATCAATTAGTCCACGAGTCACAATTTTGCGGTATTTCCTGTCTGGCCAACTCTGATGGCAGGCTTTTATAAATCCTCTCATGTGTGCATGTATACAGTTTAAATGAGCTTGAATGGTCCAACGCAGATATTCAAAAGGTGCATCAGTGATTAAACCTGAATCTTGAACCACGCCGACTTTACTTCCCGCACATTAATGAGTGATGCATTGACTGTAAAAACGCCCTCTTCCTAACCCCACACGTGTTCCACTGAGCCGATAGACTCAGCTCAGTAGAACTCGATTGTGTCACATGGAATAGTAATAGTAGAATGTGTTGGGAAGAAATCATGTTCCACACCATTATACCAACAAACCTTTTTATCCTCTATACATCAAGCAGGATGGATCACTGGGTTCAGGCTGTTTGTGCCTTGTCCGTCAGTGGAATTTCACAGCGGAAAGCTTCTTAGCGAGACTGCAACAGGTTTTCTATTTTCTCTCTCTCTCATCGCATCTGTCATCTTTGTCGAGATGTCTACTAATAAGACTTTACAGTAGAACAATCCAGTGGTATGGGTCAAGCCATGATTGAATGTTCTGTGAAATAAATAGATGTCACGGTCAGTCTTCTTCCGTGGTAGAGCAAACCTTTGGTCTTAAGAGAATAGGCTTTGCCTTCATGCAACGGGAAGACGCCGTTGCACTCTGTCTGTTGCATGTTCCTGACAGTATTGACATAAAGAGCATAGTCCTCTTTCCCACTGAGGCGCTGAGACCCGATCAGCTGCAGCAGCCCAAACTTCAGCAACAGTCAACAGCAGCAGATACTCTTACCTTGTCTGTGAGGGAGGATTGGGCAGATAAACGGAGGAGATATGATCATTTGTGACTGATTCTGCCTCATTGGATTGTGTTTCCAGCAGAGTGCTGGTGTCCACATCTTTAGAATGACAATGGCAAGTTCGCTGCTTTTGATAATGCAAAATACATTTTGGCCAACGCTCGCAACAATAAAAGCCAGATTGTTTAATTAAAAAGAAGAAGTACCGACCTTGCTTTTGCACAGCCTGGACATATATTGTATATAACCGCTGGCGTGCCTTCCATGGATCGGTGGTAAGTGATGTACAGATGGCAGGACTGCCTAAGAAGACGGCTAAGATATTGGCGTGGTAGTATTTTTTGTTCCTGAATTGGTAGTGTGTAAATTAAAGTAGTAAAATGGAAACATCTATGTAGCGGTTCCTACAGTGTCAGTCACCCACATCTCTTGGGATTTTTATTTTGCCGTTTCATCAACCTGCAACAGTTCTTGCCATTTGTATCCTTTCACCTCAAGTGTATAGAGTGTCACATATATTACATATTGTACATTGCATTGACAGCTTTTCCCATCCTCCTCAGGTGTGTGCAGGAGTACAAACTGGCAGGGGATGGGCGATCTTGCCTCTTGCTGTCAGACAACTGTGAGGGACCAAAATGCCCAAGGCAGGATGTCCACTTCAATGACACCCTGTTTGGTGAGATGCTACATGGATACAACAACAAAACCCAGCAAGTCAACTTGGGACAGATATTCCAGATGACCTTCCGGTAACTAGTGTACACACATTCACACTTGCACAGATGCACAATGATCTGCATTTTCCTAATGTTACTGTCGAAACAACATATTGTTCTTTCCCTTTCTTTAATCTGATTTCGATGTTTGTCTTATCTTATGAACGCGTTTTCTTTCTATTCTTTTGTGTCTTTGTCTCGACTTTGAAAAGCATTATTTTATTATTCCTGCTGGTGTAGATTACACGGGACAATCTTCCTTTGAGACCTGTTGTTTCACAACGTCTTTCTGCGTCTCCAGAGAAACTCCATCGGGAGTAACGGTCGTCTTTTATCAGTTTTGGGTTGTAGGAAAGATAGAAAGGCTTGTGAGCTCAGCGGAGAATCAGTAGTCAGGGTTGGCTGTCGGGATGCCGCATCTGTGTTTGCACAGGTGTGTGTGTGAGTGCATGTGTGTGTGTGTGTGTGTGTGTGTGTGTGTGTGTGTGTGCATGAGAGGGAGAGTGAGAAGGGGATGAGAAAGTGATGGTTGAGTGAGGATTGAGACTTATCCCATTGCAGTTCTCCCTAAACTGTCACCCCCCCCCCCTGAAAACCTGGCTCACTCTGATAAGTCACATGCTGTTCGTGGTGAAATGCTCCTGTAATCACAGAGAGATGATGAGGGTTTATCTATGCACAAACACACACTCAGCCTATATCTTGCTTTCTCTGTGTCTGTCTTTTATTTGCTCTCACACACACACACACACACACAGACACACACACACACACACACAGACTATCTACACCGTTTTTCAAGTAACCATGAAATGCTTTTCATCTGTTCTGCCCTACGGGTCACAATAGTTGTGCTTGGCTAAACATAAGTCCTTGGGGTCCTTTTGTAACATATATTGTTGTAATTCCAGATGTCTACACACTGAATGCAACTTACATCGCAACAGAGAACAAGTTAACATTTTCCTAAATTTGTGTTTATGATGATAAAAAAGAAATATATATAAGATACAGATGGATTTTATTTTGAATTTGTGTATTCAAAGGAGCTATTAAAAAAGGATTGTGAGTGATTAAGATCACTCTTTGGATCCGTTGGAAAGCTGCTTTTGTGAAGTCTTCTCTCAGAAATGTACTATAATTACAGGTACAGTAATTTCACATAGTTCCATTTAGTGTTGAAAAGTGCATGAAAAAGGCAACTCTGCCTTCATAGTATTTAATTCTTAAATATGAATGTCTGTCAGTTGAAGCAGTTCTAGATGACATTGAGTTGAATCTATTTACGAGTACACAATTGTGTCTGCATCTGTCCTTGAAGATGCCTGTGGAAACTACGTAGGAAGTAAGCGCCTGGCTGCTGCTTGTATGGAGTTGTTTTTTTAAAAGATGGCCAACAAACACAAATCATTCTCATAGAATAAAATAGTATTTGCATGAGACGGGAACACTGGCACAAATGTGTTTTCCCCATGCATTTAGAGAGATTTCAACCATTTAGCAAACCTTTTACAGCACCTCTCTGACCTGTCTTTGTATGGGTGTGTACTGAAATACCGCATGTTGCAAGGTGGGACACTTTGGAGCTAGGGCTGACATAAAGAGCAATAACATTTAAAGGGGGATTACTAACTTTGATCACCAAAAGAGCTATGAGCTAAAGGGGGCTTAGAAGCCATCTTAGAATTGACTGACACGTCTACAGCCTAATATGGGAAAGGACTAAGAGCATCGTGTTCCCCAAAGGTTCAAGAGGCTAAACCAATTGGGGATGACCCTTTAATATTAATACACCAAACAGGGCGCAGTTTGACAGACAAAAGAAAAGCACAGTTTGAGTATTTTGAAACCAAGGGAAGATGACAGTCTTGATCCATTTGCCCTAAAACAGTGGAAAGCCCAATGGGTCTTCTGCCTCCCGAATCCAGCTCTACACACTGGGTTACATCAAACTACGGCCAGTAAAGGGATTTTCACTCAAGCTCAAGGGCTCCAGTGGGATAATATACACATGGCATGTTTAAACTAATCAAACACCTTGGCAGCCCTGAGACACACTAGACAAGCAATGAAAGATCTGAGCATCTTTATATGGGTGGAAATGTACATAGACACTGCACACTGAAACATTGAATTTCATTGTTTTTTGACGGACATGTTTTGGCTTTTGTTGTTTTAAAATGTTGCCCTTAAAAAATAAGGAATACATCAGTTTTTTTAGCATTCAAGGGATTGGCCCACTTTGTTCCAGCCTGGAACTGTATGGTGATGTCTCAGTCCACTCCCAGCATCTCTTTCAGTCCCATCCACATGTTGCCAGCTCCCTTCTCCCCCTGCTGCTCGATTCACAGTTCCAAACATTACACATGGAAAAATTGAAATAGTGTCTCTTTGACAGACTCTATTGACATTGTGTATCACAACTCAAAGGATGCCATCCGGTGGTTAGATTGGTTATAGATCCCCAATCTACATCAAAATGCTTTGATCCTGACTTTGTCTGGCTTTATAAATTGGTCAGGCATTGTGGGTATTTATCTTCCGAAGAAGGTAAATCAGTGCTGCTGCCTCTCATCTGGTTGTTTTTTTTGGTGCACTTACACTTCGTCTGCTGCATGATTTCTGTATAATACAGCTGACAAACTCAATTTTCTCTCCGCCACCTCAACTTCTATTTTATTACACCTGTGCAATTTGCACCTGTTCCATGAAGCAGGAAACATTTCCATGCTAATTGCGAGACACGTACTTCATCGCACTTATCGTGTTCCCTGCAGACGGAGGCACATTGCACTGATTACATGCAGATGACAGACGAAGTGCACTTCCCCGCTGGATGTGCCTCTTCAGATAAATAAATGCCTGTAGGTGCAGAGTGCATCTGAAACGCAGTCCGACTTACTGTACACAGATCAGCAGTTATTGCAGAGGGTATCGGGAAGGAAAAGAGGAAGAAAGAAAAGTTATTCTCTGAATCCATGATTGAACTGAATGTCAAATTGGGAAGGGGAAAAAAAAACAACTCCTTGACTAGAAGGTATTTTGTATGCATCACCTTCTGTTTCCACCTGTATATTATAGGCTTGATCAAATTTATTTCACTTAACATTTTGAAAGTCACATTTTCCCTGAGCTATTCATCACTCTAAGTCTAACCAGACAAGCTAAGCTCACCGGAGTATTATACTTGACTCCCAGCGCCTCTAATTAAACACGTGTATTACTGCATGTCATCTCTCCAAAGTGCTCATTCTGCTTTTCAATTCCACCGTGTCTTTTGTCCAAAGAACAGTAGCTTTGTCCTCTGAATGACTTGCTCCCATAAGATTCCACATCATGTTCACGCATTATATTCATACATTCTATATATTTATAGCAATATGTTAGAGTTTTTATTCTCATCATTTTCTCCACGTTCCTCCAATGCCGCCTTTGATATGCAGATGCAAACTCTTATCCCACAGCTCCGCATCTCTTTCATTCTCTCACCTCCACTGTCTACTGATTCCTTCTCTCTATCACACACACACACACACACACACCCCTGATTCCCCTGAGCCAGCAGCTCAAAGTGAAATATTAGGTGATGAAGATGAATTGTATGATTTGAGTCACAGCATCACAGGTAGTGTTTCAATATAAAATAGTACCTGTAATGTATGACTGTATTGCATACATTTTGTTGTGAATGGGTCTCACTTCGCTCAGCCTCTTGGAGCGGAACAGGAATTAATTTGGTAAATTGCTGTTATGAAATTACCGAATAATGCAATGTTATGCAAGCATGCGTTTTATGTGATAAAGTTACATGTGTTAATGTGAACGTTACGGCTGAGAAGAATTCCATTACACTGTGATTGCAATGTCGCTTTGTAAATATATGAAAACAGAGTCCACCCAACAGAGAGCGTGTGTGTAGTTTCCCTGAACTGACAGTGGATGCCGGCTAATTATAAGCTATCGTTTTGGTCTTTTTGACAGCACTTTATATCCTTCAGATATTTAAAAGCATACCAGCCTCTACATCCATTATCAAATCAGTTTGATGAAAAAACATCATGTTTCTCCTACAAACCCATCCTTTTTCTTTAGTCAGTGATCAATTTAGCCCGCTGTGCTCTTGTATGTACAAGTAATAACATATTGCCAATCATGGAAATACACACACACACACACACACACACACACACGCACTCACACCAAATGAATAGTTGGAGAGTAAAGGATGTGGGTGTGTGAAGGGTAGTTGGGTTGTGATAATGGCCGTCCATCAGTCCTGAAGAGTACATATAGTCCTGTCAAATAAATTACCACACACACACACACACACACACATACATACAGCACAGCACATATATGGCATGCACTATATGAGGGATTAAATTGAGACTTTGGAAAATATCAGACAGGCAGCACTCAATGACACATACAGTACATTGACACACTGATGCACTCAGTCATGCTTAACAATTCCACTACCTGAGTGGAGGAAAAAGGCTCGTTCCTCCCAGGCCAGGCCAATTTGAACTTTTAAAGTGCCCCAACAATAATTAATCCTGAACATATCCGAACAAACACTCACAGCAGCGTGTTACACCACCTAACAAGCTGTCGCGGTTGGAAAGAGTACCAATACATATCATCTTTCCGCGCACTTCTCTGCTCACACTCTCTGTCTCACCTTGAGAAACACATTATTTTCCTGCAATTACCACATGATCACAGCTGATAGCAAGTCTGCTTGGATCCACTTCGATATCCGACACATTGGCAAAGGGACCTGAGACCAGATGCAATAGCACAGTCCCTGCCCAGACTCCATGATTGATAATAAGTATCATTGTGTTATATCTAACGCATACAATTTGCCGTCATTCTATAATGATGAACATGCCCTGTTATTATATAGATAAATATGACAATCACATTTGTGTCTCTAAATTTAAAAGCAACATTTAAATAAGTTGCTCAGGATAAGTATTTTATTATCTTCCTGAGCAATCAGTCCTTTTGTAATCACGCTCACATGTTTTTTGATAGACAGGCACTTGTACTGAGATTTTCCCTTCCGCTCAAACCGATGCACGGCAAGAATGCACCACGTTGAACGATTGTTAGAAGTTTGGGCTGTGACACATGAGAGGCAGAGGGTGAGAGAAGGAGAAGAAAAAGAAGCGCCACCTGCTTTGTGAAAGGTGATGCTGCCGCCGTTGTCACTCTGATACCGAAGACGCTTTTCACAAAAAAAGGAAAAAAATATACAGTAAGGAAGAAAAGAGACAAAACAGCTTTTGATAGGCACTCTGTGCTAACTCCTCATCACCACTCACTTCTCAAACTAAGACGACACCACAACATGAATCATTTGTGAATCTGGCAGCCCACGAGGCTCAAATGCATAAATACACCCACATGTCGATGTTTCTCTCTAATTTCCAGTAATTATCTCCTTGGTGCACACCCGTATAGCTTCTACTAGTTAGTTGAGTCAACAAGCATTATAAGGCAGTTTCTTCACACATAATTAGTAGCCATGAGACGGTGAGTCAGACTGTTGAGTTGAAGGGGTTTAAGCTAGTCAGGGTTGATTACAAGCATGTTTATCATTCACTTCCTAAAATAAGTGCTCTGCTTGCGCCTTCTGTTTTTTTTAAGCCGCCAACATTGAATTGAATGTTTACCTTTTTATTCTTTGCTGCACATATGTGTGTGGGAGTGTGAGGCAGTTTTGTGAACTCGCGCAGACGTATGTGTTTCTTGGTAGTTTCCAAACACTTCAAATAAAAACTTTTTCAAAGACACGCTGGCATTGAAGCACTGATGGTTATTCACACACTCAAATGATGGTGTTAATGTTAAATTAATAATCTCAACTACCTCAGCCTGCCAGCTCTAAATATTGGGACAGTACATTTACCAATTCACTGCTGTGGTTACAGTTGAATCCACCGTGTTTATGCATTAAGGGCAGTTCACCAGTGCTACAAGGGGTAGCTGTGGTTCAGTAATAGAGCGGGTCTTCTTCCAATGGTTGATCCCCAGTCCGCATGCCGAAGTGTCCTTGGGCAAGACACAGAATCCCAAATTGCTCCCATCCAATGTCAATGCGTGTGCTTGGAAACTAGTTTTGAGCCCTGATGGGCAGGTGGCCTATGTCATCAGTGTGTGAATGAATGGGTAGATTGACATGCATTGTACTGCACATTGAGTAGTCGTAAGACTGCATACAAAAAAATGCAAGTCCAAGTCCATTTACTCAACCTGCAAAAAACATTCAGGGTGGAGTTGTCTGTGGCTGAGATAACCCCTAATGATGTTATCAGTGTTATCTATGCTTGGGCTTTCAGGATATACATTATTTACACACAGCCTGCGTTACGAACCAGGGTCATGGCATTTGAAAGATGTGGGTGTTTACCAGGGTGGGGAGAGTCTCCTGAACAGACTATTGAGTTCCATTGTCTGACGTGTAGGAAGTCATACTAAGACAAAGACACCTTCTACACCTACATGTGCTGTATCCTGTTGCTGGATATCATCTGGGAGGAAAAAGCTTTGGAAATGCAGCTGTAAATGTGGAGAATGTATTGTGATAGGAGTGCTACTGGAAGGACAAGATCACATGTGGACGTGGTTGGATGTCAGCCAGGTGTTAATGCGGTCTTTACAGTCTGACCACATACTAGGTAGCCTCTTCCCACTCTGTTTAGTGCAGCCTCGGAAAAAGCTAGAATACTGCTTCCTTGGCAAAGTACAAATAAGTAGAGCCTATACAGCTACATCACAGGTAAGCTTATTAAGACCAAAGTGTAATTATTGACAAATTCTTTTTTTTTTTTTCCTGGGTGAAAGTCCTGTGTTTGTTCTCCCCATCCTCTGAAATCTGCTTTTAACCTGTGATGCTAGTTATGTATGCTTTTGTTTGGTTCTTACTGTTATGTCATCCCTCTGCCTTATTTATATTGTTATTGCTTTTATTGTTTCTGTTTTAGCATGTAAAGTGCCTTTGAGTACCTTTTTTAAAAGCGCTATACAAATAACATGTATTATTATTCGTATTATTATGTGTAAGAGGAGGTTCTTAAAGCCTCAGCGATTCCTCCATTTGTTTGACTTAGAAGACATAAGGTGAGCACGTTTGAGAGATTGCTGAGGCTGTGTGTGCGCTCAGCCATTCCTTTGGGTTTGTGTTTACCTTTGTGTGGGTATGTGTTTGCTTGTGTGAGTCAGTGCACATGCAGACACAAATGTGATCACTCCTGAGGCTGTCGCTCTCTGCTCAATAACTCACATGGCAAGGCAGGACCTAACAGACCCTAGCCTAATATCAGCTAATGTCAGAGAGGCTTATAGCTGACTACCTGCTGTTTGACTGGAGAGAGCGAGCGAGAGCGAGAGAGAGAGAGAGAGATGTGGATTGGTATACGCAGCGATAAGGCTTGAGAAGGGAAATTAATAGGAAAGTAAATGGAAAGAGAAAAGGCTAAACTAAAAGAGTAAAGCTGAGCAAAAGTTAGAGAGCCAGACACTGGGAAAGAGTAACTGTGAGGGGAAATGCAAGCGACGAAAAAACAGATCGCAGTTGGGCACCAAATGTGCATCTTATTAAGCATGCTGGACTGTGAGGCAGTAGTCAGATATTGCACATGGATGTTGTTAATCCAATGCCGAAGAGTGAACGGACGCAAGGCATGTGAATAGCTTTAAGTAGAGTCTGTACAGTCTTTATTTAACATCCAACAGCAATGTTTCATTCCGTGATGTACGTATGGCAGATCATCAGCGATAACCGCCATATGAGCGGCGGCCATTAGCTGAGCCAGTGGGGCACAACAGAGAGACTCGCGTGTGTTTCTGAATTATTTTCATTACTGTGTGTTGTTTCATTACATTTGCTTCAGTACATTCTGTAGACATTTTAATAATAAGATAAGGCAAGGATCCTGATTGCAACTTGTAAGAGAAGACCGGTAGATGGCCTTGTTTAGTGATCACGCTTGTTCTGAAACCATTGCTGTTCCTGTTTGTGCGTTTGCCACCTGTAGTCCTGCTGAAGTAGTTTCACATAGTCTTGTTCAACTAAAGGGCTAATTCATCATTAAAATGAAAGTGTATTTGTTATTGATTAAGCAGCCTCTTCATTTCTCCACTTAGAGACTTAGAGACCATTACACAGAAAGCTTGACACTCAATGCATCTCTCTCAAGCCAACCTTTACCTTTTATGAAGTTCACAATTTATATTTCACATAAATTATGCTTTAGGAGCGAGCAGAAACGAGGACAATTATTTTGTGTATTTAATTAGTTTAGCTGGTGATGCCATTGTGCATTCGTGCTAGACTGATAAATTCACTTGCATGTGTGCAGCAGCCAGCGAATCAATAGTAGACTGGAGGGTGAAAAATGAGAATATGCAGCATAAAGCATTAAACCCTCAGCATAAGAATGAGATGGAGTTGCATCACAGGGGGTAGCTAACTATGCCAGTCCTCCAAAAAAAACGGCTTCAGCTGCCTCCCTCTTTCACTGAAAGAAAACCGCATGGAGTAATTTGTGGACCAGGGCTAAACCCTGAATTAGTGGCTCGATGTTTTTAGTATTGATTAATGAACTACTGCTGCAGCAGGGAACTGCAGGGTGGCAGCACTTGTAATTTGGTATCCCCTCTGGACTACTATCTGTCTTAACTCTTCCCCCTTCCACGTCCTTCTCTCCCCCATCACTATGCCATGCGTTTCCGTGTGCTGTAAAGTTACCATTCATAAATTATTCATTATAACAATATCAATTCATAAATAGTTGCCGGCTTCAAGCCATTTGTCAACTGTATGAAGTTTGCTACATTGAGGATTTTCGCCCACACTCACCTCTGCATGGCCATACTATAAAGCAGTTAATTACCACCTCTGTTTTGTGATTTTCCAGAGCCTGCTTTTAAAGATTTGACTCCAAAAACAGCTCTACTTCATATCGCATTGATAGACAGAATACCAGATAACATTTAATTGCGCCTTCACATCAGTCATATCACGCTGTAATTACACTGTAAAAAGGAAAGAATACAAAGACTGCCACGCTGTCTTGGCCCATTACTGCTGATCAAATACCAGATGATAAGACTGAGAAAAACGTGTGATGAGACTCTTAAACATATCTCTTATGTATCAAGAAGGCGGAAAATACACCAGGCCTTGATAAAAGGTGTCATTCTTTTGGTAGTTGAAGGACGTTGGCTTTAGTGATGGATGTATGCCCATACGAATAAATGGATCAAGGTTTCAGAGCTAGTTCCTGTTTTTGTGTTTTTAGTTGTTGGGGCAAAGACTCCCCATTTGTGAATTTCACAGTTGACAATCACCATTCTGGCAGCGTAAAAATTCTAAAAGCTATTTTCAATTGTCTTTATCAAAAAGGTTTGTTTTTGTCTTTTGAATGCCTGTTAAGTTGGCTTCATTTGTTAGAATAGAAGATGGTCCAACTGCTCTGCCTCTTGATTGTTGTGCCAAGTACGGAAAGACAACCCCCAGTCGTAGTCTGTTGTCCTCCATCAAGTTCACGGAAGTGCTGCTCTGCTGTCAGTGTGATGACATGAGAGTGTGTCGGGAATATAGTTTTTAACTGCTGGTAAGAGGCTCCTCGTAACGCTGTGTGTGAACGAATAAGAAATTGAGGGAGATGGAGAGAGAGGGAGGAAATGAGAGAGAGAGAGAAGTTTGTCACAACGGACAGACACAAATGCCTGGTTTAGATAAAGTGAGAAAGTGCAAGTGGAGTATTCAAAATTAGAAAAGCAATGGCTCTAATCAGTTCTGCAACTAGCTGGCCTGCATGCCCCCTCTCTCTGCATTACCAAGCTTCATCTCTATGGTAATGCTTCCGGCCACCAAGTTCATTTCCACAATTTCCTGAGGCCAACAGAGATATGAAGGTACAAAAAAACATATACAGTATATGCACACTCCCGTTGTATTTCAGTTGTGTGCATGACCCAGGTGAATAAAAGTGAGGTTGAGTGGTTTGTGTGTGTGTGTGTGTGTGTGTGTGTGTGTGTGTGTGTGTGTGTGTGTGTGTGTGTGTGTTAAGGGGACAAAGTGACAAAAACAATGAGTTATGTAATATTGTAGAACAAGAAACAATTTTCATATCATCCCACTCAACGTGTCTCGGTATCGCTGCACCCAGACATATTTCATATCCAAATTTGTTGTGGCTAAATAAGATTTTGTATGAAAGATGCTATACTATAGTATATCTGACAGGGACGACATTAATGGCCGCTGATTTTGATTGGCCTGGCAGAATTCTGCTCCTTGTAAATTAGTCAGTTGTCCGCAGTGAATCTCACATGAGAATACAAAATGCACACGCAACACAATCTTCTGTACAGGGACACCAAATGTACTCTCCATCAGAGGCGGTTTCATTGACAGCATCTCCCTCCCAAGCCTAATCAATAGTGGCCATGAAGAGTCACCACATCTCCTCCACTCAGTGGAATCATTTATCAAGTGAGCGGTGGCTGCAGCTATAATGAGAGATTGTAACACGAGTCTCAAGGTAAACATCTCTGATTGTTTGATTGCGCTACGAATTAGCCGTTTTTTCGGATGCTGTCCTTTAATAACTCTTTAATTCTTCATCTGGGGCCTGTGCCCCCTTGGGTGACATCGGGTGCTTTATCTTTGTTATGACTCATCAGACGGGCCCCACTCGCACCAAGCGTTCATTCAAATAACAGATATTACAGCTATTAAGGATATTACATGCAATTGGATCGGCCACATACTCCAGGCTCATAAATCTTTGAGTGTGCAGTCAAACAAATTAGTGGTCAGTTTCTCAAGGGGAAGTGTGGCAACATTTTTAAATTACCAGTTGGATTGATTGATAATGTGAGAGGACATAATGAATGTTTAGGTCAGAGATTCTATGGCATATTGTAATTCAGATCCATTCATTTCATAATACATGTGAATTTCTTACATTTGAAATTGTTCATTTCAGACAGTTTTTCACAAGGACTACTTGTTCTGTGTAGTTCCATCAAAGACTATCCACAACAGGTTACGAGGATAACTGTTTCTGAAGTAATACGGGTCCTGGATTTGGTGTAGCGAACATCCACAGAAAGATGATAAAACTGAAATGTAATAAATACAACAATGACAAAATCTTAACTTACAAACCTATTTCAGGAACTGCTCTCAATTTGCCATGTGGATGAACTCAAGTTAAGACGTGGGGTCAATCTTGACACTCAAACCAATTTATATACTTTAAGACATAATCTACCTCAGAGTAACACATTTACTCTTAACTGTTTTGTTTGCATTTGTTCTAGTCTTGTTCTGTAGTCATACAAACCTCATCCTACATTACTGACTCATTATAGTGTGTCTTTATACATTAATTATGCAAGCTCAAAGTGTACCAAATCTCTCAATTTGAAACATCTAAGTTTACAAGTATTATGTATAGTTAAGTCCATGACAACCAACTCTTAAAATGAGCTTGTATAAACTGGCTACTTGTGAAACAAGTAGATTCCGTCTCTCAAATCCAACTCCAGTCTTGCTTCTCAAGTTGCTGATCGGACCGTAAACAATAACTGGTGCAAGGAAGAGAAAAGTCTTGTTCCGGAAGTCTTGTTCCGCCGAACCCCAGAACTATTGTCCGTTTCCCCCAGAGGCTGTAACCGAAGAGGTTGTTAAAGTACTACAAACAGTTTACATGGGTAGATACAACCAAGAGGTGGCATGCCTTAAGGTGAACCGACCCTTGAGTCTTTTGAGGTGTACCGCAGCAGCTGACTATAACCTTTTGCAAAATCCAAAGACAATTTTAGATATATGATGGTATTAGACAGTTTGCATACAGCAAGTTGGCCTCTGTGTGATGCGTGAAAACAATAACTATGGATTGAAACTTGGATTGAACATTCTAGGTTCTGATTTCAATTTGACCGTGCAATGGCCTTTTTTGCATATTGTGTATATTTTGTGCGTAGAGACAACTGTTTTGAGCAAGGCCCTTTTTCTTTTGTCTATACTGCCTTTTGTTGCGCGCTTGTCTTTCAAACGCCGGGTAATTATACCATTTAGGAAGGAATCCAAACAGCATGGCGGCCATAGAAATTACAAACGCGCTGTGTCATGCTGGATGACATATTTCCTGTTGGTTATTTATTAGACAGGCAGCCTTTGCCAGCATAATTTCAGTGTTTCACACTTTTTTGTCTTCAGTTGTTTTGTTCTACTTCCAGTCATATGTTAAAAACCAGATCAGATTTTTGAACATGAAAGATTGATATTGCTCAGAAATATGTTTATTTTGTCAATCCAGAAAGGCATGATACCCCCTTAATAGTTCAAGCAAAGGCATTTCTTCCTCCTCCTTGGTGCTTGTGCATCCACTCAGAATGCTGCAGCCCTGCTTGTCTTCAGCCTTTATACATTCTCCAACATAACCCCCCCTCCTAACTGCACTGCACTGGCACCTAGTGGCCGCTCACATACAGTTAATACAAACGCTGTTGTGAGCCTTACAAGCAAAACCAAAGGCACAGCACCCCCATGTCTCCAGATCTTGATTCAACCCCACAGTCTCATGTTCAGCTTCTGCTTTGTTTGACCCTCCCTTCTCTGTGGTAAACTGCCCATCGTTCTGCCCTGTCCCGACTCTTCAACCTCTCCACGGTTTGGACTCTTCTCCCCTCTGGCATCACAGTGGAGAAGTAATCTTTCCACCTCAGTCACAACTGCAAAATCACTTCCTATCTGGAAGCTCTCTCTTTTGCCTCCAGCTCACCTCTGAACATCTGTCACACAAACACAACAGCTAGACATGTGTGTGGTGGTTACTGCGTGATTTGATTATTATGTGCGTACCTGTTTATTAACTGGTCATAATCTCTGAGGGATCAACATCTTCCACGGATTTCATGTTTTCTTTATATCATTTGTGCAGTTTCACACACTTTTTTTTATTTCTATTTTTTTGCTTTTGAGTCCGAGGGAACCTTGCAGGCCACACATAAAAGTGCAGTGACATAAACACACACACATTGATGTTTCTGGACTCATCCTGATGCCATTAGTCTCCGTTTGGCACAGAGAGAGAGCAGCCTCTAGTGGTTAAGAGTATGGCTGTGCTTTTTCTCCTTTTCCTACTGTTCAGTTGTTTATTTATTCCTCATTACAGAAAGTGCAGAATCTTTGATTTCACAGCCGCTCACAGTGTCATAACTTCTGCACTGTAGTGTTATTCTGTAAGTGGTCATTAAAGTGTGGGAGGATGCAGTTCCGTCTAAACGGAGCATGACTGTTAAAAAGTAATAGACTGACATTAAAATTTGGATGGGAAAATATATATTTGGCCTTCAACTCCACCAAACTTGGTTCACAATTACCAGCTCATATCTATAGTACATTTCACACGTTAGCAATAGTGTTTTTATATAAAACCTCATCATTCTGATTGCTTTAACCGAAGCGTCATATTTCAACCTCTTAAGTTGCCTAACCTCAACTCAAACATTACATTTTTTTTGTTTTGACATTGCATAACTTCATTTATTGTTCTGTAGAGGTTCTGCTCAAGTTTTTTTTGTCATTTTTTACAGTCATTTGCAAGAATATTTAACTTGTTTTTTGCTGAGATACGGCATTTTGGGGATTCATCGCAATGCATCTTAACAGCACATTTCATGAGGCATTACACACAAATCCAGTTTAATGCAGCTATACTGTGAACTGTCTTTTACTTTTTGAAGAGCTACTTCCTTATTCAGCCTTGACCTAAGAAGGTTACACATGCTCAATTAGCAGCTGAGCCAGAACAGCAACTCTGATAATCAGAATATAGCCTTTGTAAGCTTGGCACCAAGGATTTGTATGTGTATTCAATACTTTTATCCTCTGGGAATTAGGGAGTCTTTGTTAGTGCTTGCATCAGTCCACGAAGGCAGCCTCTAAATTAGTGGAAAAGAGCATCCTGCATGGCTTACAGTTTGCTGAAACAGTTAGGGTTCCTCATTGTTTGGGGGAGCTGTTCGAAGCCAGGACGTACAGTCATCTCTGGAAACTATGGATGCACGTGTAATTCATTTTCTGAACTGATGGGTTAGAAGCCCAACAATTGTTTCTAAAATTGTTTTTTTAGATTGGAGGTGGCTTTGACTACCATACCAGGTGTTTTTTTATGTCTGTGGTAATACTTTGTCATCATAATATTGTCAAAACCATGGAAGATTCAGTCACCAAACTCTATTAGATCAAATGAAGGCCGTGTTCGAAGATGGGTAGGGTCCGAGCAAAGGCGGCAGGAACTGAGGAAAGTTCATCCACTTTCACATTTGGCGTCGCGGCGGGTGTGATCTGGTCTTTAGTTATTGCTATGTTTGGTTAGCCCCCTCTATGGCAGATGAATCGCAATCTTTTAAACGACATGTAGGAAAATGTGACAGAGAAAGAGTGAAGGCGATCAGTGGCGGATGTGATTTTCCAATAGAAGCCATTATGGAAAAGCACCAGTTGAGTCTTGAGGTTGTAGATAATGAACTGAGATGCTGAATGGAGGGAGTATGGTTTAATGTGTCCTATCAGTGCTGCGATGTGAGGATGAGGTTCCTACACGGACAAAACAGCACAAGAGCCAATTACCTCAGACAATGTTTAGATAAGTACCACTCAATATCAGTTACACAGTCACAAACTCAGATAGATATACTCACTCAAACTATGCGTGAGCACATGCTCTTTCTCTCTATCTCTTACACACACACACACAGACACACAGGGATTTGAAATTAGGTGACTTGTAGATAGCCCTCATGCCTATTATAAACTCAGATGGCCAGATACAAGCTGAAACGCACACAGAGACACAAAAACATTTTTCTAAACTGACTTGTAGATAGCTCTTATCTGCGCCAGAATGCCTGTGATTGGGGAGGACAGAGCAGGTGTAGCTGAAAGAGTGAACAAGAGACAGCAGGAAGAATGGAGGCAGAGAGCAAATGCAAAAGGGTTACCGCTGAGGACAAGGCTCAACAAACAGGGAACAATTGCAACACTCTATTATGAGAGAACTACTGACATTGACGACTGGCTGGCACACACACACAGAAAAATGAAAAATGACTTCCATGTGAGGCATGAGCCACTGTGCGCTTTAATAATCAGATGTATCTTTACACTGTTTGAATTTAAATGGAATATACAGAGGGCAGGACGAGACATGGAGAATGATAGAAAGAATGAGAAATATATATATGCATGAACTGGTCTCCAATATTTGTTATCTGACCAGATACAACTTGTAAATCTTGTGTTTTGGAGATTCTTATTCAAATGGGAAGACTTTGCCACTCAAATAGGATTGGAGTCCTGTTTGGCCAGGAGGGAGCCCAGTGTCCACTACCCGTAATGAGCACACATGGGTACTGAATGAAACATGAGTAAACACACAAGTTTGCTAGCATTGCCCCAGCAGGTCCAGGTGGTCCATGTGGTCTGGTGCACAGAAGGTTGTTAGGTGTGGGTAAGGCTGCGTAGGTGTGTCAATTAATGGGCTGGGTACAGTACCTTGAAAGAGTATAGATTAATCCAGGAGTACATATTAATATAGAAAAGCTAATCCTGTCTAAAACATTTTTTTTTTCATGCAAATGAAGTCCTGGATGAAGTGTAATTGCCATCAATGAATTCCAGCCACCTGTGTTAATCCTCATTAGTGCGAGTATGACACATATCTCTGGCCTGAGATCTGAGCTGCTCATGAGAGCTTGAACAGATGACAAAGCCCAGAGTTTAATAGAATTGGAGGAGTCAAATCAAACAAAATGATAATAATCATGAATACGCATGTGCTCTGTCACTGCCAAAGGTATGAGACAATTTGTCATTTTATTTTGTATCTACATAGATGTGCTTGAATTGTTTTGTTTGTTTTTCTTACATATAAACACAACGTACGCATTAAACAAGCTAACATCTAAGTCTTGAATAAGCGTGTATTTCCGAGAATGTCTTTCTATTTCTTTCACGTTATTATGTGCACAATACCAGCGAAGAGGAATTTAGTCATCATGCCTTTCTCTGTAAAGGTCTACCGGTAGAATCACAGTGCAAGTGAATTATACGGGAGCCCAGAGAGGCTAGTGAGAGAACAAATGTAGGTGATCCATTTAAAAAAAAAAAGCTTTTACCAGGTGAAAATAAGCTTCAAGATGTTAAGCTACCTTTTTGCATCTATAAAAACAGGTGAGTTTGTCTTCTATAGACTTTTACTCACAGCAGACATTTTGACTTGAGGAAAAGCATAGGTGTAAATAATGTCTCTATTCCATTTAAGTCTTAATATCATTGGGTTAGCACACACATTAGTATGTCCCTGAAGCAAATTCAGTCACTATAAATGTTATTAGCTACACCTGTGTTGAAAAAGTCTGCCTTGAGGAAGTTCTACGTATGTCAGGCTTGCTGCTCGTTAAGCTTAAGCTCATTAAAACAAGTCCGTCTCGTCCCAAGGTGAGATAAATTAGCAATGGCCAGCTGACAGCTAAACCATACTGTTACCAATTGTATAAGATCGAGATGATCTTTCTTGAAAAGACAAACACATGGCTCACAAACCACATAGATGTGTTTGGGTTGTATTGATATGGATAAATGTCTCCTCTTCTAATGAGCTGTCAGCAGAATAGATGCTTCAAACTGGCTTCCTGCCGCATACACATACAGTATATACACACAAACACAAAGAACTTTGGTCTCACAGGAACCACATAAACGGAAACCGTCAGCATTGACATCTTGACTCTTCTGAATTTGCTGTCTCACCACTTAACCTGTGCAAAAATGAACCGATCCCACAGCGATCTACATTTGCCTTAGATGTTTTCCCTCAAGGGTAAAAGAAGGAGGAGAAGGTTGATGACATTTAACGATTGTATGTGTACTCAGGCACTGCAATGAGCCACTAGTCTTAACACTCTTTTATATCTTTCAAATAGTGCAAATGTTGTTCTTGAGCAACACTGCAGTGAACTATGAGATACATCACCCTCTTAAATTGTGTGTTTTTTCAACCTTTAAATGTGAATGAAAGGAGAAAAGGAGCTCCTTGTAGAGGGTCAAGGACAGTCCACATCTGGGCTTGAAAATCCATAAAGCTACATATCATCTTGGTCGACCCTCCTCCAGTGGTTCTCTGAGCCTCAGCGTGAAGCTGGCTGATTTAATTTAGCAATCGATATGTTTTCTGTGAGCGTAAGCCACGGTAATCTTTTTACAGCACCTCTTCGCTTCCTCTCTCCTCTCATCCTCTACCCTTGAGTCAACCCCTGGCATTGTAACACTAAGGCTGGCATTGCGTCTAACAGGCTTTGTGGTTAGAAGGCGCAAAGAGACAGAAAAGAAAAAAAGAGGAACAGGATGAAAAAATAATCATATCGAGGAGAGTCTCTGTGGCACAAGGTCTGCGCTCTGAGACTTGGTCCCATAAAAGTGGATTATGGGAAATAGGTTGCAGCTGCTTGCCAATGCTCTTAGAATGCAGCGAGGCGACTCGTCTTTTTGACAGGAACTGCTTTGGTTCAACCAGAACGGTCCGGCTACCGAACAAAAAATGGAGCGGAGCATTCACAATCTCTGTACTTGTAAGACTACTGTTAGTTATTTTTGCAAGATATTTGTGCACTGCGATATATAGCATGGTGGTGCAAATGGGGAAAAGAGAAAAAGACTGGAAAAAGTGTTCAGAGCATAGATCATGATTTCAAATGTATTAACTCCATGTGCCTTCTTTGTTACCGCTCACTATAGAGAGACAGTATGTGGGTCTAATACCCTTCCCTCGCACTTCCTTTCACATTACCATTTTTGTTGTTGTTCTTACCGTCTCCAGCAGAGAGAAAGGAAGAGATTCCAGGGGGTCCGTCTTATCTGTGCCTGCAGCTGTCCATTCTGCCCTCAAACTGAGGGACACAACTGTTTTCTGTATTTGTCCGCCAAGCATCACACACACACACACACACACACACACACATTCTCACATGTTTGGGCTTTGTACCCATGTTTATTGATGTTTACACAAACAGTGAGGAAATCTTTAATTATGTCACTCGTGGATGGAACAAATTACAGTGACGACAAGAAAGCATCTGTGTTGATCTGTGAGTAAATATTTGCTCGATAATCGTGCGCAACCGATGAGTCGAGAGCACCTTCATTCCAACCAAGAAATATCAGCAAATGAAACATTCTCACGGAAAAAAAAACTCTCCAAATCCCTCATTCTCTGAATGATTCAGGGAGCCAGAAGCTGGACACTGTGACATGTCGGGATTGTAGATATGTATTGTTGTTGAGTCTTCACGGAGTTTAGAATGTGTAGCTGCACCCCCTGACTATCAAATACAACCTTAAGATAAAGTAAAGGTGTGAATACAGTTTCCTTGTAAACTATTGGCAATTATTGCAGGTATTAGTCTTGATGTACCACAATGTGTACCACAAACTACCACCCGATAACCTGGTTAATATTAAATAATTCAATTGTAAAGTAAACCATTACCTCCAGTTTTAAGGAACTAAATGTTTGCACTTTCTTACATCTGTCTTTCCCAGGGACAACAACTTCATCAAGGACTTTCCCCAACTAGCGGATGGTCTCATGGTCATCCCCTTACCGGTGGAGGAACAATGCCGGGGGGTGTTGTCCGAGCCACTGCCCAACCTGCAACTCCTCTCAGGTGAGGGTGTGTTTGGGGATATAGCCTTTTTTTTTTTATTATCTGTCTCTCATGTTGAGAGTAATGGACGAATAGATGTGATCCATTGCATTTTAAGGTGGCAGCGCTATTATCCCTCTATGAGCCGTTCATGGTCGCTTACTAAATGAATTCTGACCTCACTAGAGCCAATATGACTCCCTAAAAAAGAGAAAAACACAGCAGCGAAATACCCTCGAAATATCTTGGTCGTGAGACGTTTTAACGTTTGTCCAGGCCATGTTTAGATAGAAAAAATATTGTGTGAATTTTGTGAAATCCAGAGTGCGAGATTATCGACAAAGATGTCGGCTTGTCCTTGAGTATTGTGTTAAACCTCAAACCCCATCTGAAAATGCTTTCGTAAACAAAGTATTCTGCACACACACACACACACACACACACACGTGTATTGGACCTTCTAAACTCTAAACACTTAACGTCCCGTTTCATCCTTTTATCCTTTCCTTGACTGTTCCAACCCATTTTGTGGGGGAACAGAGTCACTTGGCTTCAAACCTGCACCTCCACCTCTGCTCCCTAATCCCTCCATTAGCTAAATTGGCATTTGATCCACGTTGACCCCTGAGATTTTTACTTTGGTTCGGCTTTCACCAGAATTGGACTCCCCCCCCCCCCACACACACACACACACTTTTTTTCACAGTGCATGAATGTCTCAGGTGTAAAACGTTTTCCAGAGGCACAGGATCAAGGTTCCCATAAGCAGTTTATGTTGTTTTTTTTTCTCCCTCGCTCTTCACTTTTGTGGCTTTGCTTCTAAACGGGAGTGAAAGTTTGATAATTGTATTGCAGAGAAAGGCAAGATTGCTCCCTCTTCTAATGTCGGCAATCCAATTGGAGTTCAAGTTGCACAATATATCTGCCATTGATCCGGGAGCAGCTGGGATATGGGGCTGTGATAATAAATGATGTTATGGCAATGATGGATAACAATAGGTCTGCAATAAATGGTTCAAATGACATGATGGATTTTATTTATGTGTTCATTTATTTCGAATTTCAGCGTCTTTTTTTTATGAATC
Source organism: Leptoclinus maculatus (assembly GCA_032191485.1). NCBI lineage: Eukaryota > Metazoa > Chordata > Actinopteri > Perciformes > Stichaeidae > Leptoclinus > Leptoclinus maculatus. The sequence continues at coordinate 12,423,108 of JAVDOI010000017.1, forward strand.
TTGAGTTTTGGAATTTGTTTTAAATTGTTGTGTTACTTGTCTTTCTTTCATTTCTCCTGTCTCTTTCTTAGGGGAAGCCCAGTTTAGTGAGGCAGCGGGCTATCCTATGGTTCAACAGTGGAGAGTGCGTAGCAACCTGTACAAAGTCAAGCTCAGCTCCATCACCTTATCTACAGGTCAGTGTTTGTCATGTTAAGAAATCAGATGGTCAAATTATTAAAAGCACCTCACGTTAAATGTAACATTAGTGATTATTTGTGTATCTGTCTGGCCCTGATCCAGCTTTTTTCCCCGTTAATTGCACATCTACACATCTACCGGATCCTTCCGGATACAAAATCCACACAAATCCCCCATTTCCTTCTTGATCTGGCAGGCTTTTCTAAGGTGCTGAAGACACTGTCGGCGGAGAGCACACGCGAGGAGCTGCTGGCTTTTCTCCAGCAATATGGCAGCCACTATGTATCCGAGGCCCTGTATGGTTCCGAGCTCAGCTGCAGCATCTACTTCCCCAGCAAGAAGGCCCAGCAGCAGCTCTGGCTGCAGTACCAGAAAGGTGAGTGGGCTGACAGACAGGAAGGAAGGAAGGCCAAAATCACATTCTAGAGGGGTTATTATAGAGATGCGCACCCTCACATATTCTATATATATTCATTTAGATTTATGTGAGATATACAAATACACAGCGAAATGAAGAAGAGCAAGATTTACTGTAGTTTAACAGGAGCAGGGGTTATACTTTGTCTGACTATAGATTAAACTGGGTTATGTTTAAAGACTTCATCCTGCCAGAATCCGCCTCCTGGTTAAAAGGCAGCATAAGCTGCATGAATTGAATTAATCATCAGTGGGACTTAATATCCCAAACGCACATCTCGCAGCACTGTTCCATTTAAATGTTGTTTTTTGTTTAATCCTGTTTATTCTGGGATCCAAAAACAGTGCTGATTTTCAGTCTAGCGATTCAATTTGGTTGATTGGCACCTGGGTTTCCAAAATAAATACTGTTACATAGCTTGTAGAGAAAAAGAAAAACAGATTTTGGGTGAAGGGGGACCAGGGTTGAACCCCCACACCCTCTTAAAAGGAGTCCTATGACAAATCTATATTTAATGACAAACATGCTTTATGGCAGGGACAGGATCCATGCGCCACAGAGGAATACGATTTAATTTCATCTGAAGTCTGCAATACGTGGTGGAGCAATGATCTGGAATGAAACGCATCACTTAACCTGATGGAAGGAATGCTGTTCTCAGTAGTACACTTCAAGTAATTCATTAAGTTTACAACTTTGAGCTACTTGTACTTTTGATTAAGATTCACATACAAAACACAAGATTGGTTTAAGAAATACATTGTGATAGATCACACTACCCAACTGTAGATAAAGCAGATTAGATCCATCTCTTACATTATTGTGCCTAAATATTAGTCCAATAATAATATGAGAGGGACCATCCTGCTGTGTGAATCCTTTGATTTTGATACTTAAAGGGCCTGTTCTTGATAACTCTTTTACATGTATTTGTCTTTATATAGTTACTGAAGTAAAGGATCTGAATACTTCAGATCCCACCACTGCTCATCGTGGGTTTCAAAAGCATTCAATATTGAATTATTTCATTTTGTCCTTATCACACACCGCTTCTTATATAAATCGAAATATGTTTAAATGGTACTCTAGTCTACAGCCAACCAATTATAACAACAAGAGAGGTTTTCTTTTGACTACCGTCACACAAAGAACTCCGGATTGAATGAAGACACATATTTAAGGACTGAGAACACAAATGGTATGAAGAAAAAGTGCGACTGATATTTTGGTCTTTTGGTAAATGTTTATTGCACTCGGATAATCAACAATACAAACAGGAATTTGACTACACAAAGATGTCTGTACTGTTTTTCAACACATTGTAAAACCCAAAGGACACAACACCTCAAACACACGGGAGAGTTTGGTTCATGGACATATTGCGATATTACGATCCAGTGGTAGAAATAATAAACTTTGAAAAAAGTTTGCAAGGAAATAACTTCTCTCCAATGACACAGAATAAAACATATGCAGGTGATGTGAGACACTGATGTTCAGCCCACTGACACAAGGACACTTGATTTGTTTTCTATGTGTTATTTCTGTCACAGTTAAAGTTTGAATATTCTCTAGTGATAACTCCTACGAGTGACAATAGATGAAGTGAAAGCACTGAAGACATGTGTTATGGACCGGGTTGACATGCAGCTAAGACGATCTATTAGTTTAGTGTTGAGACATAACGTGGCCTAACAAATACACCATGTATGATTAGAAACGCACAAGGACATGACAGACTTCACCTGATGCTTAGATTTGGCTCTATTTTTGTTCTACTCCTCGTCACTATGCATATGTGGAAATATTCAAAAAACACTTATTGTTCACGATACAGTTTGATTCTCAGATATGTGTATATTTGTATGTTGCTGTTTAATAGCGCTCCAAGTGCAGAATTAAGGTCAGCTTTGTGAAACTATTTGTTTTTAAGGCTTTCCCCATATTTAGGCCACTAAATATTTTTGATTAAAAGGTGTCTTCTGGTGTTATTTTAGCTGAAAGCATCATCTTACTCAGAAATTCAATGAAGAATAATGAATCAAATGCACGTGGATATGAATCAATTCAAAGTTGACTACCTCTGTACATGGCTGCTGTCTTTCCCATATCTACCAAAACACTGGAGGACAAGTTGTCTCGTGTTGAATATAAACCTGAGGAAGACAACAACACATCCCAGTGTAATACAGCCAGGGATCCCCGCATCATTATCCTCGCAGTGCTATTCTGAACACTCCTGGGGAAGAAAAAAAAAAAAAAAGATTGTGTAACCACAGGCCAGGGGTGAGGAAACAATAAGCTCTCTGGAATAAATGTCAGGTTTGAACAATGTATGTAAACATTATTCAAGTTGTACCATTAAACACTCAATGTGTTCTGGGTGCTTGAGCTATTTTAGTGTCAGCTATACCGGCTTTGCGACAAAAAGTAATTTATAGATGATTGTATGATTATAGCTGAAGGGAATAAAAAAAAAAAAAGAACAAAGCCTTGACATTGTAGGCGCCCTCCTAGTGTTACAAGAGTCACCTGGAACCCGTTGCGACTCTAATCATTGTGGACACAACTCGAAAAGTAGGGCTGAAACTTGGGAGCTTCAGTGTTTATGTTTAAAATAAAACAAGGCCAGCAGAAGGAGCTGTAGAGGGCTGAATGAAGGAATACACAGAGAATAGGTGTTGAACAGGCAGTAGATTTTTAGTAATATTTGCTCTGAAATGTGCTGCTTGAAAAAAAAAAAAAAACTCAGCACACAGGCTAACTAGGCAGTATTAATAAGTACCGGGAAAAAATACAAATTAAACCTCAGTAACCCCAATTCTGAATCCCTCAACTCAAAGCTTTAACCCACAGAACCCCAGTAAAACCCATTAAATGACCGATGACCACTGCCCCATATTACCCAGCTCTCCCCCCCAAGGTCTACCGTGTAGTGATTTCATTGGTCAACCCTATATGCTGTAGGTAACTCCATATTCTACACTTAATGTTCCCTGAATGTTACTGAATGCAGGTACTGGGTTATTACTTTCCCATTAGTTATTAACTGCACAGTGGACTTTTAAAAAGGTGCATTCAGCAACACCAATGTTCGTCTGTGCTACTAAAACGCGAGGAAACAGTGCTGTGTCAACAATAAAGTGCTTCACAGGCCAACAGCCTCGGTATGCTTTATTTTATATGTAAATACACGTTATTTTTCAGCTCTTCTTCCTCTCATTTGTGTCTTTTCGCAAAGCAGAGCCAGATCAGTGAAAGCCATGCATCACACACACACACACACACAGTCAGGCTGAAAGGTGGATATAGCAGTATAACAGAGGAAGGAAAATCATCTGTACTTTGTGCCCGCATTAGCTTTGACATCAATCGCTTCTTTATTTTAATGTGACAATTTGTGCCAGTTTTTTTTTTTTGATGTAGAAATGTTTAAAGTTCTGTCTCAGTGTTGTGATCCATTCAAATAATCTGGTAGGAAGCAGCTTAATGAGCACATTTCTAATTTGAGGTATTAAATTAAAATCCAGTGGGGTTTTTAAACTGAACCAAACTGCCTCGAACATTCATTTAATAACCCAAATTAAAGCTGGAGCGAGACTCGTTTGGACTGCAGCAAAACTAAAGTGACAGATAACAGTGTGATTCTACCCTCTCCAGACGTTCATACCAACACATACCTACTAAACGCCTCGTGCTCATGCGTGTGCAGAGAGAATGGATTTGTTCCTCTAGGAAGTGGAGGAGTGCCTCCTCTGAATGTATGTGTAGACTTTGACACAGTGGTCCCAACAATCCAGCACGAGCAGTTGTCCTTTCTGGGTGGTGGCCACTCCCACAGGGCACGTCAGGCCTTCCTGGATGAGGATTTTGAATCCACCCTCTTTGGGAAACTGGAGGATTTCTTTCCTGCCACTGTCCGTTACCAGCAAGTCCCCATTGGCGTCCACACACATGCCAGTGATGCAGCGGAAGTCCTCCGTCTCCGAGAAGAAATGGCTGAGCTGCTTGCCCAGCTGGCCGTCTGCATCAACCGAGCCAATAGAGAAGCCACCTTCCAGGTGGGGCTCGTTGTGACGTTTCTCAAAGTTCAGGGCTAGGCCCTGGGTGAAATACACCGTTCCAGCTGCATCACATGTCACAAACTTTGGCCTCACAGCGGAGCACAAGCGGTTGTAGCTGACCACACCGACATGGCGGTCCACTGTTAGACACCACAGCTTGCCACCTTCCACATCCGACACCACAAACTGACCCGATGGCAGCGCAGTAATGCCCCAGGGTTTAATGAGCTGGTTTTTATGGCAAGCCACACATTGTCCATCCATGGTGTAGACTTTAACTGAGTTATCGTAGTTGTCAGTGACCCCGATCAGTCCTTGAGGAGTGACGGCAATGGATAAGGGGATGAGGTTAGGCAGATCAGCCCCGAGGAAGCTCAGGACAAAGTTGTCAATGCTACTGGCATTGCGGCGGATTTCACGCTGGAAACCTTTGCGATTAAAGATCTGGATGCGGTAGTTGCCACGGTCCGCCACCAGGACCTCACCTTGTGGCGTTACGCAGACGCCGACTGGTAAATTGAACGTGCCGGGTAGCGTTCCCTTGCAGCCCATCTTCTTCACAAACTGGCAGACTGGAGGCCCTGCACTCGCCCCAGCTCCTCCGGGTGATCCCCCACCTGCATCCATGGACTTTGACTTAAAGCTGCCCGGTGAAGCACACACCGCCTCCTCTGCAGCTGCAACCATGTCAATGTCTCGGTAAAGATCCATTGGAGTCCCCCTTCCGCCACCGTTGGCCCCCATTGCCCCCATTGCCCCAGCTACACTCATTACGTCACCCTCGAGTGCGATTTCCAACCCACTCTCCTCATCCTCTGTATCGACGGTGTAAGTGTTTGTGGTCACGTGGCCCACTTCTACAGGTTTCAAGTGCTCCGTTCTGACCAGCCCCGGCTCCTGCAGCTGAAACATTGTGGGCAAGCTACTCCTCAAATCCAGCTCTTCATCATCACTGCCTTCGCCGTCATCCTTGAGCAAAGCGACATCGCTCTGCCTCACCAGCATGGTCAGGTAATCGCAACGCGACACGACTTTTACCTCTGCGATGTTAAGGAGATACGTCTGCTCTTCCAGGACCTGACCGTTTAGCTTTTCGACTTCCGCCATGGAAGAAGTGAACGTCCTTCGAGACCTGCTGAGTTCCTCTTGAAGACGCAGCTCAGCCGAAGCATAGTCCTGCTGCACCGCCCGGTACTTGAGTCTCAAGGACTTTGAAATGTTCTCAATAGCCGTCTTCTTCTTCTGAATTTCGCCCATAACGTCCCGCAGAGAAGCCAGCTTGCCCCCGAGTTCTTTGCGACGCTGTTCGGCAGCCACCCGAATCGGCTGGACCGAATGGCCTTGTTGCAGGTGGCCCTCCCCTTTACAAAGCTCACAGAGGACTGTGGCGCAGTCGTGGCAGTACTGTCGCGGCAGGCGGTTGTAGCAGGACCTGCACATTAGGGCGGCAGCAGCAGCACTGCAGGACGTGGTACAATCGAGGATCCTGAGCACAGTGAGATTATCGGCCAGCTGGGAGATACTGCTCATACGGGACACCCTGCTACAGAAGGGGCAGCGCACACCATTTATAGTGTTAGCCAACAGCTTTTCGAGACACTGCCGGCACACCGTGTGGCCACACTGCAGGAGTTTGGGTCTCATTTGATCCTGGTTGTAGGTCTCCAGGCATATAGGGCACTCGAGAACCTCCCTCATTAAATCTGGGTCCAGCGGGGAATATGCCGCCTCCATTATGGTCCTTTCCTTGAGTTGGAATGAACAAGAAAAGGAGTTTTTGTAATAGTTTAGCATTCTGTGTAAAATTCTACAAAGAGTAAACAACAAAACATGTCACCACAAATGATGTATTATGCTACATTTCTGATCCATCGCAGCTGTGTATGCATGCAGCAGTAAATTGATACTCAAATTACAAAAGTAAGTGGAAGTAAGTAAGTGACTCATCTGACGCAATCACTGTGACAATAAATGATACAGTGTAAAACATTGTCACTAACCTAATGTTGGTGGGATACTATGGGGCCAGTTTCAAAGTAGCTATTTGTCGCAGTTTAGCTGACGTACAGTTAAACATGTGGCGAATATTACTTGTTGATATGCATCATTGACACACGATCGGTCCACGCCATGTTTACAAGCAGTGTAGTAAGCAAGCAATAAGTAGGCTATATCTAGACTGTGCTCTCTTGATGTTTAAAAATAGCTTGACCTTGCAGTCCAGACTTACGAACCAATTACATTGAAAATTCCTTAATTTTAGGCAAAGCAAATCGGAGGCCTCTCGACAACACAACAAACGTGAACGCTGTCCTATGACACTACGCGACAATGTTATTCAACGTTATCACGGGGCTGATTGTGATGAACGTGCCTTTTGCAAATAAGATCTGCAGCTCACTGTACTGCTTCTCTTTTCACATTTCGACCTTAAAACGTTACCTTTTTCTTCAAACGTTAGCTGTTTCGAAGTTCAGAGGTTTTGATGGGCGTGCTGTGGTTCTGCTGCTGCAGCTACTAGTGAGGAACTGCAGTGATGACGACGTGACGTACGCATCGCTACGTCATACGCACAGCTGTGTTTGAAGGTTTTTATTGGCTGCTGTGTGGGCTTGCACAAGGACTCATCAGGGTCCTAGTGCCGATCGGTCACGGTCCTGATCAGAGGACAATGCAGTTGTTGGGATTTTTTTGACTTCCTGTTTGACTTCCAACATGAACGTAATACCTTTTATTTGCCTTATTCCCAACATTCCCATATTCACACAACAGAGGGCAAAAAAAGATTGTCAGGCAAAGTTTTAATTTAAATTGGATTTAAATATAGTTTTATTATTATTATTATTTTCATGCGCAGTGCCTAGTCTGCCTGCCAGAAGGCACATTGTAAAATGTACTGATTTATAATAAAATAAGATAATCCTTTATTAGTCCCGCAGTGGGGAAATGTACAGGATTACAGCAGCATACAGTATAGTGCAAACAAGAGACATAGCAAAAAAACAAGATCCAAACAAGTATTATAAATAAGTAATAAACAGTAAAGAATAGTGTATATATACAGACAGAATCATTTTGTATGCAACTTATCCTGAAATGACAGGGGCCCTTTTAGTTTTCAGCAGGAATACATACTTTGTTATTGTACCAGGACATCCTTAAAAGAACACACATATACGATTACTTAACTTGAGTCAACAAGTGAACAGACCTGTAACCTGAAGTAAGCTACTGCTCATAGGCTATACGTGCATTTGAAATAGTCAAGGTGTGGTGACATATTTCAGTTTTTAGACACAAGTCAGTAATTATAGTAAGAGACCACTAGATGTCAGAATAAGTCTTCAAGAAGATGTCTGTTCAACACCCTTGTCAACAAAGTGGTGTAGAGTAAATCTGGAAATTAGAACCATATCAGAAACAGATTTTTTTGTTTGTCAAGCACAGCAAATAGGTTCTAAAGAAATGTGGAAAATGCAATTTGATTGTCATTTCACGCATTTAATGAATGTAATGTATTGTATTCTGTTAAACTGTTCAACAGACCCTTGCAGAATAACTGCTGTTAAACTAGTTGATATTGCAAGATATAACTCATTTTTATTGTAATGGTACTTTGCAGACAAGACGCAGCTCACACAGATCTACATTTTATTAGCATGTGTCACTTGTGCAAGGCTGTGTAAAATGAATAGGAAATATGAGCTACTGTAGATCTGTTAAGATCAGAAGACTGTGGTAGATGTAGCACTAGCAGCTGTTTTAATAAAGCAAAATACAACAATGACAACAGTAACCACATCGAACAACAGCTGTATTAAATTGCTATGGAAGATATCTGACACCTTTGCTGTTGTTGCCTGGGCAACATAACCCTGGCCAGAACGGATGTGTCCCTCATGAGTAATTATACTGCAACCAGTCTACAAAGACATTTTAATTAACAAAGGCGGTGCAAGATCAATGGCAAGGAAATTCACTCGTTTATCTCTTCACTATGTTTGATGACAGGCAAGTGAGAATCAAATTCATTCCACACAGCAAAGAGATGTGATGGACGAATGACGGGCCACTCCTTTAACTGCACCAAAATACACGCTGTCCTATTTAATTCACCCTCGCATGAATAAATAGAGACGCGCACAAAATACTCTAGTGATACCAGATGGAAATTCTTACAGCAGTTTGCTAATAGTCTCAAAACAAGTCAACAAAGAAAGTCTAATAAAAGATACAATATTAGGGGAAAACTAAATTATAAAGGTAGTAATACACTGCACACACTATTGTCAGCTAATTATGACAATCGCAGTACCGTGGCTATATTTTCTCCTGGCTATTATCTCCGCCAATACTTGACAGTGCCAGTTCTTTCATCAAATACAGTTGTTTACATAGGTGTAAACAACTGTATTGAGTTAAAGGGGGTGAGAGTGAATTAGGCTGACTAGCCAAAGCCAACCTGATCTACAGGGCTTTATTGTGAGAGCTGGGTGATGACAGCTCTTTTCTGTGTCTGTGTTGCCTCAAGAAGTGCATGTAATTGGGCTCTTGGGCCACCCCTCGAGCCTGTTTACATACTGTTGCACATGAAGTTACCACCCACCCTTTCAACTGCTTGCCAGTGTTTTACAGATGCACACACGGAGTAAGCTGCAAAGACATACATCAATGCATGTATGTAGAGACTCTGTTCTCTCTCTCTCTCTCACACACACCAGGGTCAGAGCCACAATTGAGGACATTAGGGTCATGTCCTTAGATTTGGAATTGTGTTAATCTCACCAGATTACCCCCCCCCCCCCCCCCCACACACACACACACACACACACCCATTGTCTACAGTCAATTATTTATTCTGAATTACTGCTACAGCTTGGTTGTTTTGTCTAGCCTATTAGCTGTACAATCATTTCTTTCTTTTGGGTCGACTCCTAATGCTGCTTGTGTAGGCAGTATTGGGCACTTTTAATAGTAAGTTGTTGTTGTTGTTCAGATAGCCAAAATGTCTGTTGTGTTAAGTAAAAAGCAACTTTACTTTTATCTTTTTTTGTATCCATTAGAGTGGACAATACATTCATTTGCTAAAGCATAGAAATGATTTAGCGACTTTGTATGCACACGTTAATTATTTGCCTATTTTATTATTAGGCTTTTAATAATACAACATAACACAGACGTATTGAAGTAGTGCATGCTCTGTAATCACATGATTTCTGCTTGTTACCTTTTGCATCGTCAACGGTAGAGAAAACTAAACTTATTGCAAGACCTTTTGGTTTGTATTACTTTGTTCTGAAATTGAAAACTCATTTCAGATATATTTTAATTCAATATGTGTTCATGCTTTATTAACATGGCTTGACACACTGACTGATTTTGTCCTGCAAACATTAGATAGAAAATAGTCTTTAAAAAAAAAAAGTCCCCGCACGTGTTCTGTTTTCCTCGAAGCTGTTACATGCCTGCTGGTAAATCACATGTGTCGGCATCTGTTTGTGTTTGAGAAACGAATAGTTGAAAGTTAACACGCCCTTTTCATGTTTTGGGTTAGCTTGATATTACAGGAGTCCAAGTGAAATTACACATGCAGACACATTTAGACCTGTTTCTGTCTCTCACACAAACACATTTGGGTTCATGCACTGCATGCTGTGTTTTTGCCCACTGACAATAGTTTCCAGGATTTTCGATTTCACTGTCATTAAAATGGGAAAAAAAGGCAATTAAAGGTAATTAAAAGTAATTAAAAATATTAACCCTAATTGGGCCCAATTACTCCACCTTGAATAATGTCAATGTTTTTTCCTGCTGTCTTACCCACTTCCTTCTGGTTTGGCCTTCCTTCTGTTTTGTGTGGGTGAACATGTGCGCTTGTGTAATGTATGCATTGGTAGTTTCCTCCATCCATCCATGTGTCTCTGTATATATGTGAATGGGGGTATGATTGTAACTTAAACATTTGTACATTTACATGTTTAAACTCTCATGTCGGGCTGATGTTGTTCTTTCATTAGGACAAAACAAACTTAATTAATCTGCACAGGGTGTAGGTTACTCATGACAACATACATTTAAGTATTAAACATAGTCAGTGTTTTTAACTCGTATATCAGCGGTTTAATTTGGCAAATCATACATTTGCAGATATACATTTCTTATGCATGTGCTGACTGATGATAAATCATGTCTCAAAGCAATATCAAAAGCCGGTAATTCCTACTTGAATACCCCCTTTTGCCACCATATCACTAATTTGGAAAAACTCTCATATGTCTGTTCTTGTAAATCAAACGGACACAAATGCTCATGTGCCGTATCAGCACAGATGGCAAACAACATGGCTCCGCTGTAACATGTGGCCTGATGCATTCTCCAAGTGAAACACTCTACACCCAAGTAGCGTTCTCTCCTGTTTCTACTCCTCGCCTGCTTCTGTCATCGCCTCTTCTTTCCACATGGTGTGTTGTTGTCACTGAAAGAGGAAATGATGAGGAAGAATCCCCCCCAACTATGAGAACATCAAATAGTGGTAATTGACACTTGGGAGAAGAAGCCAGTGACACCCTTACTCCCTTTCCCTCCCATTCATCCTTTGTCTGTGAAAGCTGATGACAGTAAGGGATTAGTTGTTGTTTTTTCTTCTTTTCCTTGGCAGCAAGCAAAAGTAAATCCAGATGTGGATGCTTTATGCAACTGAGCGACCGTGAATGTTCTCTGCTACTCCAAGTGAAGATTCAGGAAATGTTTTATGGAACTAGAGATGAGAGAAAGTTGGGGAAGGGGGGGGGGTTTGGTTTTATCATTTTTGAAAGAATACACATAAAAGTGAAGGAGATGACATGAAATGATTGTGAATAATGAATGATGTTAACCTTGTTTTTCTTTATCTGCACCACATCATACCATTACCCTCTTTTCCTCTTCTGACTACCCCTCCAGAGGCAACAGACCAGGGGGTTGGCGGAAGTGGGCGGCGTGAGCTGAAGTCGGTTCCCTTCATCAGCTACCTGTCGGCACTGCAGAAGAGCCAGCTGTTGTCTGACGACATGGTGAATGGCGTGGAGATCCGCTGCGAGGAGAAAGGCAGCTGTCCAGCTGGCTGCCACCTGTGCCATCACCAGGCTATGATGGGAGGAGTGTCAGGAAGAGGCCGCACTGGTAACAGCAGGAATGGAGAGCAGCCTTCCCCCATCCCTGTGATATTGGAAGTCAGCCGCGTGGTGCCCCTCTACAGCCTGGTCCAAGACAACGTCACCAAAGAGGTGAGAAATCAGCATGGGGGTAGGAAGACGGTGTGTGTGTGTGTGTGTTTGCTTGTTTGCGCGTGCATGTGGATGTGTTTGTAGAAGGGGAGGGAGAGGCTGGGAGAGTGACCATAAAACTAGAAAGAGAATTAAGTCAAACGATCTGAAGCGTCAACATATCTACTGGATTTGGAAGAAAACAAGCAAAAATATTAAAAACATCCATATTCAGGGATGGGATGTGGTTATACGGGTACCTTCACTCCCGCGAACATACGTTTATGGTAAATGTAAGGCAAATTAACATGTATATTATGCTGCCCTGTGACAAAGGGTATCATCTGTTCTGCAAGTGTAGGAGGCATATGTTAATTCCTTAGTATGTTTTTTTCTAATATACAATCTCATGGTGGCGTAATCCTTTCGGACTGTACATATCCATTGTCCTCTGAAGCGTTTTAACTGAGGCAGTTGTAACAAATCGCCTCTAGGTGGCATTAGTTGGTTAACTTTGACCACTGGAATTGAGCACTGTAATACAGAGGGCATAAAAAGATTACATCATGGTTTTCTCCTTTTGTGGGGAAGTCAATGTGTGATATATATATATATATATATATATATATATATATATATATATATATATATATATATGATACTAGTGGCAGGATATCAGCCTCATGGCCATGCTGTGTTTGTGATTCACCCTGTATGAAAAGTCGTTGGATCTTTGTGCAATGAAAGTTAATCATAGGAGAAGTATTTTCCATAAGGTCATTTAGGAAGGGGCCCTGGCTTCACTTGACGTTTAATTTACCACATTTAGCTCTTTTTGGGTTTCCTCTTGACATGACATCCGGTATGTCAGAACAGAACTGTTTGCAGGTGACTCACACCCAAAACACACGCATTCACACGCCATAGAGAGCAGACTGGTTCACGCTCCCCCAATCAAGAATCTAATTACCTTACCTTCAGAAATTACCAGGCAACAACGTTGTTGTGCATATATATGTATATATATGCATATATATGCATATATATGCAATCAGAGGCAACACACACATGCACGCAGCAAAAGCCCCCTGTACGTGCCGCCCATGACAAGCACCGCAGCCCCAAAGAAAGGAAGGCACAATCAATATCAGACGATCCCTACTGGGCCTCATCAATAGCTAAACGTGAGGAAGAGCAAAATGTCTCTTTTCCCTCTCTTCCAAACACCCCGCTATCCATCCTTCTTTCCCCCCATACCCAACACGTGGTCTTCTGGGGATGTAGAGAGTGAGATGTATGAGGAGGAGGAGGAGGAGAAGGGCTAGACTGCAGTGGATCGCTCTGGCAAGCCCTTCTGTGCTAGCTTGAGGCAGGTATATTAGCTCCTTATTGATGTCATCGACCTCTTGGGAGGGAGGGGAGTCCATCACTCTGCTCCTCTTTTCCTCTCTTTCTTTTCTTCTCTTGGCGGCAACTGCTGCTGCTAGACTGAAAGGCAAATACTTATATTGCATTAGAGACAAACGACAAAACAACCTGCCCCTCCACACACACACACACTCACACACACACACACACACACACACACACACACACACACACACACACACACACACACACACACACACACACAACTGGTCATTCTGTCTGTCTGTCTGTCTCTCTCTCTCTCTCTCTCTCTCTCTCTCTCTCTCTCTCTCTCTCTCTCTCTCTCTCTCTCTCTCTCTCTCTCTCTCTCTCTCTCTCTCTCTCTCTCTCTCTCTCTCTCTCTCTCTTTCTGTGCTTCAGACTATCTTTCTACTTGACTGGGTCTATCTGGGAAGACAGCTGCCATGTTGAAACAGCTTTCTGAGACATGTTTTTATATATACAGTATATATATAAATATATATATATATATATATATATAAAAATATCATTTTTTTACCTTAAACCCCCTGAATCCATCAAAATAGAATCGTAGTTGTCTATCTTATGATTCAATGTACCCAATACCAGGTTTACATGGACCTGTCACTCTTCTTTGGCCCCCTTCCTCCCTCCTTTCTCTGCTACCTGCATCTTTCAGTGGCCGCTCCCTGACTGTTTGACAGGACATGTCATGTCCCTTTCACATCAATCTCCTCGTTATTATTAAGCCAGAGGGGGATTTTGTTTCATTGAAAAAAAAACACGACTCGAAAGAAACAGAATTATACTGTAGAAATAGCTTGTGGCTTTGTCAAATAGGAAAATAGGGAATGAAGTATTTCTTTGTACATGTGCCCAGTACTGATATTATCAATGGCTAGTTAAAGGATTTTAGGAAAGTAAACCTGGGATACCTGGGATACAGGTTTTTTTTGCTGTAGGATCAAAGTATTTCCTAAAACGTTAAAGGGTTGGTTTACCCCAAATAGAGAACATCTATCCATGTTGGTAGTTTTATTTTGACATGTCCAGATTATAATATGTCCATCCCTGATATATTTGCCTCTATGGAGATGGTAGCACTGAAACGTGACATTTGCAAAATAAAAAAAACAGCAACAACTCTTTCCACAGACAATGCCCCTTCTGGATTATCCACAGGCCTCACTGTCCAACAGTTGCTACCTGACATGAAAACTTCTTACAGTAAAGTCTGTGGATTCTGCAGAGTATATGAGGACACTTGTTTTCTGATGTTTTACGTTTTTAAGTGTGACGTTTGTGTTTTTGTTCCGTTAAAACCACATGCAAAAAATGCCTTCCCCACCATTGTATATTCATGTATTGCATTTGTATCCCCAAATCATAGCAAATAAATGCAAAAATATCTGCATGGCTAAATAATGGGGGCATGTGAGATTTATTTTCCCTTTTACATTTGTAGACACTTCATCTGTAATAAACAAACTGATTATATTTTTCATTTGGAAGGAAAGGTTTGAGGTTTATTCCTGCATTGTCTTGGTATTGAATACCTCTCAAGTTGCTTGGGCTTGACTTGCTTTAAACCTGGTCTTGACTTGGATTTGACTGTAACCAGTCTTGGAATTGGCTTGGACTCGACTAAGGTGGTCTTGCTTACAGGCATGGGGTGTGTGCGCGCAAATACACACACGCACACAGACACTGCCCTGTTTAAGTGCCAGAGAAAAATACCTCAGTGGATAAATAAATAAGCTAACGCCTGGGGAGCTTGCCAGTGGTCCTATGTCCTGTGATGCTGTGACTGAATTATGGCAAACCTTTTGAACAAATTGGTTGTGAGTCTAATGGGTCAGAATGCTTTATATCTTGCAGAGTGGCCGCTGTCATGCTCTCACCGTAACGCACCACTGCAGCCCTTCGCAGGGTTGTGTCTCGAACATTCTCAGTGGGGGCAGGACGGGGCACAGAAGTAAAAAAGCAATAACATATTTTCACCGAAATGAACGCAGTAGGAGCATTATACAGAAGAGGAGGTTAGGTATGTTTTTTAACTGGTGATCCAGCAGGTCTCCTAATCGAATGCACACAAAAAAAAAATGCAGGTTTTGATCCCAAGAACATCACTTCAGTACCAAGGAGAGCGCACACTCAAACGGATAATAACTAAACCGGTTCTTATAAACTCTCTATGGCCACTACATACTACATCAGTTTAGTACACCTAGCTAGAACTATTGCAGCCTAATACAACAGCACTGCAAAATAACCCCTTATGAGGGTTCTACGGTTGTTGTTGAAGCGTTGCTTCAACTATATAGTAATTTTGGAGAATGTAGTTTGTGGTGCAGTTGAACTGTATATTATACAGACAGGTGTTTCTGTTTTTTAGTCTACCCTTGTTGACATGAATGGGGGGGGGGGGGACTAATACATGGCAATGTATTAGACTGCATTACTTTTAGCTAGGTGCACCTAATAAACTGGCAACTGAGTCTACGTTGTAGTCAACATTTGGTCCATAAAGCATTAATTACATCAGCAGTACTTCACATAAAGAAAGACCGAACCGAAAAAGCCACCTGACGATGAAGGCAGCATTGGTAATTATTTGATTAATCATAAAGAGGTGAATGTCCAGCAGACTTACTCCTTTTGTTTGTCTACACTGAAATTACATTTTTTGTCAAATTGTATTTGTTTTCATACTCTCCTTCTCTGTTGTCTTTTTTATTATTGTTGGCTTAGATTGTTATTTAGTAACACACAATAAGAGGACACGCTAACACACTCCGAAAAAGCAATACCTGCTGTTTGAGGGTCCGCCAGTGACATGGCAATCCCCTCTCAACCTCTGGGTGAACCAACCCGCCAGCCGCCCCCAGTGTCCAATTTCCTGGAAGTACTACTTCTGATAAGCTTCCTTGAAGCAGCCCATTGGTTCCATTGTTAACACCATTAGCCCTGAATGATTGGAAAATGCTACATAAACGAATTCACGTTTGCGCACGCTCTCACACACACACACACACACACACACACACACACTTAGGTCACCAATGATGGTGTCCTGTGTGTGCTGACTAAGACTCTTTACCACCACTGGTGATCATCTTATAAATCAATACTGTGGGCCAGCTGGCCAATGTTTTCATGTATTAGCCTCTGAAAATGGACAGTGATATGGTCAGCTTAGACTAGACAAACACAATGGCCTTCCTTGCCTTCTTGTAAGTCACGACAGGCTTCTACGAAAGTGAAAGGTCCAAATAGTATTTTGGTGCCAGTGAGTCTGCAGGGTTTAGATGATGTCAAGGCTTGGAATTTGTGGCTAGAGTTGTTGCTGACGCTCGGTAGCCTTGCTGTTCTGATCCTGTCCTCTGTTGGCAGGGGGTGATTACATTTCAGCTCAATTTGTTCAGTAGCGATAAGGTCAGTGGAGATGAATTGTGGCATATTTGTGAAATGGTAGAACCATGTGTTGTTGTAGTCATCGGGGGACTGCCGGTTCCTGAAAGAAAATCTGTTATAGCTGCTCAAGAACTGTATTCTGTTACAGTCAGATAGGACCATCTTTATCACAATACAAGCATAATGTATACGGTTTGTTTATTACCCCTATCTGGCCAGCACATAATGTATAAGGATCTTTAGTGTTCTTGGAAATGCAGGAAATATGGTTAATCAATACAGTGTAAGGTATCCTCCCCTTTTCAGCTTTGACTTATCTCTGCATTGAACACAGAAGTACTCTCTCCTGGGCCTTTCAATGTTTCTGTTCAATCCACTAAAGGATGTTCCTTGCTAACGCAAGCAAGATATATGGCGGTCTTCACAGACACACACTTGACATATTATCACTTTATATGTATTAGCAGTCCCTTTTTTCTTTGCTTTTCTCTAAATCCTCATCTCTGCTTTACCTCCTGTGTCCCCCACCCAACCACCCCCCCCCCCCCCCCCCCCCCCCACCCCATTCTCTAAACCACAATTAGATTCCCTGTTTACCCAGTGGAGACTGGCTTGCATTACTCTTCAAACATAAACACGGCAGTAATCGCTTTGTCTATTTTTCACATGTGCAGCCATGCAATCAAGTGCGCAGACCCATATGGGGTTTTTTTTTTCTAGGAATCTGGTGGTGGTATACGCATGGCGGTCCTGTGGTCTTTCTGTCTTTTGCCCCTAGCAGCGGAGGTCATTTCTCATATTTGTCTAGTCTGTCTGCGTGCATAGACCTTGAGTCCAGGTTTTTCTTGTTGCCTTTGTCTGTGGCCTGCTTCCCATTGACATGAGGTGGCAAGACCCCTGCTGCTGTTGTTTTCTGGCAGCAGTTAGCCACATGGGTTCAGGCAAGGGGGGGAGAAATGTAATTACCTTTTTCCCCTTTTTTGTTTTCCGGGGGATTTCCATGGGTTTATGGCTATGGATTGCAGTGCTTGCCTACTCCCTATAATAACTGCTCATTCAGCACGCTCATTTAGAGGGGCTTGTATTGGAGGATAAATAATAGGAAAGCCTTCACTGCTAAAGGAACCTGATCCCGTCCTACAGTAAGGTGGGGAATGCTTTGAGAGTTGGGAGTCTCCCTTTTTCACACCTTTGTCCCCTTGTTTATTTTGCTGATTTGTTGCTGTCCTCTTTCCTTTGGTCTCTCCGGCCTCTTTATCTTAATCTGCTGCTCATTAAGGTCACTTTCACCCTCAAGATCCTTTGCCTTGAGTGAAAGCAAGTTGGAAGAAGTCAGTTCCCATGAAAGACCGTTGAGCCTCCTTTACAGCTAACAATGCAGTGTTGTGGAAATGCTAACATCAGCTTCTGAGTGCATACCCCGACTCTTTTTTTTGGTCACGCTGTCTGCCTTTCTGGTTAGGACTATAACCATCTCAAATGTCACTATCACTAATCAACACGCTGCATAAATCTGTCTGTTTTTGTTTTTGTACGTGTACACACTGCATGTTCGCAGTTGTCTTACAGATGTGTGTGGTCTCATCGGTTCCTTTGCTTTTTGGATAAGTGAATGTCATGGTGTATTGGAACAAAGGAGCTGCTTTTCTCAGCTTTTGGTTGGATGCCTGGTACCGAGTGATAATGTTTCTGCGTGATTCCAGTGTCCTATTTTTGTGATCATGATCAAGCACATCTCTAAAGTTGTCTTCACGAGGCAGCACTGGCAACCAGTTAGAGCACATAAATAACTGAGTGCTCCATTGATCCATAGTGTGACAGGGGGAACCACAGTGCTTGCAAACTCTCTTGAACTCACTGTCTATCATGCCTGTGGCTTTAGGAAAGCCCTGACATTATACTTTATTGCTGTGACGGCTATATTGGCATTTTGCTGCCTTTTAGAGGATGACTGAGCTTCTGCCTTTGATTTTTCGTTCGTCCGTTAATGAAGCAGCACAAGGAGATGTTAGGAGATGATGTCATCTCCTAACACCCCCCACCCCTCCCATCCCCTTCACAGACAGACCGACATCACCATCGACACTGACACTGACAGATCCACACAGAAACATACGATTGGCACAGCGTTCACACCTCCATCATAAAAGTCACAGTTACTCTATGATATCATAGTGTAAGCTTGTCGATGTTAGTGAGATGTTCCTGCCTTACGGTAATTGGGAATGGTGGGTATGAAAAGGTCACTCTGTGTGTGGGTGTGTGCATGTCTATCTTTGTGAGACCTTTTTTTTTAGTTTTAGACAATCAGAGAGAGGGCATTTTTGCAAAGTGAGGACATTTTGGACAGTCCTCACTTCATCATGGTAAGACTGAGGTTTGATATGTTAATGTTGTTTAATTTAGGAGATGGGGGAAAGAAAATTAATATAGCCAATGGAGAGTCATCATATGGACATAAATACAAGGGTGTGTGTGTGTGTGTGTGTGTGTGTGTGTGTGTGTGTGTGTGTGTGTGCAGAGATATATGAGGGCAGTGGTGGGGAGGGTGGTTTGGATGGGAGATGGGGGTTGGGTAAGCATAGATGGATGGGGAGCTTATGTTTCAAGAGATAATTGCATTTCTCTCACCTGTTACCCTTTACAGGCCTTCAAGAGCGCCACAATGAGCTCATACTGGTGTGCTGGAAAGGGCGATGTCATTGATAACTGGTGTCGCTGTGACCTGAGTGCCTTCAGCAAAGATGGCCTGCCTAACTGCAGTCCCCTCAGGCAGCCAATGTAAGTGTGAGGTGACGCCATGACACCTAGGAATTCATGCACAAGAGAGATTTCATGGATGCATGCACTGATGCACTGCAGGTACCCTCGCATATACACATGGACATGCACACACATACCTGTCTCCACTGACTCCTGGGGCACTTGAGAAAGTTGTAGACACGAGCACAGTCCCCAAAGTTCTAATAGCTGTCAGTCGGCCCTTACACTTCTCTGAAAAGAACATGCTCTCATTCAAGGTGACCTAATCATTCTCTTGAGTCCCCCCCCCCCCCCCCTAGCCATTGTTGCCCTGATAACTTTTAAAGAGAAACAGGAAGTTGAAAGGGCAATCATTTAGATGATAAGTTTACAATG
This sequence comes from Leptoclinus maculatus, assembly GCA_032191485.1. Lineage (NCBI taxonomy): Eukaryota > Metazoa > Chordata > Actinopteri > Perciformes > Stichaeidae > Leptoclinus > Leptoclinus maculatus. The sequence continues at coordinate 12,442,955 of JAVDOI010000017.1, forward strand.
AAAGCCAATCAAGAATGAAAAAAAAATATTCCTATTAGTATATTACTTTCAAGAGTGAATGAGGTCCAACATCCATTGACACCACTTTAGAATAATAATAATAAAAGCTCAACATGGATAAAATGTAGTGTAGCTGCAAGAGAGGATTCTGGTCCATGACCTAATGGCATTTGCAATTAATGTGATTTTTTTTCCCTCCACACATTATCAACTATAACCAAATGTTAAACTGAATAATTTGAAATATATTTAGAAGGAACATTTCCTCTGAATTAATCAGAAAACTCTTTGTGACTTTTCAAATTGTATTGGACCAAATAGATCATATTTTAATAATGAAAATAGTCATTTTGGGAAGGGAAAGTGTTTATGGGCAGTGTGCATCTGTATCTTGCAATACCAACTGTGGCCACAATGTCAAAAATATCCTCCCACTTCCAACACTGTTCACTGTTACAATACATACTGTTTCCACAAACATTGAACCCCAGCCTCTAAGCTAATAGATAAAACAGGAATTTTGAACATCTACAAAAAAATTGTCCGCTGATAAACTCCAGAACAGCTATTACATTGACCTTGTGGGGAGATTGGTCTTAACTCTTTAGCAATACTTTACCAAAAAACATGTTGCACAAGTATTGCACAAGTAGTTTTAGACGCTATTATCTTGGTTTTGGTATTGATTTGTTTGTGGACTGGGGTTGTGGTTGTGGAATTGGAGAGGACAGGGCGAGGTGCCACAACCTGTCATACTTTCCCTGGGCCCATGCCTGCTGGCACGAAAGGGTCAATCAAGAGTTGCTGCAGCAGCCAAATCTCCTACTCTGGCCAGTGCCGGAGTGTAAGACCAGTAAGAACCCGCAGTACTTATTGTTATTGTCTGTGAGGATAAAAATGCATGCTTTTTATGAAAGAGGGACAACCTTCCTCTCTCAGCCATCGTCACAGACACAGCTGGAGGGCAGGCAAAATGATAATATAGTTCTTTCATCTCTTTTGAGGGATTAAAGAGGGAAAACTGCATAAACTGTTGTCTTAACCTTGTCCTTTCTATGTTGCTCCATTAGTGTACGCCTAGCCTCTTACTTGGAGCCCTCAAGCACAATGGTGGCCCTGGAGTGGATGGATGTGGAGCCTCTGATTGGCTGCAAAGTTTCTGACTACATCATCCAGCATAAACGAGTTGAGGATCCCTCGGAGGCAGAGGTCTACACAGGTAGAACAACTCAATTCCAAGCTTAAGTGATGTACTTGTTGTAAATGTGTGATTCAAATACTGTGATATGACGTGAGCTTGTCTGTTTGCTTGATTTATTGATTGGTTGGTTAGTTGATTGGTGGTTTGATTGATTTTTTTCATGGATTTTTATCAGACAAAGAAACTAAAATGTGTTAAAGTGAAAACATTTATTTCTAACATGGTCCCAAGATGTTAGAAGACAAAGAGATACAACGAAGCACAAGGCGTTCAACAAAAAAAAATCCTGAAATACAAAAACATGCCACCATGTATTTGTATTTATGAGGAATACAAAATAACTCCCACAGCTAAATTAACATTCTGTAAAATGTCAGTATAAAATAGTTGGTCTATTCCAAAGAAAAGCCCTAACCTAACTTCTATAAAACCCTCTCATATTTAAAGACCATAATCTGTAGCCAAAGGCTACTCCAACCCCATTGCCACCAGTGCCAAAAAAGGAACTTCTGGCAACATTATTCACTCAATGTACTTAATGTATGCACGCTGGCCCTAGGTTAGGTATGCTGAGTGTGGACCATTTATATCTTAGAACACAAATATTAAGGACCCATACCCATTAATAATACATTGTTATTCATCAAACAGTTTATAAAGACATGTTTTTTACTGTGTTTGGAATATTCTTTTCCATGCCAAAACCATGCACACTCTCACCCATACATACAAATCACACATACAAGTACTAAGGAAGAGAATCATTTCTGTGTGGTCTGTGTGGAGTCTCTTCTTCCGTGTCCATTCGGGATTCCCTCCACTGTTAACAGATGTGGAAAAGGCTCTAAATTGCCTAATTGTATCAGACCTGTGATAGCCGTGGGACTAGCTGCATTTTTCTCAACATTCTACTGCAAATAGACGGAATATCACGTTGTCCACAGTGTTCAAATAAATAGTATCAGAGTATCTGCTAAGCGGTTACAGAAGTTAAGAGAAGTTGTTAAAGTTACAATTGGAGGAAATTAGGGTAAAGTTTTGGTCTGGATAGAGAACAGAAGGAAGAGCTTAGACTGAAGATGGGGGAAGATGACGTAAGGCAATTTATCAAGCGCCATAAATGGTGCCGACCATTGTGCCGGAGGGCTCGGGAAGTGGTCATGGTTGTGACAAGGCGATGGGGTGAGTCAGCGGAAGGGTGATAGGAAAGAATTGAATACTATTGTAGAAATGAGGTGGTCTGGAAGAAACTGGCTTTAGTCATTGGGAAGTATGGACAGGACATCGATCACCCCTGGGAGGAGTGCTGATGAAGAGTGGGCACCAGCGAGCGGGGAGAGGGTACAGACAGCTAGACACAGGCATGCTGGCAGAGGTGAGGTAGGAAGGGGCAGATGGTGTGGGTGACTCACTCTGCTATGTGCCAGTCACCACTATAAATCATGTCATAACAGACAGTATAATACAGATTAGAAGTCAATGTATTTGCCATTTGTCTTTTTTTCTGTCACTGTTTATCTCTAACTGTTAGTCATGTTTGTCTCGCTTACTCACAACTTCTTTTCAAGTATCTGGACAAAGAGCTTTGGTGAGTGGAAAAAAGCTAACTTAGTTGAGTGCATTGATATGTGTGTGTTCAGTTTAGGAGCCCCTTATAGAGGAGTATGTGATGTTAATTGACAGGAAACTCTGGCAGACCATGGTTCCACTTCAGTGGAAACATGTATTATGAACTGTAAGGGCATGCATCTGGATAGCTCTCACTTCCAATGCAAATACCAAAAAACTGACTCTACTCAACCCCCTCAAAACCCTCATTGTTTTCCAAAGGGGGGGGGGGGGGGGGGGGCAAGATTGCTGATTCAAACTTGGAAGGTATTACAGGGATACAGGGATCGATTTATGAAATAATATGGGCCTCTTAAAACGATGAGATCTTGTTCTCTGGACTCAGCAAATTTAGACTTATTTTGAAATTACTGGATTTGTACCCACTCCTGGCTTCTTACGTAAGGGCCATCTTTGACGCACTTTGTAGGGAAATGTAAGTCTGTATAATAAAACCATAAGCTGAGATAAATAAAAAGTCCAGTGTGCCCTGTTCACCTTGTGGATACAAAGTAACAAAATAATGTAATTCTCTCAAGCTTAGTCATTCCTCCATGCTTTTTTCTCAGCAGTGTTCCTCTTGACTTTAACACACACACACACACACACACACACACACACACACCCACACATTCCCTGTTGGAGCTGCCAGTGAAACCAGTCTTCTACTGTTGGCCACTGAGCAGCTCTAATGGAGCAGTTTCGGGATAAATACTTTGCTCGAGGGCATCTTGGTGGTTTTCGTGTTTCTTCTTCATTTTCCCTGTTCATATTTTCCAAGACTGTGTGATGATTTGAACCAGTGAGTTTGCAGTCAAGCCTTCCTCTCCAGCATCTAAGGGTGGGAACAGACAAAAGGATTATTCGGCTGATTTACAGTAAACTGTAATGGACAATAGACAATCATAGGACAAAATCCTGATCCAAAGCTTGGTCAAGACTATTATCACAGTAGTACGTTTTGAATACAGTACAAACCAACTCGTTCTCACTCCCAAGTCATCAAATACTACCGCTTGGTCAGTGCCCCTCTGCGTCTGATACAGACACTAAAGGGTGCCTCGGAGTAACTTGACAACTCCAATGTAAACCCATCCGTGTCTTAATTTGTCAGTCAACACAACTGATGTATATTAAGAGGGGAAAGTAGGGCAGATAGGAGGGTTGGATGGGTCAAACAAACATTAACTTTCACCCAGGAGGCCGCTGTTAATGTCCCGAGTGAAACCAACCAACTTATTTGACTTAACTTCCAAACTTTACTAATGCAAGACACAAGTGGAAACTGACACACCGTCCCTGACACATCCAAATCTAACCGTTTGAAATCAGAAGTTAGATGAGACGCAGGTCAACATTGTGTGGTGGAGAGATGGGACTTTGACCATCTGCGACATCATCAGTAGTAAAGGCAGCAACTGCTTCCAGGGGATGGGATTCAACCCACGCCAGCATACGCAGAAGCTGAGGCTGCATTTACATCCATTGCTAAGTTGAACCAGCACTTTGGGCTGGTGTCTGAGAGAGAGAGGACAGACAAACAGACAGCCAACACACAGACACTCAGCCATGTTTGAGCATGAGTCACACACTCAGAGCACACACATTCAGCCATGTGTACACTCAGATACAGATGGTAGACAGAGAGAGTGAGTGTGGAGATGCAGACACTTGGATGCAGCTCTCAATGGGTTCCCAAAGTCATGTGTCTATGTCAGAGCTGTCTAAACTAGGATAGGAAATGATCCCTCCTGAGATAGATATTATTAAAAGTAGTCATTTGACAATGAGAATAAATAGGTCTTGACTTTCCTGGATTGACGGTTTCCACAGTTTTGGCTTCTCTAATTAAAGAGGGAATGGACTCCAGAGATTCATCTAATTGAGAGAACACTGTGGCCTACCTGCTCCTGCCCCAATATTTTTCATTGGGGTACAGTATGGGCACATATATAATCAAAACGTCTATATTAGTGGCACCAAAATGCCCAAGTTTAGCCATATAAACTATACCATATTAGTTTATGGTTGTATACGAGAATGTATCTTTGCTTAATCAATTGATGTCAACCTTAAAGACTCCCCAGCATCATCAACATTCATTCACAAATCGCATCACTTCTGTGGGTGTAAGTTGTATATTTCAAACAAATTCCCCCATCGTCACTCCCGTTATCACTGCAGATGAGGAATTACTTCTGTTTGAATTTCCCCACAAGCTTGGAGACCGTTTCATCCATGTTAATAAGCTGATTCAAGTGATGTAGTATGCCACCCTTTTGGCTCATGTTCTTCAGTCGTACCAGCATCCTGCATGAATAGATGCAATCATAGGGTCCTTGAAAATCTTGACAGTGAATGGTATCTTCTTCTAAGCTAATATCCATAAATGTAGCTAATGTGACTCCATCTTGCTTTATGTAAATTATAGAAATGATATTATGCCTATGCTCATAACGTAATATAGGACTTCACATTTTCTTGCAGTGGGCATCAGTGCTGAATGGAAAAGTCATGTCAAAGTTTGAGTTTGTTGTTTGGAGGTGCCTTCTTAAGTTATAAAGCCTCCATTATGGCGGGGGGTGTAAGTATCAGCCATGTTAGCTCACTGACTGTCTTTAAAACTCCCTCTGCCTCTCCTTGCAATTTGTAAATGTCTTGCTCAGTGTACTGTGGCTTACGTATGATTCTTGCACACACAAATGCATCCTCATTCATTACACCAGAATCATATTTTCTGCAGCCATCGCCTTGACTGACGATAGCTACAGATTTGACTTTAAACAGAAAGGACCAACATTATTTTGCCCACGTAGAGTTGGACAGTTTGCACTTCCAGCTGTGTCTTCACCTTGATACAAGAAAATAAAGGACCTGAAAGCAAAAGCAGGGTACAAAACAAATTGAGATAATGACATGTAATCTGTTAGGATCTCATGCTCTTTTTTTTCTTCTAGCTTGGCTTTCTGCAAGCTTTCCAACATCCCTCACATGACCTCTGAAAGCAGGCACCACAAGGTTCCATTTTTTATGTTTTACATCCTTTGCTGTGATCTCTCCACATTCCCTCTCTTAAAATGCATTTGACCCTCTTTTTATGTATCAGGAAGGCTTTTAATGGGTCAGGTCATTTTTTTTAGCATCACCCTGTTCCTCTCACATCTGTACAAACCAGCAGGCCCCTGTCTCCAGTCCTCTTAGATCACCCCACTTATCAGTGCTGTTTAGGGGGAAAAAAGTAATCTTTTCTTGAAGGCTTCTTGCTGGTCGCTCACAAATCTTCCCTCTATGAGGTCAACAGTAGGTCAAGATAGACTTGCTGCTTTGATATGCAAGGAGAGCAGCCGAGGACTTAGTTCATATATCTTGTTGTTTATATGGGCATGATGCTTTACTGGCAGCCCAGGTCTGTTCCCATATATGCATGGTTGTAAAGCATGGGAGAGAGAATCATGCAATACCTATGATAATATGAAACACCTGAACCATCACTATGTTCACATTTTTTACTGATTGCAATTTCATTTATCTTACATTTCAAATTGAAAATATACCTTTTATTGGTAAAATGGACCAACCAACTGCAGCTTAACCTGACAAGAACCCCTGAGACCAACAACATAATCGGGTTAAAGGTTTTACATGGCTATTTCAAGGCTGCCAGTGCTAAATACTAACACCTACGGTGCATACACAGAGTATCAACAGGCCTACAGAGACTACTCGTGTCTTCTCGTAAGTACTCTGACATACACCAGGGTTGATCTTAGTGCTCACATTAGCAGTTAATCACAAGAGTTTGTCTGCTTGCTGGCACTTGAAGAAAAAAGAAAATCCCATGTCAGCTCATCCTGTCACCTACATTATACCATAGAAGCTGGGAAGTGTATACATTTCTTAAATAACATTGAGAATTGTTTTTTTTTGATGTTCTGACCATTGTCCTCCTGCATACAATCAATAATGTGAGACCCAATAATCATTAAAAAAAAAAGTATTTACTAAAATAAGACGTGTGCTGCTCGACTTGCAGAAAGATACAAAAAAAATGAAGGTTCTGCTTTGACACCTTGGTTCTTTGAGTAAAGGTGTAATCCAATAAGATGTTTGAAATTAGTACTTGGAAAATACTAGGAAATAAAGGTAAGCCGTGCCATCATACAGAGACAATATCATAAGGTGACTTGTTCTAATAAGTAAGAGCCCACTCTAAACCTTTAGTGGTAAAAAAAATGGAAATCTAGATGACGACACTCATCCTGCCAACCACCCATTGTGGTCTCTGAAGAGACTCGAGACTCTCATTTGTCAACGCAGCCACAGGGAATCAGGTACACACAACTTCAACCATACAGAGTCAGCAATCATACCAACAAACATGCACTTCATGAAGGTGGGGGTACACACCCAGGGCAGAGGCTGTGAATATCTCAACTCAGAACAATAGACCCATCCTTGCAATAAAGTTGAAGGTTTGGACACTGTGACATTACAGTACAGTACTTTAGCAGATGCTTTTATGCAAAGCGACTTACAATTCATACACCGTAGGCACAGCTACGGGAGCAATTTGTTGGGTTAAGTGTCTTGCTCAAGGACGCATCGACATGCAACTAGCAGAGCCGGAGCCGGGGATTGAACCGCCGACCCTCTGATTGAAGGACGGCCCTGCTCTCCACTTAGCCACAGACGATGACGTCAAACATTCTCTTGAATAGATAAAACAAAACCCCCAAAAAAGAGTGCAGCGAAGCTATTATCTAGTTTGTGGAAGTTAGTACCGAGGGATCCCTGCCCAGGAACGTGCAACTGCATAGACAAAGATGCGGCTATACAATCTGTCTTCACTGAACAGAGCAGTCTAAAAATACCATTTGGGAGTGTGCTTGAATTGAAGGAAGAGTGTCCTGTTTGTGAGATACAATCACAAACTATTTTGCTTCGATAGGGGGTTCCCAAGAATTTTGTCAGCACAGCAGATGAACACCTGCTGTTTGCTCACAGAGCCCGTGTGCTCAACATAGCATGTCAGCATGCGCAGCGGGAAGTGAGTGATGCCGGGAGTCGAGAACAGCCGCCGCGTCACTGGAGGGTGTCTTATTCACGAAGTCCATCCTGTCTTTGTCACGAGCAAGGATGAGGGTCATTGCAGACACTGTGGTTAGTGCCAACATCCAGGTTCTGTGGGTTTGCACAGAAGAAGCCTGAACACGGCCAGTGCCAGATGTACAGACGGAGCAGACAGAGAGGGATCACCTGTTCCTACAAGGCCAGTAAGGCAAGAGGGGCACTGACTCACTGAGATGAAGCGGAGGTGAAAATGAGGTCATCCCACCAGATTGCAGTTAATTGTCTCAACGGGGTGTGTACAAGTGCTAAAAAACAAGCAGATACAAAAGTGGGATTGAATGGCCATACACAGTCTCCAAACATGACAACTCATACCGATCGGCAAGCAAATTCAAATATACATTTTAGAGATTAATTATGCTTGTAGACCTCGTCAGTGGGCACTGACTGTGTAAAACAAAATTAAAATATGAAAGAACCCTGATCATCAGTGGTATTTGAACTCTCTAGTAAAAGCTTTGCCTCTATTTTCCCTCTCTGTCTCCTTACTCCTCATATTACGAGATATAGAGCAAAAGTCAAATGAAACCCTGCTTGTGGTATGTCATGCCTGCCAATATGATTCGATCAAGTGACCCACACTATCGGGAAAAGCATCATAGTCTGGAAACCTTATCTGTGAACAGTATTTACTTGTGTGTTGTGTGATTCACAGTAAGCTACATCTATAGAATGATTTAGTTATTATTTAGTCATGGCGACGTCATGGCCTTATCACAGGGACTCCCTGGGGTTCCCGTGGGGCTCATGCATTGGTTTAAACCAAATCTCACACTTAGGTGAGATTTTAACGCCTGATGGGGGTTGGCGTGGTTCGAACCAGTTTAGGCCATGTAGGCCTCTCTTTGTTTCACCCCACATGGTGAAGTCCCAACACTGTATTTCATATGGAAGTAAGGTTTATGGTTTGCCTTTATGACTGCATCGTACGCACACCAGTAATGCATATATCAAGGAATAGATCCAAACAATTCAGTGATTTTCATTATAATTGGAGAACGGAATGTCTGCATGACGTAGCATGCATTATTACTACTATTTACCACATTGAGTCTCTCTTTTTCTTTGTGTTTTTCTTTATTGACAATTAATGAGAAAGGCCTCTGGAGTTTTGTGTATTATGCTATATCTTACTCATTCTTACCCTCAGGGCTCAAACCCTTGTCTAATATATTTAACAAGCCTCTTTTCCTGCTCTGATTTCAGTCACATCAGTGATAAATATGAGTGATCCACTTTACTGGGCCTCACACAGGCCTCTAGATGGCACACCAAGGCAGAGACAGCATAGCATTCACAGAGAAGCCAGATAGATAAGCAGTGCTGATGTATTAGTGTGGGACTCGGCATTCCTCTACAGCAATAGGTCAAACCAACTGTGATATGTAAGAAGAATACTGAGGATCGCCGATGATATTAAGACATTTGACAAGAATATTGAAATGGACAAATGCTAGAAAATCTCCAGAGGGAAACTTGCAACAGCCCAAAAATAATTGACAAAGCAAAAAATGATGAGCAACTGCAAGTTGTGTAAAAGTCAACTCTTTTTTTGATTCGGCATTTAGAACTGGCCCAATAGAGTGTTGCAGGGATAACGTATAGGTGAACCCTGGAAGTTAGCGTCACACCGGTTCCCTCGACATAAAGCCAATGGGATTTCTCCATTGAATTTTGGATTTTTGCAGAAAATAAGCTCTGTTGCAAACACAGATTTATGATACTTACACATTTTGTTCAGCAGGATAATCTTCACAAATGAACAGAACTTTTATGATTTTTGAAGCGTGAATGCAGTCACCAAAAATAAAAAGCTAACGATAGGCTATAAAAAAAAACTCACCACAAGTGCGAGTATACGCTGTAACTGCAACTGCCTTTTTAAGACATGTAAAAGCTTCAAAATTCACGAGAAAGGTATTTCCTGACATATTTTTACAACGTAACCGTTAAAATCTCTGACGCTTGTGTAAACCACAGACCTTATGTCAGACATCTAACCAAAAATCCATTCAAAAAACCCATTGACTTCAAGACGAGGGAACCAGAAGAGCAAAAATGCTGACTTATTTTTGGGTTGTAAGACTTATGCCTGCAGCACTCATAATAAGGAACTCACATGGTTTCACTTAAACATACTATAACCAGGTAATCAACCTTTACCAATAAAAGATCTACTTTCAAAATGAGTGAACACCTTAAACAGAGACCGCAACTGCAGATTGTTTCGCAAAAGCATGCAAGAGTATGGGAATAATTAGTGGTTTACCTACACTGTAATATCAGACATCCTTAAGCTTTGTTTCCTGTCTTCTCAATTGGAGTTCCCAGAAAAAGAGGGTGCCAGAAATGTTATGGAATTTGTTGAATAAAAGGCTTAACCAAATGTACCCTGAATTGGCTGAATTCAGCATGCTTTTAGGTTCCATCATCATTTTTTCGCAATGCCTCTATTGTCTTGTTAGCTGCCAATTTGTGTGGCTTTCCCTTAAATCACACTTATGCTGAGGTGACACTTTTTTGTGAATTCACTCAACGGCGTAGCACTGTCCTTCCCACTACTCTCACACAAATGCACACACTTAGTGCTAATTAAAAACCTGTGAGTCTCTGCGTTGCATCACCACTCTATGATACCTGATTGTGTGGCACAAAGAACAACCGAAGGCAGGGCAGAGCAGGAAAATTCCTTGAATTGGCAGTAATGACGAAATGAGAAGAGATAGTAGGAAATGTGGAAAGACACAGTGAAGTGTCAAAAAAAAAAAAAAGAATGGGCAGAAAAGAGAAAGACAAAGGGGAGAGATCACAATGGAGAGGGATGGAGGAGGGATGCAGACAGACGCAGAGGGTTACACAGCAATGATGTCACCTCATGCTGGCACTGTTGGACTGAGGAACAGATTAGCCATTTGATCTTTGCCCTTATTTTAGTTCCAATTTCCTCCTCCCAGCTCACACAGCCAGTTTATTAGGATAGATGACATGTGGATCTTCCTCTGTTTTAGACTCCTCTTCTGTCACATACTTCTCTGCTTTCCTCATGTCCCCTTTTCTTCTGTGATCAGCGGTATCCCCCACCCCTGTTTATGTAACGGCTCCATTATTGTTTGAGACCAAAAAATGCGTCGATAAGCCCTCATTCAAAGAGATTGAATTATATGGAGATAAACGTTGTCCTTGAGCATGGGTGCAGATAACAGATTGGAGTGACACAGCTGACTCTCTTTGTTTTGTTAATTAAAGATGACCTCATCGCTAAAAATGGACGCTGTGCACCTCCTCGTCACGAGCCTCGCCATCAGCAGATTGCAGATTGAAGGCAGGGGGCCAAGGGCTTTCTGCATTCCCTTTCCCTTTTTGTCTCTTCACACACACGTTAGTCTCTTTCTCTTCGCCATAGGTCTAGACTTTCCTGGTTAAATTCTTTTTTTTTCCATCTCTCAGTAACCATAACAGTCCCTCTACATCCCTTATGCCGATTTGTACATTTGATGTTCGTGGAACCTCTAACTCACATTGATGGATTTGTGCTTGAATTATAATTAAGACAAGAAGAGGATGCTGCCCCTCAGTGCCTTCCTTTTAATTCATTACACTGTGTTCGGGGGCATTTTGTCCCCATCAGTCATAACGATAATGATGACATCTTTGTGTGTAAAGAAACATTGGCACAACTCCTGGTTGTCTGGGCTTGATCTTGGTTGAATTTGGAGCCAGCTAAAAATCAATTGAAATGCCTTTAAACATTACAACGGGATTGATTACTCTCACTTTGCAATTCAGGGCGACACTTTGTGGTGCTAATAAATATTTACTCACGATGGAATGGCTCTCTGTGTTAATAAACTGGAAAGTACCAACAATCATGCATAGATTTATTTAAAGCTATTATTATTATTGCCTAGACACATTTTGCTGCTGATAAATATTGGCCAAAAAATGCACCAAAAATTGCAACTAAATCATAGCTGTCCAAAATCTAAAACTAGTGCTCATGTCATGTATTGTCCCAGCTAGTCTTTTCTCTCTTCTGCTGCTGGGATCTGGCAAGAGCGGGTTTGGTTTTTAACATGTATAACAATTTAACTATTAATTATTAATATCAATAGGATTATTAACATAGATTACAGGGGCACCACACTGGGATCAGGGACCAACAACCAAACTGTGGATTAGGTCTCATAATTGGTGTTCACTCAAAATGTCAATAGTTAAGGTAGTATTTGACATTTATAGAGTGAACAGTGAAGGTTTGTGGGTGTGTGTGTGTGTGTGTGTGTGTGTGTGTGTGTTGGTGTGTGTGTGGGTGTGGGTGTAGGAGGGGGAAGAGAGAGAGAGAAAGACAGAGAGCAAGATGGCGGACATAGTCACGTGAGTGGTTACACAAGGCTCCACAATGGCGGCGTAGCCGTAAATATTTAAAGGGGGAATAAAACACATAATGGAGGCCGTGCTGAACACACCACGGTATCAGTGAGCTTAACGACATATGTGTGTGTATAGACACGTGTGGGTGGGTTAGTTAAGAAAAGAAGATGAAGCACTTAAAACATGGCCGATCCTCACCACAGCACTAAAGTACAGTAACTGTAACTTTATCACAGTTCAAATTAAACAAACAAACAAGGTTACAAAAACACACTATGACCTATCTCTGCCCAGACAATAGCCACTTACTTGAGATTGCTTCGTGGCGATCGGCGTGTCTTTCTTCGGGGGAAGTTTTTTTGTCTCTTCTTAAGGATCCAAGTGTTTTTACACATAGGCCTCTCTCTTTGTTTCACCCCACACGGTGAAGTCCCAACTCTGTAATTCATTTGGAAGTAAACACGTTGGGTATTAGAAACTAGTTAAAATAGTTTGTTGTGTAGTTGAATAGTGCTGCATTATAATGAAAAGTGTTTCTCATACTTTATCCTCCCATCATAATAATATATAATATATTTTACTTGATGCATCACCATTTATATTTGCAAAAATCTAACATGAGAGATATTTAATAAGCAAGCCCACCTTCTGACTTATCTACAGTAAAGGATGCCATTGTGCTAACCCTGAAAATCCAGCCCATTACTGTCATGGGCAAATGGACCATGAGAACTCTCTTGTAACCTAAGTTCTATGGGAGCTCCACCTTTAGTCATAGAACTAGAGTTACCATTTATAACCACTCTCAGTTACAAGCCTGACTGACTGTCATTGTGCAGAAAAATTACACAAAATGACCACCGCACAACATGTACTGGAAAAGTTAGCTGGCACAAGCTGGTCTCAGCGTAAGAGACAAGCAATAATTGCTACACACTCTACAGAGCCAGCTGAAGCCATGGGAGCCCACCAGTGTTGTGGTAGAGCAGGTGGAGGATGGCAGTGCACATCAACCAGTCAATACAGTGCAGCATCACAGTAAGACACAAGCCAACACCCTGTCATCTCCCACAGGTCTATTCTTAGTGCTAAATACAGACCCAGGGGGAGACAGAGCTACAGTAAAAACAGACAACCTGCTAACATGCTAAAAAGCAAATGTTAGCATGCTAAACTAAAATTATTTTTGATTTTGATCTTTGAGTTTATTCTGTTTGCCTCCTTGTGGTTGTTTTTTTATTTTTGATATGTATTCATATATGCATATATAAGATAATGCAGCAAGTACTTATTACACAACACTTAGAAAGTAATGGTACAAGGACAGTTCGAATTTAGTATATATCTGCATAGCGCAATGCAGAATGCACTTTATTACATGATTCTGCATCAAAGTGTTAGCACATAATTCCTTTCCAATCTATTTTAGCTCTCTCTCTCAAACCTTGAAAAAAATGGTTTTCATAAATAAATGATGTATCTTTCTGCCAGAACAATGCCTCAGCAGGGTTGTCCAAAGGGATGTCCCTCTACCTGATTAGAAAAACCTTTGCGCTACTCAACCTGCTTGGAGAAATCTATTTCCCACAGTGCTTTGTTCCTACCACTAAACATGTGCCAAGGATGACGTTAGTAAATCCCCACAACTCAATTGCAACCCCCTCCCACACCTTTTGTTTTACCTTGAATTTCCTTCCATAGGTGGCATTGTGTGACATTAGTTCCCATGTGACTGTTTGTGTGTACCTGTGTAATGTCTACGATGTGTGTGAGAGAGAGACACACAGGGAGGAAGGTAGCGTTGTGGAGGTTCGGGGTGGAGGGTTGAGTGCTGACAGTTTAAAAGAAGAGGCCGGAGCATGTTTGGCAGCACAGGAAATATAAAGCTCGTGATTTGTTTGTTAATATGAAGCTTGTGTTTTGTTTGTTTGAACAGAGTCCACTGTGCAAATGCCTAGACTGATATTAGGTTAACAAAGAAAGAGAGAAACAGTAAAACAAAGTGGAGAAAGAAGGTAGTTTGAGGACAAACAGAAATGTAATTTGAGAAAGGGAATGAGAGGATGAACAGAAAAAACACATGTGAGACTAGCACACACTTTATACTGTGGATATGTCCATGCAGCACTTCAGAATTAAAATGTATTATTACAGAATGTGAACTTATTACATAATTTCAAATTTCCAGTAAGATAATTTATAATTCATAGACAAAATTTAGTTTTTGAACACAACAAATACTTATGTATTAAGATGGAATGTCAAATTAAAGTTTAAACTTTTTAGTAAATTAAAGTAATTTCAGCTGGTATGATGGAAATATAGTGTATATTATCATATCCAGCTAATGTTTTACAGTACAGTTTCTATCTTTGGTTGTCTACTGGCGAAATTATTTACAATATGAAAAAGTTGACAATTGAGGAAAAGGACCAAAAATATAATTGTTAAAAAAAGAACAGCAGCGCGTATACATGTTTTCTATATATAGCCATATATTATATAACCGTATACATTTCTACTTTATAGAACAATTTCATTACTACTTTCATTCACTGTACAGACATCTAGGTACATTCATACATCCCCTAACTAAACGGGTAAAAGAACATTGCCATACTGCAGTGTTTTTTCTTCAGCCGCTTCCCCTCAAATTTCTTCTTAGAGCAGAAAAAAGTCCTAATGTGTGAACCTACTGACCTTTAGGAGTTATATTTGCACTCTCTTTCTAACTCACTCACACGTAAACACACACACACACACACACACACACACAGCTAATGGCTGCGGCAATTACACTGTCTGAAAGTCAGTGGTATAATTGAAAAGGTATGTCGGGGATAACAGAATAGCAAGTCTGGCTTCCAACATCAGATGAAATTCCACCATGTACACACCTGTCTCCACATCCTGCCACAGAACGACCAACAAGTTGAAGGTGTGCATGTTCATTGTATATGCACGGTCGGGTCTCCTAAAAACTACGTTCCCATACAACAAAATTGCTTTGTCAATTATGATTCGGGGGAAATGTATTTTCACCCTGATTACGTTAGTTTTTGACGTATTACAAATACATTTCTACATAGTCTAACAAACAGAGGACTTTCACTCAAGGAGACTGCTGTTTGTGTAAACCCAAAGTCAACGTTGACTTATTTTCATATATATCCTAATACAACTTAAATTGCATAACAAACATGCTTATTTTAAGCCAAACCTTGATGTTTTTACCAAACGTAACCAAGTAGTTTTGTTGCCTAAACATGACCAAGTAATTTTATTGTATTTGTGTGTGTTTAAAACTAAGACCATATTCCAGGAGAAAATATGTTTCCAATCCATTCTCCTTTCCGACAGTTGGTCAGTGCCCCTCAGCATCAGAAATTGACACACGAAGGCTCCCTTTAGTGGCTATATGCAACAACTAACTCCTAAAATATTAAATTATAAAATAGCTATAACTTTGTGATTCTGTTTAGGCCAGCAGAGAAGTCCTTGCAGGCCCTGACGGCCCACCACTGCTTGTTAGTGCCAATGGGCTCTGACCAAGTGTTGGTATTTGAAGAGTTGAAAGTAAGGATGTGTTGACGTTTCCCTCGAAACGTAACTGAGAATGCAATTTAGTTGTATGGGTAGGGACTTTTGTAGTAGACAGGGTTGGTATTGGGTTAGTTTATAATCCCACTGTTGTGATTCAAATTGCTCTACTTGCTCAACTTTCTGTTCACTCTTTGTTATTTCAATGTCCCCGCCTATGGCTACTATTCACCCCATGCTGCCCACAGAGGAAGGAGCTCTCTTTAAATTTCCTCGGCTGTGCCCACTCCCTCCTTTTTTTGTTTATGTGACAAGGATTTTCTAGAGGAGTTTTCGTTTTCTTTTTAGAGAATTTGGGTGAGTATGGATTCGGGACTGTTGCTGTTGTGCGCCCGCAAAGCCCTTGCAGACATATGATATTGGGTCCTTACAAATAAACTTGACTTGACTTGAGGCCTGTGTGTTTGAATCAGAGCGGTTCTCTCTTTATGCTGTCCGTCAGCCCATCTCGTCATGTTCCCATGATTTGCTATTATTTGTTCCCATTTCAGCTTACTAAAAAGGTCACCTGGCATTTGCCATGAGGTTTTAATCGCCATATAGCTGGAGAACAATCAAAATGGCTTTTACCGTAATAGAATTTCGGGGGCCTTAATTTTTGCCAGCTGTGTGCTGTTCTGGCTTTTGTATTGATATAAATGTTGATGGACCACAAGACTACCCATGAGGAACCTCTCAGAAGGGTAGAACCATTAATGTTACTTCTGGGTGGGTTTTGATATCTCATTCTGGGGTTAATGGATTTGATTTTGAGTATTATTAACAAATTCTAGATCGGTATGCAAGCACTTAAAAGCTACCACCTTGGAGGCAGTAGATGATTGAAGGTCCTCAATAGAAATTAGCAAACTTCCAGACATAGCCATACATGTGTTCCAACTGCTTGTAAAAAGACTTCCAGTTTAGCAGTTGAGTCATACCATCATTTTGCATGTGTGAACACTCCACATTTGATTTCATAATTTCCTCACCCCAGGCTCCACTCCTTCAGATGCATTTACACAACCCCCCCCCCCCCCCCCCCCTTTTTAACCTCTTCTTTATTTGTGATAGTGAATGAAAGCAGGTATATTCTTTGTACCCTCTCAGTTTCAAATTGACAAGTTTGGCAAACAGGAGGGACAAGGTGTTAAAAAAGGGAGTATTTTCAAGTAAACCAGTAGTTAACCAAATGCAGGGATTTTGAGGTAGTTAGTAATTAATAAATGAAAATATTTATCAGTAACTGCATTGTGTTTTAGCATATTGTCTTTCTTTGACAGGGTTTGTAAGAACATGTGCTACAGATTCAGAAACTGCAGTTATACACCAAAAGTTCCTGGAACTTCCTTTTTCTCTATTTTAAATCAAGCAACGACTTGATTAGGAGATGTATAGAGAGAGCACTGCAATATGTTCAAAGCTTAAAGCCAAGTTTTAAAAGATGAACACAGTGTTTTAGTTCAGTTCAAATCTTGAGAATTAATTTTGGAGTTGTGTTCAAGGTTTGCAGTTGTACGATTTTGTCAGTCTTCTCATGTAGGATCAGTTTGAAGCTTCAGGTGGTGTCACCTTGCATTTGATGCCTCCTGAAGCAGTGGGGAGAGATGGCAGGGCCATTGATTTGGACTACTTATGCTGCATTTCACAAATAAACTGTTGTTATTTGCTTGTATGCAATGCAGATGTGCAGGATTTCTATTATTATGACATTTTATATAAATAGTGCAGTATCCGTTCGTGGTATGGCCGTATGGAGTGCGTAGCAGTTTGGAACGTGGACTCGTTCGGAGCAAGCGATTGTTTAGCCCTCCGTACTGCTGCTTGCAGTGTCCTCGAGAACAGATCAACACTCATTGACTCCAGAGAAGTAAAGAAAAGTTTGGTTGTAACGTTAGCTTATCCAGTATCCAGCAGCAGAACAGAAATGCAGTCAAGCCCGCTGTGAACAACATGCTCGACTCAGTCTGCAGAGCCCTGACGCCCTGCCCCCGCTGCTGCAGAGAGCGCTGTTTGCTTTGTTCAAAGTTTATAAATATTGAACGTGATGCTTGTCCAAATTGCACCAAATTCGACAATGCACACCCTTGGATACCCAGCAATATACCCACCAAGTGTGAAGAAGATTTGATGAACGGTTTTCAAGATATGCAAAGATTCCTTGTGAAACAACTGTCCTATTTTCTATAATGTTAGTTTAGAAAGTTTCAATATATGATTGTCGTTACATACAATTGTTTGGTTCTTGCAAACTGACATTTAGACATTTGCTGTGTGTACATGACTGTACATTCTCTACTCCCACTATGCCTGCGTATATTGATCATATATTTATGTAATTGCATAACAGTTTATAGCTTTCAGATGCTCAGACGGTGCTGTCAGTGATATAAGTAGTCTATTCACACTTTACATATAATGTCCTATTATTATGACACATTGCCTCATGTCACTAAGCTAAGCCCATGATGCTCCTCTCTATTTATGCATATGGAAGACATAACATATTTCTAACTCTGTTACAACACATGAATATTGTCATGGCAAGTGTTTGTTTTGGACCCAAAATGTTAAAGAACAGTGTTACAAATTAGCTACAATACAAACGCTATGATCAATTCATTTAACAACGGCATAATCGGTGCTTTATGTGTGGGGTTTTGACCACTAGAGGATTTAGATATAGGCTCAGTAAGTTTTTACTCTCTCATCTTTGTTGCATGCAGGATCGATCATAAGTTATGAGTAGGGATAAATAAATACAAATTTCCCTAAAAGCTTAATATTGGCACAGCGGCATACATCTTTGCTTGAGTTGGGAGTTCAAGTCTTATTTTCTTCAGCCAAATGTATACACATCCATCATCTTTGTTTCAACTTTTTTTGCTTTCCATTGCATTTCATCAAATCACTGCCACTTTCCAGACAAGTCTCTTTCCCAAAACCCTTTTCTTAATCACTTATCATCCATAAAATGATGTCAAGCCCATGAAAAAAAAGAAAGAAATGACGTTGCCCGGTGTAGGTATGCCACACATATCTGAACACATTTGAATAGTGTTTCACCTTTAGCTAGCCATGCATGCAGAAAGCAGCAGCTCAGCTTGCCATACAACGTATCCTTCCCTACTGTCATTTTACAGTTCATTTGTCTACTTTTGTTTTGTTACTTTCTAAAAATCTCAGGGAAAGGTTTTCACTGTTCTGTCAGTGTGTGTGTCTGCTCATTTGTCTAAGGGCTACATTTTCAGTCTGGCTTGTGACCCAGCCATGAAAGGTTAGCCTTGCTACATGAGTATAAATCAGTGTGTCTGCCATTTGATTTGTGCAGGTCAGAATTATGTTATATACAGTGGCGGGCCATGTATTTTATACCTGGGCCTTCACTGCTGTCCTACTATAGTTGAACCACCTCCTAAAAACCTCATTATGACGCCACAGCTACAGGTTATTATTTGTTTTGTGTAAAAATGAAGCTCAACACCTGCAAATACACTAACTGTAGAGTGCAGATACATGAATATGCACATGACGGGATGCTGTGTCATTAACAGACAATGCATATAGTCAAAATCAATTCAGCAAAACTGCGGAGCTAAAACACGCATTCCGCCACACACTAAAGAGCACGGGCCATTCAAATAGTATTCACATCAGAGGGAACAATATTAACCATATTATAAAAACGACACGATAGACAAATTAACAGAGTAGTAACTCTCCTATCACTCCCTCCAGGAAATACACGACTCCATAGTTCTTGTTACTGACGGATTTATTCGTCTGTCAATACCGAGAGGGAAAATGAGTCCACTTGAAAACACATTAATCTTCAAAGATAATCACTTAAACACTTAAACTTAACTTTAACACTTTGCACGGAGTACAGACTTCTGCCGCTTCACGTGTCTTCTTGTTGCTGTGCCACGACTAAATGTGTCCCAGCACAACATAGGACGTAACAATAGTTCCTATCACATATAAAACCAAACAAAAATCCATATTCATAAAAACAAGTTGTACAAATAATAATATATAAACAAGCATATTAAATAATGACATAAATAATATTTATGAGAGTTAAAGCTACTGCAGATATAAAAACAAAAGCAGTTCACTTACCAAAGCTGCTGTTCACTATTTAAAGACAAAGTCCATCCTCCTTTCTTTGATTACAAAGAGTTTTAGTTCCAGTAAGAAGTCCTTCTCGATTCATGGACGCCAGTGAAGACAGTCGAGCCTCCCCAGTTGTATTTCTTGAATACGTTTTAATGCGCTTGAGGGCTGAAAATGTCCGCTCGACAGAGGCAGCAGATATTGGGATTGTCACCGCCCAACATGTCACGCTAGCCCACTGACCAATCACGTATGGCTAGGCCAGTTGGAAAGCTCTGACATGTCAAAGAATACGCCCAACATGTCAAACTAAAATTCTGATTGGTTGAAGACTATGACAATCAACAATATCGTCCCCATTTACTTAAACTGCAAAGGGTTTCACTTGTAATTCTGCAGGCCTCCAGGCAGATTTTTTTTACCGAAAGACAGCATAGGGATTGGATAAACGCTCTACTTAAAACAAGCTGTGCTGGAAGCAGCACAGCAGCGCTGGAAGCAGAGCAACAGAGGAAGACAGTAGCTGTGCAATGAGATAATAAGCTAATGGGGAAAAAATATTTAGAATACATGTAGTGTATTTATGAAAAATAATTCAATTATAAAATAGCTATAACTTTGTGATTCTGTCTCGGTCAGCAGAGAAGGCTTTGCTGGCCCTGACGGCCCACCACTGTGTTATAATCACATACCGGTACATTACTACTAAAACACAAGTCACAACTGGTTGCTTCTGACCTGTGCTGTTGTCACGCATCATCTCCTTGATTTATTCAGATTATCAAAACATCTATTGACATCATTCCTCTCCATGAACACATCAAAGATCATAAAAAATCGGAACACTTACTGTCATTTCTTCTTTCCTCTCTCATTGTTTTTCCTTGTTCTGTCCCTCTTTTTACTCCACTATTTGGAGCAGTCTTTTTCTACTTTTATCCTTTGTGAAGTGGCAAAACGTTGTCATTCAATTGGCACTCCTCTCGTAGTTGCTTGCAAAAAAGTTGGGGGGATGGGCTTTGAAGGCAGAATGAACGCAGGCCGAATCAGGTCAACAGTCAATCTTAAATACAACATTACCAATTATTTCTAATTAGGTGTGGGAAACATAGCACAAAGGTTTGTTGATTCTAAATGCATTGCAACTGGCAATAACTGACTAAAAAAGAGGAGCTAAATGCACAGTACCAGCTATAAGATACTGACACAGTATCATGCATTTTATCACAACTTAACAGTTTTTAGTTTGATGTAGCCGTATTGAGTGTCAGGAGCCCCCAGACAAATCAAATACCTAAGTGTGCAGCTCTTGGTCGATACAATCTGATGGGAAACACTGGATTCAATATCACATTTGAAATATATCTACCCTTCGCCTTTAATTAAGCTTATTTTCAGTATTTCATTTTTCATGTGTTATCATATAATACTGTTTCCTTAAGCCTAAAAGTGAATAATTAGGTGCAAACGTATTTATAGATTAATGTATCTGTCTTCCAAAGCCAGCACAATGGGGTATTGTAGAATACAAATATCAGTTAGGGGTTTGGTTAAGGTTATAGTAAAATTGTGGTTTTGGTTAATTTTGGTTAAAGTTTGTCCTGTCTTGCGCTTTATGTCAGCATACTTTGAATATTTTAATGTTTAACCAATTCCATAATATTACCCTAATCTTAAGTGCTTTGACATTGCATTGACATCATATGAATCATGTTTCAGTTCAAATTGTAAAGCAACAAATTAAACATTTTTTACGTTTTACAGATATGTTCAGATTGAACATTTTGCAACTTTGCAGATACATTCATCAAACATGTCCCCTCATTATGTTGATAAAAAACATGATTGAGGTAGCATTGCATTTCTCCAAAAATATATTTGCTTTTGCAGGTAGGTTTTTTGTTTATATGTTATTTCTACAAGACAGGGTTGTATTTATTAGCAATTGTGTATTAGCCAGTTGTAAACCTTGCAAACTTCATTGTCACTCCTGTTAATAACTAACACAAAGCAGATGGAACTTAATTTAATGAAATAATAAAGAACTTATGTCAGAAAGAACACAGTAAATATTTCAGGTTCAGGTTACTTTATTTGTACAGGTGACAGACAGACTAGAATAGACAAGCATGGCAAAATACTCAAGGGTACAATAATCACTTAAACCTCTAAAATCAAATGAGTAAATATGCATAAATACAACTTGTTCTTCTGCTGGAACAAAGCTGTCATACCGCTTTGTTCCCTTTTTGCACACAGCTTCACAATTTGCTTCAAATTTCAGTTTTGATACAATAATCGTCCCAAGATATTTGAAATATTACACAATCCAACTATTAATAAATGCTGTATGTCTTCATGTGTGTGGGCAGGTCTTCTTAAATCATTTATCATGTCTTTGGTTTTACATATGTTAAATCAGACCACCTGGTATCGATGACCAGGCTGTGGCTGGTCTCATTGTCCTGGAGCCTATTAATAATAACAGTCATCTCCATACTTTAAGATGGTCCTATTTTCCCTCCTGAAGGGAACCAGATGAAAGGCCACACCAGCTCCATACAAAGTGATGTAAAAGAAATGCAATTATGGACAGTGTTTGAAGCGCAGTAATTGCAACGCTAAGGTTTAAATTGAGCAAAACTGAAACAATATGAACGTCGTTAATATGCTCTAATATATGATTGACCTCATTTGTACTAAAAATGGTCATTATTTAAAACATCTGGCTTCTTAATTTCCTGTTGACAAACCAGTATAATCTGTCTGTTTAATAAAAAGGTTTCACTTTGAGTGAGAATTTATCCAAAGAGTAGCTGAACAAATAATAAACACAGTTTCCAGTTGAAAAGAGAAATTACATGAGTTTCTGACAATATATAAACAAAATATAAACAACTTATTTGACAGTTCTTAGCTGATTTCAACGACAAAATAAATAAATCAAAATTGAGATTCATGTTTAAAATCTTTGAAAGAGCAACACTGCAACAGTGCAAGAATGTGTTTAGGGGAAAACCTCCAAAACACAGAGTTCTTTCCGTGAAAAGGTCAAATCATTCATTCGTGCAGTTCTTTTTCCTCTCTTCTGCAACCTTTTCTTACCATCCCCTTGTGCCCTACCAGCCAGACTTACTCCCTGTGTTTATAAGTTGGCCCATGTATCATAAGCTAAAACTAAGCTGCCCTTTACCATGTGAAGAAATAGTTGGGAATCCAACCATTTGAGAGCTTTTAAACTATTTTGACAGCTTCCTCTTTTTTCCATCACCTCCATGAGTACTGGAAACTGGCAGCATGTGTGTATGTGTGTGTGTGTGTGTGTGTGTGTGTGTGTCTAAATGAACAAGTTTGCATCGCTTGCCTTTCCCGTAAGCTGACATGAAAGATATTTCACAACTTGTAAAGTAGTGTTTTGTGAGACGGCAGGGTGCTCAGAGAGATATCATTGTAACACTACCGTGTGCCCATAAAGGAAAGAAATCCTGTTTTCTTACAGTTCTGTAATGTAGTGTGTATGGGCTGCTGCCAGCAAAAAGTCATATTTAATTTAGCCTCGGGCTTGGTGCTGGAGAAATGGCTCCCATCGGACAGGGCAGAAGTGTCAATCATAACACCAAATAACACAATCATTGATAACAAAAGAACTACTTTCCTAAATGTAGAAATGAATATATGACTGAGTTAATGTTGGGGCGAACATTGTTTTTTCTTTTTTACACAATGTGGTGGAACCAACATATGTGATATTGTTTTGTTTAACTAAAAACAATAGATGAAAGATAATGTTGAAAGATAATTGCTTTTTTTCCTCCTCTTTTGGCAGAAAGTATGACGGATGGTAAAACAGTACAAATAACATTTCCAATGTGACCTTTTGCAAGAATTTTATTAGTTTCTCTCTGTCTTCATTTCACCCTTTGTACTTTTCTTTATTTCCTTAAATTTCGTCTCTCTACTAGGTGAAGTTCTGAGCTTAGTGGATGATCTGTTTTCCGGTTTGGGTTCGTCCTGTGTTGTTGCTGGGAAGAGGACCGGAGACCATCCTCACTCTGTGCTATACTCAGTTGTCTTCAAGTGCCTGGAATCAGACAGTCTCTACAAGTAAGTCTGCTGATGCCCTTTGCCAAGTTTTCCAAGTCAATTGAATTACTGATTTATTGTGGCTGTTTATTTCTTTACCGTATGGCTAAACATGAGTCATAAATTGTATTATGTTGTAGGTAATTTAGACATTTAGTTTCAAGGTTCCTGCACATGTATGTGAAGAGTGGTGAGACCATCATTATTTTCAGATTTCAGTGGGTGTAAAATTAATAGAAAATGAATGTTACACTTATGGGGAAAATATGCTTCCAAATGTGTTTTTTAATGAAGCAATATACAGTGCAATATAATATAAGCCGGAGGAGAATTGCCACATGATCATGGTGGGAGATTTTGTGTGCCCCTCAGACCCTGTGAGCTGTGTTGTAAAGCTGGGTCTATTAAAGGCACATTGGTCTCAGGTGAGGGGCTTGACTTAGACTTCCACATGTCAATATAGTGAGCATCTTCAAAAAAGGGTATTCTTCCCTAGAACTAGAATAAAACTCCTGGATATGGGTCGAATGAGAGGGGTTACATCTTGTACAAGAACACCTATTTCTCAAAAATCCCTGATCAACTTTGTAGTTGTATTCAGTCCTTTTTTTAAGGCGGCCCATTGTAAGTGTGGCCCAATGCCCAACCGGAGATCCTGGTGGACACCTCTGGTGAATAAGGCTGTCAAGCCAAACAAGGAGAGTATCAGACTTGTTTAACCCGGGAAACTACTTAATCAGTGGTCACGTTCTAGGAAGCCTTAAGTACTGCAGCTCCAGGGGTCTAGGAAGCAAATGAGTGGAAGGAGTTTTGTGAGGCCCAGGAGAGAGACTTTTGTTTGGCTTCAAAGAGGTAATGGCTAACCATGACACAATTCAGGAAGCGGAGAAAGAGCCTCACCAAGGCTGTTTTCAGCGGAGGAGAACTGCTGGCCTTGACTTGAGGAACTACTGAATCCAACTGACAACGCTTTCTGTGGAGTAGGCAGACTTTTGAGGATTCAGAGGAAGTCTTGGCCTCCTCTCAAATGGAGGACGACAAAAACACCTCAGTGACAAAGTGCCAGTGGCGGTGGAGATTTTCCCTGGAATTCTAAAGGCTCTAGATATATTTTGGCAGCCATGTTTAATACACCTCATACATCAGTGTCGTGTGGAGGTTTAGGAAATGTTTCTATAAACTGCCAGAACATGCGGGTGGTTCCCATTGTTTGATATAAGGGAAAACGATGATGTGCTCCATTTTTGCTATGACTTAACATTTTTATTAATAAAACTTGTATGTAATCACAGAGCGTATTACTACACCAATCCTGTCCCGAATCACCTACAGTATTCTGCGACAATGATCTAGATAAATAACAGCAATACCACATCCTCCCTTGGGTGTCTACAATTCCCACTACAAATGCTATTTTGTTTCAGGGGGTGCATTTTGTTACCTTCAACAGCTGGGTCGAGTTAACTAGGGAAGCATACTTAGTCTCAACTTGGTGAAAGTGGTGGATGCTTCCGTTCTTTTATGTTCTCTTTGGTCAGAGCAGACCAGGGTTTTAGTGAATACAGAAGGATCTCTGTTAAGAGGCGGTGTTTGTTTAACTAAAAGCCGTCACCCTAAAACATCAAAGTTTGACAGTCTATGACATCCAGGTCTATTTGCTGTTGCTGATTGTGGATTTGTTAGTAAATGGGATTACAACATCCGCCGTTAGAGTTGGTTTTCTGAAAAACCATGGTAATTGTTATATCAAATGCATGGTGGTGTGGTTATTTACGAGACTGTATTACACTGACACTATTCAATCAGTTTATGGCAAGCTATTTAGAGGCACTTTTCCGACTACAAAATAGTTTTTTATCCGATTGGGTATTGCTGTAATGTGCATTTGCTCTGAGCTCTATTTGCCCTCTACATCTTGAACCAAAGTTGCAAGAGCAGCAGACAGTGAACCAGACAGGACCCAGATGTTGTTGTGGCTGTCATTGGACACATGAAACACACTGTCTTCTCAGCTTGGGACTGTCTTTTCTCAGGTTTTGTTATGCCACTTGTCTTTATACTGCCCTTTTGGCGGCCTTGGTTTGTTTTGGGAACCTTAACATTGGCATAACAAGGTCTTCAACTGCTGTTTGTGTGGGTGTGTAGTTTGTATTTACCCCAGAGGGAAGGTAAAGGATGGATTAATGTAGCAATGCCAACAAGCTATTTAACATTAATGTAACAACACAGCTATAATAGTAAAATATGTGATTTGTTTTTATAAATCTAACATTAACGTTGGAATATTAAAATTTTATAATTAAAATGAATATATTACATTTGTATAGAATTCAAGTGTTCACAACTGACCATGTAAACAAGTAAATAAAGATGACAAAATAAATCGAATAAATGCCAGGAAGAAGTCAACAGTTATTGGTGACATTTTTATAAGATGATGTTAATGCCAACAATACAAGTAGCATCTGTTTCGTAAAAAAAAATAAAAAATAAAGATGATTTTGAGTGTCCTACAGGCTTTGACAGTGGATGAAGAATAGTTGGAAATAATTATTAGTTTAATCTGTATTAGTCAACCTGCAACAAAACCTAATTTCCAACTATCAGTGTTATCTTTGTTTAGGCATTCTCCAGTGTTGTTTTTCTCTGATAAGAGCAGAATTTGCGTCACAATTACGTCTGAGGGCACATCTGCTTGCAGCCAACTCCGCCGTCTTAATCAAGAGCCTGATAAGACCTCTACTGGTATTGGCTTTACACTTGATCATTACCAAGGTTGCTATGGCCCTAACATACCCCTACAAATGTAATGCTCTTTACTCTGTGAAAAGTTACACCCATTTCAAAAGTGAATGGCCAACCAATATATTGGATACAATTGAACAGTCTAAATCAAGTATTAGAATTAGAGAACATCAGGCTACATATTAATATAGTTGTTTTACTATCAGGCTTTCAACACCATTCACTAACCACAGATTTTAATGATAGTGTTGACTTTGTGCTTCCAAACAGGTAAGTAGTTTTATCAAATTGTTGTCCTCATTCATAGAATAAAGTTTCAATTGCCCTGTGTGGCAATATGGCTGACAGACAGCAGTCAATCGGCATTTTCGGACCGGAGGAACTTTTTCATAGTTCTAAGAATTTAGTTCTAAGAAACCCCATTTTATTAGGTGCTGTCGGACCGGAGGAATTTTTTCATAGTTCTTAGAACCCCATCTGTATTTTGTGTGCACCGCAAAAACTACAAATGATCATAGTTCTTAGAAAGACGTTTTATGGGACTTTTTAGCCTCTATTTCAGATGAAGTACTCTCCCAGCACAAAAAGAACCATGAGTGGTGAAAGTGTACGCTGATTGATTGTACACAAGAGCCGATGTAGCAATGACAACAGACATTTTTAAAAACCTGGAGCGGCGTAAAGGCATAAAGCAGCTTTCTTGACCATGGCACGTGTGCAAATGCGTCCACCCCCAGGGGTGGATTGTCTTGCTGTCCCAGGGAGAACCATAGTGGGTGTTCTGGCGGTTGGCGAACAGATCTACTTCCGCCTTCCTGAACCGGGTCCAAATCTGCTTTACCACCTTGGGTAGATGCTTCCACTCGTCTGGTAGGGGTCCACCTCTCGACATGAGGTTGGCACTCCTGTTCTCCAGTCCCAGAATGTGGAGAACCTTCAGAGACAACAGGTGCTCTGAGGTCCACAGCCACAAGCTCTTCGCCATCCCCAACAAGGCAGCAGACCAAGCTCTACCCTGCCTGTTGATATGGGCTCTGTAAAAACCATGGTGGAGATGGCTTACCAGCTCAGGTGGAAGCAACGGGAGTGATCCCACAGCTGCTGGCATCAAATCTAGGGCAGGCTGGGCAGGGTAGTGGCTGCTGAACACCACTCTCTGATTGGTCTGCGCCAACGTACTCAAAGCAAGCGTTTCTGTCTGTCATGTTGATGAGGCCAGGGACAAACAGGCACTAATGATCTTCTCCAGCAATTGATCAACTACAGGGGCAAATTGCCATTCTTTGAAAAGAAAAAGGATGGCAGACAACGGTGTGGGCTGCCAAATATACTGTGAGTTCCGCAGCAATTTGTGAAGGGACGTCCTAATTGGCAGACTACATTCAAATTTTTGGTTGCCGAATGTGTGCTCTCCATAGAGTCCAATAGAGGGCGGAGCCTGTGTGAGTTTGAACTGGGTCACCACCCTGTTGCATTCATTGCTAGTAACAAGCCCATTCAAATTTGTACACAATAGTTGTTGTAGTATAAGCTGCCGTAATATTACATTTGTGCTTCAGATTGTGCTCATGTGCTCCCTCCTGCCCTGCATCTTCCCAATTGCTCCTCAGCTGCTCCTGTTGCTTTAGACTATTTAAGGCAGTTTCTTCAGACATCCAAATTGTCATAATTCCCATCCTTTTTATGTTTAGGATCTCGCCTTGATTTTGTCTATTGTCTTCCAAAGTATTGTTGGAATTATTGTTGTGTCAATTTTCTCAAAGTATCTCAGTTCCAAAAATATCTTGAGCATGCATTTAAATCTGTTGAATACTTTAATGAGATGTTATTCATTACATTAATTTGGACTGTAAGTCTTGCTCACCTGAGAGGGAGATCATTCGGAACTGAGCTATGTATCTATTTTGAAATGAAATGCAAATCCATTTTTTTGTTGAGGCGCTGTTGCACCAGTGTAATGCCGCATAGATCTGAGGATTTCAAAGTCATGAGATACTGTAAGCTGCCACAAATGTCCAGGCAGTGAGAGACAATTCTATGTGGCTTTGATTGATTTGTGGACTGGCTCTACTGATGGGTGTCCAAATGCTGATGTCATGGAAAAGTCATCCCTTACTGCCCTAGCTTCTCTCAGCATGCCAAAAATACTGCCCTAATTGATCCTCTCTCACTTTCTCTCATTCTTCCTCTCTTGCTCTGCCTGTCTCTGAGCTTTCTGTCTTGTCATCCCTTGTTCATCATTCTCTCCACTGTCTCATTAAATTAGAGGACAATGGTTACATTAATGGCAACATTGTCAATTTACACAAACATTAATCTGCCATTTGTCCTCTTCATTGTTTGCTGAGCTTTCAAAACTATGGCACAGGGACAAAATCGAGCCGCTTCCAGGGGAACCATGTGCAGCCAGACAGTATTGGAATAGATGCGAGAGACAAGGAATTAGACAGAGGGATAGACAGCGCTGAGCTATATGCAAGCAATCTAGATAGAAAAATAGAGAGAGACAAAGTAATGTGTATCAGTGTGAGTGTGGGTGGGTGGGTGGCCGGGGTGGTTGTGTGTGTCTTGCCAATTCTGTTGCTTGATGTTTTGACATTCTCATGGCAGGCCAGACTGTGGCTGGTTCCTTTGTTCTCCAAGGCGATCTTTATCATCACCGAGTGCCTGTTCTGAGTACAGTCACTACACTCACTCTATCCATCCAGCCCCCTTTAATTGTACTATTTGTGTCTATGAATGGCAGCCTTAAGAGTTTGAAGGACTCTTGTCCAAGGTTCCTTGGCATGACTGATCTAAAAAAATGAAATCATATTTTCTGTAAAACGTTATGTTTCTTTGCACAATTGGCATGTTTTCCCTTTTTTACCCAAACAAATAGCAGGTCTCCAAAGTTAAATCTGAGGCTGACAGGCAAAAAAATAATGTATACATAACAATCTTGTAATTGCTGTAGGGGCTTTGGAAGGGGGAACAGTACATGTCATTGATGCCAACCAACAACCAAAAAACAGCAAAAGAAATTTGGCAAGCTCACATTCTGGGTCCCAAACAATACTTTTAACAAATTGCCTTGATAAAACTGTCTTGTCGTCCTCCTGCTCCCCTCCCCTTTCCCACCTCATTGTATCCATCTGCACGTTATGTGGCCACATAATTTAAACAGTGTGACTGTTACATGCCGGCATTGTTTTGTTGGGCAGAGAAGCCAGTTAGGCCTTTGCGTCTCTTGTGAGGTTCTTGGGGAATACCGCATCCACCCTGCTGAATAACAAAACCAGACAAACTATGTGAGCTATGTCCAAACAGGTCATGTTACAAACAAAACAATGATTTGACAGCATTGGTACAGCTCTTACAAGACATTACATGAAAACCGATGGTAAATGTTTTTAGGATGAAAAGCAAGTTTTGAAACAACAATAATATTCTAATTTCTTTACTTTCATGTATTTAGCAATGGAATGCCATATCGGTGGTTCTATTTGTCTCACTGTGTTTTGTGGTTTCCTTGTTGTCGTCCTGTTGTTTTGACAGTGGTAATTATGTGGGAATACTGCTGAAAGCTTACCGGTTTTCACAACTAGTTACAAACATTTCTCAATACTAAATTCGCTTTTTCAAAGTTTTCCCTGCACTAAGAAAAACAGTGCATTTGGATGAGTCTTTTTTCATTTCATTTTCAAGGCAAAATTCACGCAGAAAACCACCTTAACCACAACTACATTATTTATGTCATACGTCATTAATACTGCAACATTTAACATGCAATTTCATGCTTATCAGATATTCTTTTTGACTTCTGCTCAGGTGGAAGTTGCACAGTCTAGAAAGGCGCTATACAAGTACAAGTCCATTTGCCATTTACTTAACTTAAGAGTGGTATCAATCTTGTCCTCTGAGTTTCTAAAATTTTCAAAATGTTGAATTTTGAAAATTTGTGCTAGCTCTGTTCTATTCAAGTGTCAAGACAGTGTGACTCTGAGAACTAAGCAGGTAAATGGAATAAAGACATCACTAATTTGATTATCTATCTGCTTTCTGTTACATGTCAACAAGTCTTCTGTGAAAAGGCCTCTGCAGTTGGTTGTAGCTGAATATGTAGAAAATATGACACTACATAACAGGTTATGCTGAACAAATGTCAAAGCTAATGTTAGGACCCTCTTTTAATTGATGTGTTTGTTTACTGCTTCGTTAAGGGGTGTATGATTCAGGGAATTCAGAGACCAGCAAGACCGCAGCGGCAAATAGCCGTGTGCGTTCATAAGAGCGGCCGGCGCCTTCTCTCTCTCCTTGCTGCTGCAAGGATATTGATGGATTAAGCTGTGCCACCCTTCATCTTTTTTTAGATTAAATATGACCAATTCCTCCTTGTACTTCTTCTTATTCAGAAGTACACAGATTGGCATTTTCAAAAGGACATTTAAAGGTCATTTGTTTTTTATTCCGTGCCGTGTGGCCCTACTTTACTTGAGATGCGTTACATTTTCTCAGTGTGTCTCGTCTCCTACTGCAATGTCTTGAACTGTTTGCTGTGGTATCTTGATATCACCGATCAAGACCACCATCTCATCCAGCACATTATCCTGAGAACCTATAAAAAAATACACTATATGACGGCTTTGTCAGCATATGTCTATGTCGGCACATCCAAAGTGCCAATCACATGTGAAGTTGATGTTTTAAGTGTCTTGGTAAAGGCTTCCACTCTGTTTTTTGGTGTATTTCCTGCTCGCTTCTGGCACTGTATCTTACTTGATCTTGGGATGTCACAAATAATAAACTTTATTCTCATTCATATTAGGTTTACCCTCCATGCAGTGGACAGCCGAGGCAGCCACTCCGAGTCGAGCTTTGTGTCAGTAAGGACATCCTGTCCAATGGTGGATGATAGCCGAGCTGAAGGTACTCCCACCTTTTGATTTTGTCTTTCTCTTTCATTTCAACTCTTAAGTACCCTCTCAATGTGGACATGCTTGATTAAATAGTATGGTTATTAAAACAAGGGGCACTCTACGTATTCCACACGTGAAATTCAACGTACTAATCATGTGGAGTTCACCAGGCAGAAAGAAAGTGTAGCATCTACTGTGTATGAGGCTCGGCCCATATTAGGGACTACAAATCAGGATATCTCAGCCTCTGCGGCATTGATGTTCAACATCCTTGTTTTTTCATCTATCTCTTGCAAGTCCCCTAACCTTACTGAAGTGCAGTACTAAATTGCAGAAGTTCTCTATAACACTTTTATCTGCTTATTGGCTTTCCTCACTCATGTTATATCTCATTTTTCCCCTCGTATCTCTGTATCGCTCTTCTGTCTACCTCTTACCTCCTTAACAGAGATAGCAGACAAGGTGTACAACCTGTATAATGGCTACACCAGCGGCAAGGAGCAGCAGATGGCCTACAACACACTGATGGAGATCCCTCCTCCGCTGCTATACAGAGTCCAGCACCACTACAATTCCCACTATGAGAAGTTTGGAGATTTCGTCTGGCGTAGTGAGGATGAGCTGGGCCCCAGGTGAGAAGATCTGGGCAATAGCACAGTTTTGACAGCCAAGCCGAACACAAAATGTGATCGCCGGCTAACACTAACTCACCTTCAAACTTTATTTCCTATTCTTTCTCATTAAAAGTTCCTTTGTGTCCACAACATGCCACCCCGACATCCTCTCAACCATGACCGTCTTTACAGGGTTGATAGTTTGCTGTGTGAACAAACATTGAGACATTATGACAATATGGACAAGGAAAGCTCACTGACTAACAAAACTTTGAAGGAAGACGCATAAACAAAAACATTAATGTATGCAAGTTTGACAAGGAAGTTGGTCCAGCGCTAATGATAGCAACAAAAATCTTAAGTTACGACCCAATGTTTTGTTTTGTCCACCCCCACTGCCTGGAAGCACTTCTTTCAAGCCATGAATATGATAATTGTGGAATCATTTTAAGTTTGTAGAAAGATTATGCTTCTCTCTGATTGGCGAAGGGGGGTGGGAGGCAAGGGTTTAACCATTGGGACTTAATATGGGGATTGGGGTGGTCACATGTGTGTGTTTGTGTGTGGGCAGTTATGAGGAAGGGGTGGTGGGGGCTTTTGGATGAGCGAGCACGGATTATTTACAGCCTGAAGTTGGCAGGGTTGAGCCTCGTTGGGGTAATTTACAAGCAGGCTCTATTGGTGGTGCCTTTTAAAAGGTAACGGAATGGCCAAGTGAAACGTAAGCACAGTCAGAACTGCTCCAGGAGCCGAGAAACCTATGAACCCCAAAATGTCCACGAGCATTGTTACGACTGAACATTAGCTCCTTTCATAATGACTTTGTTATCTGGACATGCTGTGATACACGGTTGCTGCTTTATTTACCTTCACTCTAAACACAGCTATTATCTTGTACTGCAATGTACTTGTTCTATTTCCGACACATCAGTCTCTTTGATTTGTTGTTTTCAGTTCTGGGTTGCCTTCCTTTGAAGCTGTGTTTTTTTTTTCGAAATCAATTACTTAGGATTGAGTTGCCTAAATCAGATGAAGCCAATTTGTATTTACTTAGTAGTTGCCTTAGTTGCAACCTAACAGGTTAAGCAGAAGTAATATTTTAAATGTGTCACTTTTTCTTTCTTTTTTTTTGTTAATTTCCTCGTTCGTCATAATGAATGGCATCAAACGTGTTTAGTTTGTCCATAGCTCACATGCTTGCAAGCTCCCATTGATTATGTGTTTGGTATTCCGTTGTTTCAGACATAAGAATTTAAGGGAAATGAGAAAAATGTTTTCCACCCCTTTTTCAGCAAAGAAGTGAAAAGGATGTCTGTACTCCTTGCTTAACTAAAGACAGATGTTGATGCTCAGCAGACACTGCTTTTCAAAACAAATGGAATTTTGCCCTTCTCTGCGTGTGTTGTCCTCATTTCAGTATCCATATGAGCTTAACAATCTCGAAAACTTAAACTCTATATGTATTCTGTAGGTGTATTACTGTTTTACAAGTACGGAATAGATGCATTTATGTGTGTGTATGTGTGTTGTGTAGTATCTTCTTTATATTAAGCGAACCTGATATATGGCTCCTTGATGTTGTAAACAGAAACTCTTGAATCTGGGCCTGCAGACAAAATTCTTTGTTTCACGCACTATAGACTTCTGCCTCTGGTGTAGAGAACGGATTCGGTACCCGGCAATTCAAAATGCAATTGCATGTGGTGGTTTTGACCCAGACTGGCAGTCCTGTCAGAGTGACAGGAAAGACATTGTTGCAATTCTTTCAATTCTGGTAACATTTAAAGCTGTGTTTTCGTGCAGACACAAAGCCAGTGGAGGTGCAAATAAAGGAACAATGTCATTTTCCTTTTGACTTTCATTTTTTGAATTTCTCTGATGACTTTGTGGCACAAAATGAACCTCCAGCACTAAGGTGGGTGGAGTGGCATACATGACGACGTTGTGTTTACGCAGATCAGTTGGCGCAGTGAATTTTAAGGTGCCCTCTTTGGTATGAAATTGTGGCTGTTTTTTTTTTTCCTATCCATCCAAAACATGTCTAATCATAAACACAAAAAAGCAATTTTCGTTTTTTTGGCAAAACACACACACACACACATCAGCATTCACATCAAGTTTTATAAACTACTTCTATTCAATTCAATTCAATTCAAATTTATTTTGTATAGCCCAAAATCACAAATTACAAATTTGCCTCAGAGGGCTTTACAATATGTACACATGACATCCTCTTGTCCCGGAACCCTCACATCGGAACAGGAAAAACTCCCCCAAAAAACCCCTTTAACCCCTTTCTATGATATTATGATTTTCAAGTATCATCTGGTAGCCTACATATTTAAAATCACTGTATATCATTAATGCAACAAGGCAGATGTTTATACTTGTTGAGGATTAGATCATTTTAACCATGTGTGCTCATATTTTCAGGAAAGAAGAGATCTGTTTTGGCCTCTGCACGTCTCAATTTTGGATGTCAACTCAAACTTGAGAGAAAATGTAATGATGATGTGACAACATTTGTGTGATGATGTTGAGCTTGGATTTTTTTTTTCTTTTCTTCTCCCTCAATAGAAAAGCCAACCTGATACTACATAGGGTGGAAAAGATTAGCCACTACTGCCGGTCCCTCCTGCGCAGCACCCATATCCAGAGCCGCACCGACACCATGGCGTATGTCTACTGCCGGAGTGAAGAGGGCCGACCTCCCAGTAATACGTGGCATGGCTCTTTACATGAAAGTCGCACCACCTGCATGGAAAAGCTTATTTCTGTACAGCGTAACACATACAGCAACACTAAACTCCGATGAGACAGGAGTTTGGAGACGGTGGAGGTGCGTTTTTTGTTTTTTTCCTGCAAAATGACATCAGTGATCGATGAACCTTGTCACCCCTGCTCTGCAGCAAGTGTCCCTCAAGTGACTGGTGGATTTTGAAAACCAAGAAAGCCCAAAAAACCTCAGAATTCACTGGACATTGTGTTAAAGCTACCAAAAAACATATTTTTTTGTGTGGCCTACTTTTATTGTAAAACAGAGGGGGAAAAAAAACAAAACTGGAGCAAAATGCCAGTGATCGCACATATCACTGAGAAACTGCAGTGTGAAAATGTAAAATATAACTCAGCCAAGAGAAAAACTGGTTGGTTTAAATACTTTGAATGTAATATTGTAGTTCCTTTTTGGTGCTTTGAAGCTTACCTGGAACACTTAAAAGAAAGAAAAAAAGGAAAAATCAATAGCATAACTTATTTGCCTTTACTACCTTCCTTTGAAAGGAGAAGTTGTTGAAGTGTTAAAGCCATTTGAAAATCACTTTCTTGTTTTCAACTATCCATTGTTTAAAAAAAATAAAGCTTTTCTTCATGAATGAAATAAGTAAGTGAGAAACTATTTTGTAAGTCTGTATTACATTTGATAGATTAAAAAATAGCAAGACTTTGTGCGGTAACATGATTGACTATTAGGCCTATCAGCCTGTTGAAATTATGCAAAGACAGAGTGAGTGTTATTCATTCATAGACTTAGCACTGATTTCTAGGAATCCTTTTGTCATCATCATCTCTTTTTGAATCTATAGTACCCACAGTAAATGCTATGGAAAATTCACTGATTTCAAGGATATGTGTTTCTCAGACTAGAAATGGACCTGATCACAATGAATACTGTATCCAAGACAAAAGAATACAATGCTATGGCCACACTGAAGTCTTTAGAGTAAATACTTACATAACTTGTTGGGTTTTGGTCTATAAATATCGACAGCAACTGTATTATAATTGATGTGGAAAAAAAAAATGATACTGCTAGATTTATTGATTTTTGTGATCTATTGATAAGTTACAACTTATCAGAAGAATGGAACTTTTGTCATCGTGGCAGAAGTCATCAAGTTCTGCAAAAACAAAACATCTGGCATAATACACAGAGGAGCACTATTAGACATGACATTACAGTCACAATATGGTAATAATAAGGTAATTAAAATAAGGAGAATATGATGTTTGCTAATTTATGTGCATTCATAGAAATTATCATAGGAATAATAGTATAATAATTTTCCAGATGACCGAACAGTTTGTGTTGAACCAACTGTAAAGTTGGGAGGTACCGTACACTGAATTGTGTATCAGATATTGTATGGATCATCTGTGGTCCTTTTAATAATCTTATTTTTCAGTTCAATGTCATATCTTTGAAGCCATGAATATTGTTTTAATGAAGATAAACAATGCCTTTTTTTTCAATATTTACATCACATGTTATATGAATTGTAAAATAATAATCAAATAAATTATTATATTGTACATTTTAAATTGTAAAAAAAGTATTATGTGGCTTTGTTTGTCTTTTCTGAAGAATGTGTAATATTAAAAATGTATATAAAATCAAAAGACTTTTCTTTCATCACTACAATGGAGTGATACAGTAATTTAAGTTTTGAAAGGAATCATATTGATCAGCTGGGAAGCATTTCTTTAAACCTATTTTAAAGTCAGTGGCAGGATCATTTAATTACCCCCAACAAACATGCATTGCAAACTATTTTTTCCACACATGCAGAATAAACGTTTCCCTCAAGTAGTTACTAGTATGTCATAAAGTCATGAAAACATCTTAGCATAGTATGTCGAAAAAAGTTATAGAAATGTTTTTGTGTAACATGTCGAAAAAAGTCATGAACACGTCATAGTATGTCGAAAGAATTCATTAAAAAAGTCATCCTAAAGCATGTCAAACAATGTCATGAAGTCATAGTCATAGTATTCTATCTAGAAAGAAGTCATGATAAAATGATAGTATTGTATGTTGACTTTTTTTTTAAGTAATAGTATAGTATGTCGGAAAAAGTCTTAAATAGGTCATAGTATAGTATGTCAAAAATAGTCATAGTATATATGCAAAAAAATTAAGTTAAGTTAATATGACATGGTTTTGATCAGCTCATGTGGTTCACATGACTCATGTGTCCTGCCTGAACTGAGCCCCAACGGTACAAACCACTAGAGTAAAGTTACACAATATCACAGGAATATTTGGAATAGAATTAGTTAGAACGATGACAAAATGAGACTTGGATGAAAATAGCTGTGATCAGATTATGAATTAGCAATTGTACAATGCAGTGTAATGCTGTTATTTCCCAGGTTTTACCCAATATACCACGTGATCCAGCTGAAAAATATTTACATTGAGCTGGAAAAGGGGGAAATCAGTCACTGAACTCACAGACAGCCATCCCCTATGAATTACTCTAATTTATATCATTAACTGAAGGTGGCTATGCCTCCCTGCATGTGAGCAACTGGGAAGCATTTTCTTTTTCCATCTCCCTCAACAAACTATTCCTTTAAGCTCAGATCCAGTTTCTTTCCAGTCATGCAACATTAACTGCACTTTAAAAATCAGTAGTTTGATGTTCATTCTCACAAATTAGGCCATTAACGTCATTGGAGTGCTAGGAACAGCACGTACATGTATCAATGACGGCTTAAAGAATGAGCTTCTCTTTTAAAACCACCTCAGCACTTTTTGAATTGTGATAAGGCTCACTATGAATCTTCCAGAAGAAAGATACTCTTTAGAGGCACACAGGAGTTCAAAATACAGTATAAAGCAGCTCAAAAATTAACCTGGACACACTTTTGCAATGACAAAAAAATGATTCAACTTTCAAAGAAACACGCTCAAGCTTATGTTCACTTTAACCAGTGTTTTATTTCTACACAATAAATGACAGCAAAATGAAAATGATGATCTTATGACTCTTCCTTATGAAAATATAGTACACATCAGACATGTTTTGCCATGTACCAGAGCACCAAAAATATATATAATTGCAACTGTGAAAACAGAGAGAAATATTGGCTTAAACATAAAAGTCCAATCTGTTGTATATGTGCCTGAAAAAGTGCATACTGTTTAAGAACCAAAGAGAGAGGAGGCCATCAGAGGGAGGGAGGGACTACTGAGTCTGATGGCTACCTTTACAGTGTTGGTGAAATTCCCAGCAAACACAAAGGCATTGGGGGATAAGACTCGACGATATACAGTATGGAGTGAGGAGAAACGAAAGCTCTTTGCAGACAAATTTGAAATAAACTCGACAATGCATTACAAAGAACAGTCAAGTTTGATTGTGAGGCTCAATTCCAACAGACTCCTAAGATGCAGAAATGACCATTATGTTTTTATTCATCTTGACAACAAATAAATAATTCATGACTCAATGGATAAGTTCATGGTTTAGACAACTGACAACAGTGCTTGTACTAAGCCATTATTAACAAATAAATGCTGACAGCGAGTGGTGTGGTAAAGCATCACAGGTCTATTTTTTTTCTTTTTTTTTTCTGTCTTGCAGGTGATACTTTGACACAATGCACAACAAATTCACGGTTCATCTCTTTGTATAATAGTTATGATAAAAATCAATCCAAGAGCTACTCCCAAACAGTTAGTACATGGTTTGCAAATACAATCATCATATAATATTATTATTTACATCTTAAAATATATTTGTTGAGCAATCGGGTACGAAACATTGTAATACCACTAGATATCCACGTAATATGTAAATACACTTTTTTTGTATTTCCCACTTAGAAAAAAAAGGACCATTCACCTTTTTTTATTAATAGAGGGAATAGGAAACAGACATAAGTGTACCATTCTATAACCAGAGGCCTGTGAGAGGTACTTCATGTGTTACAATACACAAGGAAAATGTCTTACAACAAGATGGCACATCAGTATTTTTCTCCGCAATGATCTGAGCAAAAACATTAGGGCTTTAGACACTTTTTCTTACACTTCCCATCGCTTTGTAATGTGTTAGACACAATGCTTCTGCCATTTTTTAGACAGGCAATACAACAACCAGGTGTTAAATTAGAAACAAAGGAGCGACTGTTGGTGGGAAATGTGGAGAGGTATCAAAGCCTGTCAAAAAAGACTGCTATACAAATCATATTATGTGATAAGCATAGGCTCTAGGTGAGGAGAACTGTGTTCCTTCAGCCTTCAAAACTTCAAAAGGCTCTGTAAGCTGGGCAAACATCCTCTCTCATTT
Organism: Leptoclinus maculatus; assembly: GCA_032191485.1. Classification (NCBI taxonomy): domain Eukaryota; kingdom Metazoa; phylum Chordata; class Actinopteri; order Perciformes; family Stichaeidae; genus Leptoclinus; species Leptoclinus maculatus. The sequence goes on from JAVDOI010000017.1 coordinate 12,482,376, forward strand.
TCACAGGGCCAGCTTGACCCTGGCAGCCCTGCGCAGGCATACCTGACAGTGACAGATGAGGCAGTGTGTCGAGGAGTGGGGAGGTGGAGGGGCGAGGGAGTGGGTGGTGGGAGTCCCAGAAAGGAATGGCTGCCACCCCCAGGAGGAACTGACTCATTGGCCTCGGCTTGTTGACAGTCAGCGCTGGCCACCATTAGCCCAGGGGCAGCCTCTGTGAGTACACATTTTCACACCTGGACAAATAGCTAGACAAGCCAGGAAAAGCAGCCCACCCATCCCTACCTCTTTCCCTGCCCACCTTCTACTTTTTTTTCCGCCATCCAAGAACACTCTATCTGGGGTACCATCAACTGCCCTCTGACATCCAGTCCTTCTTTCTTTTCATGTTTGATCCCTCTCTTTGCCACTTCTGTCCTCAGCTGGCTGTGTACATATATTCCTTTCGTCTTACACTGGTCTCTCGAAACATCATTTTGCTATATTATGGATTTATGTATTTGACCATTATATAACTGGTTCTCTTTTCACAACGCCTTGTATGTATGGCTAATGTGTGCATTTAAAAAAAAAAAAAAAAAAGCAAATAAAGGGGGAAAAAAAACAACTTTACATTCTGGTTTTTAAAGGGGAAAAAAAGGATACACTGCACTCAGTAACATTTGAACATGTGGTGGATCCTCATTGGATACAAGCAGTGTCCAACTGCACTTAAATGGCCAATGAGACATGTTCTTGTGTGGTTGTGGGCCTGAAGTGTACTGCATGTCTGATCAACGCTTGACAGAAGTGATCACAACAGAGCATGATGACGGAGACAAAATGACAGTTTCGACTCACAACCGATAATGTTTTTGTTTATAAGAACAATGTAAAAAATAACTTACATGGACATTAAATATAACTTAAAAAAGTATAACACTCTCAATAAATAGTTCTACTATTTACACCACTGTTATGAGACGCAAAAATGTCACTAAAATACCAAAAGTATAGAAGCAGCAAACATTACAGGCATGAGGTACAGTAAGGGATCCTATGATGACTACAGTAGAGAGGTGATGTCCTCATCCAATCCGTAATCTTATTCCTTCCATGAATATCTTGGTTAGCTATGGCTAATGGGTACCTTCTCCAATATTAAGAATATAATTTTTCAAGTTGACATGCAGTGACATTCTGTAGCCTTCCTGATAGTAATAACGATCAGTTGTTTTGGTATCCAGACAATGACTAATGATACGAGGAGGATATTTCTAAGTTAGAAAGCAACGACAGGTTGTGTTAGTTTATAGAAAGAAGGGGGAAGGATGCAATGACAGCTTTCCGATTCATCCATTCAAAAGGCTAGAATGGCTTTCCAGTGCCGTCAATTGCAGATGATGAACCACAGTACTGCATGTACCACTCTAGTGTGTAGTGAGTCATGTATCTCCCCACGGGTAACAGTTCTATGTAAAGCAGCAGTATCAGGAGTAGGCCTACTAATGTTACATATGGTTTTATATTATCAACATAATACTTTTTGTTTTGTTTATCCGGGGCTTTATATGTTTTGATACAATCTGATGATGTAGCCTTTACAACGTCCTTTACGAAGTTCATATTTCGTAAAAAGTTACAATGTATGGCATGAGTCCCTTTTAACGAGAATTTCTTCACTCAAGCGTTTCCTTCCCGTTTGACATATCTTGGTTTCTCTGACAAAATGTGCACCTTTAACATAAGAGGATGTATTACACATAAGGGCAAAAGAAGACAAACTAATTAGCAGTCTAGCTAGACCTAAAATAATACAACTCGTGTGTTGATGTGTACCCTATTATTTATTTTTCTCCCCTTGTTTTTGGGGGGGATGGGGTGTGTGTGTGGGGCCTGTGTGGATGATGGACGGATGGATGGATTCATTGTTTGTCGAGACAATACCTCCCTACTTCATTGATAACCTCTAATGCAAAGTCAGTTTAGGTTGGAAAAGAAGCATCTATGGCCAGATACAAATAAAACACTAATGACAGGTAAGCTAATAGCAACACAGGGAGTCAAATGACCGAATATCATAACATTCAGTTTGTTTCAGATCACCATTCTGACAATAGCAGCTTCTAAACATTTTTGAAAGATATATATATATATACTTTTTCTCCTTACATGGAAACTAAAAAAGTGCAGTAACTGAGGTCAATAATATAAACACTGATTAAATATGACATTTTGTAAAAAATGAAATACATGAAAACGAAAACCCAAAACATCTTTCAACGCAGCTGTCCATCAAGAACATATAGTAATATTTACATGGTTTTTTTTCTTCTTTTTTTTTCTATGTATTTTGGAGGAAAATAATACCCTATCACTTTCTCTGCATGTTGTGGTATTGTCTTAGTTCTTCACCAACATTGGTTTAAAAATGACATGAAATTGGTCTTTCATTGCCACTTGTACGGCTTGTTGTGTACGACGATTTATGAGTATGATCTGGAATGCTATAGCAACCTAATATGAGTCAGAGGGACTGTGCCATTGGCTCAAATGAAATGAAAAGTCATAACCATGCTTGTCTGTAACCACAACTATGGTTGCAGCCGAATAAAAGCAGCGAAATTTGGACCGATATGTCAAGCAGCCTTCATTATCAACTGTGCATGAGTAGAAAACTGCTGTTTATGTGTCTTTAGTGAAGAATAACAACACACAAAGCTATTGTAGCAGTCATATAATCTAAAGAAGTTAATTGGTGGGGACGGACACCCAAGTTCACAATACTGAAAAGTGCTGGTCAAAACAACCAAGTGCACTTTTTACTGCAGAGACAAATTAAACGGTTGAATTCATTCTTTAAACACTGGACCCAGCAGAGAATCGTAGGGACCTTTGATCATATTGTGACTGCAAAACGCTGTGTTGACATATACATCCAAATGTCATTTCCATGTATACTAGTGTCGCCTGCAGAGCTACAGCCGAGAATCCAAAACTACTGGGAGGGGAAGAGAATGAGAGAGATGTGTGTGTGTGTGTGTGTGTATGCATTTGTGTGTCCGATGTGGTCTCCTTTCCACCTGTACTCACTCTCACTCAGAGCCATGGCAGATATCCAGCCCTTGATTTCTGTACTCTGGTGTGGCTGCGCTGTGCAATACTGTGCGATCAAAAAAGCCACAGACTCCTGACAAGCATTGACTACATTCTGAACAGGGCTAGGATCATTTTATTTTCAGTTTAAACATTTTTTTTTAAATCAGTGCTTGAGGTAACAAAGTTCTAATCAAGCCCCACGAGGGAGGGGTTCAAACTGAAACTAAAATCACCCCAACCCAAAGTGAGGTGTTAACAATGACATTCTTTAAGTCGTGGTCATGTCGTATTTTTCTTGGGCAGTTGGGTTAAATGGGAATGACAAGTGAGGTTCTGGGTTTTTTTTTTAAAGTCCTTCGTGCATTTCATATCTGGTGATGTGAACATGTGTTCTCTGAAAGTATTATGCACCAACATGCAAAGTGTGAATGAATGCTATAAAGAGGTCCTGTCAGCAGCAAGGCAGACAAAGCTGTCTAACCCCTATTAGATATTATAATGTGAAGATGGCAAGTAGCAGCAAACACAGTAGCAGAAGCCATGCTTAAATTGTTTTAAATATGCATTCAGGAATTTGCTTTAAGTATAAAATTGTCTCAGGAAATTGTGTGTGTAGTTTGTCAACAAATAGTTGACATTTGTGTGTGTGTGTGTGTGTGTGTGTCTATTTGTGCATTATATTTTGGCTTGTGTGTTGAATCTGTGGCTTGAAACGTAACTATATGGCTGTCGCATTCTCCACCAAGCTAGGAATAACCTCAATAGCCTCTGACGTGCCTATGAAGAAACACACTGTACTGAAAAGGACATACATACAGAATGTCTGACCAGTTTAAAACCAGGAATGATATAAGCTCCTCTGAAAAGATGTTGAACATGCCTTCAAAGTGTCTGAGGATTATTTTTGTCTTGATTTCCTTCATATTTGCAAAACACAGAGCCAACATCAACACAATCCCCCACTTCCACATTTTGAATTAACTTTGGTTCAATCATACGATTGTAGAGCAAGGTCACTAAAATAGACACGGAAACCAGCGCACAACTGAACAAAAGGCATGCTACCTAGGCTTGGTTATATTTTTGTTTAGTTATTTTTTGTGTTTGTTTTCCTCCTTTGACAAAAAAAATGTCTGTTTCGTGTAACTTATTTATTTTTTTCTCTTTGCTATATATGTTTTTTTTTTTTGAATGATGATATTGCAGGGGTTACTTTCCTTTGAGCTGAGAAAGGAAGTTTACTGTGGAGTCTCGTGGGTCCCATCCTCTATTCTAGATCTTTCTGTGTGACGTGGAGGCGGAGACATTTCAGCTGGTTGCGGTTGCAGTATGGATGGAGAGGTATGCCTGTTAAGCAGCATGTGCAGGAAATTTGGAGGCCGAGAGGAGGACGAAAGGAGGGATCTGCCTCGGCCACTCAGGCTGTGTTGTGTTGGAGCAAGGGTCCTGGGACGTTGAACAGAGGTCCCTGCTCAGGTTGGTCACCCGAGGGAGTGGACGTGTTCATCCTTTCTGTTCTCCATGGCATTCAGATCCCGACAGGAGCACTCATCCCTTATGTCACAGGACATGGGGAATGGAATCACCTGGGTGGGAGAGAAAAAACATACTTACATTTATAAAGTTGTCACTTCAAAATAAAACAATTATCTCACTGCTGTGGTTAAGTACAAAAAACATGACTTCCCCAATGGATGTAATGGTGCAACAGATCAATTAGTTTTCTCAATGGAACAAACTGTCATGCGATCACATTTTTTTTAAAGATAACAAATTTATATTTTTTAATGTCACAAATATTTGTTTCTTTCTGTTTGACTATATATGTTAATATACAATATTTCCACTAGTTGATGGAGACTACATTTTTGCAAATAGCTAACTGTCAGGCACTGAAGCCTCCATAGTGTTGCTTATACTGGGTCCTCAATTTAGAACGACAAAGGACAAAACGACTGTGTTGAAGGGGTGTTGGAGTTACCATAATAATAATAATAATAATGCCAGCCAATGAGAAGCAACAGTTCTTGTCATGGTATATATGTATGTGACCTATAGATCATAAGTGTACCATAAGTCCTAGTAGGAAACGTGCATTATGCATTCATAAGACCTATAAAATCGCATCATCTCAGAATAGTAGAGAAATTGATATCCTAGTTTCTCTGATAGTCTGATGTCAAAGCAAAAATAATATAGGTGAGAATAGCACCGGAAGATCACTGGCCATTGCCCCTGGCGTTTGACGTCACTGGATAACGTTGGCAATGCGTCACCAGCACCAGCTGCTGCTGCCTAGTCTGCTTCCCTCTTGGGAGGCCTGCTTCAGCTGTTTGGGTACACAAAACGTGTCCAGGCCAAACAAGGAACACATGTGGTCCTAGTCATGGAAGGCAGGCAGCAGACCAAGGGCATGTCTGCATTTGTGTCCTGGTGGCTTATCAGATCTGTCTGTGGGGGGGCCTGCGGTGTCGCTTTTTCTTGTTAGGGCTGAGTGGTACTGCCTTTTTGGAACAAAGGATCTCTGTATACAATGTAAAAGTTACAACACTGCTGGCTACTGTTACCAACACAGATACTTGACAGTCTGCCTCATGCCAAACACCGTTATTAGTTCAATGTTATTAATGAAAGCTGTCTGGCTGCTATGGGAGGAGTGGTTTCCAGGGGAAGGTCATGAGGCTATTATCTGAATGTGGAGTAGCTGCTGTATAAATACTACTACTGTAATGCCATCAAACAAAGTGCATCAGGAGTTCGTATTATCTGGAGGGGTTAGTCAGGTAATTACTAAATTCATTAGCATTGGAATGAGACAGAAATTAGAATCTCCCACTAAAAGATGCATTCGTAGTGTAGATTAAATTGCAAACCATCATATTTTGTTAAGCTAAATAGTAATGCAATGGATCTTTCACACTGCTTCTGCATCAATGGGGATTTTATCATTTTTAGGACCTAATGATTTAAACAAGGGCAATTCCCGTGCTCATTTTGTGAAGTTGATTTACCTGAAAAAAAAAAAGAATCCGCTAATTTACAGACATCTCTTTACCGGTGTAAATCAATGGGTAAAAGTATTTTTGCCCTAATGGCATCATGTGACGGACATGGTTTGGCAATTACAAAAATTGTCTTGAAAGCCTGGAGCTCTTCATGGAGGTTTGGTTTGACTTCTGAAAAGACTGTGGTAGAGGTTAAAATAAGTCTTTATATAAGTAGTTTGTTATGTAAAATAAGCAAAGTACAGAAGTTACGCAACAATACTAAAGGTAAAACAAGTCAAAAATGGACACGAACAGCAGTCTCTGAGTTGAAATTTCTGTGTTCGTTTAAACTGTAGAATACTGTAAAAAAATAAAGTAATGAGCCCTTCCCACAACTTCCCACTTTCTTTTAGTAAGTACATAATAAAACGTCACACTTTGCTTCGGATAGCAGTGTAAAGTTAATGTAAAATGCTTTAGTTGGTGGTAAATGCAGCACACAGGAAACACCACCAATAGTTTGTGAGAGCTGAAGACTTGTAGACAGCAGGTCTGTGGAATGATGGGGGAGCATACTAGTCGCTGAGGAGTAGTGACGCAGGTTCTCCTTTGAAATGGGGTATATAATAAGTTGTTTGTGTGTGTGTGGAGGGTGGGGGGGGGGGGGGTGGGGGTGTTCCTAATGTGAGGGCCAGGTGGGCAGTGCCCAGACTCCTCTGAGAAAATGAGGCCTACATGTGACGACTTTACAAGCCTAGGGCCGGACACACTTTAGAAACAGCTGTAAACCGCATGAACAGTGTTTCCTCTGTAGCATTTTGAAGCCAAGAACACGGGGCTCCTCGCTCCCACATGACTCATTCCCAGTTTAATTACACTATCTCTCAGGTTCACACTTTCACCATTAGAGTCTCTTCCTCACTTTACCGTGCTTTATTACTCCTCTCTCTTGCAGCTCTCATCCCCACTACCCCTCCCACTACACACCACTGCCCCTCTAAAGCCACTTCTGTTTATATCTCTATCTAGAGAATGATGGTGGGTGGCAAATTTGACATGGTTTCCTTTGACCTTGACCTCCAGGGTGGCTGGGCCAGCTGCCACATCTGGCCATGACTTGAGGGTTCTCTCAGGGTGGCTGGGAAATGGGACTGGCTGGCCTTGTGGGCCTGGGGGCCCTCATGCTGCCCCATGTCCCAGGGCTGGAGGAGGACTGGGGGAGGACACCCACTAACAGCAACATGAAAGCCCTTCTGAAGAACGCAGACCTTGTCAGAGCCCCATCCTTCCATCTCTGGAACAGGTCAAAATAACAGAGTTCCTCTCATTTATGTGTGTGCAGTATGTGCATGTCAGCCCGTTCGGGGAAGAAGGTGTGTAAGGGGCACAGGCCTGGGGAAAGAGGATCTGGCTGACCTTGGGATGCATAACACACTGTTTATTAGCAAGTAACAGTTGTTATTAGAGTGAATTATAACCAGAAACCTGTATGTCAGTCTTCAAAATATAGTACGAAACATTTCAGGGAATGCAGTGTCTTGTGCTTTTCACATACATTTAAATATATTTGTCTACCTAAAATGTAATCATCTCTGTACACAAGAGTTAGGGAACAAACAATGCAATTGCAATGCAAATGGAACGTAAAGGAACACAAACAGTGAGCTGTACTTCCACCAACTCATGCAAAACATAGTCTCATGATTCCAAACTAACTTTCGAGACAGCACTGTCGCTTCGTTCAAGGCGTGTCACAAAAGTTAAAAATCAACAGTCAAATACCTCAGTCTTTGGAACCACTGAGCCCAGTGTGATGACATTTGACAGTCTTCGAGGAAAAAATATTTAGAGAAACTGTGAACGTTAGCCACATGGCTTTGTGAGTTTCTGCAAGTGTCATACGAGCCTGATATGCAACATATTCATTAAAATGTGTTGTTGGTTCGTTTTTTTTCTGGCGACTCGGTTTGCCAACACCCTAAAAAATTGTGGAGTGTGTGTCGACCAGTGTGTTATTACTTTTGCTCAGCTGTGTAGGAGAACCCTGTTCCTTCCTTCACATTAACCTCCCCCCCCCCCCCTCCCTCTCAGGTGCATTTCACCCCCTTAACCCCGACTCCCCACACACAGATAGAGAAATACCATGACACAGAAACCCGCCTATTGCATGTGCGTGCCTGCTCCCGTGTCCCTTTCGCCCCTTTAACTGTCCTGGCAGAGCCTTGGCAACAGGAAATAAAGTCGATTTAGCTGCCTGCAGAGGTTAGAAAAATTAAGAGCTGTTGCTGGCATGTGCTTTTGGCATCCTGTTATGTGAGTGTTTGCTGCACAACATGTTTAGTTTGAAAATTAGAGAAAAAAGCTGGTTTGTTAGAAATTAGATCTGTTTGGATTATATAGAAATAGGTTAAATGGAAATGAATTTAAAAAGGGCTTTGTGGATAGCCAAGAGAGATGGAGAGGTGAAACGGTCAGCTGTGGCTATCACAGACCATCAGCTGAGACACAAACATCAATCGTGACACATAGTAAGTCACATATTGAGCTTAGTTATGCCAGACTGAGAGTTGTAAACAGGGGTGAGGGACGATGAAGGATCTAAGCACTAGCCCAAGACAACACCAACATAGACAGGAAACCCCTACAGGGATATTTAGAAAAAGTTGTTTCAGAGAGGCTAAGCCAACTATATAATCGGTGCCCTTTGCATACTGCTTCAAGCATCCAAGAAAGGAATTCCTTCCAAACTAAGGGGGGGAACCTACAAAACGGGTCTTTCGCAGGCAACCCTCAGAAAGTTAAACTCAAGACCTCGCCTCCTCTCTCCCCTGCCTCTCCAAATTCAGCCAACAGCTTGCAACTATTAAGGGGAGATCCTGTGGTGACCTTACGTGGAGCCAGTCCTTGCACCTTCAAAGCTCCTGGGGTGGAATAATACACAGCAAATCATCCAGAACTCCTTAATACACAAATCTCTATCAAAATAAAAGACGAGAGCGGCATTTGCTGGGAAGGGGAGTAACAATAAATGAGCAGCTGAGTTCCATTGCTTTTTCGCAATTCTGCTCCTTTTTCTCTCGCTTATTCAGCCGTTATCAGGATTCAACTCCAAGTTGACATGAAAAAAAGAAAATAGGAGTAGCAGGAGGAACCTGGACTACTTTAATAATTGATACCTACAATAGTATTTAGGCTTTTTTTGGAAAGAGTAGAAATTGCCCAATTGTTGTATCTGGAAAATATTTTATTACATTGCAGAAAATATGATTTTCATATTGGACGGTTGAACCATTTCAAATTTGAGAGGCATGGAGTTTGATGTTGGGAAATATGATAATAACTTATGCAACTTAAGAAGTCACTTAAGCGTCATCTGCTAAGGAGGGGTGAACAGATGTTTTCATCGGTGTGTTGCATCTTTTCAGTCAATGGACTGTGGAGATGATGGTGGTATGAACAGTTGGTTTTAGGTCACGGAGTAAAGAAGTTCGGCAGATTAGGATTCCTTAAAATGGACTCTTTAGACGGACTAAAGGGATAAAAAGGATATATGACTCTTGATGAAGAGGGAAAGTCTGCTGCAAAATGTTGTTGTGCACTGTTATTTTCCCTTCACCTCATTATCAAAGATCAGAGGATCGAGATGATCGAGTAGATGTAAAGGTTTTTTGGCAGAGGAACAAAAGAAAGGTGTGTCTGTGTGTGCGTGGATCATATCATATTGTTGTTCTCACGAGCTGTGTCACAACATGCTGGGGACTACAACACTAGCAAGATTCCCACTGAGTTACCAGACCTCTTGTGTTTGTGTGTGTGTGTGTGTGTGTGTGTGTGTGTGTGACAGAGACTGTGAGTGGGATTGAGAGTGAGAAAGAGAGAATGTGAATGAGTATCTCTGGCAGTGAATGAGTAGGAGAAATATTGAATGAGAGTGAGAGGGGGAAAGAAGGAGAGCGCTGCATGGCTGGTTTATCCACTTAAGTACTGTTTTAGCGAGACACGACACCCATTCGTTCCTACTGGAAATCTTTGAAAAGGGGTGACAAGTATATATTTTCATTTGTCAAAAGACTAAATCATTTTCTTGAACAACTCAACTCTACTTTTAGTAAACATTACTTAACAGGACTGACAAGTACATTTGTTTGGGATGGTTTTCATTCCTTGGAGTCACTTCTCAAACTATAACAATAAATAACAAAAATGGTGTTATTTGCACACAACCAAACACTTTGTTTGCTGTAGTTGAGCAGGCCTTTAGTAATACGCTGCCCATCTTTGGCCATTCAGCAGCTCAGAGGAGGGAGACCGCCATGAATGGGTTACAGATTACTTGTGTCATATATTGTGCTTTTGTTTTGCTTTTAGAGGTTTTTATGCAACTCCGTCCTTGTCCGCCTGCCATGCATTTGATTAGTTTGGGGAAAATCAAAATCAGGTGCAAAACACCCTGTTTCTGTTATGACTGAGTTGATCAAAAAGGGATGATGTTGAGGATATGTTTTTTCCCAAGAGCAATAAACAAATAAATCCAAATGCTTACGAGTACCAACATAATAATAAGTTAAGAGGACATTTAAATGTGGACAAAAACACAATATCCCAGTAATAAAACAACAAGGTGAGGGTGGAAGGTCATCTGGGTAATAATTTAAAACTGGCATTCAGGTTCATTTGAGTTTCACTCATGTACGTTTATATTAGCCACGGCATTAAGCAACATGTGTGTGCAAGCAAGCAGCATCAATTAGGCAATGGTCTTACAAACTAACAAGCAACAGAGATTAAACATCTGGCTTTCCTCTCTGCTCCTATATCGATTTCACATATCAGCTTAATTCCTTAGCGTTTCCTTTTTCTCTCTCCCCCACAGTTGCTTTCCTCATCCCTTGTTCCTGGCAGCCGATAAATCAAATTATGCATGGCTATTTCAAAGCAATTTTTCGTATCTTTCTGAATAGTTTCCAGGGGACCAAATAGTACAGAACACCAGCCAAGACTGCTCTCCTCAAATAACGCCGGGGTAAAATGCCTTCAAGTGAAATTTGGACAAGCAGCCTAGAGTTCTTGAGCTCAGCTACAGTATGATACTTACTGTATAATACAGTATAATACTTACTGTATCATACTGCAGCGGCCCACTGAATATTTCAGTAGATGAAATAGAACCCAATCTGTCTTTGCTGGCATGACAGAAGATAGTACGAAGTAGGTAACTTGATCCTCCATTAGCCTGTAGTTATTATTTCAGCAAACTGCTAACACCTGTTTCTGCAGACACTACTATTGACCATCGGCATGTAGCATCCTTGGCCTCGAAATACAGCAGCAGTAAACCTGGGCCAAATTCCTCTACAAAGATTAAACACCAACTGAAATCACATGTACATATAGTCATCCCCTAAAGCAGTAAAACATATTGGAGACATGTTTTTATTATTAAAAGGAATATTGGAGTGGTGTGTTCTTGTTTGATTGACATCAGCTGGAAGACTGAACCCCGGCGGGGGAAGGAGAGACAAAATTAACTTTCACTGTAGATTACAAGCTATTGAAAGACGTTTTGTGTAAGCAGTGGTATTAAAGAGTATAGTTCCACACCAACATCTACAGACTGGCCTAATTAGCTAATTAGCCTGCAAACTGACATTTGCAATGTACCTTTCCCTGTTTGTTTGGTCGCTCATCAAAAGAAATAAGAGGCAGGTTGTGATTTACAATCATGCAATTTAATAAATAAATCTATTGAAATTTGTGTTTAGTTATCTGCCCCACCAGTGTTTTTGTTGCTGCTGTGTACATTCCTGCACCTTTTATTTGTTTTGTTTGTTGTTCTTCTTGTGAAGCATTTTGTTACACAACCCTGTGTTGTACAATGGAAATAAATGAACTATGAACCTTAAACAGTTTAAAGTATAAAAAATGACATCATTATTAAATAACTACATTTTAAAGCGTAAACAGATAAAGTACTTTTTGTACTCAAATGACTCAAATCATGTTGCTTGTGAATGTCTCTCTGCATGTCTTTATTAAGGAAAAACACATTTGATACATTTTCCTTGCGTCCCTAAAGTTATTTATGCGCACCAACATTTTCAGCTTGGAGCACATGTGCTCTTTAAGAAAGAAGTTAGCATCAAAACCCTGAATAGTTTTCCTACTATTTCTTGTTTTCTTACACCATATGACGTTCAGTGAAACTGACCAGGCACTTCTCTGATGTAAAACCTAATAAATCTTAACTCTAACAAGACTAATGGCCTGCTCTCCTTTAACCCAGGTGAACCTCTTGTTGATGCAATAATGTAATGGAAGCGACCCTCCTACTGGGGTTTGCCAGTAAACGTGAGTTATGCAAGTTCTGGCTGAGCCCCTGAACTGGATTTCGGCCAAAAGATGTGGAGATGAGATATTGTCAATCAACAGCGGCAAAACCACTTCAGGAGTTAGGTCACTTCCCAGCGGGCTGCCCACCGACTTTCCTGCTGCTATTGAACTTGTGAATAAAGACAAAAACAAATCATGGCCCTCTGGACCTCTTTCTAGCTGTACGCGGGTCAGGTATGTTCATAGCTGAGTAGCACGGTGCAATAGCATGTTGGTGCAACTTCAGTGATTGGAAGCTTTGCAGCAGGATAGAGGACATTCATCTTCAACAGAAGGTTGAAGATTAAAGATTAAAATTAGTAAGTATGACGTTTTGCGCCATTTCTGTTAACGTATTGAAGAGTAAGGAGCACACCAGCATCTAACCAAACTAAAGTAACATTTGGGCCGCAGCTGAGCAGCTGATTTAATATCTAGCCTGCAACCGACGTTAACACATTCTCTGTTTGCCTGTTGCAGGACAAAGTGTGTGTTCGTGCTTGTGATTTAGATATGAAGGAGACCTTAGCAGGGGAGCTAATGTGGGTTGTTGTTCAGAGCGTGGGGTTCTTGTATTTTGTAGCAGGCTGGTTTCTGGCTCAGTGGGACGTCTGCTCTGCCTGTGATAGAACACTGACATTACTGCTTTATGCAAGATTTGATTGGCTGTATAATAAGTTATTCATCTAGGTGGGCAGATACCAAACTGTATAAAGTCCAATTAATGCAAAACTAAGGGGCACCATCATGACACCAACAAATGTAAAAAAATAAAATGTATCCCTTTTGGTTTCTGATTATTTACTCAAAGGAGAACATGGAACAATTGATTTACAGAGGCACACAATTGGCCACTGACAGCGCACAGACAGGACAGCAGCACAGCGCAACAGTAGCACTACAAAAACGCTGCGGTCAAGAGAGCTGGATTTTGGATTGGATTGGATTTTGAAGCACGTCTATTCGTGCTGTTACCGTACCGGTTTTTGGAGTGGCCAAAAAGGATGAAGGAAGACTCGCATTTCAGCAGTAATTTCTCACATTTTATATACAAAATTATACTGCCAGCAAACTAGCTCAAATTATATTGTAAACTCTCAGAAATGAAACTAATAAATAAGTGTTTTTCTTCTGAGGTTAGCTGCAATTTTCAATTTAATCCTGTTGACGATGACCCTGACTATGACCATGTAAAATGTGATGTTATTTTACTAAATTGTTCAATGAACTGTACATTGATGTCTTGTTTAAACTCTGATCAAATCTTTTCCTTTAGAGGTTTTGCTGGAATTGTCAATGGGATCCTGTTCAGGGATTGACCCTGAGTATGACCATGTAATAGGCCATATAATTTGATTATATTACTAAATTGAAAACTTGGCAGCCCTGCATAAAATATATTGTGGTTGTAGTAAATCTAATACATTGTTACTCAAATGATGTCTGTTTTTTTTGTTTTTTTTAAATATGTAAAAAAAAAAAAGATGATTGGAGCCAATTGGCCATGGTCGTGATATAACGCAATCAAAGCTGGAGGCCCCCCAACTTACGGGTTCCACCTATACCTTAACTTTTGCACAATGAAAATAAGAAAAAAAATGTATCAGTGCTCTGTTAGATTTCAGTCTGATGTGGCTGTGGCACAAGAGAAAGAAATACAGAAATACACCAAATTGTGAGGTAAAACATATTTGCCACATGTCATTTTAAGAGCTACATGCAATAGTGCGTGACCACAGAAACAATTATTAAGGTACGTCTGTGTGTTTGTCAATGATATTGAGCCTTTGGGAAAACAATGTCAATGTGACCATTTAAAAATGATGCAGCAGTGCTGTTTGAAAATTGTTTCCCCAGCGAAAGCCACGATCAGTCTGTTGCCAATGTCTTGTCAGAAAAAGGTTTAAAAAAGGAACAAATAATGAACGTCAAAGAAGCTTGTCTTTGAAAAAAAATTGTTAGCAAGAAAAGTAATACGATTATTTATGTCCTCATGGCTATGGACCCAAAACCCCCAAAAAAAATCTGTGAAGGTGGACCGGAAACAATCCTTTGTCCCCCTGAGAGGAAATGAAGAAGCTCTCCCGTCAGACACACTGACACAGCCAGTGAGACACATAGACCGTAATATAAGTCCAACCAGACATACAGATGGATATGCCAGGAGGACAACTTAAGTCCCTCGCCAGATTCACAGAAACAGGCCAGGCCAGAGAAGCAGATGCTGCTGCACAGAAGCTACAATAGACTTCCAATCAGTTCCTTTGCCAGCAGCTGGCTGGAGAGAGACAGACAAAGCACCACCCTGAATTAAGAGAGGTACTACCACAAGGATGACCAAACTTAATACGACACAGCTGATTGAGTGCTGACAGATGTGACTTTCTGTTAATCACACTAGGAACAAGTACGTTATAATCCAAGTTCTTATAATCATGATATTTAATCTCTGTGATAACTAAATTAGATTAGAATACCCACATTGGGTAACTTCACATGAATGCAGGCACACAAAGACAAATATAGACGTTTTCCACATGAGGAAACTGAATATAACGAGGACTATTGATGAAGTATGAATACTCCTACTCTCTTGGATGTGATATCAGTAATCTGTCCACCAGTAATCTAAAACTGGACACAAAGCAAATGAAGGAAGAATCTCTTTAGAGAAGTTCCAAGAGGTTAGATACAGCAGTCTTCAGCTGTGGTTCACATTAAACGTACCTTGTGTAGGTAGAAATGATCATGTATAAAGCTTGGTGCATGGCAGTGAGAAAATGAAAAAGTCCAAGTGGGTGGTTAGGCACAGGGAAAGGGAAAAATGATCACATGTGGGATTTATTCCTAAGCTTTGTGTGACTCCAGAGTTGGGGAACAAACACTGACTGTTGATCAGTGTGACCAGGACCCAAACCAACATCATCTCTTGGTCTGAAGTGTGAGATTTATTCGGAGGTACAATCATGACACCAACCTTCTTGGTCTTGACAGTGGATTGGCAGCAGTCTCCTCCGTCATAGTTACAGAAGGCTCTGTTGTTGATCGAATCACAGTAGTTGTCTCCCATGAATGGCTGTACCAGACAGATCAGGGAGAGATTGTAATTAGTAAAACAAAAATGAGAAGAAAGTGCCACCTTTAAAATGGTTGATGATGGTAAAAAGGGGACTTAACAAGGATGCCTTTTGTTCTAGTGGTACTTTCCTCCTGAGCATTTCAGGATATTTTAGGGGTCTCTGGATAAATTTGCTGATGAATCTCATGCACTAAACTTCCCTCATCTTTCATTGTGACTTTTTAAGCCCTTAGTGGGCAAAACCCGTAAATCAAACTGAGGACACCATAAACTATTCACTTCACAAAACACTCTAATAAGGTGATTTATTGGGTTGGCCCCACCCTCGCCACTTGGGTTACCAATCAGGTTATCCAATTGACATAAACTGAGTAGATGATATAATTCTTCCATAACGTGACGTGGAATTCTTTCACGTGTTGTCTTCTCATGTGAATGCAGCATTCTTTAGAGGAAATACATGTTTAGCACATGATCAAACGATCACGTTTGTAAGAAGTAATTACTTCAGATTACAACAAGCTAATAAGTGTCAATGAGCTGATACCAGATGGCCATTTGGCAACAGCATTTTTAACCGGCTTACAAAGGTCTAAGTGGCTTCTGTGCACCCCCCGTGCAGGAGGTTGACCTCAGCAACTGGCAGCAGGAATGTCTTCAATGCGGACAGTTACTTGCCAGTGTGTTGAAAACTACTGTACTTTTAACTTGAACCACACACATACTTTTAACTTTGGCATATTTTCAGAAATGTTATTAATATGCCCAGCCCCTGCCAAATCAAGTAATAAACTAATCAGCTACCCTTCCCATCTCAGTCCTACTGGGAAGTATGTAAGACCTATACATTCAGAAGATTTAGTCTTCACCTTCAGTACAGGTTGTTCTGAGTGTTTTACTTGTCCTGTATCTGCCAATCCATTGTCTGTCCAACTCCATTGTCTGTCCAACTCCATTGGCCGAGCAAAGTTCATAATTTATTAAACTACTTTTAGAGGCTATTAAGTCTGAGATACATTTTTTTATTTTTTTACTATGTTTCTTTGACGGGTGGGGGGCATTTCTATCTGCACAGACAAGCACATCTATGTGTATGTTTTGTGTTATTTTCATGTATGTATATGCACCATTCAAAATTGGAACAATCTGGAATGTTGGCCACTATAAGCATCTACACTCAAATCTGGCAACATAAATCAGGCACATTTCTCATCACTCTGTTCGGTTTGGGGTCAAGGAAGGTGGAAGGACTATTAAGTATTAAAGTGTCTTATGATAGATGAGACTATTACCCCACAAAAACAAAAACAATGACAAAAACAAAAATGTAATTCAGGTCGATTCCTTACCTCACATCCTTTGATGCAGTGGAGCAATTCTGGGTGTGGATACCATTTCAGTCCCATTGTACAGACTATGCTCTGAAAGAAAAGAGAAACGTTGAGGTGAAGTGTAATTAATTAAGTTATACTGGTGCTTTCAGTGGTTTGGGTTATTCCCCTTATAAACAGCATTTAACAGCTTTGCCAAGAGTTCTTTTTTACCTGCGTTTCAATCCATATAATTCTAACGCTAACTAAAGTCACTAGGCATTAACTAGCCACACACACACACACACACACACACACACACACACACACACACACACACACACACACACTTGATTATTACAAGATAAAACATTATAGAGAGAAAGAGAGAGAGAAAGAGAGAGAGAGAGAAAGACCATGTTCTCAAATATCTTTGCAGAATGTGTGGAATTCCATCCTGTTCTCCCACTGTGTTCTTCATTGAAATGCAACGGAAAACATTTGTGTCCAGGAAATATGAGCAGCTCTGTGCATAGAATGTGAACCTGCATGTGCAAATTCATTAATCTAGGTAATCTATTAATCTATAGTGTGTGTGTGTGTGTGTGTGGCTGTGTGTGTGGCTGTCAGGCATAGGAGCCGTTGTGTAGAGTATATGAGTCTACTCGAGCCGGCAGGTGGAGAAGGGTTTTGTTTACGGCACAAGTGTGACCCGAGACTGGTATAGTAGTGTGCATGATCAAAAGTATCATCCACAGCGAAGGACTGTCCGACCTTAGATGGGCCACTCCTCAGAAACCCCTGTGTCCCAATATCTCCCAAAGTTGACGTGCTTTTTCTTTTGTTGCTGCAAACTAAGGTATTTTTCATTTCAGTGCTGTCAGCAAATCAATGCAAAAAAACAAAGATGGGGGGGTTGAAGGTGGACAGCAAGAATGACATAGCATCTGAGGACTACTGCGATGTAGTACTGCATAGCAGAATGCAGGAACGCCTGTGGTGTGTGTAAGCATGTGTGTTCTGCGGCGAGGGCTATGATGGTTAGTCCCTATATGGTGGAAGATTAAGCACATTATTATTTTGTCTTATGTGAAACTTTTTGCAACTACTGTACTTTTATTCTCCTTTTTCCGTGCTCCGCTATGATGATGTCATCCAGAAACTCCTTCACTTCTCTTCCCCTCTCTCTCTCTTTTTCTCTCTCTCTCTCACTCTTTTTTTTTCCCTCTCTCAGCAAGGCCGTAAATCATGATAATCCATGATTGTGGCCTGGCCTCACCCCTCACTACGTGTAGGATCCTCACCCTCTGAAACCTCCCCGGGGCGCTGATACCACATAAAAATAGATCCCTATCTCAGCGCCACCACAGACGAGGTCATGTCATGTAGAAAATGACTAATTCCACAGCAAGCTCGACAGGGTAATTTTGCTGATAAAGGGGGAGGAGGGTGCTGGGGGCGCAGAATTGTTAGAGATAGAGGGACAGGAAAAAAAGAAGAGGAGGAGGTGGAGGTAGAGAAGCAGGGGAGAATTCTAAGTGGGTCACGCTAAGAACCAAAATACAACTAGTTTAAAGGCAATAAATCAACATCACTTATTAAGGTGGGCAACATTAACCTCCAACTCAGCAAAGTAAAACTAGAAAGTGCATTTTGGAACAAGAATTCTCTTTTAGATACTGTATGAAGAATCCCAATCGGGAGGGGAGTTTGGAATCATGTTATGATATCGAAACTGTCCAACATTGTCATGAATGATGATGATTGAATTGCTTTTCCTGTTGCATCTATTTTTCTGCTTCTAGAATTAAATAGGCAGCACTCTCTAAGTGGACCATAAAGGATCCCTTGTTCTTTGAAACCAGTGAAATTGCAAATGTCACGTCCTGCAAATGATTACATTTTGCCATAAATGCACATTTCTGTCTGCTCATCATTTGATAATGGATGATTGTGATCATTTCTATTGGTGTGTGTGTGTGTTTGTACTCTCAAATTAGTCTATTTGAAATCAGTCAGTTGACAGGTAGTGGGCACAGGACAAAACATAGCTCATACACAAGTACACACACTACCAGCAAAAACACCAAATCCTGGAAACCCTCACCCCACCACCCTCACTTCTCTGACTTCTCTTATGCCCCCAAAAGCAGAGCCTCAGGTCTCAAATTACCACAGAGCAAAAAATCATATCAATTACACAAATCCATGAAAAACAGATCATTTCATGTCCACGTGGCCCAAGCCACCGCTCTCCTCCTGACATCCACCACAAAAAGCTGCTGACTCAGTGTGACTCTAAAACGAAAACAAAAGGAGTTGTAGGAAAAAAATACTGCGAGAAATACAATGTGTTCCTTTACTCGGCCGTGGCTTTTCTTCTGGTTACAAAACATGATGCTATTTAGTCTCTGACTCGACATTAAGCGGACAAAAAAAAACGGGGAGAGCAAAATTGGAAGAGTTGATGTAGTCTAGTACTCTCCACCTACACACTGACAGACACTCGTATACATACCACAGCCCATCCATCTTAACCCTAACCCACAAGCTTCATCAAAAATCACACCCCCACTTGGACAAGGTGCACAGTTCTGTGTTTAATGACCTTCCCTAAAATAACATCTTAACCCTGTGTTTTGCTACCTGGCAGTGTAAGCAAACAGTACATAATGAGTACAGTCTGTAGCTGTAAGGTATATCTAAATGAAATGAGGTCATTAACCAGTGAGCGGACATAGGTTGATTTCAGAAAATTACAGTAATTACTGATGATACGGTTTTAGTGTTATTGTAGTTTTTTTACGTTTCGTTTTGCTTTTTCACTACACGTTATTTCTGGATATAGACTAATAACTGGGAAAATGAATGCTACAAATGTCGATGTAGGGACAACACTTAATTCCCAAAAGAAGCGTTGCAGCTTTTTGTTTCCCCGAGAAGGTAGTTGAATATCATATTGAGGACATGGACACAAAAGGGCAGCAGCATGTTTTCACACTTCCAGTTAAAAATAGAATATAAATGTCTGAGGGGTTGCACAGCTGGCATTTTGCATTGTGGGTAGTCGACCCAGGATGTAGACACTATACGTGAAATTCCTTACAGGAGAGTTGTGGATCGCAGAACTTTGTAAAGTGCGTCCGTCTGCAGCTGTGAGGTGGACACAAACGCACGTACAAACTTACTTTGACTTTGTGCGGGTTCCTCCAATGTTCTATAAGTACATTTTCTACTGTCATGTTGCTAGGGAGGATCACCACGTCGTTGTTACCCTCTCTGCACGTCAGCTCACACTCCTCACCTGTGTGGGTGTGAGCAAGAGAGGAACAGAGAAACAAAACCAATAAAAGTATGCACAAACATCACCTAGATCGAAAGCAATTCAAAAGACACATCCTTCCCCCCCCCTTTACATTCAAATGATTACGATACGGAGTGATATTTAACATGCTCGGTTATTTTACAGTGGTTTAGACATTATATTGATTCTCATTCAAATGTTTACAAACAGTAAAAAAATGTAAAGGAATGAGTAATGTGAACAATGAAGAATAAGAGCACACTTAACAAAAGCTGTGAGTAATATGAACAATCAATGAAGGGTGACACCAGCAGTAAGAAAACGTACTTGTTGTTATATATATATATTCATAATTTGTGCATACAGACCTATGCCGTGTCCTCGCTTGCATGAGTACTGTAGGCTATAATGGAGGTTTTGAGGTAAAGAACACTGGCCTTTGCTGTGTGGGCATAGGCGGAACGACCCTGTCCAGTTTCCATCCTTTCTACAACGGATCACATTGATCGCTGCGCCCTGAAAATAACAAATATAGACACACAAGAAAACAATTATACATACATATTGGCAGGCAAACAGTAGCAATACCAAGAACACGAAGATGGCATCCCGCTGCAAAAGGGGGAAATACAATCCAAATGTTATCAGACATCCAACCCACAATGCCTTAGAGGCAGGATAGATTAAAAGGTGTATACATTTCAAAAGTCTGTGGCAGCAGGACTATTCTGAAAATCAATAGCAATCTAATTAGTATGCCGTCAAATTGAGTAGGGCTAAGGGAGACGGGGAGAGGAAGAGGCAGGGAGAGACACGTTTTCAGACAGTGAGGGCAGTCTAAAAAGCATCAGACAAAAAGAGGAAAGTGAGTGTATTGGGGAAAAGGCTCCATTTAATCACTCATTTTGCATCTTATATGAGTACATTATACCTATGTGCTATCTTTACAATGATGTGCTTTAAACAAACAATATTTAAAACAAACACGACTAATACTCCATTGTGAAGGGCCCATGGTGCTTAACACTCATCATAATCATGATAATATTCACTACTTGTGTCATGTTGAGCCCTAAAAGTGACCAACAGTGAGGACGCAAAGACGGGAGAAAAAGAGAGAATGTCTGATTTTTTTTTTTATACACACGACTAAAAGACGACATACATACAGTATAGGTAAAGCAAGAATAGAAAGAGAGGAAAGAGATGGACAGACCTGCTTGCATGGAGCGTGCAGCAGCCTCACCGTATGGGCAGAGCCTCCTGTGGCGGCAATAGCAGTATTACCGGCAGGATCAGAGCAGTTGAGTTTGCAGACGCTGTCAAAGCGGAAGCCATCGCTACAGTGATAGGAGCCGTGGAAGATGGGAGGTGGGGCGTCACAAGTCACGGGCTCGCATGCTCCCTCTAGCCAGCTGCCATCCTCTGTGCACTGGCGCTTAAATGCACGCCTGAAAGGAAAGAAGAGGATTAACATTTAGACTTGTGGGCTTTGTGTGACTTTAGTTTAGTTTATAAAGAGGTTGATATGAACCATTCTATGTCTTTCTTTACCTCTTAGGTTTGTTGCTGACATGGTAGCCTGGCTTGCACTTGTACTTGCAGAGCGTGCCCACTTTGAGGCCGGTCTCGTTGCAGCGCTTGGTCTGCAGAACAGCATTGGGTACAGGAGGAGGGGCTGGGCAGCGAAGTTCACAAAGAGCCTCCGGGAAGGACCAGAGACCATCTTCCAAACAGGTAAGAGAGTTGTTTGTACCTGGAGAGAAAAGGAAGACAGGGGTAGGTAGATGAAATATCTGTGTTGGTAAGTGGAAAAGAAGGCAAATACAAATATATATATAATTATGAAAATGTGTTTATTGAGGAACAGAATAAGGACAATTAAGTGACTGAAATTAATATGTATGAACTAATGTAATCCTGGCTTTCAGTTATTCAAATCTGTATGTTATGCGGTTTTGTAATGTAAAATATATCATATCTATCATGGCAATAGTGATTAAAAAGTGCACCCAAGACCAATAACTAATCAGGATCCTAATGTGTATTACATCTGTAAAACTGAAGGCAAAATCATTTTATTCATCTGTTAACCTTTGACAATAAAATGGACTTTCATCTAATCTCAGGAATTCTAAAGATAACAGCCTGGAGACATGTATCTCTTCCTACACGTGTGCCTGCTCCTCTACGTATCTCACCTACGAGCTGGGCAGGTTGTCGGCACTGAAAGGTGATCTTCTTGCCGTATGTGGTGCCCTCGGGGAAGTCGAAATGGGCAGGATGGACATGGTATTTGTCTGGCACACCACAGTCCACAGGCTCACATGAGACCTGTTTGGTCCACTTCCCATTTGCACAGGTTATAGTCACTGCCGTATCCGACTAGCAATGAGACAAGACATTAAATCAGAGTGTCAGATAGTGACAGATACAGCATATGGAACACAGGCATATTCTGAAGAAGCTATGAGTATGCTTGATACAAGCATTCACTTTTGCATTGATATGACAGATTTATGTCCCACACACATCCTGAAAATGTTTACCTCACAAGAAATGACTACAGCAATTCAGCACTCACTTCAACAAGTCTCCGATGAATGTGTAACCTAACAAAGCTTGATCCAGCTGAGTTTACTGTACACCAGTGAGCCTCACAGGCTGCCCAGCAGCTCAAGTAACTGCCGATAGCACTTGTAAGGTCAAGTCATGCCACTCAGACAACTGATATCCGACAACTGCACAATCAGCCCTAACACAAAACAGATTGACTTTGGTGGAAGTGTGACAACACACAAGGAGGGAATCTTTCACAACTGGAATACCAGCCTCTGAGGATGTATCCTCTTTCTGAGTTTCTGGGTAATTATGATACTTTAAAATATGGTCATGTTTATCGAAATGTTTTAGACTTTTACACCAAAAACAAATTATATTCAGGTGATGTCATGCAATCAATTTTGCATTTAGGTGGAAAACAAAGATAGTAAAATAAAGCTCATCAGTTTTGCAGACAAATTAGTGCCGTGATTGCAGTTTCTTCTTAAATTAGCTAATGTCCCAAACTTTGCCGCATGGCTTAGTGATCAGTAGTCAACTATGGAGTTGGCTGTTAACAGAAAAAAAAAATATTCAATTTTTCCAGGGATTCTTCCTGTGCAAGCTTCTCAAAAATCGAAGTGGACTGCGTCACCTTTTCAAACGTACAAAGTGCATCCTGTGTGACTGGGTCCTTGAATGTTATTGGAATGTGGGAGGTAACTCGAGAACCCAGAGGAAATCCACACATGCGGAGAACATGAAAAATCTGCAAGGAACTGACTCAGGCCAGGAGTCAATCCTAACCGTTGAAACACCATTCTACTATGACAAACAAAAGACCAGCTCAAGTCTACAACACGGTACAGGACCTAGTATACTAAATGAACGTCCCTCTCATTCCTATAATGGACCTATCATTGAGAACAGACCCTGATTGGAATAACAGCCATTCAGGTTACTGATGAAGGAGCTATGACCTAGCAAGGTCTGACTGAGGCTTGCAAAGGCCACATGTCTTACATTAATTGTGTGTGTGTGTGTGTGTGTGTGTGTGTGTGTGTGTGTGTGTGTGTGTACTCAATGTTTATACACCCTGTACACATATGAGTGGCTAACCAGAGAAACAAAGAGTGATGAGAACATTGTGAATAGTATACAGAATTAAAGCTTGGGTTGGTAATCTTGTATGCTCGATTTTGAAAATAAAAAATGTATTAATTTAAAAACATCCCATTTTTTCCCAATGAACGTAGCTCGCAGCACTTGCTCCAAACTTGGCTCCATTCGGGCCGAATTCGAAAGATAACTGATTTTTTTTTATTTTGTTTTTTTGGCAGCGCATTTGACATATAGATTGCTATCAGGATGTAATGACAATTTGATAAAAACTATTTTTGAAATAGATAACCAACCTGAGATTACCAAGTAGCACCTGGAAACAGAATTGACAACCATAATGTTTCCATTATGCTCCTAACTTCTTTCACTATAAACATGCCCTATAGACTTCGGTCTATTTCCTATAGAAATAGCTGATTCCTGTAAATGAGTTGGCTTGTGACATGATATTTGTAGAGTTGAGATAAAAAATGGGGAGCCACTGCACAATCCAAACCTCAACTGTTTTCAACGTCTTCCATTAAAAAGCACCATGTAACGCAATAGGAATGCTTAAATTGACTGCAGTGCCAAGGAATCTCACAACAAAGCTGTGAGAGCTCAATCATTTTTGACTTTTCCCTCTCAGAACATAAAAAGGCAAACCTGTGTTTTCCCCATGAATTACACTCAATCCCTGTTTTGCTTGACCTTCCTTACCCCCATTTTTTAAAGAGTGGCCAAACTTTAAGGCCACACAAGCTGGACTCAGTTAGCATTTCATATCTATTACTTCATAACATCTCTATTCCCATGTATTTCTATCCCTAATCTTGATCCCATTATATGATACTGCATAACAGTATCAAGTTCCATGAAAATAAATAAGCTCCTTTTTATATTTTGACATCCAACGAAGTAACATATGCATCGCATGTGAGTGCCTGCTGGAAAATAACTGGGTGTAGAGTTGAATGAGTCAATTATGAAGGGAGAAATGTGGAAGGATCTATTTAGTGTTAATGTGGTGGCTGTAAAAATGTATGCAAAAGGAAGGGTAAGTAAGTTTGCAAAATGGTGTACATGTGTGTTAAGTTACAAGTTTTGTCCATCTTAAAACATCTGTGTAAAACTGTTTGTATGCAGTCACAAACACACATGACTGCCCACGAAGAAACACATTAACATTTACATACATCTGCCATGAGTTGTTTTTGCATTTAATCAAGCATGTATCCCCGAGTGTCTAAGTGTATAAAGGGTTGTATGCCTATGTGTGTGTGTGTGTAAATGTGTGGGAATTTTCCCTCCTGTAATAAAATGTACAGCTGACTATTTCTCTTCAACCTTTGCTACTCTGCTTAATTCAAGCCAGACAGACTAACAGATAAATGAACCGACATACGGACAGCAGCCTCTTCCTTAGTCTTAGTAGGGATGGCACACAAACACTTCAAAGTACATTCAATTCTGAGGGGTTAGTTTCTTTTGGTTTTGTTTTGTTGTTTTTTTTAAATGCTAACCACGTCAAACTAGACAGATTTGATTCTAAACCAACGTTTGTTACAAACCAACATGTGCGAGCTTTTGTTTTGAAAGTACAAATTAATGAAAATAATGTAAATGTACAATTTTTCCAGACATCTAAAGATTCAAAGTCCAACACTTTCTATTAGCAATGCGAAGTGCAAGGATGGGCTTAAGGAGCAACAGGGCGACGATGTTAAAGGGCCGCCTTCACTCTCACTCACGTAGATATCGCTCAAAGGCTTACAAGGGTGAAGCCCAGAGCAGGTATTCCCTGCCGTAGCACTATCAGGACAGAATAGGACTTTTCCTCCCCCTGTGAAATTTGGTAAGAAATTAATCACAAAAATAGCCTGATTGATTTTAAAGTCAGAGTGAAAAAAGGATTTTGGGCATTTTTAGCTTCTGTAAATGTGACTATAGAAATATTTCCTTGTGAAAAACGATATATGGGTAATGGTTGGTTATGAGATTTTGACACATATTTAGTATATAACAAGATACGAACACTTGATGCCGACACAGTAAAGAACTTGGGAAATGTATTCTTCATTTTACTGTGTCTTTAAAGCCCCTGCAAACTTTTCTTCAATATTAAATAATAACTTTTATAATAACTTTTTTATAGTCATAACGAAAGAAGCAAAAATAACATTTAAAGCTATACCAAAACATGGTATTAGTTACAGTATGTCTTCACTTTTCTACTTCCTGGCTGGAAGGCAAGGGATGTGAGCCCGGAATGAGGTCTTAAATCTGATATATGTTATAGTTTATTAATCCCCATGGTGATATTTGTCCTCTGCATTCGACAGATCCTTACTAGCTGTAATGCAGCACCTCTGGATCAACTCCAGCTCTTAGGCCAGTGCCTTGATGAAGGTCGAAGGCAAGATTACTTTTAATACAGCACCTTATATGCATAGCCTATAGCGTGGAAGAAAACTGGAGCACCCACAGAGAAGCCAGGCATGAGAACATCGTGGCTGGCTTTTTCTTGGGCGCCCATAAAACATGCACTTGAAAGTCTTTCCTTAGCTGAGGTGGCTGACTGCCCACTCAAATGAACATGGGCAAAATAATGTGTTGATATGGCTCTTAACAGCCCTTAAATGTATTTTAGATATAATGGTTCAAATTATACCAAGAGTTATTTCTAAATAACAGTAAAATGTTCGCCATCGCTTTGATAAGATCTGAAGTGGGTGTTATGGTCATTAAAAGAAAGTGGATGGGAAATCATATAGCGGGCAGGTAATTGTGTTTTGATGGGATTGTTCTATGGCGGACAGCTGTGAAGCCTCTCGAGCATTTAAAAGGAGAAGCCAAAGGAGAAGCCAATGTGAAATAAAACTTTATAAGCACCAGCCCTAACCATTACAAACAGAGAGAACGATAGGCAAAATAGACAGCGATGAAACAAATCAAGCAAGTGTGGGAAACAGTTTTGTTCTGAAGACAGCGCTATCTAAGAAGGTGGTGTTCCCAGAACCACTTTGATACCACTGAAACAAGAATGCAATTGGCTAATGAAGGGAGACAAGGTTGTGCTTCATGCTGCACTTTTCAACCTTGGTATTTTTAAGCACTTTTGTGGCTGAAAAAAAGAAGGAAAGGATGCAAATTAAGAAAGACACACTGAGGGGGATAGAGACAATCTAAAGTTAAGTTGTTTTTGTATTTCATTTTGTTACATCTTTGTTGTTTTTACATGCGATTGTCAAATTACCTCATGTGATGGGGAGATGAGAGCAGATGTGCCCTGAGAATCTGGCCAGATCGATTTACGACTGGCCCTATGACCAATTTCTATGACTGTTTGACTTGAAGCACATTCTCTTTATGTGCCCAGTGTTTCTTTCAAATCTCTATTTGCCTATATCTGCCTGCAATCGAACAGTTTAGTCAGTCACAGATGTGCCGCTGTTCAAAATGTTGCACTCTACTGAACTCTGAAAACAAAGAAGAGTAAATGTCGAAAATGATGGTTTCAGTGATTGGACAATAGCAACTTCAGTTTACAGTAAACGGTGCCCAGTGAGACTGTTTCTTCCTTCCAACTTACAAAGGCTTTTGGATGGAGACTTCTACTTCCCCTGGAGGGACACACAACTGGTAAATAACTTTCCAGAGAATTGTTTCTATCTTTGAGGAAAAAAAAAAGAAAGACTGGACTTGAATTGTACCAACAAGCTAGTAATATAAAAAAAACCTCCTACTATGGCAGCCAGGGTGAGTTAAAAATGATTAGATTATGGTCATGGTGGTGGTCGTTTTAAACATCTTTCAGTCTGCACATGTACATTTTTGTTTTTAAATTATTGGCATGTCAACTGAGCGCAATGATTTACTTGTCCTTGCTGAGCTCAAAATGATTTCGGAGCTCGGGGAGAGGACTTTAGCATTTCTTGCATAGCATAATTTATTAAAATCAAAATCAAAATGCTAATTTGATATTAAAACAACAAAAAATGACCAGATGTCTTTCAATGAAAAAACTCTCCAATCATGATGAGTTACAGATCATGGCCACAGCCAATATGAAAGATGGGAGAACAAACTCATTGGTAAGGTCAGAATCCTAAATACCTAAAAAACAATCACACTTTTACGCATAGATCCCAGTGAATTACTGGGATAACCTTTCAGGAACTGCTGGTGATTGGCAATATTTCCATCTTGCGCCTTTCAACACATGCCAATAGCAATGCCAGAAGAGATGGGGCAAGGGAAACGGCCAGCAGATGGCAGTAATTCTTGCCAACTGCCATAAAACTCAACAGAAGAAGAAGATGGGGAGAGGCTATATTCACGTGTACGCAGCAGAAGACGCAACGCGGCGGGCGAGGAGCTGTATTTGTATAGTGCCAATGTTCTTGTAATGCATTTGATATTCACCAAATTTGCGAGACAAGCAATGTTTTTTTTACTTGAATCAGAAACAGTCGCGGATTCAATTACTGGAGTCTTGAGATGGTTCGCTTGCTCCACGTGAAAATGTATTTTTGTCAAATGGCTGTAACCCTCTACGTGCTTGCCCTGTATTGTTCCTGCTTTCAATTTACAGCACAGTTGTATCGGCATATTACCTGCATGTTTCCTGCAATGCAGGAAATGTTCCTGAACATTTCAGGGATAGACTTCATGTGTGAAAGGGATTTATGCCCACACATACAGTTATATACTGAAATACATAAAAACTAAATGTATCTTGTTCTCTGAACCTCCGATCTCTCCGAGGGAGCGTTAAAGCCTTGCAGACTTCTTTACAGAGCCGTGGAGATAGATAAAGCGTTTATATGGCCTTTACAGCAGCTTGGCCCAAAACCAAAAGGTTTACGATGTGGTGTCAACGACCCTGTTTGTTTGTTTACTTGTGGTGTGCACGCATCTGTGTGTAGACTGTATCTGTCCGCATCTGTGTCCTGTTTATGCAGAAGCTTGTCTGTACTTACTGTATGTGTGTTGGTATCGACATAGAAGCATTAAATGTCTGCTGCTGTGAGAGTGCGGTAGCAATTTCTCTGCCCTTTAAAAGAGACTTCAATGTGTGCAAAAATGAGCAGGGATGGAGCGAGGGAGGGAGGAGGGAGCAGACACTATGCAATGATGTCATCGTCCCGGTGGAGTAGCGATACAAAGTGACTGTTTGAGGTGATGGTGCAGCATGCTCAGCAAGAGACTAAACACTATTATGCTTGTGCTTGTAAGGAATATGCTTGGTGTGTGTGTGTGTGTGTGTGCGTGCGTGCGTGTGTGTGCGTGTTTGTAGCAAGCCAACAAGAGGAGAGGGCTGTGGCGTCTCCACTCCTCGGTGCAGCACTCATCTACCTGGATGCTCATGATGTCATCCTCCCGAGAGGCTTGCCGTGCCAAGCCTAGTTTTTTTGCAGGTGGCAAAATAAATGCAGATAGAAAGGAAAGCAGAAAGAAAGCGTGTTTGCACTTCTTTCATATGCCCATTTCTGTACTTGAGTTTGCCTCAATGCATGTTCATGTGTGCATTCACAAATGCATGTTTGCACGCATGTTCCCATATGCTGTAGATATGCTTTTTGCACTTAAGCGTTTGCATGTGTACGTTTACGCATTCAATGTGCCTCTTTGTGCACTGAGCTCTCTGATGGCCTGTGTGTGTTGAAACATGTGTGTAGCGGTGTGTTGTTTACCTGACTCTTGATGATGTCATCATCCTGGTGGACTTGCAGGACGTATCCAGAGTTGCAGTAGATGGTGCAGCGGTCTCCATTGTAGAAGTGGCGGCTAGGGCTACTGCACTTGAGCTCTGCATTGCGGATTAATGGTTCCTGGCAGTCAATGGCTTCGCACGAATAATGTACACAACTACAAGTGAGCGTGTGTGTGGGGGGGGGGGGGGTGTAGGTGGGAGGGAAGGTTGGGGAATAAGAGAGGGAGAAAGAGAGAGAGAGAAAGAAACTAAAAACCACATTTAAAGTTACAGTCGACATGAAATATTTTGTGTATAATACTGCAGACACGCAAACATGGAAAGCAGTCACACATTTGCTCACAAACAGAAAAGCCATGCATTGAGTCAACCACATCCATCCATCAATGACTGCTTAACATATCAAATCAATAAACCACATGAAGAAAAGATTGCCATATTTGCTATGTGCCTGAAGGCATGTCTGTATGCACACACACACACACACACGCACACACACGCACACACACGCACACACACGGCAGAGTGTAATTTGTGAATTAAGAGCGACAGGATAATATTATGTGCGGGCTACAATGGCAGAGTTTGGCCACAGATTTATGTTGGTAGCCTGATGGAGAAGGCATTTAATGCTCTTGGAAGGCTCGCATGCCCGAGGCACAACCTTTTTACAACAGTCCGCATTCTACAGTATAGGGTTCCCTTATGAAGCCAACAGCGAAAGAAAGAGCGAGAGAAAGAGGGGTAGATATGGGGGCACAGAGAGCGGATGAAAGAAACATTGTTAAACTCTGTCCTGCAAGAATGGAATCTTTTGCCCCTTTCATCCGTTTGTTTTCCTGCGGACAGAACCTTTAAGATGTATCATTAAATGTATTACTGATACATGTTCTATGCACCTGGATTATTCCTCAAGTATGTCCTTTATTTTTCTAACTCCCACTATAACACTCAGAAAAGACTGTGTCTTAAAAGAAAGGAAAAGTAACATCAAATGAGCTCTTAGTAACATTCTAAGCGTATGATTAAAATGCTCATGTTGACAAATTCGAAGCTGAGCAGGTGAAGACCGTCTATAAAGCATGAGAGTAGCAGTCCCTCAAGTCTGGGCTTTTTGAGGACAAACTAGGCAAGCCTATGAAGCCTCCTCTGTGGCCACTTTGGCTTAGAACAAAATCACTTTGTGGTTTTCTGCTAGTCACTATGGAATTTCTGACGTAAATTACAATTAACAACCTGTAAAACTACCCTCCTCCCCTGCAAATGAGAAGTACAGTATATAGAACAATGGGACAGTATGTATACAAAAAAAAAAGACGAAAACTGAACTCCCCACAATTCTCAATTCAGTAAGAGGTGATACACAAGAAACAAAATAGTGCAAAGAAACTGAGGAAAAAAGGAAAAACATACATGTGCATGCGTTTGCAGACGAGCATGGAACATTAAACTGAGTCATCTTAATAGCTCCTGTTGTTAACAACTCAGGGAAAAGGGGATGTGGTGTTTTGTGGAGGCATAAGTATTACGGGAAATGTGCAGCTCAGCCCAGGAGAATGAGAGAGTGAAAGCGGGAGCAGGAGGCACAGAAAGGGGAGAATTCAGGAGAAGGAGATGGCAAATAGTTCGAGGGAAAGGAACATCATGTGAAAGTAAAGGATGAGAAAACAGCATGGGATAACATAGGATGAAGGGGAGGAGGAGGAAGGATGTGGAGAGAGGTAAAATGGGGAAGAAATATGGAACGTACAGACAACATAATGCAGATGATAAATAGGAGACGATTGAAGCGAAGAAACAGATCAATGACATAAAAAGACAAAGTGGCAGAGTCAGCATTCTTTACTGATGTTGTAAGGACAGACCGCTGTATAATAACTGATCATAATACTATATCATACTATTCAGTTTGTAGCGTTTTTAAGTTAAAACCTCTGAAGATAAGCGGGTATGTCTGGTTGACTTGCCGTAATAGAAAAAAAATTAGTTTTCAAGAGCCTCTGTAAATTAGATGAAGAGGGGAGAATATGAAAGAAAGGAAGTCACCGAGAACTCCAGGAGAAATAAACTAGTTTGTGTGTGTGTGTAGGTGTGTGTGTGTGTGTGTGGTAACAAACAATTTCCTGGCTGGTGCAGATACACAGCAGTTTTAATCTATTTAGGTGCTGGATGTCTCACTGGCACACAACAAAAGCCACAAACAGCTCTATCTCTCTGCACAGACCCCCAACCATCCATTCTTTGTGCATTGTGGTGTTTATTAGTGCATTTCTTGTTGAAAGGGTTGTGGGAGCATCATAAGTATGAATTGTCTCATGCGTGACAGTGGTGTGGAAATTGGCAAATTGTGTCTCCTTGAGCTTGTGTGGTCTGGTTTAACTATGTTTGTGAGGAGTGACTAGACAGCATATGGCTGGTAGTTAAAATGATTATGTTCATTACTTTTAGTAGTAGTTCAAATTAAAGGCTCAAACATTTTGAATTTATAGCTGAATAGGTGTTAATTGTTAGTTCTTGGTCTTGCCAGGCCTAGAAATGTCTTCAATAACATTTACAAGGGCTTTTTAACATACCTTCTACCTTTATTTCCTGGTTCAGATGATGGGTTTTCAGCTGTGACAAATTGTTTCGTCACACAAAGAAATATGTGAAAATATCCAAATATGGAAAAACTCATCTACCCTGGGCAGCACTTTTGATGCCTGAATGACAGGTACTTTATTTAAATAACTAGTTATAGTTGTGAAAATGGTGAAAATGTGCTTTTTATTATTATAATTATTACGGGAAAAATAAGTCCAGTTTGGACTTTTAAAAGAACTACTCCAGGATTTTAGAGGTCCGAAAACAAAGGAGTTTAGAAACGCTATAAGCTGGGTGGTAAACAAGCTCTACTGCTGGAGGCAGCAGTGCAGCGACTTTATTGTTGTAAATTTGCGGAGCTCAGCAACAGGTCCAAATTATTTACAAATTTCCAGTGATATTATATTGGGCAGACCTCTAACATTAAACAGCTTGTTGGCATCATTAATTAAAACATGCCTCTCCCTCTCTCTTTGGCTCAAATACGCACACACGAACACAGCTCTTTGCATCTCTTGTCTCCGTGTGTTATTGGTATCCATTAACTTGCATTTTGTGTGTTCTGTCCCTTTTCCAGGCGGTATAGAATACATTTTATGGTTGAGGCGTTACCGGTGCTTGGCGGGCACCTGGAAGTTGCTCAACATTATCTCTGATCTACAATCGTCACTACAAACTCTCTCATAGCTTGCCTGAAGGACAGGAAGTATTTCAGCATTCATACTTCCACTATATACTGCCACTTCTGTCTGCTCTGTATGTTCATCGGGGAAGAGAGATTGCGCCTTTATTGTTCTTTTGAGTTTTTTTTGTGGACTGTTGTCCGACTATAAAGCCCTTTCAGACAAATTTGTGATTATGCACTGTAAAAATAAACTGACCTCACGGTGAGTTGTTATATCAAATTGATTTGGTGCCTTCAACACATTCCATAAGAAGAGTCAGAATAAACTAGTATTAAGTACGTCACATGTATACCTATATAGATATTTGGAAAAGCCTTCTTTTTTTTATTCTAAATCAAGGCTCCTGTACCTTTAATGGGATAGATTGTGCAAGTGGTGTCAGCGTGTGGCTGTATGCTCGTGTAGACGTGTGCACATAATCTCATGATTTCATAAGCATGTCTTTGGTTCTGATGTGTGTGTAACATATGTAGGCCTCATGTTCACCGGTGTTTCCATTTCCCTTTTTCTTGGCCTCACCTCTGGCCTGTGGGGTTGTAGATCTCGTTGCTCTGGCAACCACTTATCGTGATGGGGTCGAAGGACTGGAAGGAGCGCAGGCCTACTCCGGAGATGGCCACCAAGCGAGAGGCAAACATGACCAGGATAGCCTTGGTGTGGTAGAAGGCCACCGATAGGTCATGGCTCACTGGGATCACCAAAGGGTTGGTGCGGCAGCTGAGACGCCACTCGCCTGTGGAGAGGATATCAGGGACGGAGAAGAGACAAAGAGAAAAGATAAAAGTGTATTGATATTGAGGTCGGGGAAGTAGGGGACAGAAGCAAAGAATCAGAGGGATAGGTGGTCGATGTTAACCGAACCCTAAAAGTAAATTAGCGGAGAAGAAAAGGCTGAAAGAAGAAGCTAAAACGTGGTGTTGAAAGAGTGATACAGTGATCTAATGAAGACATTTGCACAAGATGAAAGGATGGATGAGAGTGACGTGAGCTTGAGGGGACTTCGCTCTATATAATAACTGCTCAACTATAACAAGCTGTAGTTAGTTACAGTAGGTAACCGTTGAGCTCAGCAGTCATATTTAGTAAAGTGTCACCGGAAGACAGTTCTTACCTAGACTATGGATGCCCTCCTTGGTGTCCACCAGCTGAACAGTGATGTTACACTGTGTCTGGTCAAGGTAACCAGTCCCATCAGCAGCCAGATGTATAATCACTGCGGCTGCCACCATGGGATGAGAAAAGTGGGCCTGAATGAAGAAAAATATATATATTAAAATTGGTATACATTTTCGATAACTACTGTATCCTTTCTCTTGGTACCATATGTAGTTGAGTGTTTTCTTGTTTGTCTTTTCCTATTTTGAATCATGTTACATAAGTTAAGTATAGTATCCACATGAGGTGACTCATGATGCATCATTGTTTTCAGACAGGTCTTACCTTGAGCCAATAGTTAGGATATCCCCAGGTTGACTTATGAGCCTCACGACAGGGGAACCATGCATACTGGGACACTCCATCTGATAGATCAAACACCTTGGACTGACATGTCTAGGGAAACATGAGAGGAAAAAGAAGGACATTGGGTAATTTTGTATGCATCATTCTAACTTTTTAAGCATTGGCCAAGTAGTCAACTAACTTGTATTTTACAGATACATAAAAAAACTGTTTTTTTGACCCCTGTTTTTCCACAGCCGTCAGCTGTTTGTCAGCGGTTCGGGCTGACCTAGAGCTGACGTGCGTTCTGTGGAGTACTGTTTGTTTGTGTCTTGTTAATAAACAACCTGGCAACCTGGCATGTGCCACAAGCCCCATATCCCTCATTTCCTCTTGTCTTTCCTCCCTTGTACTAGCCTCTGGGTGTATTTGTGTACTCACCTTGTACTGGCTTTTTAAACCCTGTCATGCCACACCTGCCCACTAGAAGCCCTCAAAGAGTTATGTCATGATTCCATGCAGCACCTGAATTAGTCA
Source organism: Leptoclinus maculatus (assembly GCA_032191485.1). Lineage (NCBI taxonomy): Eukaryota > Metazoa > Chordata > Actinopteri > Perciformes > Stichaeidae > Leptoclinus > Leptoclinus maculatus. Next base: position 12,517,104 of record JAVDOI010000017.1, read on the forward strand.
CGTGTGTAGTGCATTTACTCAGAATCCAATCCCTTTAGATTCAGATTTTGATAAAAGAAAAAAAAACTATATTCTGTAAAACCCCTTCCATTGTGGATATAAGGATCAGCAACATTTTAATGACAACAAAAAAAAGTAAGATGTTATGACGGTTATGTTAGAAGTAACAGAGTGAACAATCTGAAATTTGAATCTGGCAAAATGGTGATATTGATTAATACTGCTTAAACATAATGTATTCTGTCTTGATATGAAAAACGACAATCAAACTGTCAACTGCATAATAAAGAACCTCGATGTATTCCCAGGCTGTTCGATATGGCACTGAGCGTCAGTCGCTCAATGCGTCCAGAGATCTGTCTTACAAAAGAAGAAAGTCGAGGTCTGTGAGTTATGATGTTGACACTGAAAAGTCAAGTAAAAAAATACCTCAGGTATAACCTGACCCACCAGATGGTTTGTTACACAGAAACATCCGCGATGCCGTCATTGGAAACTGTTTGGAAAAAGGGCGAGCACTTTCCAAAAAATATGTGGCAAGTGATTGGATGAACCATCTGGCAATCAAGGGAAAGCAAAAACATCCTTCCAGTTGAGAAAAGCCTTTAGTGGCATTCTTTGCTCTTCTTTCAATGAAGAATTACTCTCCACTTCCGATATAACTGATGCTATTGTAGCATCTACACTTGCCTCTGCGGGAGCCCGCCATTGTTGTTCTGAACAAACAGTCACCTCTTTGTTTCATCTCACCTAAGCCAAGCCCATAGCTGCCAGTAGCTCCTCACAGCATGCTCTGGCTAACCGGACATAAACACATTACTTTAAGCCTGAAAATCAACGTCGCACTTTACAACTCTGTCATCCTATCAGAAGCAGCGATAATGATAGGGCAGAGCTTTAAAAAGACAAGGAATGAAAATGAATTGAAAACTGCACAAGTATTCAGTCATCGTAACCTATGATAACAAAGTCCCTTTGTTACTGTGGCTTTGTTGACATCCCCTCTCGGATTTGTGTCCCACACATTGTCACCTCATTGGCTACGTTAGGATGAGGTTCGGCAAAGGTAGGGTGAGAAACAAGTGGGATGTGGGGATAACAGGGTGATGTGATTCGTCATCATGATTAAAAGTGTCAGAAAGACAGAAAAAAAAGGTAGACAGACACATTGGTAAAAGACTATTGAGCAAAAAATAACACAGGCAAAGGGGAGAGAGGGCAAATACCCAAGGACGATGAGTTTTCCCCTCTGCCCTGAGCAGGTGAAATGAGACACCGGTAACATGAGAGTTTTGCTAGAGAGGCTAGATCCTGTCACCATGGAAAACTGGCCAGACCAGCTATCTGTCTATATATCTGTCCCCCGAATCTGATGACGTTACCTTTCTCCTCAGAGATGAAGTGGCAGAAATGAGGAATGCAGGTGACAAACACCTGAGATCAGTCGTTATGAGACTTTGACCCAACTTGAGTGCAGCTGCGTTGTATTAATCAGAAAACAGGTACACAACAAGTATTTTGCGTTGACTGTGGGCTGCTAATGATTTGGAGTCAAGGAGGAGCTGCTTTCCATTGCAACCATTATTCAGACAGGGAAGGTGAAAATACCCTTTCCACTTGCAATTCATGTCTCATTCATGTAAACACAGGTGGAACCATAGCTACACCTTCCCAAACACCCATCCTCCCCTCATCCGTTTTCCATCATCTCCTGGTGTGTTTTTCTCACAACCAACTGACAGACAAAAAACTGCTTGGCTTGCCAAAGCCCCGTCAAGCAAACACCTCCGTAAAGTATCACACCAGTAGGAGGCAATTCACAAGTCTCCCATGACTCCTTACACCTCCTCCAACCCCCCTCCCCAGCGATGGCAAGAGTCAAAGCACTCTAAATAGAGCTGTCATTAATTTTAATTAATCATTAAAAGAGGGGGTAAGGGTAGTGATGGTAATACGTGTTACACCAATCCAACAGTCAACCAAGCAAGACTTTAGTTTCACACATTCTGAATTTATCCATTCATCCATTCATACACACTTTTCCTTTTCAGGGTGAAAGTGGGCTGGGCAAGCCCCCATTGGGCGATAAGTCAGGTACCTTCTGGATGCCCGTCTATCACAGGGCTGACACATGAAGACGGATCATTTCCACCATCTCACTCACTTTTACACCTACGGGCCAATTAACCTAAACCTTGGAATGGAGCAGGAAATTGGAGCACCCGGTGGAATCCCCGATAGCTCGGGAAGAACATCCAGTCAGTCAGCTCTAGAGTCGAGCTTTCAAATTTGATTTTCTATTATTATTTTGGGCTTTTAATCTCTTGGCTCTGTGTGATTTGACACATTGCTATCTTAGTTGTCAACATTAATCTACAGGTTTAGGTCCATGATCCCAAACATGAATCCCTTGTGAAAATGTTGAATCTAGTTAACCTTTTTCTATCAGAACTTCAGCAATGCTACCTCTCCTACATGTGTCAGTGTCTTAAGTTTGCTTTCGCATAAAACATTTCAATCCAACTTCATTGAAGAACACCAGAGAGGAATCAAAGGTTTAACCTTTGAGTACTATGCTAACAGTTATGGACTTTGTAATCAGGTTCACCTTCCTTCGTGTTCAAACAAACACACTTTTCAAGGCTTTTTTCCTTGCTATTGCTGTTGAAATATTCCAGTAAAGACATGCATTACAATGACTTATGGTAAATGAACACAATTGTTTCTTTGAAAGGTGTGTTTAATAAGCACCGTATCAGTAAATTTCAGAATTTCACTAAACCTGACATAACATTGACATTCCAAAGCTTTAAACTGCAGAACATCATTACACATTGTATATTATATGTTTAAAATATGTGCTTAGGGAATTTCATCTCAATGTTTTTGTTTTTTATATTTTGTTAAATGTGTAAAAATCATTTAAAATCCAGTCAGTTCTTTTGGAGCGGCAAGCTCTCTCCTAGTTGAAAACAAAATCCAGACTGCTGGAGATCATGGATACAAATAATTGTCTCTCATTTCTATTATAATCAGGTGTTAATCAAGGACTGGGAAAATGCATTCCCAACAGGAAGTCCCCAAGGATGGCAAAACGCATGTGCATTGAGTAATGAAGTGAGGAGAGAAGGATGGAGGCCAGGATATTTAAAGCACTCACTTTGTCACAGGTTGAATAACAGAACCTGATCATTTTACACGTAGTGTGTAAGTTCACAGCATATGGCAACAATTATCAATTCACAAAGGCTGCTTCAACCAACTTAGCAACTAAGGATGCAACATAAGCACTGTAACATATCTGCACAAAACATCCCAGTATTATCTCTTTATTACTTCTTCTCTGTATGTCTTTGGCTTGCCTTTTTTTCAGCCCCCTTTTACAATCTGTCTCCGAAACAGTACGATTATAAAAGGAACTTTTTACGGCAACTATATCAGCTGAATCCAATAAGAACAAATACAAAACAGATGCAATTTCCTCTATCACGGACATACTATAAGGCTTGATCAATCAGCTAGTCCCTAATATTAGAAATATTAAATCACAAAACAATAGCTGGAGGACAAAGTAACTGACATCACAGGCATTATTTATTACCTTTGTAAGAAGTCAGAGCCCACAAATATGTGTCTAGATGTCTGAAATAAGACTTCATCTATGTGTTTCCAGAGGATTTCAAAAGCATTCAATTACTTTTTGACACACCCAACAGAAAAGCAATGCAGATGTCACGAACAACAAAAGAAAAAGTACACGTTAAATCGCCAACCATATAGACTTTGAGTTTAAAGGTCCTTCACACTGCGCTCAGTATGGCTGACAGTGTTGATGATAGTGATAACAACAGCAACAGTGCCGACAGAGCAAACTATGTTTAAGGGGGGAACCAGAGGGTGGGAGCTACGCTTCCGTGACAACAGCGCTTGTCGTGACAGCGTTATCAGCTCTAACCGCCATATGAGTGCAGTGTAGTCAAGGTCATGATCTAGCCCGGTATGGCGTGCTCACATGCACTAATATGCACTAACGGGTATTAACAGGCACGCGTGGCCGGCTCGGCTATGTAAACAAAGCACAGAGAAGCTTGGATAACAACACGGAAAGAGGGAGAGTGACTTCATTCTCTGCTCAGGTAGACATTACTCCGCTATATCTTTACACAGAAATGGTTGTTTGCTGCTATATTAAAGCTCTGAATATTGTATAGAGATCTTTTGTATGTATTGTACAGCAAAGAGAAAAAAACAAACCTGTTTTTGTTGGCCTTCCTTCAATCTGTTATGCCTATAAACCTTATACCTTCAAATGGATTGCTTGATTATAACCACAATATCACAGCAAGAACTGTTGACAAAGGTAATGGAGGGATATGGCCAATCTGTTGTTTGTAAGGTATAAATGGATGAATGAAACTATTGCAAGTGACAAGCAAAGCCAATGTTGTAATGCTTATATTGTGTAATACTTGTTTTAAAGGGATTTGTTCTCTCTAGGTGGTAGTCGTTTCTCTTGTGCAAAGAGGCAAATGGGAGGCCTATTTAGTAAAATAACAAAACAAAAACGATTAGACTACGTCTGATCGCCTCTACTACCCCCACTTATTCTAAACACATGTCTCCCTTGCTCTGATTCATAAAAAGGATGTAACACTCAGGAATATAAGTCATATGTTGAGATCCATTTGAAACAAAACAACTTCTCGCCATGAGTTCAACGTCTTAACTCAAAAACACACACTCACACACACAATTACACACAGTTACACACATGGTCCTAATTTGTACCAGCTGGCTAGTCAGACTGGCAGAAAACAGCCAATCCCTGGTCTGTAGACACAAACTGGTGTTTGTAAATCACCACTTCAGATAAAAGGAGAGCTAAGTGTCCTGAGCCAAGGGGAAACCGGATAAAGGTGAGGAGAAAGAGAGTGCAACCGTCAGCCTCATTAGCCTGAAAATATGTCTGTACTGTAAAAACATTTATGAAGAGCATAAAGCAAAACATAAACTTGTAAAAGGGGGGAGTTGGAAAGTGGCGCTTTAAGTGAAGACAGAGTAATGACAATAATAAGGCCTCTAATAGCATAATTTACCACAGTCTTTCCCATTGTGATGGAGATCTCGTGACAGGGTCAAGTTAGATCACCTCGACTGAGGATGCCTGCGCAGAGCATATACAAACAGTGAAATACAAACACACACACACATGCTACATCCTCTTTGGCTCCAATACTGATGTTGGAGCTTCCAGATTGTCAAAATGTCCCATCTTGGACTGAAATCAATAAACCTCACAGACACACATCCACAAACATGGGCCACATGTTCACAGAAGACTATTGAGGCCCTCAAACATTTAGGAGGCCCCACAAAGGTCCTCCTTGTATCTTCCAAACATTAGAGGAGAAACAGGAGCTTGAGAGGAATCTGAGCTCAACTCAGGACTTTTCTGACACTCTATACGCAGGTCTCTTTACTCTGCACTGAGCAGAGCAAAACAAAGAAGAGAGAGATCATTTTTCACATGATGTCCTCTTATAATAAAACCATGCCACACCTAATAGGGTCAATAATTAAACTATTTGCTGTCATACATTAACCAGCAAATATTTCTGTTTCAATGTTTTGACAAATCACTTGTGGTACGAATACATGAACTCAGTCGGCATTATGGTGATGCATCAGTTACACAAAAATCGTGTTTGCATCTGTAGGTGTCGGTATCCAGCATACAGCTTAAATATGATGTAAATATGAAACTGTGGTAATGTATTGTTGAGTTGTGAAGTGGTAATCATGAGAGGCATTTAAGCACAGACAGACACAAGGACTCAATCATGACAGTGTCTCATATACTGTGTTTTTAAGAAGTATGTAAAAAAATCACTGGTAGATATCATCAGCGGATTGGCTTGTAAGAGCATTTCTGTTATTAGGACTGTTACAATTTATCTTTGTCAACCAGCTTTCCCACATTCCCTTTGTCTGCACCACGTTCCCAGTTCTCAAAATGATTCCAACCCCATCCTCTTGAGTCTCAATGTTCTTTTTTTTTGCCATCATTCAGTCACTCACTTCAGCAGTTAGCATAATCTGTTCATTCATTTTGCGTGATTCATCTAATCGCTTCATTTCACTCAGTGTGGGTGTTGCACCAGGAGTCGACAATACCTGCTGAGAGTTTATTGTTTTGATCCTGTCGTATGCCTCTGTGAGGTCAAGGCAGTGATCTTTTTCTGGAGATATGGACATTTTGGACGCATGCTAATTAGATTGGCACCTCCTAAAAACATGTTTATTCCCAAACAAAAGGTATTTATTTTTCCTCTTTTCCATTCATCCCTGTCTCTTTGTAAAATGCACATACTGTATATGAATTTGAAGCCTGATCATGGAAAGCAGTAGTGAGCATCTGTGAGGCATTTGTGGAGAAAAAGGGCACCAGAGAGAAACTAGTATGAGCTTCCAAGCACCATCCCATGGTTTACTGGAATGCTGGTGAGAGCCTGGTGTGTGAGGTAATGTCCTGTCACCCAGCCCCACCCATACCCACTGAAGCTCACCATCTCATTGGCCCAGGGCTAATGATGGGCCACTTCCATGGCCTACTGAGAATAGGGCTGTAAAAGTTAGTGAGTGGGTGCAATTAAGCAGTTTACCTATCCCACTCTCATCAGGGCAGACATGAGTAGTGACTGGGTGGTAGGGAACACGGACCGCAAACTAATGTACAGGGATTGGTGAGCGTACAATGCCAGCAAGTTGAAAACAGATGGGTCTGCGGAGAACATAAATGTCCCACAGTCAGTGGCCCCCTATGCTCAATAAAACAGGGCCAAACCCCTGCATATTAACAGCTTGAAAATGTTATACGGGGTCATCAGTGCCATGAAACAAGTCACAATGAGGTTTCCACATGGCAGAACCACAATAATAATTGAAACGGGAAAAGTAAAAGGGAAAAAGAAACGCCATCCTAGAGGTTTCTTTTTAATGTTACAACACGCTTATGTCACTGGCACTGTGCCTGACGAGGGCTGTGCGGTTTTGGGGGAATGTTGGTGGGAGAAACAGTGCCAGAGAAGCTGGCCTTCCGGTGCTGCTGAAAGCAACAGCTTGGCTACTGTATGAGCTTATATTTTGTGGGCATGTACGTGTGTATTTCAGCAGTATGTGCAAAGTTTTGCCTGCAGTGTTTGTTTGCATTTACATGCAGAGGAAAAAGAAGATGTGTAATTGTGTATGTTTGCTCAGCAGTGGGCCCTGTACAGTTTGCATGTATCCCCCACTAAAGTACACACTGCCTGCTTTTTGGGACCTGGGACAAATCTGGGCCAGTTATTGTTGTCTTGTTTTTACCGATCAGAATAATATAATAAAACAGAGAGTCTCTTTTCTTCCTCTCTTTTCCCTCTGAAGAATTACTTAAGATGAATGTGGTTATTTAATTCAGACTCCATGCACATACGTTTGAAGATGGGTGAACTTCATATATAGGCAATTTCTTGCAGCGTGAGAGGACTAAAATGTTATCCCTTCTGTTGCTTATGTATAATTAAGGGGAGTGTTCTCCAGGGGTGCCCAGGGGTTGCATCAGAGATTGCCTGGGCAGCAGCCCTCTCTGGAGAAATCACCTGGCTTGCTGTTTGATCTTAAAGTTTAAATGCACATGCACACTCCCCACTTATACAAACTCATCTACACACATGTACGTGACAGCACTTGGCGTGCACACACACGCACACACATGCACACACACACACACACACACACACACACACACACACACACAGGTTAGTTGCTAGGGCCAGTTCTCCAATCCAACCTCCCTAGAGCAAGTGAAGCTGGCTCACCATATTCCATGGTGTGGTAGTGGGGGAACATTATGTTCTGCTCCACAAAGACAGCAGTAGTACATTTCAGTCCCCTACAGACCTGCCCTATAATCCTGCATAGAGTTGGCAGTGTGTGTGTTTGCCTGTGTATCTCTATCTGACTGCATACCTGTGTGTGTGAGCTTGATCAGGAAGGAAGGTGGATCTTTCAGATAAGCTGAAGCTATTTTACTGTCTTCATATTAAAGGTCTTCAACATTTTGATTTGGCCTGACATGGAAAGAGGCAACAGTAAAGTCCAAAAAATTAAAACAACAACTATTAAACCTGGCTAGTATGTTACATTGGCTGTGAGTTTTTTTTTTTGAGATCATTAATATTTATTTAAACTTTATTTACTTCATACATTCTCTGGTGTCCATATGGTGTTTTGATTGGATCAAACTGCTGGGGGCATTTAAATGCAGGAATGGACGATAACAGCGGTTTTGGGCCATTTTCTATTATTCATTTTTATTCAATGATGTATTTTCTGTTGAATGCTGTTAGACTTTCGGTCAAACTAATTTCCGGATTGTTTTACCTCCAATAACAACCACTAACCCCATCTGTTCATCCATCTGTCATTTGCAGTGGTGAAATGTCAGGGCTTTTAAGGTATTCAGAGAAGGCCCTTGGAATACTGTAAAATGACGCCGACTTGTTTCTGTTGTTTTCTGTCCATGCTTTGCGCATTTGAGTGGTTTTGTGTTGGAAAGAAAATGCAACCAATCAGGTATTGTTCTATGAGTCTCTGGGGACAATATCCTCCATCCAGGTGATTATCGTTCCTTGATAGAATGCCCTGATAATTGAACACAATGACAGCGTACGTTTGGATTGAAAATTTGATCAACCAATCATATTTGTATTTGTAGCCAATGGGCGGAGAGCTCATGGAGAGACTCGTGTACAAAAAGGGCAGCATGTAAACCCTTCTCTCAGCAGTAGTTTCAATGTGGGAGTATTCACCCATCCTTGGCTTTGCTCTGGTGCGTGAAGAAGTTAAGAAAAACAAAGTTCACCTCTCGTGCACAAACGCTGTGCATTGAGATTATCATTCACCGTGGCATTTAATGGATACAAGGATGTGTTCCAGTATCCCTCTGTAGCTATGTCTGCATGTTTTACAATAGAAATATATTTCTGTGAAGACCCCTTACGCACACACAACTACATAGCACTTGAGCTTATGTGCAGATACATGATCTCCTCAAGTGCCTTCTTGCGCTGTTGTTACTTTCTTGCATCCGCAAAGATCCCTATCACTGCCTCTCTCTCTCTCTCTCTCTCTCTCTCTCTCTCTCAGATACGGACACACATACACACACGCAGTATCAACTCCGTCTGTAGACATCAAACAGAACTGATACACAAAACCAATACAGGACTTGTTTACTAGATCAGGAGGCAATGTACTATCCCCTACCCCCAACAAACATTCAGAACAAAAAACACTCACAAACACACTTTCTAGGCCAATGTCTACCAAAGAGTTATGAACCACAAACACATGGAAACATGATTAAATCACAAAGGATGAAGTGAGCTATTAACAAGGGAGGACAATGTCCTGTTGGTTTCTGATAAAACTATGACTACAGCACGGACTCACTTTCACAGCAATTGTTTTAATTGCTTCACAACATGGTAGGCTTACTAAGTAATAGTTTGAGTAAGGAGTTCAAATTTTCTTCCTCCAGTTTTTCCAGTTGTGCTAGCTTCACTGTGCTTTTATTACATAGCCAGGCCAGCCACATGCTTTTTTTTGTGCATGCCAGTCTCTCTGTTGTACCCCAATGGCTAGCAAATGGCCGCCGCTCTGCAGTGCGCTCATACGGCGGTTACCTCTGATAAAATATGTTGTTTGTGTCTGCCTTCCAGAATGACAAACACTAGTCAACATTAACTGACCCTATATCAGCAGGACTATATCGTATTTTAGCTGCCTTACAAACCCACTACAAATCATTGTTGCAAAAATAAAAATGTTTGCTGATGATGAATGCTGATGTAAAGGATAAGAGCAAGAAAAAAACAAAGGAAACTACAGCACACTGTCTTGAGCTAACACCATAATCGTCCATGTCTGTACACCAATGTGTTCCCTTGAAATGACTCAGGAACTCAATTGTCCTTGAAAAATGGGACTATGGCCTGACGCACTTTCCCAGACGGTACAGCATGCACCCTGGATTTAGTTTCAGCAATGGTTGATCTGTTACTGGCAGAAGGCACACTTCTCTTTCACATATCAACATGTAACTATGATCCAACACAACAGACGTCAATTAATGTCAGGTTGCTGCAAGTTTACACCAAAGCTGATATTTCTACCATATATATCACAAGCTGCAATGAGGTGACTTCATAGGATAAGCTCATACTAATTACTAAAGTCAAATTTAAAGTACACGAGAAGTAATGTATTCAGTGGTGTCTTCTTTAAATACAGAAAAATAAGCCCTGCAGTTACCTTTCTCGATCCTCGCCATTTTATTACTGATGACATTCATCTAAGTCTCCGAGCAATTTACTACCCCAACACTAAATCTCTTTCAAGGGCAATACCGTATGCGAGTTTGCATCTGCAAAGCCACAGTGCTACATTGCTCAGAAAAATTACATAAAAATCTCAACAAAGATTGCAGATCAAGAGTATACCATCTTAAGCAACTATGCAGCTCTGAGGCTTGAACTTTGGATTTCACGTCAAGTGCGTATGGGCCTTTCACATCCCTTTCCACCAACAACTCAAAGGAAAATCAAACCCCTTATGTAAACATGGGCCAACCAACTGAAAAAAAATAGGATGAAGTACTTTAGATAGGGGAATGTGATCCAGATGCCTAGAAAAAGACTATTCATTGGGCACACTATGGCTGATTCCTGGTTGGAATCAAGAGCTATTGTTTCCGAACACAGCAATTAGAATACCAGATGTGAGACATCACCAAAAGCCTCTTCAAAATAGGTAACATCTTCAATAAAGTTGTTTTTGCTACTGATCAGCCACTGTGGTGTTTTATATGTTGTTCTAAAGTGGCCACATTTAAACTGGATCCATGAACAAAGGCAAGCCCACAGCCTGGTCTTCATCTCCAGAACCAATCCTCACATGCTTCATCTGTGGCATGAGCCTCCAGGACAGTCGCCATAGCCACATGCATGCAATTGCACAATTGCTTAGGAGCATTGCCTGGACAAGAATTTCCGACTCGGTTATTTGAGGCTGTGTTTTGTTATCTTTGTTTTAAGAAGGACTACAATAAGCAGACAAGTGAGCATGATTGTGTGCATGCACCATTGTGGGAGCATCTTGTGCTAGCAGATTTGTTGTTTGTGTGTGTGCGTGCGTATGCTCGACACTGCAGTGTCACCAAAGTTAATTTCGTTTGAAGAGATGGCATTTGATGTTGCTGTAGTGCATGTTAGTGGAGTGGGGAAATAAAGGGAAGGGAATGTACTGATGTTGGTGGGAGAAATAGCCTTTGAGGACCTAATTTTAAATGTAACGTCACAATTTACTGGATAGAAGTATGACAGAAAATATAGAGTGAAAAGGACAGACAAAGAGAGATAGTGACAAGAACGTTGTTTGGACATTTTCCACACGTCCACATGCACTCCGGTGGCCTTGTAATGAGCTGATCTCATCACACACGATCTTTGGGGAACAGTGTGTTCTCTACGGAAACAGTGATTTTTCTAAGAACAAAGTGTCCTTCAAAGCAGAAATCATTGTTGATGGTTATGTGGACATGTTCCACTGGTGTAATTTCTCTCAGAGAATAACACATCTGCAATGTAGTTGGTTGGACCACAGGCTCGGACAGAAGTGGTGCCATACCAAATATCAAATACATTAAATTGTGTTGGTTAAACTTCTACTTTTGTTTGCGTAAGTCCTTGGCAAAGTGTTCACGAGCAAGGCACCTGACCACAACTGTTCAAGAACACCTAGTTCATTGGCCTTGTCAAATGTGTCATCAGCAGTGGGAACAAGCTCTACAGCAGACATCACACACTTCCAACAACACATATATTAGGTCTGCTTAATTTTTGGAAAGAACCATAAACATGATTATTTTTGTCAATATTGAGATGAGGATTATTTAACACGAAACAATATGCATTGAGAAAGAAGAGACAGAAGAGAGCACTGCCAGCGTAGAGATGTGAGGCGAGTCTCTCTTTTGGAGGGGTACAAGTATTAATGAGCATATTGATATTGATATCACTCTTAACACTAAGGCAAAAATAATGCAGGATGTTTGTTTTAACATTTGGTTTGAACAACAAATACTAATAACAATAATTCATTGAAATAATGAAGAGGGCTTTAAAGAAGATAGAATACTTCAACAACATTCCGTAGCTTTGAACATCCATATTATGGAGAGGGGATTAAATAAGATTGAGCCCTAATGCACTTATATGTGTCCGAAGCTTTGTGTGTGTGTGTGTGTGTGTGTGTGTGTGTGTGTGTGTGTGTGTGTGTGTGTGTGCACATGAATGTAAGCCTCCCCCTAATGTTTTGGGCAATCAGCCCCTTTCTGCGTTGCGACAGCAGATCAATGCTTCCACCAGGCTTACATGGAATCAATGGCTTCTTCTCTTGTCTTCAATAAGCATTACTTTAATGAGAGCGGCAAACTTCTGCACCCTCCTCAGGAGACATCTAATTAAATGTCCCAATCTGTAAAATGACTTAACTGGCAAACAAGCAAAGGAAGTTGTTTTTGCAACTGTATCGCAAAAAAATTGGGGCTTTATTGTTATGATTGTGTAAAACATTTGTGGATGAGAAAGTAATAGCATCAAATTATCAATAAATCAAATACCATACCCCAAACAATGAAGGCGAATGTCTGTTGATACTGTAATGATCCATGATGATCCAATTTGACTCTTTGACTGACTGGTTGTTTGATGAAATATTTGATGTCATGTCTACATAGTTGTATTGCTATTAAGCTGTGACGTGATAACGTACATCAAACTGTTATGTGTAATAGAAAAATTTGAATATATATATATATATATATATATATATATATATATACAAACAGGATAAAACTGTGTATGCCCGTACCTTCGTAACAGCAGGGTATCCAGCAGTCACCTCACCAGAGCAGTAAGGCTTCTCTTCATGGGAAACTTCGACAGTGGAGGCCCACTGGTCAAGGAAACCATTGGGAGTGTAGAGGCCACAGTCTCTGACACCCGTCTCCTGCTCAAAGTCCTCACACACCCCATCGCCATCATAGTAGTAACACAGGCTTGGCTCCTCTGCAGGTAAACAGACAATAGAAAAAGTGGCAATTTCAAATAAACAGTTATCTGGTTTTTTTATCTGTATAGTCATTTTCAGTAAATTCACTTTTTAGGTCTGATTCTACATATCAGCGCCGCCACCCTGCTCTTTCCTGGAGCATGTTTTAATTTGCACAAAGACATACAGGTGAGTTTTTAAACACTTTACGACTCAATCCCCTTCTTCATCCTATTTTTATAGAACATGTGTACCCACTGAGCCTCCAGGATACTATTATCTCTACTATCTCCATTATTTTGGAAGGTGAAGAGAGGACCAGATGAGGAAGGGGGAGGAAGGTAAGGGATAAAAGGTGCAGGAAAAAAGGAGGATACATTCTTTTAACAGACATTCCACCCGGAGTTAAGGTCTGGAACTGGAAGCTTGTGGACTGGAGGAAAAGGGAGCAGAGCAGGGAGGTTGCCTGGGCCTCATTGCTCTCAGCCCTCAGCTAAAGCAGTATCAGCCGGTGGGGTTCCAGTTAGGGGGAAAGGCGGCATTCTGTGCCAAGTTGGCCGGGGCCTCCTTCTCGAAATTCCAGCCCTCTCCAGCAAAGCCAAAAACTCAAGTCAGTTCTGTGATCTGGCAATGGTAAAACGAGGGGCTACTGAGGGGGCATACAGAATACGCTCCCGCCAATCACTCAGCAGGAGCAGAGGCAAGGAAGAAGTGAAGGAGCGAGGCATGAGGAAGCTCAAACAGTGGCTCGTAAATTCTGTAGAAGTAATAGGCAGAAAGAGAGCTAAAGAGAGAAGAGGAGGAAAAGGAGAAAGAGAAAGGGTACTGCTACAGTATTTGAATATGGACAGGGATAGAATATTCAGATAATGGAAAAGTGGAAAGGTGATTGAGTGTAAGAGAAAAAGAAGAGAGCCCTACATTTGGAGAAAGAAAGAGCGACGAGATGAACAGAGATAGATAGAGAGAGAAAAGAAAGGTCCAGCAGCTGTCAAAGCAAACTGTATTGTTCTTTTGTTTTTGTTTTTTTAAAGACAGAAACCCAAGCTACACAGACAACATGTCAAAGCAGGGCAAATCTGACCTTCCAAAACCATCACTTTTCTGACAGCTAGCATATGTGAATATGGTTTAAGCATATTGCTTTTCCTTCATGCTTTATCTGCACCTGTGTTTACTGTGGCTTGGAGCGGTATTGAGACATAACCACCGGGATTGTTAAGCCAGGTGGGTTCATGTGAAAAGAACTTTGTTGATTTCGTCAATTTCAGATGTAATTCGGCTCAATCGTGTGAATAGCTTATTAAAGCTAATCCAGACTGTAGCACCCTGGCCCTCTTGTACAGTATACATTTCCATCCAACTCCCTCTTTCACTAGCCAACACACTGACAAGCAGGCACTCCCTCACACATCCAGACAGATGGACAGAAGGTCCCATCATTATAGTGTCAGATTTCTGTGCAAAACTAAAACTTTTCTCAGACAATATCAAACACACACACACACACACAAACACGCACACACACTTACACACACCCTTGAGAACTGCAGTTGGTGGAAAAACAACATAGCAAATGCAGTCATCTAGCAATCTGACAGGAATTAAGTGGCCACTTCACAGAGGCTGACACGTGTGTGCATGCATGCATGTACTGCACATGCACACACACACACACACACACACACACACACACATGTGAATAACAATAGGGGGGCAAAATGATTGTCTACAGCAGGGGAACTGGACAGGAAACATCCATCTGTTCATAAAAAAACGATTTCCAGATTTATTTATTTTTTAACAGGAGGTCAAAGTGATTATGATATCTGATAGCCAGTCAAATCCACAGATAAAATAATACCATGGCACAGAAGAACACCGGACTGTAACGGTATGTAATGAACTGATGGTCAAATCACAACTTGATACATGTTGCATGCAACATGTACACGTTATTTAAAATGTCACTTTTGGGAAATAAAATATGTTAGGAAGTGTGACAACCCCTCCCACTCTTGCCACTGTTTGTGACTCCTTGTGTGAGTTTCCTGTGTTTTCCTGTTCCTGTTTAGAAGGCAGTCAAAGTGGCAGAGGTGTGTCAATCAAGTCCTCTTAATTGTTCCCCCTGTTTGCTATAGAAGAGGGCAGGATGTGTCAGTTCTGTCTCTCTGGCCAAAATCCAATCCGGCCCCTACACCCTCTCCTTAAACACACAATATGGGTCCGCCAAAATTAGCCAAAATTAGCAGGGAGCAGAATTGGGTTATAAAAACCCGCCAACGGAGAGTCTACATCGATGCTGACTCAACCAGCTATCCTTACTGACCATGTCTAACACGCTCCATACAAATGGTTCAATTCACATAGACGTTACCAACTTAAAGGTTATATTATATTTAGGATCTGCTCATTTGATTATTTCAGTTATTTGAGTATTTATTTATAGTTTCCTTGCTTGAGAGAGGGACGTTGCCTACACCCTTGCACTCAATACACCACTGATAATCCTGATTTACTTGTTTCGCCTTTGAACTGGTTCATCCCAAAATGTTATCAATCAACATTGTTGATATATTTGAAACAAGTAACAAAATATGTAATATAGTACAAATGTGCACTGAAGCTAATAACTCTCTTTTATTTCCAGTATTTTCTTTAAAGACAATCCAGAGAAAGAAATACGTGACTGCATTTTAAACATGGCAATAGGACTTACCAATACAGTTGAAGAAGGGCTCTTTCTTGCACTGACTGGAGCAGCCATCCCCATTCATAGAGTTCATATCATCACATTCCTCTCCTTTGGCACTAAAATAGCAGGAGAAGGTACTCAGAAAACAGCTTCATTGCGCATCCGTGTGCATGCATTTATATATATTTTGATAGTGTGAATGTAAGTGCCTGTTACCTCTGGATCCGTCCATCTCCGCAGTAGGGTGCTCCCAGTTCGTGTATCAGAGGTGGGGAGGGCTCACTCTCACTCCGGCCGGAGATGGTTTGGACCTGGTAAGTGTACTCAACATGTGGCGCCACATCCCTGCACAGAGAGAGAGGCAAAAATCACAGTGTGTCCATATATTTCAGAATAATGTGAAGCCTCGAAGAAATGTCTGATTAACACCACATCTAAAGAAAGGAGATAGAGCAACTGAGAAAGATACTCGGACCAGGCCTGTGGAGAACGGGTCGATAGGACTACTGCTCTGTTTGCTAGTGTGTGTGTGTGTGTGTGTGTGTGGTAGCAATCTTCATCTTTATGTATCTCAAGTACCACTAGCACAACACAAATTAGAACACCTGTCTCAGCACACACGTCCACACATCTACCTATCCAGTCACTGCATTTACCCGCTTTGGGTCCAGCTTTGTTTTGTTTCCTCATCACGGTGATTCATGGAACCATCGTGATGAATACACAATGGTCAGGAGAAATATTGGGGGGGGGGGGGACTACTCACTTTGTCGGTGTAAGTCGCCATGATGGTTTCTTGAGTCACCATGATAAGGAAGTCTGAAAAAAAAAAGTCTGAAAGGAAAAAAAACATAAATGAGAAAACCAAAACCATAAAGGAAAAAAAATAAAAACCAAAGCTGTAAATGAGAAACCATAAGCAAAGCAACAAAACAAAAGTGAAGAAAAGAAAACTGTAAATGAGAAACAACAGGAGTGCAAGTGAGGGTGCTGTCATGACATTAGTTGTTTTTTATTATTATTTTAAGCTTGCTTTTTTCTCTCTGATCTGTTCTTGTATTACCATCAGGTTTCATAATTTCTGTTGGATGCTGGCTATTTTTTTAACTATGGACAGGCTAACTGGTTCCAAACTGCTTCAAGTGAATGATATGGGTCATTCGTATGAATCCACATTATTGTTTAATCTTAACAACTTCCTTAACAGGAAACAAAACTAAGAACAAAAAATTTCAAATTAACAAGTAAAGGCAAGCAAAGAATCAGAGATTTTACGTATTCATTTATCTATTATTTACACCAGCACTCTCATTTGCAGCTATGTTGTATACAGTTTTCTTTCCATTTTGAGTTATCATTTTTTTCTTTTTGCTTATTGTTTTGGTTTCTCATTTCCTAGCTTGATTTGTCTCTTATGGTCATGGTTTCTCCTTCATGGTTTCCTTTTTTGGCTTTCAGAGTTTTTGACCCTACATTTTGTGTGTCCGGGTGCGGAGTGTGTACACTAGACCGAAGAGGTTGAGACATTGTTCTTTGCAGATTGCATGGTAGTGTGGTGGCTAGTACTGTCGCTTCACAGCAAGAGGGCCCGGGGTTTCCCTCTCTGTGGAGTTTGCATGTTCTCCCCGTGTCAGCGAGGGTTCTCTTTGGGTTCTCCGGCTTCCTCCCACAGTCCAAAGACATGCAGCTTTGGTTAACTGATTACTCTAAATTGCTCGTCGGTGTGAATGTGAGCGTGAATGGTTGTCTGTCTCTATGTTTCAGCCCTGCGATAGTCTGGTGGCCTGTCCAGGGTGTTCCCTGCCTTTGCCCAGTGACAGCCGGGATCGGCTCCACCCCACTGCGACCCTGAACAGGATAAGATTAAAGATAATGGATGGATGGATGTCAGAGTTCAAACAATCAGGTTTTGGTAAGCGTGACTATATCGGCTCTATAGAGGCGACATAGATCCGATATAGAGAAAATGAGTGAGCGCGATACGTGCTGTATGTTCTTTATGTTATTCTATGCATAAGGGGTCAGGAATGCATAATTGTTGTGTATAAACATGGCTATTGGTTAAGTACATGGAAAAAATGAGGTATGGGGGAACAACATCAGTAAATGAGGGTAAATAGGACCGATAGGTTAGCCATAGATCATTTCATGTGGACCATCAAGTACTATAGACCTAATTTTTTTGGAAAGCCCTCTTCAATGCGGTAAATGCAGTAACCAGCATGCAGGGAGACTGAACTGCTCACATGAGTATGAGGGCATACACACATTCTTATGTCCGTTACACAAAGGGACTCAGGGGTCCCAGACTCAGACGCTACCCACCTGTCACTAAGAGTGGCCACCATTTAACTAAACATCATTTTAAGCCTTAATATGATTTAAACGAGTGAGTTGTATTCAAATTCTCCTTTCATACAGTTTTCATGAATGGGGAAACTAGCTATAGAAACCAAACCGTTTTGCATACAAGGCTGTAAACGTGTTTATTTCTGCTGTTAAGTTGGACATTTTAACATAGGGGTCTATGGGGATTGACTCACTTCTGGAGCCATCCTCAAGTGGCCATTTGTAGGAACTGCAGATGTTAGCACTTTTGTTAGCTTCACTTCTCAGCCCTGGAGGTTGCCGCTTGGTGGAGGGTTATATAACTGTATTTAACTGTGTGTGTTATCATTTGTAAATGTGTAAAAACAAATCTCTAAATTCATACGGAGATTTCTGAATGGGTACAGGATGTGTAGTATCCTAGTAAACTGCCTGCCACGCACTGAGATCACATTTTGATTTTAAGTGCGACATTGCTGGGCTGCATAGACATACAGTTAAATATAGACACAACACTGGCTTTATCACCGCTGCTCAAGAGACGCTCAAGACATGAGTATGCGTATTTAAGTGTTGTGTCTATAAGCGATTATAAACCATTGAACAAAAAAATGGAGCAAAATACAACAGAAACTCCTCTCTGCCTAAAGCGTCGCAGCCTGTTTTAACCTCAGAATAAGGCTTTTTACATTGTAAAAAAACAATGTTCAAAGATAGTCACTTTAAGTTGCATGAGAATATCTGATTCTTACATTAATGCCATGTTTGCTTAGAAACGAATGCCATCCCTGCATAAGTCTGTGCCCCACTTGAGCCACCCCAGACAAAACGTCTGGACACACCGCTTTATATAATTGCAGAGGAGTGTTCAAAAAACATAGACGAAGACAAAGGTTTAATGAAATAAGCGGGTATTCTGCATACCCATGTACAAACATATACACCCAAATGCACTGCATTGCAAGAAAGGTGGTAAAGTGAGCGTTTGCTTGCGCATACATGCACTCGTGCTCCTTTTCCACACAAACACAAACAAAAGATTTACAACAAGAAAGAGTATTTTCTTCATGACATTTCTGACTATGGTCCTTGGCTTTCGTTTTTCGCTTCATCTTCATTTCTCTTTGTGTTTGTTCATCACATTCCCGGCAGAAACAAGTAGACCAAGTTCAAGTTAGCTGTACTCAATTATTAAAACTAATGGACCTAAAGATCATGTAACAAAAACGCAAAATGTTTGCCTAGGATGAGATATTTATGTTGGCTTTATTATTATCAACACAGAATGTTTGACCCGACAGACTCTCTTTTATACTTCAACATGTCCTGTTCTGCAATATTGGCTCATGCCGGTGTAACTCCAGGCTACACTAAAACATGCCCCCCCCCCCCCCCACCCCTCTAATTGAATTAGTTTAGCCCCTGGAAAAGTAGAGCTGTGGGAGACTTTATCTTTGAGGAGAGCAAACACACAGAATAGGCGGAAAGAAGATAAACAGATATATTGCTTTGCAGGAAGGCAGCACATGAACTTTCATTTTTATGGATAATGAGAAATTCTGGTTTTCGTAATCCAATGCACAGAAAAGTAATTGCACCGCTTGATCAGGCCACACTGGGAGGCATGGTCATGCAAGAACAAAGAGACAAGTGGCTAGATCCGGCTGAGTAGGAGGTAAACGTGACCTCTAAAATAGGACCTAGAATTGCATATTCAGGGTAGGGGGACATTGTTTGCACGTTCACATTTTCATGACAAGCAATGTCTAGCAGTCCTGGGAATACTGACAGTCCTCTTTCAGAAGCAAATGAGGATGTAGCTTGATGTGAGGTGGATGACTTAGTGCACAACCACTGCCTCCCAGATCACAGGCTGTGGTTTGTGTCCATAGTCAACGTTGATTTTTTGAACCAGACCAGACTTTCTCCTGGAAAATGCCGTTAAAATCTTGGGTCGAGATCTGGACCATTCTCAATTATTTCCCCATACTACAAAACATTAGATGACACTGTGTTATGAATTACTACCTGCTTGGGCCACATAGGCAGCTCCCTCAGCCTACCAAAGTGTCTGCATGCCATGATTCTGGACTCACCATGCCCTGTCTAAAATGAGGGCACTGTGGCCTTTCTCTATGGTTCCCAGATAAAAATGTTTGGGTCGGCTATGAAGGCCAAACGACCTACTTAAAAACTGCCCTGTGTAGGCCTTTGTGCTTCACGTGGGAAGCAGTTGACTATTTGATGGTCAATTTGTCAGAGTTCGCACCATGGCACCAAGTGTTTCTAAACAGATTGCAGAGATTATTTCAGATGTATACAGATCCAAGGACATATCCATGCTCCACTCCACTAGTAGGGGTTTGACATCCTGTGCTGGACTAAGTATGCTGAATAGCAACATATTATATTACCTGGTTGTCATAATGCTAAAGGGTCAAAAGTGCAACTCCTCATAGCGTGATAACAACTCTTTAAATGTAGCTCTCAACCTGTTCCCAATTAGGTGCATGCTTGATTCCACCTGACCTCACTGCTAATAGCCATGCTGTGTTAGACGCTGCAGTTGGCAGCAGGGAAGAATGAAGTAGAGGAAGGGCTGCATATATATATATATATAGGCATATTTGATGTGTGTGCATGTATGTAATGGACAATATCCTGTGACATGACTTCCGGCAACCAACCAACCAGACTCCATAATACCACACTTTGTATCTGTAACTGATTAGATAAGATATGTAACTGATCTGAGATGCAACTCATACTACAAAGGACTTTAATCCAGTCGCAGAGATGTCACATGATAAGATTTCATTATTGGTGCTTCTTTGTGCATCCAGACATTCTTCTCAAGACCCCTCTAGGAATAGAGGTTTTATCTTGGCTCATGCTCAAACTCAGACGCAAAGGCACTGTAATATGCCTTTCAAAGTGTTTTGATAGCACCAGGTGATTACACATGGAAGCATGTGCTAATGTATGTGCCTGCTACTGAGCGTCAAGAAGAGAGTCGGTGTGTGTTTGTGTTGATCTGTGTGTGTTCCTGTCTCTACTAGTGTGTGCACGGGGCTGTGTGAGCATGCATATGGATGTGTTTCCGTTCTGTAGCTGCTTGTTGTTCTTGGCTGAGAGATCGTAGATGAGAAAAGCAGATACATTTAAGGAAGTTGAGAAAATATCTTTGATTGAGCATGAAGAACAACAAACAGGGCTATGCTCTTTCTGGCAGCTAACATGCATTTGTGGTTTTACTGCTATTTATGTTATACCTATGGTATGTCTAACAAGCCACTGCTACAAGTTTAGACCTAAAAGAAGTGATTTAAAAAAGAAACATACTAGATGGGTGAAGTTTGCTGTTAATATTGCAATTGACTGCGGATAGGTCTGCTAATTGCCTAAATTACAGCTAATTGTTATCTTAACATGAAAAAGACACAGAAATCAACAGTGCAGCCCTCTTATTGAACATTCCCACCAACACAACCACAAACCCACTTCTGATATCCAATTTGTTAGAGTAGTCCCAATTCATTCTTATATAATTTGTCTGTTTCCTTTCCTAGAATACAAGAGGGCTGGAGAAATTCTGGTAAGTGCACCAGACAACCCATGACTACCCACGAGGACTACACTGTTCACTCTGTCTGCAACTCATGAATATGGTTCATATTAGGAGGATTTCGCAAGGCTCATTTATAATGTCCAACATGTTATGGAGAAGAGAAGGGGTGGTCGGCCTGTTATGAAAAGAAGAAACTGTTAAGCAGTAAAATCAATGAGTGATGAGAGGGATTGAAAATTTACGGGGAATCAAAAAAAAAAGGGTTGCCAAAACATTCATTTCTTACAGTGACACAAGGTTAGTCTAGTAACGTCAAATCAAAAATTATTACTGCTTAGATAGGAAATATCTTATTGTTATTATTGGCATGACCAATGAACCAAAATTGTGCCACGGAAAACTCTTTTTTCCAAGTAATAACTGAATTTCCCAAACAAATGTTAAGTTTGCTCTACACTTAAGGCTGCAGTATGCTAAAAAGGAACTACGTTGTTTGATATGTCGTTCACCCATGTTCGTAGGCAAAGGAGTTTATAGCGGTTGGGAATGGGCACACATTTTCAGATAGTCTCTCCTGGAGTGCCTTCATAGTGTTTTACTGATTTGTATACACAAACAGTGATGGAAATAGTTGTGTAAAAAATGAAAAAAAGGAGCTTGAAACAGCCAGTGTCAGAGCATACTGGCGCCTTTTTGACACACGCAGATGATACTCACAGTGATGACTGCCAGAGCGCCAATTTATCACCAAAATAGACAGAAAGTGTATAGCTAAAGAAACAAATAGGCAAATCTAGAATCTTCACTTTAAGAGGTGACATGTGGAAGTCTAATTTCTCAATCAGCAGCAGAGTAGTTAAGGGATAGATGGAGGGTATAATGTGGAAGAATTGTGCAGAACCAGGGTAGAGTCAGATTACAGAGGGGTGTGGGGTGGTAATGATGCTGGGGGGGGGGGGGGGTAACCTCTCTCTGTTTTGGCTGGGAGGTCTCTTCACATCAGCTCTGTGATAGGCTTTGACTGAATGACAGCTCTGAAACCCACATCAGGAAGAGGATTAGCCGATAGGCTGTGGGTGCCTCAGAGGGATGAGGTCAAACTATCTCAATCCTCCTACCCTCTCTCTTCATACTTTCTCGACCCCCTAAGGTTCTCTTCCATCCCCTATTGCCCCCCTTGAGCCTAGCGATGATTTACCCCCAACTTGTCCAGCCTGACGCCCAAGCATCTCATCTTCACTTGACCCTTCTTACTCCCCACCATAATTTACTCTGTCACCCTGACCTCCCAGCCCTCAGCCATTCCAAACTAACCACCACCCATGGTTGGAGCCAAGATCGTCAGTTGTCCTCTTGCTCAGTTTGCCCCTGCTCAAATGAAGGCCAGTGGTAGGTCAATCAGTCACCTCAACCAGGACCTCCATCACTCTATCCAACCCCGTGAAAACATGTTGCAAGAAGAAGCAGCTCACTGTGTGGTCAACAAAAGCATTTCAGCAGCTGCACCAAGGCAGTCAAACAGAGCACTTCACATTGGATTTGTGGCATGCTAAAACATCGAAGTGAACTTTGCTCTTTACTCCACCAAGTCAAAGGCTATGTTTGTTTTCAGACAGTGAGGATGATGGAGCATTATCTTAAACTCAGATCCCAGAATATATAATATATCATTTTTTTTTCTTGAGTGACTCTTGGTGCTCCTGCTGGCGGTATCTTTCTTGTAGGATGTTGTTTTGGGATGAAGAATGCCACATTAGTACTACGTACTGGAACCTGTTTGCATTTCACTTACTTGGTTTGGGTAGTGCCATGACATGCAAACAGACCCTTGTGCATAGTAATACACTCACAAACTGCTTCCCCTTCATCAACATCATAAGTTAGATATAAAGACTAATGTCTATTTGATCAACAACCAAAAGTAACTCAAAACATTGAAAGAAAACTGCAAACTGTTCCTATAGCACGTTTCTTTCAATTGTGTGTTTTTATCTCGTCAATTTTAGTTTGGTTCCAAACTGGTTTTAGGTAAATGCTTTATCTAAAAGGTACAAGATACAAGATACTTCTCAACGGCGAGTGGCGGCTCATAGCTAACGGTGCTAAAAGGGTGCCATCCCGGCCATATCAACAAAGCAAGTAAAAGCTCAGATTACAACACACACAGAGGGAGAGTGACTTCATTCTCTGCTCAGGTAGACATTACTAGATATATATATATATATATATAGCATATATTCTTGTTGTTGTTACACTTAGTGTTAATTTCAGTGAGTTAAAGACTTTAATGGTTGGAACACACATACTTGCTATTAAACTTATCTGACCATTTAACAGAGATAAGATCCCATGTGCCCACAGAAAATAGTCAGCCAAGGCCACTGACCAATACCACTGGAATGCAACCACAGCTAGTGAAATATACCACAGCAGTGAAACTACCTCCAGCACATCAGTGATCACGGAAGTTTGCCAAAACCCACATATAAATGAATCCCTACTGCAGACAGCCTTCGGACACAGCATTGCCACCAGGAAGTTGTGTGCGGACACTTTATGGAACTTAAGTATCATCACTCCATCTTGCATAACATGCATACTCACCCTTTTGGCTCTTATCAAGCACTTTCCTTCTCATGTGAACCACGCTGACAGAACGATAGTGAGATGGCACAACACGCAGCAGTGCCATGTATAGCACAATCTTTATCGACTCAGCACATTCCATGAAAGCAAAGCATTTAACTCTCACCACAGTTTGCAGATAATACCTTTAACAAGCCATCTGTTTGCCCTTGCTTCATGGAACATGGGAAAAAACAAATGTGGGCAATAGTTGACCTGTGACTTAGGAAACAAATGTTTGGCAGTAGATTAGAAACTGCAGAAGCAGTGGTGGCTTGCTAGTGCTCCTGGGGGTATTGAAAAGGATATCTAGTATTACAAGAACATATTTTTGTGGATAGTTTCCACAGATAAATAAACACCTTCTTACTAGCGTGTCCAAAAAAAAGAAAAAGAAGCAATTACATCAATATAAAGCAGGGAGCTAAACTGTGTTCAGCAATTCTCAACTTCTAAATAAAAAGACCTTTGCTCGGAGGAAAGATTGGTCTTTCTACAAAAAAAATATTTTTCTCAACTCAGGAAGACATGAATATATTTCTGCACTCGTACAAAAGTATTCACCTACCAGGTCACTCACCTGTCTGTATATCGGCGGGTAGGTTCATTCAACATCAGACCATGTTGTGCATGGGTGAAGGGTGGTTGGCGCAACAGCCGGTAGCGTAGTGGTTGGCAATGCCTACAAAGCATGCAGTCTGGCTTGGATGCCAAGAGGGTGGCATCAATCTCTAGGTGTTGTTCCATGGTGAAAAACTGTACCCCATAGACCTTTTCCTCTATGTCTAGCTTCAGAGTCAGTGGGGTGTCACAGAAGACATTACTGGGGCCCAATGAAATGTTGTTCCCACTGACAGTCAGGAGCAAGATGTTATGGATAGCTGGCAGTGCTGTTTCCTCGGGGCTGAAGAAGGTGACCCACACAGTCAGGGAGTCTGGTACCAGCGGGTAGGGGAACTCTAGCTGAAGCATGCAGCCCTGGAGAGGGCACTCCGACAGGCCGACAACACCTTGCTCAATTCCTGCATTTGGGCTCCAAGTGCGCACACTTGGCTCACAGACCTGCTCCACATCTGGAGGGCCTGTGGGTACAAGACAGACACAACAAATTTGCATTCAATATAAATCAGACACAATAAGCAAAAAGTCACCTATTCATTTCCTATATTCACATAATGAACTAGAGACCATCTTGCAAGGGGATCACTCTTGCCGCGATGCCAAATTGGGCCAATTAAAGTCAGTCCACAGACAGAAATACAGACACCTGGCAAAGTAATTAAAACCGCTTCTGTGGTAGTTCCCACTACAGTAGGTGTCTCCAGGACCACATTTTACCATGATGACACACATGAACTCACAAGGTGAAAAAAACACAAGCCACACGCTGTCACAGCTGGTAATAATTGTTAAATAAGACATGTAGTGATGGATACAAATAATATATGGTACAGGTCCTTGAATTCCTCAAAGGATGCAGAAAAAAAAATCTTAGAACAGATAAAACTGTCATTTCTATCCAAATTGTAAAGCTAATATCATTTTTATGAATGCTGACAGATCAAGAATGTGCATCGGGATCTTTTTAGTGTATCTACACTTCTTGCAACATCAAGGTAGAGGTGAAACTGAGAGTTCATTGTGAGTCCATCTGCAGAGGAAAGGCAGAACTGAGGTGTGTACCTTGTGAGAGGGGCCTGTGCAGGGTTCTCACTTCAGCGCAGTCATTACAACCTCTAACAGTCACACTCCAGCCATATTTGGAGTCCACACACAGCTAACTCGCATTATCCCAAGTGACGTACACTAACATTCATCAAGCACTTTTAGAAGCCAGCAAGCAGCAGACACTATGTTCTCCCTCGATTTCCTTTTGTGCATTTCCAAGCTGGCAACCAAACGAAGCCATTTGCTAACCTCATTTCTGGGCACCGTGCAAAATTCCAGTGTTTAATCAAGTGAGGACTGAATATGGTTTCCAAGCCACATTATCTCAGCACATTTATTATTTTACTGTAAGTGTGTGTGTGGCCAGAGTGGAGGTGAATTAAAGAAAAAGAGAAAGGGAGGGGGGGAGAAAAGTGGGGGAGAGAATGAACTAAGATACTCCAAGAGCTTGGCTTTGCTCGGCTTATGTAGTCCTGGCTTTCTGTGTACATTTTCATTGAGTTTGCAAGGAAAGGAGCTGTAGCCACTGAAAATATTTTGTAATGTCAGCTGTTATGATGGGCCTGCCTCCTGCTCTGGCGCTGTTGCTAATGTGGTTGGAGATTTAAGAGGAGACAGAATAGGAGTGTCATCCACTGTGTAACCTGAGGCAATGTAAACTGTGTTTCAAAGATGCAAAGATGTAACTATAACTGGCAGAACAATCTGTGCAAGCAAAAGGTTTGAAATTCAATATTAAAACCACAATATTTTATATTTAATTTTCTGCTTAATTATAGACGGAGCAGCTACCTTTGTCAGGTAATCAAAATTCCCAATGACAAGATAAATGCTATATTTCATTTCAGATTCACAGACGCACACAGCTGCCCACAAAATAATATCAGCAGCTTACTGCTACATAAACAGCCAAGCTCTGAAGTGTTTGACCTATAATTCCCTTAGTGCAGGGTGAGGGGGGCCCCAAGGTGACTGAACCATCCAGACATAAGCTTTGAATATGAGCCATTCATTTGCTGTTGATTAGCTGAACCCATCTGGGGCAATAGACTGACGACAAAAACACCCATTCTATAAAGACTGTGGTAGCCTCAACGTAAACCATTCTCTCTCAAAGCTCTTCAGTAACATGAGCATAGGTAGAGGCTGGATAAATGCGACTGTAGTGGACAATGTTACATCTTGGGGATCAGTGTTGGTATCCTTCATGAAAAGGAAGCTCACTGCTGCTTTTAGAGTACACATTGAGAATAACGGAATAGTGGGAAATCAGGTGGACGGTGGGCCTCTATGTCCCAGTACACATTAAATAATAGAGATGGAAAAAATATATATTAAATAACAAATCAAGATTTCTTTCTCATTTGAAAAGTTGAATATTGTGATGATGACCTCAGACCAGATGGTAATATTTGTGTTTAAAAAGTATTATTGGACTAGAGACCTGCAATTTCGACTGCGGCCAAATTAGTACACAACCAAGCACTATTCCTGGGGACTTGGGATATGGTGGAAGCTGTGTGTGTGTGTGTGTTGGTATGTGCTTCTGTGTGTATGTGTTTGCCCTGTCAGTCTCTCAGTTGTGTGGTGCCAAGTGGAGACACAGACCAGAGAGAGCAGACAGGCCACAGCAGGATGAAGTGTGCCTTGGGCTGCATTCATTCAAAATCCGGCACCTTCCTGCAGGTTTGTGAGGAGGTGTAGATGTGTTTATTTGTGCTTTAGAACGTAACAGCCGTAAAACAATCAGAAAATAACGTTATATTCTTCTGATTTAATACTTATGTTCTCACTAACGGCGGGCCCCTCTCTTCATTCACTTTCTGGCTCGCTTGACCATCACTGCGAGGGGAGATTTTTGAATGCTGTATAAACAAACTCTATCTATTATCTGATCAGCGGCTGTGCTTTTTCATGCACAGGTAAAGATAAAATTCTGATACTGTGCTGTTGTAAAGCAAGGATGATCAATGTTTACGGAAAAATTACTAGTTGGCGAAGTATAACTCCGTGATAGATGCTGGTGCCTGCAGACTATCCAGTCATAATCCTCCTGCTCTGGAGAATTGTACTGATCCACAAAAAGTCCAGGGAGCCGGATGAATAAACAGACAGGGATATGTCCGGGCATGCACTCGTTATGCTTTCTAAGAAGTGTCTGGCTCCAGCCCTTACTATCAATGACTCACTGTCACACACTTTCTCTCACTTCGAAGGCAGACACTCTACTGCTTGAGAATCAATGTCACACCATGTTGCATTCAGAGGTTCGCTGATAGATAGATAGATAGATAGATAGATAGATAGATAGATAGATAGATAGATAGATAGATAGATAGATAGATAGATAGATAGATAGATAGATAGATAGATAGATAGATAGATAGATAGATAGATAGATAGATAGATAGATAGATAGATAGATAGATAGATAGATAGATAGATAGATAGATAGATAGATAGATAGATAGATAGATAGATAGATAGATAGATAGATAGATAGATAGATAGATAGATAGATCAATGTCAGGCAGACAAACCCTGGCATCACATAAACGAGCAAAGCCAGTCATAATAATATCTTTATTATTATTTTGCATGTGCACCTCCATGTGCACATACAAAATAACAGGAATGTGTATACACATAGAGCTACACACACATTCCCACACACATGTTGGCGAACATACACATGCTGGACCTTGCACTTCCATTCATGCACACTGCTGTTTTCAATCAACTCAGGATCCTCCCTTGAGATTGTCACTAACCGCATGCAATTCTCCCAACTATCTTGGGTGGTTTCCACCCCACCCAACCTCTCTTACCCCCTCCCTGAATCTATATCCATGTGTGTTTGGCTTTTTTTTCATTCTTGCTTTTTTTTTTTGTCCAGCCATATTTCTCCAGGACATAGAATAGTAATAACTTATGAGAGGTTCTCTGGCTCTCTTTGACCTCAGCATGCCAATATTTCCCAGTCAAGTAGGGTGAGGACACAGCAAGTCCTTATAACAGGTGCCCAACACATTTTAATTCCAACATACTGACGCTTGGTCAGACCCCTTGGCATTACTTTCTAACTCACTGGGTAGCCCAGCGCATTGCTGCAGTAAACATGTGGTTATCGTTGTGAATTTAAACAAAAACACACTTAGGTTTAGGCAACTAAACCTCTTAGTTTGGTTTGGAAAAACATCACGATTGGGCTTAAAATAAGTACGTGAACTTAGGTTTAGGCAACAAAATCAACAAAGTAAAATGTAAACAACGTAACATAAGTACAGAAAACACATCACTAACGTAGCTTCAAACTATATCATCACACTCCCGGAGCCCGGTGCTTCTCATAGAGACGCTAAAGGATGCCTGATGCATAAATATCAGACGCCGAAGTAAGTGTCAAAGCATTGGTGTTTTGATGCCCTGGGAATGAGCACGGGCTGAGGTGCCATGTGTATGCATCAAAGCTGATGAATGCACACATGCACAGTCACACAAGTGCTTATGTTGACACGTTTATCTTCCAATATGTTATGCCAATAGTTAATAGGCCAATGCTTACAGAATGTTAGAGTAGTTTGCCAGTGTCTATTGGAAGTTAGTAACTGTTGGACACATATGCGCCATCACAGCAGGAAACAGCAGCTGTGGTATCCAGTGTGAAACTGGCGCAAGCAGCAGAGGGACAGGGAATGGGGAGCTGCCACAAACAGGGACCCCTTCCAAGAGGGAAAATAGAGTACAGCTTAGACACACAGCATGTTAGACAAGCCCAGACTTGCCTCTGGTACATAGTCAGTGTGAAGGCAAGGTCCAGTGACTTTAGAATCTATAGCACATCCACATATACACACACACACACACACACACACACACACACAGACTCAGTCAGACACAACACAGCAACACAATCAGAGATAGAATTGTATCTCTAAATTGAATTGTTCTGCATTGTATAATTGTGGTTGATATAATTAATATTGTTGTGTTGTGGTTAGATTGCTATATTATTCATTATTATTATTATTATTAATCAATGATTTTCACATGGAAGCACAAATTGCTCCAGTTGACGAATAGTAATCTACATACAAGTACATTTGATTGACGACTCATTAGAATGCGGCTTTATTGTAAAACCAAGATTCAAAGGTCAAGTACTGGATGGCCTTATTGTGATAAGATTGTGACTGTTCCACATCTCAGTTATAGATGCTGAGTGTAGACTATGCACTAACTATAACTTGTTAGTAGCTTAACATTAATTTTAACTAATGTTTAAGTTTACTGGCAGTGAATAGCTGCATGAAATGGACTAAATGCACTCAGCCTGACCATTAAAGTGAATACAAGATGCATCTCAAAACTGTGACAAGTTCTTTTTACCAACACGATGATCACACTTTTAACAATTTTACATTTCAATAATCAGTGGATTCAGCGGTTTGGTGATTTTCAGGAGTTTCAGCTGAATAATAAGCTAGCTAGCTGGCACTGATACTAGCTTGCTCCATTTTAAGCACATATCTTCCTTTGTGAATAAGCAAATATGAAATCCTATCCAGGGGGAAAAAAATGTCCCAAATTCAGGCCACCAGAACACTATTCAAATCAGGATTACAGCTAAGACATGATCTTTAACCTTGGTTTCGAGCCTGAGCCCTCATATGGAAATTGTGGTACCATACAGCGTCATCCATTGGGAAGTGACCTCCTTGATCCTTCCATGTTGTCCCACGGCCCAAGTGTGGTGAATCCAGTGAGTCATTTGCATGTTTTTAAGTTAAGTCAGTCAGAAACATTTTTGCATGTCAGAGTATTGACTTAGAAAATCAACAACAAGGATCTGACCGATGCCAAAAAAAACCCACAAAGTATAGTATCATACTGTACCTTCAGCCTCTCGTGGGGACCAGTGTCCCGACGGGGCACACGGTCGTGGGGAGGAGGAGTTGGAGGCATACTGCAGTAGAACTCTACCCTCAGTGCATTTATCACACACTGATCCCACTTCTCTAGGAAACCAACAGACAGGCACAGCAACCAACTTAGATACAGACCAAATACATGTCATTTATACAGTAAAGACAATTACGTTCATGTCAATATTTTTTCGAATTATGTGCCAAATAATGGGAGTGTAACAAAAAAAGGTGTTTTAGTCTGTAAAAAAATGAACGTTAAATTACCCTGCTTGTTATAATAACCCAAACAATATTCAACAATGTAATTCATCTCTTTCAACTTTATTACCGTACACAACTTCATCAGTTTGATGAGCCTGTTTGATGAAGTTGTGTATGTAGCTCATTTCACCTGTTGTAAAAGTGTCCAGAAATCGGTGGAAACCATTCCAGGGTGATTGAATTATGATGCTGCTCAACCACTTGAGGGGACATTGGCACTGGAGGAGGTTTGGAAGCGGGTTGCCATGTCTGGTAGATGAGGTCCAGGTAGCAGTGCATCCTAGCAACCTGGTTCAGCGTGAAGGAGTCTGTACAGGCATCATCTGAAAGTAGCAAATGTAAGGTGGTCATCATGAGGAGTGGGGGGGTTGGATTTTGGATTGATCAGTGACAGGAAAAGGGAGAAATTAAATGATTTCGCTGGTCTAGATCCCATGAAAAATAATATATAACACCTCTTTGTATTTAGCAGTGTCTTTTTTTCCATTTAAATATGGACAATAAAAATGTTTTCACTTTTTCACAAGTGACATGAAAGGATGTGCCCCCTGCTGGGTTTTTCCCATGAAATGTCCCTGCTAAATTCCACATCCGTCTCAGTATGCACACAGACTCAACACATTCCTCTACGGGATCTCTGTGTGTCAGTTTCATGTGAGAGGTAGAACTGTAGCGTTTTTGCCCAGCTAAGTAGCAAAACATATGTGGAGGCTCCATCTCACCTGCATAGCTCATGTAGTTGTTAAACGGCGTGTGTGTGAAATGCCGACAGCCACAGGTTTCGTTGCCAGGTTCAGGATCGTGGCAGCCTTTGTATTTGGGAGTGGGGTTGGTGTCCGCACACAGATCTCCAGTATCCATCGAAGGCTCAGTCTCCAAACATGCATCATTACACGACTCGATCTCTGATATACCTCGAAACACGTGATAAAGTCCAAGACTGTGGCCGATCTCATGTACCATGGTGTCAGTGTGACCAAATGTACCGTAGAAGGAAGGGTTCAGAACAATTCCACCTGAGAAAATGAGGAAGAAGACGTGCACATGTAAACACTGAAAAAACACTCAAGTAAATGTGCACACAACACAAAGTCTATTCCTAGTGTAGTGTAAAGTAATTGTGGAACTGGAATACAATTCAGACAATGCATTATTAATGGGCCTCCGCAGCTTCATTATCACCTTTTTTCCCTGTAAGAGCTGTGATTGAGAGAGAAACTGCTTGGGGCTTGAATTACTCAAAATCAACAATCTAGGCTGCCAAAGACAGGATGTGTGTGCACGTGAGTTTGCATGCATGCATGTATGTGTGTGTGTGTATGTGTTCGTCTTCTACCCAAATGTGTGAGGGCCTCTTTGTCCCATGGCCAAGTGGCAACCCCCGCCAGATCTTCATCAGAAGAATTGGCAAAGAAGACATTCAGGTGAGTTGAGCCATCCAAATGGAGAATCTCTTTCAGCTCTTTAACATCCAAATAAGCTCTGGAAGATAAAAAAGCATGAGAAGAAAAACAGTATTTCACATTAGGTTGATAGCTCTACAATGAGGAAGTGAATGAAGATTTCACTAAGGCAAGGTTTTATAATTAACAACAGTGTTCCGAGCCAAAAGGAGCTTACGTAGTGTTTATATATCAGGAAGACATTTTTTATTATTATTATGTCTGTCTTTGAGGATCCCCTTAAGTGTGCGTCTTCTTCATTTCCACATACAGTGATGTCATGGCAAGCTACACCAAACAGGTGCTGGTGGGAATAAATCTACTTTCTCAGTGCGACCAAAAATAATCTGGGATTTTTGGACATTTTGTGACATTGCTTAATGTTTTTCATGGTTTTATAGGCTGTACTGCAATAAAATTACACTTTTTTTAATTTTATTACAATGGACTCCTGAGTGAAATTAACAGTGAATGACTCCTGCCAGGCTTATGCATATGATATTTGACAAATATTCCGATGTCTCCCTGACATATTGTTTTGTCTCAGCCGTGGGAATACTATCGGCAGCACTAACGACTGCAAGTGCAATCACTCAACACAATGAGATATTTCCAAGCAAATCATTAATTTTATGAACACATCAAACATGGGGCCGTGGCTAGTGGTCCTGGCAAACAGCATCAACAAGCTCAGTTCTCTTTGAAGAGTCAGTAATCTGTTGCATATGCTGAAGTGATAGTTTATTCCTTTTCGTTCACGTGCACGCTGCGGAAATAGATACAGTATGGATACGAAAACAGGTTTATCAGAAACAAAACACGGAATTGTCCCTATTAGCACAAATTAGATCCTCTTTGGATGTTTTGACCAAATTTGTGTGACCCACTTACCAGCGTTATAGTTCGTACTATTATTTTGTATGTGCTTAGATCACAACAATGCATCTGAGGCTAAAACAACATGCCTTTGTATGCTATCAGTGAAAATGCTTTGCCATATAATAGAGACTGGTCATATCTTAGTTGCTTCTGCTCCTTTTTTTATTTAGGAAGGAATTTTATAAAGATGCCATCTCAATAGCGCAATGTTTCAATTTGATCAATTCCATATATCATGAATACAAAAGATCCTGTCAGTAAAATTAATTGATCATTTCAGACAATCAAGGTCTACTAAGGTCACACTACCAACCCTTAAAACGTATACTTATAATCAAATATTGTGCTACATCATTTTGAGTACCTATCATGCTTTGTATTTTTTCCAAGTGCACTTCACATCTGTCCCACTTAAGTAAACTCAGGTAAATATAAGGATAAAAGAAAAAAATGTCAAAGACTTGTGCCTTTGTGAAGTGCAAAATTCTAGAGTGTACTATTTATATTTACTCTTCCACTCAACAACTGAAATGAAAGAATATTTAAACTATGTTTTGAATTATTGTAAAGTCATAAGGTGGTGTACAGTTCCACTGGACAAAGCCACTTGACTTGATTTAATTTGATTTCTTTCGCATACAGGCTAAAGGGGTGAGGTCATCACTGACAGTAAAGCCTACACACTGGAAAACAATTCACTATTTTGCCTGTTGTCATTTAACTATTTTCCGATAAACTGCATTTAGCAAGAATCTATGGTATGCAACACAATGTGTGATTAATGGCCCTGTGATAACATAAATATCCACATAAATAGCAGCTCAAATTAGAAGGGATAAAATGTGACATCTTCTGATTTTATCTAAATTCTAGTGGAGCATCTGGTTGCCAAAAGAAGTGCAACTGTGTGAGTGGTACCACTTTAGGTCCAGAGTTAAACTAAAGTAGTTTATTTTAATTGTCCAGTATTCATTCAATTGCTATTTTTATTAGATCATAAGACATTTTATTTTATGTCAAGTCTCCAAAGTTGAACTACATTATTAGATGTGCAGAATTTATTTTGTACTCAGCCTTTCCAAAATGCATTAAGTCAATAAAATGTGACCAGCTGCGCCAATGTGCTCTTTTTTCCTTTTTTTGGTATTTGAAAATGTAATGCCAGTATAAAATATTACAATTTTAGTGTAAAACTAAGTTCTGTCTTATTGTGTATATTCAATGTAGCCTAAAGGAAGCAATGTAAAAGTCAGTAATATACAGTGTTCTGGAAGAATTTACACCAGTGAGCTAATTCCCGCAACGTGGTACACCTGCTAAGGTTTCCACCAATGCTCATTTCATATGCAAAGGTTTCATGACATCTCTACAATCTTTGATATGTTTGGAGAAGATGCAGCCATCCCTCAAAACAAACATTTTGAATAAAAGGGTTCAGTGCTGCAAACGCTTTCTTCAAGCCTATGCGAGAGCAATAGGACTCACTGGGGCCAGGTCTAAGGAGAGAGAGTGGGAGATAATATAAGGTCCCTCTTCCTAATAATTTCAGGAATTTCATTATTTCCTTAGAAAATATTTGTCCAGAGTTTTTGGACATGCAAGGGGGGGGTCAGAGGGGTTTGATGGCGAAATGATTGAGTCAGCAATGTACAAGAACAGCAGTTCTACTGTAGGGTCAGAACCTACACTAACTAATCTGAGTTCAATTATTCTAAAGCCCTCAGTCCAAGTTATAAAATCAGAATGTGCATCACATGCCGGATTGATGAACGGGGAGACTTTCAGATCAAGAGCAGACAGTCTTAGAATAATCGATTAAATAAGAAAAACCTTGTGTCTGTCTGCATGTGCATGTATGAATGTTCATGTGTATGACTTCAGATGCTGGCAGAGCTTTGGTAAATGCTTGGGTTGCAACTTTAGGAAGCTGTAGCTCAATGATTTCACTGTGAGGGTGTTAATCATCAGAGCAGTTTGGACCTCTGACTTTCGATCTGTCTATTTACATCTTACTCAAACCTCCACGCCAATTACCCTTTACCCCGCCCTCGGTCTCTCTATCTCTCTCTCTCACCCCTCAACTATTTCACCATCCCTTAGTCCATGTTCCACTCTCTCTTGCCTCCCATTAAACATTTTTTTAGCCAAGATGAGCCACTTGGGAAAGACAGGATTTTCCATGCATTTAACCACACCACTTTTTGGACAAATCCTGAAGAAAAGAAATCTTTAAAGACTTACAAAAACAAAGAATGAGAGACAAAAAAAAAATGTAAGTAGTGAGAGAGAGAGAGAGAGAGAGAGAGAGAGAGAGAGAGAGAGAGAGAGAGAGAGGGAAGATAAGATAAGTACATAAAATCAAGCTTAAATTTAAGCATCACTGGAGGGCATCTGTTGGAGATCCAGGGGTGTGCGAGGCAGCTCAAACTGCCATGTCAATGCTATTATATCTGATACATATTAAATGGGGGATTATGACCTCATACATTTACACCATATATAATTCATACAAGCCCATAAATTTGCCTATACACGTGTCTGGGGCAGCATAGTGTGAAAGCAGGGGTAAGCTGGCATTGCAATGACGGTCTCACGGCCAAGAACACTTTGAAAATTGGAGGGGGCCCTCAGCTCCTCTGTCATCGAGTCGGTGAACACCACAGCCCCTAAACCCATCATTCATCTCTGCCTTTATTACTATACTTGCACTCCCCTGTTTAACCTTCTAACTTACATGCATGTGTCAATGCTCAGATCCAGGGAATACTGCTGTGACTGCTCGTTGCTTAGAGAAGAGTTTGAAAAAGAAGGATTTGGAGAGGTATGGAATTGACGATGGGAAGGGTTTGATGCTCCCCAGTTTTCCCAGTAGTGGGAGATCTTAATAGAGCACTGGGGTGAACACTATCAGTCCTGGCAAAATGTGCGTACCTCTTCATCTGTGCCTTCCTTTACTTCTAAACCGCAATGACCCCACCAAGGCACTATTGACAAAATACCCCAGGGTGTCATATTTTCAAAAGACCACCTACAGTCTCTGTCGACACATTATCCCATCATAGCCAGATGCAACTCCCCTGCCTTCCCAGTGGCCCAAGTAAACCCCTCCTTACTGAACTCTTCCCTCATGTCCCTTGGTTAAGCAGAAAGACGTTTATCAGCCCCCATGCAAGCACAGGTGAAACCTCAGCAGCAGGTGCTTTATAAGTGTGCTATGGCTTTAAAAGGGAAGTGCAAACTCCTGGTATTTACGCCCAAGCACTCCATAATGTTTTATGGGACGGGGGCTTAAGGTTTAGATGACCAACTGTAAAACACCCAAGTCAAGGGCCCTGGAGATTAGCTCCCCACAGCAGGGAGAGGGAGTGAAGGAAAGAGAAAGGGTGGTCCATCCATTAACCTGCCACCGTATGAGGTATTGACTCAGTAAGGGGAGAAAGACAGAGGCCAAGGGAAAACAGATGACCTATTAGCCTCTGATAAAGCCAGGCCAAAACTTCATTCCCCAAAAACATATTGAGGCCGAAATGGTCCTAATATCCACCTTGCAAAGTGTGTGTATCCATCTTGCTTTAGTTTGGGAGGTATTAAAAATATATATATATATTTCAGAAACTTTCTGATATGATAGGATTGATCTTCTGTCAAGTTGCTTGGATATTACATTGATCTTTCATTGACAGTCAAAGACTCATATAAGCTTCTTAAACAACTTCTTCAGTGCCATTTGTTTTCCGCCTTTCTGCACACGTCATGTACATTCACAGTGTATAAATTACAGCCACAATTCCAGATGCCCCTAGCTGCAGACATAAGAATGTAAATGCTGTCAGATAACATCAAATACCACCGAAACCAAAAAAAAGTGTCAAAACCAAGGGCTGGGAAAACAATGCAAAATATTTCCCTCAGCCAAATGAGGGAGGGAGAGGGGGAATTATGATCAATAGTATTTTCAGAGGAGAGATTGTTGCAGAACCACAGAGCTGCCTGTGTCCTGTGTTAGCCAGATTTTGGAAAAACCGTACATGTAAGTGGTAACAGGCGCAAACGCTGCAAAAATAAATGCAGTACCTCACAACCATTGTTCCTCTGCATATGCGGTACATTGTTCATCCAGAATTCCATAATTAAGGAGGAATGTCAAACTGTTTGTAGTGCAGCTCTCTGCAAGTCTCTCCAGACATACCATAATCAAAGCAAAATAAGCAACCACTTGGGGAGATTATATCTATTTTTTAGACTGAGAATTATCTTGTCCTTGTTCTGTCTGTCTCATTTTCTCTCTTTCTGGTATCCTTCCTTTCACAAGCCCATCTTTCAAATGGCCGCAGGGAGGTTTGAACATTGCAACGGCAAGCGTTTTGCCCATGGCTGATGTCTAAATGAAGTAGTTTCCCTGCCACTTGATGAATTAGCTTCTAATGATGACTAAGCTGGAAGGGATGCGATGGGAATTAAGGAAACAACAGCAAGCCCACCTGCTTTTACCCTCTGATGTTGTTAATTAGTCATTATTTAGCTATTTTGCGGTCATCTTAAACAACAGGATAGTGCCAAACAGACAATGCTTCCAGCTTAACTGTGATTGAAAACAGACTGGTTTCCTTGATTCGTGCTATCAGAAAGAACCAAACAATTCCACACACTAGGCCCACTAGGTTTGCTCCCTTTCACTTGTCCCCTTACGAAAGTGGCAAGAAATCCTGACAAACATCTGAATTTTTGTCATTTTCTTCTGTTTTTCTTTCACAACCATTAAGATCCCCTGCATTGTCCACAGAAATGTCTCATTCTACTGTGTTAA
Organism: Leptoclinus maculatus; assembly: GCA_032191485.1. Lineage (NCBI taxonomy): Eukaryota > Metazoa > Chordata > Actinopteri > Perciformes > Stichaeidae > Leptoclinus > Leptoclinus maculatus. The sequence continues at coordinate 12,555,457 of JAVDOI010000017.1, forward strand.
GTTTCAATGTAGGAAACAAACAATCCTGCTATTGGAGGTCTGGCACAAACCTTATTACAGCAAATTCCAGAGATGTATTCTTCTTGCCAGCTTTTACTCATCATCTACAAGCCACAGTGACATTACCACAAAAACAAAAATTTGCATGCATTTATGAAGGCCTCTGTAGTCTCCCAAAGTGGCCGCATGAAACCACATAATCTCTTGCTTGACGTGCAGTCCATCTAGAAGATTCTGTAACAGGAGTATGCATGTGCAAGTGAAATATACTTTCCTCATTAGTTTTTCCTGGAAAATTCTTTCAGGCTTTTAGGGGAACCATACCTGCCTCCCCAGGAAACATGTGAAACATCAGTGGTTTCCTGGAGAGAGTGGTATGGTTTTTAAATGATTTCCATTGCTACAAGCCAAAATCATACTGGACTCTCTTTTCTGACCTCTAATTGCCCTTACACTCTGTTTAGAATATCACTCTATCCAACAAAAAAAACTCCCCTCTCCAATCAAGCCAGCTTTATTAGACGATTGGGTTTAGCAGACAGAGTGGAAAAAGGTGGGGAGAGTTGTTGAAACTTTGATACAAAAGTGAATAGTCTGGCTTGCGCACTTGCTACTAGAAAAGTCATCCGGTTGCGTTTGTTTTGCCCTGCTTAAGTGTGGAACACTGATTGAACCAGGCCAAGGCTAGATTGGACTAGCTGCTCCCGGAGGATTTCCCAGGCCACACAGGCTGGGAGTTATGTTACACTCAGCCTCAGCCCAAATGGTCAGGAAACAGTAGGACTAGACATTAAAACCTCCCTTCAGGGACACATGTATGGAAAGATGTGTTTTTTGATTTACTCTAGACATGTGAGGCCATGGTGTGGAGTTGGTTTACTAAAACTACTCATCATGTCAACCAAAAAATGAATCAATTTAAGCAAGGAATGTCGTGGGTGTTGAACTCTTTTTGGTGAATTTAAGTCTGTTCATTACACAATTACCAAAGAGCATTACCATTCCTACAAACAGGGTTACATGCAAAATGTGAAAAGAGTGATCTTACTTGTGTGGAGACGAACGGTTGAAGCATGTCTTGGTCACATCCGTCACATTGGGGTTACAGCAGTCGCCGAGGTCATAGAAGAAGTTCTCCCAGTTACATTCAGGGTCACATACACCATTTCCCTGCTTGTGCTCAGGGCAACGGCTCCGATACCCAGACATGCAGTCACCTGCATCAAACCCTGTCAGCGGATGGTTGCATTCTGGGTCACATACATCATCACCGACTTTGCTGATATCACAGTTAGCTAGAATCAAGCGGTTTCGAAGGGAGGAATTGGTCACGTTGTGGATGCTAAGCTCCCAGGTGATGTTGTAGGGGCTAAAGGCATCATTTAGCTGCTGGTGCTGCAGGCTGATCTGGTGGTCTGATACAGTTGGCTTCATCCGAGCATCGTCCCAAACATTTATTACACGATATCGTACTTTCTTGGGTCGACGGAAGGTCCAAAGGTGGTTGTAGTTTTTGATGACCTCAACATTGTCGCAGACAGTTTGACCACAAGTTGGAGGGTCCAGCGTTGTGTCCAATAATCCCTCAGAATTTACAACTCCACCACCACCCAGAAATCCTAACCGCCCACCTGCCCCCTGCTCAGGCTGAGGAAAGCTACCATCTTTTACTGTCAGCCACTTCCGGCCCGGGTGCTCGAATGTTTCACGTATGACCAGTTGAGGTAGATCTTGGGGGTCCTCGTGGCCTTGCATATGCCTGACAATCTGCCTCTGCCCTCTGGCCTGCCTCCATAGGCCCACCCTCTCCACTGCCCCCCTGTAATTATGATTCAGTGCATTCCCCCCGATCATCAGCACTTTGCACTTTTTGGTCAAATGGCTAAAGACATCGCCCGATTGCTCCCGACTGACACCCACTTGGGCGCCATTGAAAAACAGCTTCATGTACACGCCATCATATGTGACCGCAACATGTGCCCATTGGTTGGGTACATAGCGAGCGTTGGAGTGGATGGAGGTCACTTTGTGGGCACGGTCAGTTTTAAGGGAGAAGAAAAAGCGAGGGTCACGATTCCCGTGTTCACTAACCGCCTGGATGCCAAGCAGCCAGCCTCGGTCACTGGAGGCGTAGAAACATTTGTCGTATAGGCCTGGAGAGAGGATGGGAAAAAAGTCAGTTAATATGTGCATGCCTTTATTTCCAAGTGTGAATGTGGAAATGGACATGAGAGAAAATAATAAAAAGCATTGTTCATCAGTCACCTGTAAGGGAGCTGACACCTAACTTACACATTCAGACTCTTTTCAATAATATAGTTATTCTGCAATATTCCCAAGCCACATGTATAAGATCCTTAATGCTAATTTGATCTCAGTATATGTTGGTATATATTCCAATTAGACTTCAATGTATACATTTTGAACACTCTATAGATAATTCTGAAATATTCTGAAAAGTGTTATTGCCAGAGGGACTAAAAAGGTAGTTGCGATTAGGAAACAGATGCATTAATATGATATACAGTATAATTTCTAAGTGCATGTTCTCCTGGAAATTAGGTTGAAGTGCATGTTTAACTAAGGGAGACCCCATGGAAATCTCTCTGTATAGGCATCTCATGAACACTGAGCGCATTTAAAGTCGTTCGTGTGAATGTCCCTTGCCAGTGGAGTAGCCAGAAAAGGCTAGTTTTCAGCTAAAGCCTTGTTTTTGTAGAGGCACCAAAACACCTTTTTCCTGTTTCACTTGGACCGTGTATGTCAGCTTCAGCATGGTAATGTGTTTTCACTTCTTAAGGGATCTCTGAATGTTAACTGTTTGTTTGTTTAGCGCTCGTTGAGGTACGTGTGCGCAGGCCCACAAGTTCATGTCTGTGCGTGTGTGTTTTTGAATGCATGTTCGTGACTATGTGCATATATATCCATAGGGCCCAGTCAAAGTGTGCAAAGATTCCAAAGCACCTCGACGTGCCTCACAAGGTCCATCTCAGCATGTGAAAGTCTGTGTGTTTGCAGGTGATTCTGGGGAGAGGGCAGGACTTCACTCTTGTCACAAGAATACATTCCTGGGATTTGCTAACATCAGGGTAGCACTTCTAACCATGAGCTTTCTGGGAATTGTATCTATCCACACAGAGACACTCAATCTGTGAGCTGTACACCCAGCACATATCGGGTGTCCTTTACAGTTCTAGGATCTGTGCATCAAATGTCTGTAAATGCCCTTCTTATTTCTTCTCTGCTGACTTTAGTATGGTCTGAAATTATAAACTGATCATCATAGTGATGATTACATCTTTGCCTCAATGCACTTGTCCACTGAAATGCCTTTGTTCCCCATCGATTAGCCTACCTGAGCCTGCAATAAGTGTCTGGCTAATGGTGATTGCACGGACGTCTTGCTAACTTTGACCTGTTTTTAATTAGATGCACATTCCAGTATGCATTCATTAAACTTGGTATTCCAATGGAGCGATCTTCAAAGAGCGAGGGTTGGGTTCATCGTCAAGGTCAGTCCTTTGGTGGATGACGTTTTCAGCCTTTCCACTACACTGGAAGGAAAAAGCCTTCCATCTGTCAGCTAGTGCACTCAAGGCTAAAAGGTGTGCTAAAATGCTCGTAGGGCTCCTAGTGTAAACAGCTGTCATAATTCTGCCATGCTCAATTAATCTAACACACTACACTTTTTCCAGACCCTGCACTGCGACTCTTTTGGCTCACACACACACACACATATCCACATACTTATACTATACTTATACATGCATATATATATATACATGCTCACGAAAAAATACACAAACTCTCATGCGCACAGACAAATTACAAAGTACACATTTGTGTCTTCTCAGAAACACACACACACGGAAGGGATTTGCACACACGCTACGGTAAAGAGCTGTTCCTGTCAGGTTCAAAGGCAACCTTACTCGCACTTGTCGTTTGTCTTCTTCCAAGAAAAACAAACTCAGTAAAAAGAGAGAAAGAAAAAAGTCACAAGGACTTGAGAAAAAGCAGGGAGGAAGGTAACAATGAAGACTCGGTTTACTTTTTAGCTGTTCGAGCTCCGAACGGTCAAAGAAAGGCACTTTCCATGGTCATACTAAAGTGACCGCCACAGTAATTTCTCTGAGGAGACGATGGAAAATTTCATGTCATAGGATATTGATTTTAAAAAACACTTGAAAACACTTGACTTTCAACATTTGACTCTGAATAAATTCAACTAAATGCTGGTTTTAATGAGTCATAAATAATCTACAAATAGTTGCACTTAATATGTTTTGAAAGTCAGACGACCTAAATGAATTTGCACTGTAACTTATACTGTGACACTGTCATCACACCTTCCTATTAAATGTGAGGACATTAATCATGATTTTGGACAACTCAACAAAACCTTTCCAAACATTCATTAAATCACAGTTAAGCACAGTGCACGGCCATGATAATGATTGAAACTAATAAGAAGACTGTGATGTTACTAGTTGAGGTGATGATTGAGGAGTAAAAGTGTTGCACTCAGGGCTCAACCCCTTTTCAACCTACTTAGTCGTGATTTCAAGGTTAGTCTCCCAGTTACATTTAATGATTAATGAGGCAGTATCCATGAAAAAAAGGTCCAGTAGAGCTGAATTTGTTTTTTAACTTATTTTCGGTGTGTAATTTCACACTATATGACTGCACCACAATATATCTTTTATCACAGCAATTATCTGCCTAGGTCTGCATATAATTGTCCCCAGAAGGTCATGGAAGAGAGCCTCCGTCCCTCTTGTGATTTATCTTCCTCTTCTTTTGATGCGGGACAATCCAACATGACCCGGATACAAAGGCTAACAGGGCACAACAACAAAAATTGGGAAATAGAACTTGATGTTCTCATTGTGTATGTATGTGTGTGTGTATGTGTAAGTGTGTGTGTAAACGCTTTAATGTTTCAAACGTTTTTGAACCTGGTATTAATTCTGACCACATGTAGCTGTCACACGCGGGAAATGACAGCACAGGAAACATTTGTTTCCCCCTAAAAGACTTGTAGTTCAATTGAAAGAGCACAAGATAATCCCCACTTGTATTTAATGATGGATTGATCACTCACCTCTCCAAGGGTCATAAGAAAATCAGTTAACTTTTTTTTTTTTTTTTAAAGCATATATGAATGCACCTTTTATAGTCGTCAACTTGAAGTCTCTTCTTTATATTTTCTAATTAATTGATATGTTACAATCCTCTCATGTATCGTTACTAAATGAAGATATCCCACAGAGTTCTAAGAATTGTGTGTGCAAGACACAACTCAGAAAAAAAGACGAGAAAGAGCCTGAATCTGGAAGAATGGAAGAAAGTAAGAACAAATGAAAAAGACAACAAGGGACAGGGGGAGAGAGAGAGAGAGAGAGAGAGAGAGAGAGAGACAGACAGACAGTGGTGGTCAAAACAACACAGTAAAAAAAACAGCTGCTGCAAACAATACTGCGCTGGGATCAAAACAAGCGGATAGAGCATTTTGAGGGGCACTGGGATTTTTGAGGCCTGAATTGGATTTAAAAGATTAGGCTTTATTAAATTTGTTTGATCATCATATTTGTTCTCTTGAGGTCCCCCCTCTCTCTCTCTCTCACTGATGGGAGTGTGATGGGAGCAAATCTTAAAAAATAAACACACTATATTATACATGAATGGTAATCTCTAGTAGGGAGAAGCCAGTACAAAATGGGGGCGGGGTACCACAACAACACCTTTACAAAATAATGTGATCCAATACCACATCTGTAAAGCCTATAATGTTCATTTTGTGATAAGATTTGGTCCCTGTGGTGTTTATTCAACTCAATGGTCCTTTTGGGGGCCATAGTGTTGTTTTTGTATTGGATTGCATAATACTGTACAGATGTTCCTGTTATTGTGTCCGTCCTGTAAATGTAGGAGTCACTCAGGTCACAACAGACGCTCTCACCCCCCTCTACCCCAGTTTGACACTCTGACAAGGGGTTGGTTTTGCAGAGCATGCCTCTGCCAACTGGCTAGCACCACCTAAAAGTGTACTGTATCTCAATACACACACACAAACAGTAAGAGTGAGGGGTGTGGGGTGGGGGGGGGGGGGAGAGATAGATTGATAGAAAATAAAAGGACCATGTAAATGTATTCATGTGTTTTAGTTAAGTCTCCAAACGTGCAGACTGGCATATGGGAGGCTGAGGAGGACTGGGTTCAATTCAGTTCAGTTCAGTTCAAAGGCAGCCATCTGCACAAGCATACTGTAGAAGGCAATGAGTTGTGTATACAACGCTCCCTATCGGCAAGGAAAAGCATAAAGAACAGTCTTATACTGTAATGCACAAACGCGCTAATGGTCGAAAGAGATGATGCAGAACAGTTTTAACACCTTTCCGGTGCTCCTTTACGCATGGATGCAGGAGAAAAAGGAGTGCGCACAGATGACAACTACAAAGTGTCAAGCTTTCCTCTCACTACAGGGATCTACTCGCGTGTGTGTGCGTGTGTGTGTGTGTGTCCTCCTCTGCGCAGGGATGCAGCATTACTGATTGTGCTTTAAATTAGAGACGCTCCGAATAACGCATGATTTCGCACAATAGTCTGCGTTTTGGAGAGAATGTAGGCCTACATAACACCACCGGTGACCATGAAAGCACACACATGAAAGCACATTTTCGGACAGGGGGGAAACCCATGGTCTCTCAGTCCTGTCCCGTAACTCCGGTAGCCAATCCAAAGGTGTCGATTTTGGGGGACACTCAAGCTTGCGGGCTTGAGCTGCGCGCTTTGAGCGCCTACCTCTACGACAGACCTCTCCCGCTTTGTGCCTGACGTGACGTGCTCGCTCACAAAGTTTTGGCCATTACATCATAGTTTTAAAATAGCCTCGTCGGTTTAAAGAAATTACATTTTACGCACAGTGACATCAGCTGCCGGTCAAATGATGCAGTAGCCTATAGCTGCTGGCTGTTCCCCTCACTTGTATGATCATAACCCACGGATCTCAGCATTTTAAACTGGGAAATTTACAGGAAAATTAATTCATGTTGCAGCGATTTCTCTCCGTAAACTGGCAAACTTAAATGTGATCGAAATCTTCAGTGACCCAATGCTTGCACTACCTAAATTATCCACTGTACTTTTCAGAGCATTACATCATTGTCTAGTCTGATAGATGAACTCATTTTCAACTCGCTGAAACTGCATGTTGCTTTTGTTTTAGACTACATGACACTGGGATAAAAAACGATACATTTGCATGTTTAGTTCTCAATTTCCAATTTAACTCGCCAGTTTTTAAGTTACACTTATAAAAGCAGTTGGGTTGACAATATGATGGAGAATGTGGAGACTATCCTACCTGCAATCACTGTGGGTGATCGTTGACCTCCCTCCGGTTTGATCCACATCTCAAGAGTGAAATTTCCTCTGGGTATCTCCACGCCAGGTTTCAGCCGTAGCTGATCTCCCCTGCCGGTAAAATAGACAGCTTTCCCCCGGTCTGGAGAGTTTTCCTCCGCCTGAGAGGAGCGCCGACGCTGGCGAAGCACCCGTCGCTCCAAGCCGGGCAAAGAGCGTTTGCCCCGGGGCAGACGTGTGGCACAAGCCCCTGGGATGGTGGCTTTCGCCTCCCTAATGCGCACCAACTCCCTCTTGGATCTCCCCTTTCTCCGGACTGTCCCGCACTCTGATCCAAAACACAATATGAGAATCACCAGGCAAGACACCCAGGGAGATGTCCAAAGTTTCATTTTTCGGGAGAGGTAATGGCAAAAAAATATTTAAAATAAGAGAAAAAAAAAAGAAACAACGGAATAACTACAAAAAAAATATATGTCCACAATGTTCTCCTCTTTGGAATCCTCTCGAGTTGTTCCTTCTCTCTTACAGCTGTAGAATGTCAAACCGTAGAAACTGTCTAAATAAACCCATAAAGCTATGCTGTTTTTCCCTCTTTATAAGCCACGACCCCCTCTCTTAAGCAAAACTACTCTGGAGACATTCAGGGGACACAGGAATACTTGATTCATGTATGTGTTCCACTGTGCCTTTTCAATGGGTCCCATTTAGCCAAAGGGATGACTAATAAGTAATCAATCAAGAGGGGGGTCCGGCCGATGCCCCCCTCATCCCCTTTGGACGGTAGGAGTTACTCGCAGAAATCCACAGTTGTCCGCCAAGCTCTTGTCACACCTTTTTGTTGTTTCCTTATCCTACCCGTAAAACAGCATACGAAATGGCACATATTACATTCCAAAGAAAAGTGACAACAAACCGACCTCTCATATTTATTACAGGAAACAAGAGGTAAATTGTGATCAAAAAATGGAATCCAAACTTCCACTTGCCTGTATGCCTGTACAAAAGTTCAAATGCACTATAATATCTGGTAAGGCGAATGAGAGAAAGAGGGACAGAGAGCTGCAGAAGTAAGCACCGCGGTCCTCATTGATTGCCTGAAGCTGATACACTTGGAGGAGTCGGAGCTCGCCGTCCGCTTTAGAGGCAGTTTCTCTCTAAGTCTTTTTAAGAACAACTCGTGTTTCAAATGTTCCGGGGCTGTGCTTTTTTTTTTTTTTTTTTCAAAGTGGGAAGTCACACAGGTAGGCAACTCTCGCTGACGGCAATTCTCCCTATGGCACTTAGTGATATGATGGTGTTTACGGAGTTTGAAAGGCGTATATGTATCCCTCTAGCGGTTACAATTTAAACAATCCAATACTTACACCAAGTCCTCTATACAGGACCATAACCAAGCAGTCTAAGGACATGAAATAATGATTCCAGTCCCCGTTGTTGATATTTAGTGAAATCCCCCCCCCACAGTGACATTCCTTAAGATATAGGCTACATGAAATAATTATATAATGAGAGTTTGTCCCAAATATGATTTAGGGATCAAAGCTTTTATTTTGTAATTTTAATATATATATAAAAATATAATTGTAGGCCTAATCGAAATTAATATGCGAATTTATGAATAAAAATGTTTTATGCAAAGACTACTATTAGCTTATTCACAGGCTCCTGGGACATCCTCATTTCAACTTTGGCAAAGTATGACGTAGTCTATCTATAAAGGTAGACCTAACTGTTCCGTCAAAGTCATGTTTCTCATTAATGTCCTTTCAAAATAAAGTAAGCAGTAGATCAAAGACGTAATGGGAGAACATTGACAAAGCCACGGCAGTTCTTGTCCTTTCTTTACTTAACTTAATTTGATGGATCATATATCCTTTCTTCTTTCAGTTTAAATGCCAGCACTTGAGGTTTTTAAACCGCAAAATGGCAATAAGTGCACTTATGTGTATTTTCTACCTGTGCATGTTTTTGATTTTATTTTATTTTTATCTGGCCAACCCATTTAACTCCAGTCTAAGTTTATAACAATTCACTATTGCTAAACAAAGATTTTTTTTTTCAAAAGGGATTTGAAAAAGAAAAATGTAAGGGATTTGTAAGTTTTAGGTTGACTCACACAGCCTAATGTTTACTGCCACGTCAAGAGATGGATGTGTTTCAAAACCACACTCTGGACTAAAGTTCATAAGCCTTTGAGATTGGTGACAAAGCCTTCGTAAGTCTCAGCTGCAGAGTGAAATGAAAACAATCCTTTGGTCAATGTTACTGTTACTCTGAGGATATTTTGAAACAGAGCGCCGAGCGTGACTTTACCTTTTAATGGTTTTCCATAGAGACAGTCAGTTGGAATGTCGGTGTTTCCTCTCTGTTCTCCCACGGTTGTTTGTTGTAAATGTGTGTTTAGACAGCCAAAACTTGCCACCTACCATAAAGGAAAGAGAGAACAAACATTAAATATTTGCTTTCTTTTTCATATGGTGTTGCGACTTTGGGCCACATATTTCCTTTTGTGTCTTGAGCGGGGGAAATCACATATTGGGAGGTGTTTGACCTTGGAAGTTGCTGGGAGCAGAGTTTCACATGGACCACACATTTAAATCTTGTCAAAGGAGACAGTGGATAACTTTGTGTGTCCAAATCTTCACGTCAGGTTGTTAAACCCCATTCTCCCTTTAGTTGTGGTTGTGTGGCAACACTTCCATCTGTTTGAATGAGTTTTCGTTTGGGTCCTTGTCTCAAAGACTCCTGATTCCCATGAGATTGCTGGCTTTTGATGCACACTTTGTGGGTAAAACGCATGCTTTTTTTTTTTTTTTACCCAATTGGCCTTTATTTTTTCAGTCGGCAAAATACCACTGCGTCATACACTTGAATGTGATTTAATGTTGTAATGTATTGCAAGGGAACTTTCATCAGTTAACACTGAGGGGAAATGGAAATGTGAACCCACTAAGGTACCAGAGTATCGTGACAGAAGGTGAAAGACATCTCTCGAGGCCTGTAATTACATTCTTCACTTCTTCACCAAGGATCAGACTGTCACTCTCTCTCTCTCTCTCTCTCTCTCTCTCTCTCTATAAAGGAACATGAGTGCTGAAGATAGAAAAGATGACCTAATGTCTTACAGTCAGCATCCGTTCAGGTTGGTACACTATGTACAGACTGAAACATGCTCACATAAAGGTCATTCGCCGTCCTTGGGCTATGCAAGGAGATTGAGTTGAATTGTGTTAGTACACTCTTGCACCCACCGCCAAACCCCTCAGGACAGGGACCAATCAACATGCAGAAAGTTCAAACTGTGTGTGCCTCTCTGGCTCGACCACTTGCCAGTGAAAGAGTGTAACAATATCTCTCCTTTTTTAAAAACAAGCTGATTCCCAGTTATTCCTGGATTTGATGGTCCAGGAAGACAACATCCCATCTTAACCTAATGACCCGTGACGGTCCGGGTCACGGAGCCCCTGTGCAATTCTGCAAATCCTGCTGGAAATCTGAGCGAGTCCATAAAGCAGAATACATTGCATCCCTTACAGAGAGACATGATGTTAAGAGAGGTCAACAGTGGATAAAACACCGCTGGACAAACACAAACCTTTGACGTTTTCAAATCAGAAAAATAATTGGCATAAAAGACACATGATGCAGGAGCAGAAAATATAATTATAAATGATTATTATTACTATCATAATACAATAACGTCTTTTTTATTTTTACACAATTGAAAATGCAAGAGACTCCCAATTACTTGAGTCACACTATCTGACGTTGTCGTGCAACCGTCTGTCCAAACCCAAACCTGTATCCTTAGATGCACTAAGAACGCCATTTGGTGTGGACTGATCTTTAACCTTGTTTATATTATTATATTTATTCAGAGTTGTAACAGTAAGTGACACCGTCAGGATTATCCACGTTCGCTGTCTGAATGCATTAACAGTTTTGGGCTTTTTTTTTTTTTTCCCCACATTTGACCCAGGGAGATTACATCTGTGTTTCTAAAAGTAACAGCTTGGTGGGAGCGGTAAAATATGAGCACGTCCCATAAACACAGAGCTCGGTAAGTTAACATTCAACAGCAGATTGGAGCAACAATAAGTGCATTTGATGTCTCTTTCAATGTTGTTTTGTTAAGAAAATAAACTATATTAACTTTGTTTAGTTGCATGTAGATCATTAACTCTCTCAAAGTTGATCTGTAGCTGCATTGTGATGCTGCCATTGCTCTCCCTAGAGGAAAAGTGGTTTGCAGTATTGTACAATAATCCCACCACGTCAGAGTGACTGTGGAGCAGTGCAAGTCAAATAGGAAAAAAACATTGTCCTATAATCCATTAATGCATCCAGCTTAATCTGTGACTGTTCTAAAGTGCAAACCTAAATGCTTTTGCCTCGGGGTTTTTTTTATTTTTGTGTGTGTGTGGATGATCTGGAGAGTAAAATGATACCGTGTCAACAATGTTCACACATTAAAGAATACTACAGATGAGGTTTACGGTAAATATGGGGGTAAAATCTGAATGAGAAATGCATAAAAGGGCAATAAAACCAAAGCTGTAGTGACAGTAGGATTCCATAATGGTGGCCAGGACCTTGTAAAATATAATGCCGTTAGAGAATAGCCATCAAAGCCCTTAAGAGTATAATCCTGTGCTACCTATAAACTCATACCAGGTCGAATTTTCAGTGATTCCATGAAAACTGTCACGCAGGCAGCTTCTGGTCAAAAGTAGACGTAGGTGTTGTTTGTTACTTTTAAACGGAAAATATCGCAAAGATTACAGAAAATATATACGTTCGCGTAAATCGGGTTTAATCTTTTTCTAATGCTTATGACAGCTGTCATTTATATGCACTTAGCATGGAAGGGAGGCCAATGGCATAATATATAAATGAACGCTGACAAAAGAGACTGCTATTGTGTTACAGTTTGGTATTCAAAACATAATCTGAGTGTTGGCAGAATGGTACATTAAATAGTCATAGTCAGAGCACTGTCTGGTATGTGATGCATGAAATCAACGAAACGTGTTCCACGAGAGTTTAATTTACATTCGCAGCATATTCATCCGCAAATAATCATCTTAAATCAGATAGTAGATCATTCTGAATCACAGTGAACAGGGAGAAGTCAACTCAAGCACATGATTGTGTTCTACTTTGATACAAATGCACTTAGGAGAGACGGTTAAGTTACAGATAGAACTCTGCTAGATATGATACGTTCTGCTTTTTTCTTTATTTCTCTGTCATCCCTATGCCACCTCATAACTTTCCAGTCTGCCCCTTTATCTTCCCCTTATCCAAGTGCTACATTATTTATTAGTTTATAGCTTCCAGCTGTAGAGCAACAGAGAGTAGGAGACGAGGAACAGGATGCGACCATGTACGACAGAGAGTCGTCAGACTACATCAGTCCACTTATCTGCACCTTTATTAATAAGGCAGAATTTAACTAAAGACTGAGCTCTCATATTATTGGCGGTATACCTTGAAGTCATAATGCAGTCATACACTCCTCTGTACACGCCACCAACCACAAACTTTCACTCCACCTTTGCTAACTTTTGGCATTTTGAAGCACAAAACCTTCACTTTCTCGGAGGAACATGGATACAATTAAGAATGCTATTTACTTCTCAGTTTTCTGTCCACGCTTGTCTAAATGTTTGCTGTACACTCTGTAACGCCAAAAAAAACAACCCAAAACGTTGAATTATTTTGTTCTTCGTTTTGTTTTAGTTAAACGTTGGTTTACAAAAACATGGCACGATACTTTACCACCACCGTCCGTGGTTGAATGGGTAGATCTATTTGGCAAACTTGGCTGTTGAAGCATGATGAAACTTTCTCTGTGATTGTTTATTTTGTGCTCTAGTATAGCGGACCAAACCACATGGGTGTTGCCATTAGCATGTCTTGCCTTTTATGTTGTCAGACTATTGGGCTAGTATGAAGGTAATGAATGTATAGTTAGCGGTGGGTATAGTTAACTTGGGAACATAAACTTCTATGTCTTAAAACTTTGATGAATTATGCAATCTTTGTTTTTATCTTGTCATCCTTTTGCTTTTCTTTTTTAAGCATGACTATTGCTATCTAAGCATCTTTGTACACGCCATTTTTTGCCAAATAAATACATAAATCGATGCTTTTGTCAAACGTATCCACATGTACAGTAAATCTTAAACAGTTAACAACCAATAAACCCTTCTCGCTCAGCGATGACACATGGTTCCCAGACACATGATGAGACAATCTAGTAAAATTCACCGAGTGAGATGTACAAGTTTATTGCCACTCCAGTGGAAGCGTGGCTAATAATATAGACGGTTCAGTACGATACGTTTTTTGAAAGTTTTCTCTTTGCATGCCACTATTTCTGCACTGGTGAGACTCTTTGTGCAGATCAAATTATTAAAAAAGATATATGAAATAGTGTAAAAGGCATAGAAAAACTAAATTCTTTGGGAAATACAGAACCATGCCGAAACATCGCATCACTGTCTACATGTGTCAATGCGCACGAGGAGTATGTTCCTCATCATCTTCACATCCTGGATTTTAGCCGCCGTTATGAGCTGTGTGGTAAACAATAACCCATTATGGGTCCCTAACGGCAACCGAGGCTTGCCATTGGTTTAACGCTGCTGCTTGTGGGAAAGAATTATATGTGCAGGGGTGCAGAGTACGGCACTGTCAGCACACCACCGCTTGCCACCACTACTGCCCCTCCGTCTAGACGTTAGAGCACGTCCATATGGAGATGGTTAAAAGGCTCATTAGCCGGCCTACTTGAAATACAGTTGCAGTGACGCTTGTCCATAAAAAAAAAAAACACGAAGTAGAGTGGTTTCTGCAGTGGTATTAACCAGGTTGAGGCATCGAGCCCCCAGGACTGACAACAATTTGTCAGAGGCCTTCAGTTCACCAAATTATGGCTGAAACGGCATGCTTTCCAAGAAAGGAATAAGGGGAAAAAAATACTTCTTGGAAGATTTCTGGAGCTTTTTGCTTGATGCAGTCTGATCCATCTGGGTGAGGGAGCGTGGAAAAATGTCTGGTAAGGTGAATGGGATATGGCCCATTGGAAGAAAAATGGCTAGGACTTATTAAAACATTCAGGGTGACTTAAGGATTGCTGTAAAGATTTGAGGAAGAGAGTGCAAAGACCAGTTTGTCACCAGTGCATTTTCATTATTACATGGACAAATTGAACTCACTGAACTCAAATCCTCCTTCTTTCCCTTGCTAGATGTTCCTCACATAAAATAAACTGTATGCTGTATAGGCTTTCACGTTGTAAAATGCACCCATGAAAATGATTAATTACGGTATATCTAACCCCCTTTTTGGATTTTCTTTGAGAGCTGTGTGTTGTAGATTAAAGCGCCTTATGTCTTTTCAACACCTTCTGTCGAGTTGATGTCTATGGAGGCATGGTTTTAGGCTAATTGGGGAACCTGATACTATGGGAAAATTGTACACATGGTGCAAAAAGGAAAGTCATTTTTAGTAATTAGATATGCATGAAAAATAGCAGCTCTTTCTAAGATTCTAAGATGAATGTAAGTACAGCATGGGCAAACCTCAACTTAGTCAAAACTCTGCAGTTTCCCTCCGTACGTCTTTTAAACTGCAAACAGCAGCTCTATAATGGTTCTGTCGGTCGGTCAACAAAAAAAAATTCCCCACCCTCTGGCAACCACAGTTTTCACCTTAGGAGGCGGAAATTTGGCATGGAGGTCAAGTGTGTCAGTGTGAAGTTGTGTGTTGTGTTCATGCCAATTTGCAAAAAAAAGGTGTGGTAGTGAGAGTTGCCTCAATTATACACTATAATAGGTCTCCTAAACAGATTCACATATCACGGCCAAACTCGTGAGCCTCATGCTCGTACACTCAGCAGAGTTCCTTTTTCATTAGTGCCGATTTTGCCCACGCCCTGCGTTTTGGCCCCGCCCCCACCCATATGTTATAAACCGGTTTCAGCAGAGAGTTTCTGTGTCAATGGTGTAGGGTTAGCCCTGTCCCCTATACTTAAGCCATGCCCTCTGCCCTAACTCATGAACCGCAAACCATGCATGCACGGGTGGATACATACACGTACGTGGCCATAGCTATTCCAATTTGCGCTCATTACTCATTGTTTTGGTTTTTTTACGGCCTGCAAAAAAAGCTGTGATAAACCCACTACACTAACCTTTCAGCTCCAAACGACAAACAATGTTAGCGAAAAGCTTGTGGTGGGGCATTTAGAAAAAAGAGGCAGATACCAAAGAAGAAGAAGAAGAACGAACATTCTTCAGGTGAACACTCCAAATAAATGCTAATGTTGCTCTGTGCTCAATGTGCAAATAAGCTAACAAGTTTGCCCGAAGCAACTTTAGTTGATGTAGGTAATGTAGGTCAACTAAATATGAATATTGAGCTGTGGGTACAAGAATGTCTAAAGCTAACGCTGTCAAAAGCTGTACAAGCCCTACATAAGTCCCTGTCCACATTCTCTTAAGCACTGTGTCCTTTGTGAGCACAATCTCAAAGCTTCGCACCTATTAAAGCTTTCCGTTCCAGCTATGTTCCAAATGCCCATAAAGCATCAGATTCATAGAATGCGCAGGCATCACATTTCCGTACCATCAAAGTGTACGAGTGGACACTTGCACACAAGTGCTGTGGGACTGCATTTGCATGGATTGCACATTTACTTGCAGAAATGCATACGGCCACACAGAGTAGGTGGAAGCCTGCGTTTTGGAGGCGCATAATGTGCTTCACGAAGGTGTGAAGTGTGTTAGCGTGAATGTGCTAATCAGACGGACAGAAGTGAAATCTCTTGAGTATTAGCGCTTTAAAACTAACGTGCAAATGTCCTGCAGCGTTCAAGGAGGTATAGTCCTTTAGGCAACTATAAAAAAGAGAAAAAAATGGCTGGAATGTCTAGAATGTGGTTGGTAAACAACGTTAACAAAATGCAGGGGGCTCTGAAAAGAGCATATATACCTCACGCTCTTTCTTTGGGTGTGTCGTAAACAAAGTGCTTTGTGGAGCGTGTAAACAACATTGTAGTTTTCGTAGACCCACCGTGTTGCGTAAGAAGATGTAATGTATATTTTACTCCGGCTGGGAGAGGAAACATAATGCGTTTAGTGTAATTGTAAAGTCAGTAAGCAGAAAAACACATGCTGCAGCATAAGTAAACAATACATAATGCTACATTGAGATGAGCAAACAAAGGGCACGTGCTGATTTGCAGTCAACAATGCAATGCTGCACCTTAATGTGTCTGGGCCAAACAATGCAAAAGCCGATTATGCAAATTGGGGTTATCGAGGGCATTGCAATGTAACAATGGCACCAAGTTGATTGAGCCGGGCTGTGTGTGTGTGTGTGTGTGTGTGTGTGTGTGTGTGTGTGTGTACGCTACCCATCCCCTTGGGTTTTCTTTTTTTTTCCCCCACAGATGCCCTTCCCAAAACCCCCTATCCTATGGTCTCTGTTCCGAGGCCTCATTATGGGGGCTGCTGTCAATCAGAAGGTCAAGGGTCACGGCAGAGGATTAGCTTGATCAATACCCCCCAGCCTGATCAATCAACTTGTCTTTTCGTTTCCACCAATAAGATACCAGTTTCCATCAAAACAAAGGAGTGAGAGGAAAAAGAATGCCAGAAAGAATTAGGAGGAGTAAGAAAAGGGAGAATGTAAACAAGCCTGCCTCGCTGAACAGACCCCAGAAGCATCTGTTTTTTTCTGAGTTTAGAATGACATTGTCAAGGACTAGGACATTGATGAGCGGTGTGCGTCATCACGGTGCACCTGTAATGCCCTTGGGGCCCTCTGTGTTTGCTCCAGATCTGAGACACCAAGAGATTTAGATCTGTGACTGCATAGTGATCAGTTCCTTATGGCAATGACACACACACACACACACACACACACACACACACACACACACACACACACACACACACACACACACACACATATCACCATCTTGGTCTTCTTTAGTGGTAGCAATCATTAAAAAATAAAGCTTAATATTTGTAGAAGTGCACATTCATCTCAGGTCATTACAGTAAGGGAAAAAAAAATGCTCTTTACAAATAACTCAATTAAGCTTTACGATCACAAAAACACTTCCATTTAATTATAAATCACCTCATTTCGTATATCCAAATTACAAGGCACAGTCAGCCTCTCTTCATTTCCTTTTAGCAGTTGCAGAGTTAAGAAAATTGAGACGATCCATTAGCTTTGATTATCAAACAGGCTTTAATAAATGGGTCATTTTTCAGTATCGTCTCAAATTAAAATTGCCCAGTGTGTATTTTCAATTGAGCGTCTGCTTTCTGTGCCAAGGAATTATTCTCCCGAAGGAATAATTCCAGCCACCAAGTAGTTACAAATCATGGAAATGAGTTGATGGAATATAGAGTAGAAAGGCACTCGATGCTAAATCATTAAAATTGTACTTTCTTTACCTCAGCTCCAGTGCGACGCCTCATTTGGCATCGGTTGGCGGAGAGCCAAGAATAAAGAGCGATCTCGACTGTTCTGTGGTAAAAAGATAATGCTTTTAAAACTAAGGGCAATATCCTAACAACACAGTCATGACATGCAGCAAAAAAAAGTGATTTAAAAGGTTTGTAATACAATTTGAACGCTCGAAAATCAGGTGGAACAGTAGACCTAAGTGATGACACTTGGACTGCTAATAGGAGGAAGTCAAAACTATTAAGTTGCCTTCAGATAACATAACACAAATACCTCAATTATAATTCACAAACCTGTAAATTAATCAACCAACCCTTCCTTCCCCAGTGGCACAACATATTAAAAAAAAAATAACAAATGAAAATGGAATAATTGAATTACCTTTCCAACAGAATACTTTTGATCTGATCTATTTCCATTCCTCTTTTATATCCGATTCATGCATGTTCCAGGATTTAAAAGAACAAAATGAAGACAATACAAAAGTGACAGAGATCACCATTGTTCAACAAACAAATAAACAAATCAGGAATCTTGCCAGGAAAAACATTTAAAAATAATCCACCTATCAACCACTTGAAAATGGGTGATTGTGTGACTTCTCAGCAGGGTGCAGTGTGGGTACCAGGAAGTCACTGCTCCTGGTTTGGCACATAACCCTCCATAAAACCACAGCTTGTCATTTTAACACTTGAACAGACTAAACAGTCTTTATGCTAAGCTAAGAGGCTGCTGAATCTAGCTTCACATTCAACAGACAATATGGGAATATCCTTATCTAACTTTTGCCAAAATGTTGAAATATTCCACTATTTCTTCTTTTTTTTCACACATCTGAGGGTTTAAATGCTACTTCCTCCAGTCTCCAAAGAAAAACACAGATTTATCAGAGAAAAGTAATCAAACATGATACAAATATATTGCAGAATCAGAACTTTGATAGCAGAGTTTAACATGATGTTAATAGATGTTATGTTAAGGCTTTTCTGCATTATAACAACTGCATGCAGTGGGTGGCATCCTGCTAAAGCAGGGAGGAGAGAGAGAGAGAGAGAGAGAGAGAGAGAGGGAATGGAAGAACTGGATTTAAATTCACTATGTCACATGTACTTGCTATATGTTTTAGCTTAGTGAGTCGTCAACGCGGCTCAAGGGACTTGTGTCCAACAACTCATTTTGCAGGAAAGAAGTTTGAAAGGTGCAGCAGAGGGTGAACTGAGTGAGCAGCTGAAAACTGTGCAGAAGGGGGACAAAACAGGGGAGCAAAGAAACAAAAAAAACAGCAACAGAAGGAACCGATTTTATAATAAGCCAGGACATAGGAGCTAATTACTTTCAACTTCTGACATTTTGCAATAATTTCACAGCCAAATATCACTTTTATTGATATGTGTAGTGTTACTTGTCAAAGTCTTAGGTTCTCTTGGTGCAAATGAATTGTTTGAATAGAGTAACATGTCAACGAAAAAAAAAAAAAAGACTTAACAAAAGGCAGAGTCATGACGGGAACACAACCACTGATGTAGCCTGGCAAGAACAATGAAGACCGGCGTCAGCAATCCTCAATACGGTAGTTTAACAAAAGGGCAGTGACGTCTTTACACAGAACAAATAGGTCTGTTTCACTACACTCTGAAACCATTGGGCTTCATTATGAGGCTCTACAATTCTGGATAGACATTTGTCCTCCTCTTTGTCTTTGTCTTCAGCTGTCTGAAATTTGCACGGCGAGGCTGGCTTTGCTCCCCAGATCATGACGACGATTAATAAATAATAACGGTGAGATCAGGGGCACATCACTGGAAGGGCTATTTATACCCACAAAGCAAATTTAACCTTGACCATCTTTTTTTCACAGTGACCACTCTTGCCTTTCACCAGCCAAGAGTCAAACATCATATTTTCACACTTCAGCGTCATCTCATAACTCTGACTTAGATATGAAATATTCAAATGCATGCTCTGCTCTGCTGTAATAGGCAGTGAAATTCCTCATCACAAGCTTCACAGACTGGGTTTCAGGGAGGACGTTGCCAGCACCTGTGAGCTGGATACATTGCGAGGAGTGCAAAAAAAGCACCTGGACTCTCATCATGTCTGTTTACAACATATTGTATCATAGGTGGCTTTGGGCAGCTACCCAGACGCTCGGAGGTGCATGAGAAGCCACAAAACTCTTTTGGGCCTATGTGGGAAAAAGGCTTTAATCTGGAGTCGGTGTACGATGTGCGTGTATGTGTGTGTGTGTGTGTGTGTGTGTGTGTCTGCGCAGGTGTGCAGAGGGAGCAGAGCAGGCAGGCGAACAGACAGGCGCACCGGGTGCCTGTGAGGTCAGGGGCTAGGTGGAGTGTTAGCGGGAACGACACCTGACAGCAACTGGGTGGATGCGCCCTGGCAGTTCTGTACATTCATGTCACTACTGATAAAAGTCAGCAGGAGAAACTACAGTGCCGGTGCCACCGGGTCCTCCGTACAGGACAAGGAAAGGAGGATGAGAACATTTCCGCCCGTCCTTGCCTGTCCCTCCAATGCTCAGTGAGCAGACAAGTCGGGACAGCTGTGACGGGCCATTGGTTGGGCAGCGGTGAAGGTGCCAACCTTGTCAATGCCAGAGGTGGGAAGCAAAGCTACATGGCACCGGCCCGGTTTTGGGGGTTTGGTAAACGAAACCTGGGGGCCTCACTTTTGGTTGTGTAACAGCCAAGGGCAAAGGGAGGTGTACAGAACTTGCTGTGTTACTGTAAATGTAGCCGGACGGCTACATGTGTCTTACTGGGTAAAAAGCACAGCAATCAGTTTCATGGGCTGACATTTTTTTTTTTCCAGTGGGTCGGCGTGGAAGAGTTGACATGAACACCGACGAGCAGAAATGTGCTGGTACAGTGCTGCATAGGAGCTCATTGATTCATGGCTATCAACTTGACTCGGTCAGGGGACTTCCTCAGGTTCTCTGGATTAATCCCACCGTCCAAAAACATGCAAATCCCTTAAACTGTATTAGATCAATCGATGGTTCTCAAAACATCTTGGTGTCCGTGTTCTGAAGGAATATCCAAACCTGGGTTACCTGGAGCTCAACAGTCTCAACGTTAACGTCTGAGCCCTTAGTTTGTAGTGTTGCTATACTGGATTGCATGATAACATACTGGTGATGCTTTCAAAGGGTCCACTCTGTGGTTCATAAAAAGCCAGAGACTGCCACCTAGTGTTCACATAGTGGTACACAGAGGGAACCCCTCTTATATTCAGCTGCTGCTGCATTCATCCCAACGCAGTCAACGCTTTAACTCGTCATTTTAGAACTTGAACAACAAGAAAACAGCATGTTCTGTGTGTATGGCTTGTGTGGATGTACGCTGATTGCAAAACTGCTTACTTTCCTTTGGAAAGAGCCGATCTGCAACTTTTCCTTTAACCAAACAAAACGGAAGTAATTGTCCAAGGGACTGGGTTTGTTTTCCCCACATTTGAGCTTTTCTAAATGACTGAAAATGAGGGTAAACACTTGGTGCTGTTAATCAAAAAATAAACTTAGCATCTCACTGTAGTAACAGCTTGTGGAAAAAAATGTCACCTTCAGCAGTGAGGTGTGGAGGAAGGGAGGAGGTCGTATTGTGTGTGTGTGTGTGTGTGTGGTGAGTGAGGGGGTTGGTGGGGGAGTGGAGAAAGAGTGGGGGAGGCAAACTTGGACGCATGTGCTGCAAATTAGGCTTTGGTAGGCAGCAGCCCTTGTGTTGGGAGCAGCGGAGGAGACAAGAGTGCGGGTGTTTCTGCATGGCAGCAGACTGCTGCCCCTTAGGGGGGGGGGGGGGGGGACCCGGGTGCGAAAGGAGGAAGAAAGACAGCAGGCTGTGACGAACACTTGCTCGCTCTTTCCCTCTTCCTGTCTCACTCCCTCACTCTTTTTGCCTTATCCGTGGGCCCTGGGGAACCCTTGCACGCACCTCTAAGCTGCCTCTGTATATTCACTCCCCATCTGCGAGTCTTCAATCGCTCTGCCCTTATAGAAGGCCTCTTTCCCCTTTACATAAACACAGGAGCAGGCTTTCTAAACATTTTACTTCATGCCTCGACTGAAAAAGAAACTTTTTTTTTTTTTTTTCTTTATCTAACCCTTGAACAAAACTGGACTCTTAAGCTATCAAAATGCTTCATAAAATACTACAGGTCCTCCATCATCTTTCCTCTCTCAACACACACACACACACACACACACACATTTAACTGCTTAAACACCAGTGCTGTTGACACAGATTTGGAGTTTATTCACACATCACATACTACAGTGGGTAATGTATTCAAGAAACACTGAACAGCGCTGCCACATATGACACAGGAACAAAAGAAAAAGACACTGAACCCTTTCTTCGCCATTATATAAAAATAGTGTTGCTACAAAAGTATAAATTAGGCTTACTAATAAGACAACTCAGATCTGAAGCTACACAGGAATCTGCTGCCAAAGTGCATTAAAAACACACAAAATGAATAGACTCGACCCATTTTCTTTTTCGCATTTTAGCAGAGTATAAAAGGAAGAAGTGCCTGTAAAATAGGGTGAAAGCAACACTAATTTCTTAACCTGAATTGATAATACAGAGTATGATCCATAGTTAAAACAGAAAAAGGTCTCCATGTTTGCATTCTTATACCATATGTTACAATTGTTAATCTGAATAAGTTAAAAGTCCTGAAACAAAATAAAACTTACAGCGGATTTAAATTGTCTAATAACAGTATCTTAGTTGAGTTTTCTATTATATCAAAAACCTTTTGAAATGCTACTGTAGAAAATAGAGGTATAATGTTATTGGTGTTCCCTACTGTATCTCTGAAATGAAGGCTCCCCCTTGTGGCATAAATCAGCAGTTCTCTTGTATTTACATAATACATCCTCTGAAAATGGATGATGTCAACCCATTAACACCAACGTACTCTCAGCGTCGCTATACTCCCATCCACCAAAGGTTTGAAAAGTCAGTCCCGGTTGCTTCTTCTGGCTGTTTGATGAGTGTCCTAAAGGTAACGTCTACTCGTGAGCCATGTGGCTGTAACTTTATATACCAGTAATCGTATTAAAAGCATGCATATCTTAAGATATAATTCTCATTTAATCAAGAAAAAGAATGCTATTTCTGAGTAAAACTATGTTGACGTCATTACGTCAACGATGGCATTTTGTCCCAGAGAATATCATATTTAAAATACTTATTTTAGAAACCTGTAAGAAAAACCCCTTCCTCAGCTCAATTCAGGATCGCTGCTAATACAAACTAATGTACAGCATCTCGACTATATCTTAAGACCAAAGCTAAATTTTGTATGAACATCTGATTCCCAATCTTTTTAAAATCACAACATTACCTTCGGAGTAACTGGAGGTAAAACATTGGATTGGTTTCTTAAAAAATTAAAATTTTTGAAATATAATTCACCCCAATCTTCTTTTTTTTTTCCTTTTACCAAAATATAAATGTGTGACATAAATCAGTTGTAGAACAGTATTATAGATATAGACTATCACACTGAATCAAGGTATTCTTACAGAGGGGAAAACAGACACACCGGGTTAAAATGTGAACAAAAAAAAGAAAACAAAAATCAAAACAGTTTCAGAAACCATTACAGAGTTAAGACCCCCTGAACATGTTGCCTTTGCTGCCCCTTCGGTGGTTTAACTCCTCACCTGGCTGCAGTGATGTACAGGTGGTACTCAAGCTACCCCATGACATCACCGCTGGGTGTTTGGTTACAGGTGCAGCGGCACACGTTTCTGACCGCTCTAAATCCGGCACGGCTGGTGAAACAGGCGGTAAGCTTTCAACCAGAGAGGAGCAGCAAAAAAACGGCGCTTTTTCAGCCCCGGTGCTCAGTCACTCTTTCAGGAGATAAAAGCATTTATGAAAAGACTAAATCAAAGCTGGAGATGGGAGGTAATGAGAGCAACAGTCTATTAAAAAAAACAACCTGACACAGTTTGCAATGCAGAGCCATTCATCTTAGATTGACAGACATAATTGAAGCATATTTAACCATAAATGCATTTAGAATAAATAAACTGCATCCAGGTGGACTAAACAGATTCTCATTTTAGCGATGACCGGTCCGTTCTTGGTTTTACTCACATACCCTATAATGTCCATGTGCAGTGTACTGACTTATCTACATTATACTTCCCGTGTCCTTACAAGCTAAACAGGCGCAGTCGTGTTTAACAAAACTGCCCCCCCCCCCCTCCCTCCCCACACTCGACCTCAAAAAAACAACAACAGTGAACCGTCTATGAGGGGAGGTGTGTGTCACAGGAAAAGAATGGGGACTTCTCCATCAGCTTTCCTACTGGCCAGCCTTTGCACATCTGTGATGAGGTCAAAGTTGAACTCAGAAAGAGGAAATGGAGGCTTGAATTTGTCCAATTCGATGAATGAACTGAATGGTGAGATTGAGGAATATTTTGTTGGGGCAGAAGTGTAAATGTGACTTTGGGGTCTAAAACAAAGATCCAATGTTTCTTTACAGTTGATATTTTAAATTAGTGGGACAGTGAGTAGCCTCTCATTCATGTGGAGCGGCCAAATCATTTGCTGCGAAATAAACAAAATCAATAAGAGAGTCTCATACCACAATATGTCTTCCTGCTCTGATGTGAGCCCAATGAAGACCTGATCTACTACGTATAGGTCTATACAGCGGATACTTGTGCTTTGGGTGTGTTATTGTTGAAATAATTCTCGGCCTACTTTGTAAACCAAGAGATGACTTAAACTTTGGAACACTTGTCAAATACCAGTTATTTCCCCATTTGTCCACTAGAGGGCACTGTTTCAAACCATCAGCCAGAGGTTCCCTTCGAGTCTACCGGAGTGAAAAAGAACTTTAGAAAAGATGGTGAAAAGAAGGCCATTTGAACAGCAATAAAAAGGCATGATGTTGGTTCTGACTGGAGGGTTCAAGGTCAGTGAACGAGACTTAAGGCCCAAAAACAGAGATGACAAACTAGTACTTGACAAATTAGTACCAAAGGCAACAAACACATGTACAGTATTATTTCCATTCATCCAAGTCATTTCAGGAGGTATTAAGCTAAGGTAAATGTATACTAGAATCCATAAAAAAATAAAACAGCTTGATTTCATTAGTACTGGCAGAATTTGCTTTATCCTGAAAAAAAAATAAAAAATAAACCCTCAAGTGATCCATTTTGTTTTTATTTGTTGCAAAATGGCACGAACTGTATTCGGGGTGGAACGTTTCACAAAAGTCACGGTTCAGTACATTTCCTCGGCATTGAGGTTACAGTTTGGTGTGTTTTTCGGTACAGTGAGGAAAAAGTGGTGGTGCCTGCTTTGGGTGCACTCATTCCTGAGAAAATCCCGTTGATTTCACACAAAAACAAAAAAATATGACCGTTAATAATTAACTGGAGGAGTGTCACGATAAACTATGATAAAGCTTTAAAGATAAAAATGTGTAGCGCACATAGGGAAGACAATGTATATATTAGATCAATGATAATAAATAAAATAGTATTGAGAAGTCTTCTAATTAAGCTTTCACCTGCATATTCAGCAGCGTCAGACCTCGAAACTAAATGAAACCATTTGATGACTTTTCTCTACAATTCGTAACATAAACAAAAAGCGTCATATTAACCGTGTTATCAGCTGTGTTTTACCCTTTTGAATGAAAAATGCATGCAGTGCAGTGCATGCAAATGATCCACAGCTACATTTAAGCAACCGTCCAATCAGCTGCGATGATCTAGCCGCGTTGTACTGACGTGGAGTGGAGCTCGATGGAGAGAGAGACACAGTTTCTTATCCCGTTTGATTTTTGCGGTCGTAAATAGAACTTTTCCGTCCCAATTTCACATCGCAGCAATCAACAGACAAGAGATGAGACGACAGGGAAGCGACGAGACGGTCTCAAGAGACGCAAACACTTTGTTATAACGCCGCCAACATCTGTGTCTACGCGTCTCCCCAAGCTGATTTTTGGAGAATGTTCATAAATTCAAAATATATCTAGCTCTCTGATAGTGCTGAGCGCTGTTATTTAGGCAGTCTATAATCAGGCTTCTTAAGAAAAAAAAAATGGTTGAACAGTGGACTATTCAGATTCATCCCGATAGTACTTACTGATTTTCAGAGGTCTATGACAGTAGTTTCAAGCAGCGAAAGCAGATTTTACCTGAAAATTATGTCATCCAGTGAGAACAACAGCATTGTAGCCTATTAGTTTAGTCATTAGGCTGAAGCAATTCTAATCACTGGCCATAAGAGGGATGCTTACATGTGCATGTCAAACCGAGGGCAGCGTACCAAACAACCTTTTGGGAGCTACCGTTCCACCCCTACAATTTGTCCACAGTACTTGACAACAGTCCTTTCTCCATACAAAATATGCAATAAAGTCGTATTGTTTTATGAGTGTTTGCAACCTATACAATGCGAGTTTCTGGTAAATATCTGTCATGAGAAATATTGAACACATTTTAAAGTTTACAGTTGGTCTAAGCCTACAGTATATAAATAATAGTCTTCAGTCATTGGTTGGAGGTGAAGGTTTGGTTGATTAGGGTCGAGTTTCTCTCCTAGCCCATGTTGGAGCGAAGGAAAATGAGTTTGTTCATCTCCTCAGAGGTTACCTGCTGCCTCCTCTTCATGGCCAGGCTCTGCTCGCAGACAGTCACACACTCATTGCGTATGCCCACCGCAGGCACAGCCAGGAGCCACATTGCCAGGCGGGAAAGCCTGGGGAACTTCTCATTCACTGCTGAGCTCCAGTACTGGAAGAGGTCAGGTGTGCCTTGGAGAAGGGGCTCAGCCAGGTATTGAAAAATCTCTTGTCTAACTTGGCTCTGACTCTCATCGTTACCGGACACTGTGCAAGACCCCCTTATGGTGCCGCCGTTATTTCCCCCTCCCTCTATGCGGCTTATTTTAGGGGTTGGTGGGCCGTCGGTGTCCCGCTCTTCGCCGCCTGAACCTCCACCACCGGTCAAACCTCCATCCCTGGTTTCGGCAGCCATTTCGCATGCGCGGGAGATTATGTCTTCATGCTGGTAGGCCGGCACTGAACACAGTTTGAGCTGCGG
Organism: Leptoclinus maculatus; assembly: GCA_032191485.1. Lineage (NCBI taxonomy): Eukaryota > Metazoa > Chordata > Actinopteri > Perciformes > Stichaeidae > Leptoclinus > Leptoclinus maculatus. Next base: position 12,582,413 of record JAVDOI010000017.1, read on the forward strand.
GTCCAGGACCATGGCTACCTGGTGGGCTCGTTCGACCTAGAGACAGACGAACATTACAATGACTGCGAGTTCCTTCCTAAAAACCAAATCACTCATATGCATGCGTCATACATCAAGGTTCTCTTTACTAGGACTGGGTATTTATCAAATGTCTGGTCAGATCTGTAAAATCTTGTTCACTCATGTTCAAATAGAAAACTCATTTAGCTTTTTATTCAAGCAAAGTTCAATCAAACCTAACCAGCGTTGGTAGATTTCAGTAATACCATATCTTATCCCTTTAACAGCGTAACGCTATTTTTAAGACACTTTACGTAAGCAACACCAGTTCAGTACCTTGAAATGTTCCTTAAGTGCTTCTAGGAAGTAGTGGCAGAGTTTGCTAGCCGTGCCGGTTCCAGCCTCTCCAGCTTTGGACGTGAAAAACTTCTCCAAGCGAAGGTACACGGGCAGCACCTGCTGTAAGGTCGGTCTCCTCTGGCTGCTCAGCTCCAGAGCTGCCAAACGCAGAGGTGCCAGCAGACAAGACAGCGTACCCAGCAGATGCTTGTTGAGGCCTTGGAGGAGTGGAGCTGTGGTCTTACTGCGTCCGTAAGCCTCGCAAATCTGTTCAAAGTGGGCGTGGACCTGCAGGAGAGCTTCGGCCGCACGCTCCCAGCAGGGAGGGGTGGGGCATTGTGCAGGGCCGCCCTGTGCACCTTCCTCCGTTGTGCTCGTGGATGTTTTGGTGCAATGTTCGTCGCGAAGGGACAGCGTGGTGGAGGCGGCAATATCTCGGCACGTCGAGAGAAGCTCGGCCAGCTCATGAAGACCTCGAGCCTGGAGGCTGCGTTTCCCGAGAACAGCCTGGACAACGGCGCCGAGTGAACACCCGGCGCATCGCAGGCATATCCTGCTCCGGCCGCCGCCAAGCGGCGATCCCGCGAATCCCGCTGCCCACACTTTGGGCTCGGAGACGTACACGGTGCGAATGTCGGACATCACGAACTCGGACAGCACATTCTGCACCCAGTGGTGAATCTGCTCGGGCCCTTCCCTCAGCTCAGCCTCCCTCACGCCGAGCACGTAGCGCTTCAGCCTCGACCCCTCCACCTGGTAGGCCGTTAGAACGTAGCAAGCGTCGGGGCCCGATGTCTGGGAGTGGCAGGTGATCGCGATGCCAAGTGAAGCATTGGAGCCGAGAGCACACGTGACTTTGACTTTGACTTGGTTGTACATGCGCGGCAGCTGACGCAGTGCCAAGGCACTCATGTTGCCAAACGCATCACGGGTGGAGTAGGCACCGTGACGAGCGCCCGTATCCACTAAGGTCTGTGCCAATTTCAGGAAGTCCTTGCTGTTGAGCACGTTCAGCATGCTCAGATCGGAACACATTACCCGTAAGAGGCGCTCAGCCACCTGCTGACGTTCCTTCTCAGGTAGTCCATTATTCTCTGCCAGCACGGACAGCAGATGGATGGAAAACATAAGAAAGATAATTAGCGTTTATGTTTTTTTAAATTAGATATATTGGCAGAAAATGCACAGGAAAAGGAAATGCAGAATCATACAAAAGGACATGGGATATGGCTCCTCAGCAAGAATCAAACCAGCGCTGTTGCAGTTATATGGTATCCCACCAGAGGCTCCAGAATAATTCCATTTGAACAATTGCCCGACCAAACAGTGTACATAAGAGTCAAGGGGGATACAAAACATGCTCATATCCCCGTTCTTACAGTAACTCTCACCAGTGTGAAATGAATTAGGCTGATTGCAGAACTTACGGCTGACTGTGTGGTTTCTCTGGGGGAGGCTTTGAGGCTGTATTTGTAGTTTAACTGAGGGATGGGCCTGAGCCGGAGAGCCCCTCCACAGCGGCTCTTGGGGACCGGAGGCTGAGGAGGTTTTGGGAGAGTCCCCTTTTGTGTGGTTCTCATTGTCCGCTGAGGAGATACAAAACATGGCACATCAGGCAGAGGCGACAACACTGCATGGTTTTAATGAAGTGTGTATGTTAAGCGTTTTACGGTGGAAAAAAAAAAAATGTAAAGAAGAAAATTATGACACAAAATTAAAACAAACAAAAGAATCGTCAGCAAAAGAAAAAATGACAAAAATACATTACTTGGCCTCCCTAAGTCTGTCATTAACAAACTGTGCCTTCAAAGCTAGATTAACAATTCCGACTGATTTGTTTCCTGTCAATTCACACATAAATATCAGCCATAAATCCGGCAGGGTATGTCTTCAAGTGAAGTCAGTCAACAGTAATTCAGAAATCAGGGAACTAAGGGCAACGCCAAACGTGATGTTAAATGTTTAACTAGTGGACATGTGTTCTGTTTCCATCGGTGAAGGAGAACAGTATTTTAAGACTGGCCAGACGAAAGTAAAGGACAGGCTTGAGATTGGAATTAGTCTCCATTTCTGACATTTTATAGACTAAAAGATTTCTAATTTAAAATATAATCAGAGGATGATGAACTGTGTACATGGTTACATGTATCCCGCAGCCTCAGAACCAGATCTGCAACAACCCGGATTACAACTATGTATTCTTTGGAACTTTATATGTCGTGTACCTCAATAAACAATTACGGATTGTGTGTGTGACCACACTGCCTCTCACATGCACTGCAGCCACTGAGGGCGCGTTCACATTTTGTATTGGTTTCCCTGTCGAGCTGAACATGCACTTGTAATAGTGGACTCACCAGCGTGGGACTGCATGTGCTCCAGCAGGTTGTTGTAGAACTGGAACTGGATGCCACAGGCACCACAAGTGTAGGGTTCTAAAAAATCACAAGGCCCAGAAGAGCGTTGACTCTTTGATGGAGGAGAAAATAAATACACTGTCCATCTACCAGCCTCTAATATCCCTGTTATATACGCTGGAAGTCACTTCCACCAACATGTTGTTTGCAAGTATAATAAAAAAATTGCAGCTATGTTTAAAATGTGTATGTTGTGGCATCCTAGTGGGGTTTAAGGCGCTGGCCATGTAGTCACAATGTCCCTATTTTGAAAAGGCTTTGTTCCATGTCATCTCTCTCTCTCCCCTCATCTGTCCTATCTAATAAAAAGCAACACAAACAACAAGAAAACATAATAAACAAATAAATGTTTAAAGAAAACATTTAAAAAAAATGTGTAATCTATGCCACGTTGCTAAGTCATCTCAAGGCTATTTCTGAACGCAATGCAGACGGCTAATGTAAACACTTGTATTCAGACATGCCCTCGTGATAGTGAGGCTAAAAGCAGAACATCTGTCTATATTCACAATGGATTAAAGAGAAACTTATTTGCACCAAACAATGACAGATTCAACAAAAATGGAAGCATACCAGAAAAAAAGGTGAAATGAGAAGGAGGCAGCATGCATATTGTTTTGAGCAGGAAGGTGCGGTCGACTTACTCTGGGTTGTAGAGAAGTTGCTGGCCACCAGAGGGCTCGGAGTTCCTGTGGACAAGAGGAAAGGGAGGGAGTTAAAACCACAGAGAGAGAGAGAGAGAGAGAGAGACACATTCTCGATCACCCTTTTCCCTTGTTTATTCAGTCAGTGCCTTTAGTGTTTAATGTTATCCTCTTAAATGGAAAGCATGATTTGCAATCAAAGAGCAATTACTATGTATTCGGTAGCAAACATTATGAGACCTCACAGAAATGTTGATCGGTGACTCATGACGATGTAAATTGTAAAGAACCAACTTCAAATGCAAGCCAATGTGTAACTAGCTTTGTAGCAGAACTGAAAAAAAATGCTTTTCACCATTCGAGCAGAAATGATTCCCCTCAAACACACTCCCATCCAAATCAAATAAGTGACTCAGTGCTCACCGCTTGAATTCTGCGAACTGTTTGTGTCAACCAGACTAGACTGAATTGCACTTTCCAGTTTCCGCCTGAATGGACTGTCTGTAAGTGAAAACACAGGAGAAACGCTGAGTGACATGACCACGCTGGAATAACGTGGATGATATCCCTTAATTCGAGCCGCAAAACCCACACACACACACACACACACAGTTAAGTCGGAGCAATGACATGTGTATTAAATCGCAGTTACAGTTTGTGGCATGCAAATCCATCACGCTAACTGCCTTGACAAAAAGGATCCAAATGTTCACATTACATTTAAATATGGTTTTAATTCCTCCCCTCTTCATTCCATCTTTGTGACCCACTTCTAAGATGCGAGTGTGTGCCATGCTTTAAATAGTTATGGTGGAGCGCTTCTTGGCAGAAAGATGGAGGAGGGGGGGGGCACCACAAAATACAGTACCAGTTGAGAGAAGAATCAATGATTTATGACGGCTGGAAAAAAAAAAGATTTACCGATGCCTGCAATGTATTGACAATGGGGCTATATGTAATATGTTGAAATAAAAGTTGAATAAACAGACCATTTGATTGAACTTTGTTATAAACAAAGACATATTTCATTTTTATGTGTTTGGGTGCTTGAGGCAATAAAAAAAAGGACATAAAAAACGATATATAAATGTACCACTTAGAGTGTGTAATGAACTATTCACTAGAGGTTAGAGTTAGCTAGTTTCCAGCAGGGTTTCCACAAATACAGTGGGAAGGTGACCCAGAAGCTCACGGTACAACCAATCTTTTAGGGTTCTCTTCCATCCTTTTTTCCCCACTGGCTCGGTGTGTCACACTTCAGCCATAGTGGAGCATGCTCTTATGAATTTCCTAACACACCCTCTTAGCAGGAGTGTGATATTATTGCGACGGCTCCCTGTCCTCAAAACCCAGCTATGCAAAGAATCATAGTAAACCGGCAGGCTGGCTGCACTTCTGTGGTCGGAACAACGCCGCCATTATTAAAAAAAGACATTATTCAACAGTACAGGCGATTGGTGTTTGGGCTCTGATCAAGTTCACGAGGTTGTCACCAATGAGAAATGGAATGTAGTAGTGTGTGTGTGTGTGTGTGTGTGTGTGTGTAGAGAATAAGCATTCCGATTTGTATCATACAATCAATTAACAAAACAACTTAAGAAAATGGAGGATAAAAAAAAAAGATTCTTACTTTTTATCTTACCAGTTTGGCTGTGGCCAAATTTACTCATCTCCATGCTGCCACATTCCTGTACCCGTGATGTCTTCAAATCAAAGGAGCCTACGTCAAGATAGATTCTCAGAGTCAATTGTAGTTCAATGCTGCAACTTGAATTGGTGACATCCAATCTGGCGATACTCATGTTCTTAACAAAGATGCAAGGCCAACACGTTGTAAACATTTGAAAACAACATTCTAGATGTTGACACGGAGGTTATATATTTGTACAAAATCCTACAAACCACGGCTTTAAGCAGTAACTTAACAAGCTCACCCATTGGCGCGTGAAGAGCAACATGCTCCTGGTATGGGTTAAAATACTTGTACTGCTTCCCACAGAACTCACAAACGTAGCTTCCCGTTTCTGCAGGACAAGAGAACTCACAATCAAACACTTTGCTGTCATCAAAATCCATGTTAGTGGTAAAACCCTGTATCATATCAATGAAGGTCCAGTTGGTTGGATTCATTTGCTGCCTAAGCTAATATTAGCTAATAATAATAATATGTACTAAGAGTGCATTTTGTAATCTTGTTTTGCCATCTGTGGAAAATAAAGTGCATCAAACAGTCTTACTTGGTCCAATTTTCTGGTAGGGTTCAACTGGCTCCTCGTCTTTAAGGCCATCCACAGGTAACACTACCTGTTCATATGGATCTGAGAGGGGTGGGGGGGGGTGGGGGGGGGGAGGATGAAATGGGCAATGAGTTTTAGAGTGGCAAGTATATCTCACTGTTTACTTACATATTTATACCTTTTCTACACTCTTACCAACGACTTCACGTGGAGTGATACTCTGTCGTCAAGTTCTTGTAAGAAGGGAATAATATCACACTTTGTCAATATTCACTAATTTCTGAAATCGTGGGATTTATTTACCTCCACTGATGTGAGAACTGAAATAATCTTAACCTGGGACAGACTATTATTTAGATTTTACTATGCTACTCAGCTTTTGTTGCTGCTGCAGCAAGTAGCGACTCTGCTGCATGGGGACAGTGTGAAGTGGGAACTTCTGGGAAGTCTTTTGAGTTTCAAAGAAGAAATGAATTGTCATGCAAATTGTCCAAAAAACTCTTGGGTTACCATCAACTGCATGCAGGTCACGGTGCTCCTGGAAGCAGCTGTAGTATTTATACTTCTTGCCACAGATGTCACAGGAGTAACGGAAGCTATCTGCAGATGAAGAGATAGAGAGAGACCAGCATTCTTTATGATGGCAATGGATATTTTGTGGATGACTAATAACCTAATAATAAAACAAGCAAAACTTTGGTTTGGTGCAGAGTTTGCAATGCAGAGAGCAGGAGAGATCGGAGAAAGTAATACATGACACACTTAAGGAACCATTGTTGGTACAGTGCATAAACTTTAACCAACTGGACCCCAACACACGGCAATTTAACACGCTTAGAAAAGCAGTTTCCCAAGGTGTTGCAACAGCTTTTCACAGTTAATTTGCAGAAAAGTATTTAAGTGTAGCATGGAAAGGAGGGCCAGAGCTCTGTGTTAAGTTATTCTGCATCAGAAGAATTAATCAACAAACAAATGGGATTAAAACACATTAGGGAAAGCTTTGATTGCATCGGGACAGAAAAACAGATGTTATGACCAATATCATGCAACATACAGATTTGAATGTGCATTAATATTGCTCTTTGTTTACATGTTTAAAAAGCTATTTTCCCCCCCAAGTCGGTAGAGGGCTAAGAGAGAGAAGGGACATAAGGGACGCAGAGTACTTGTTCCCGATCATGCTAATCTTTGTTGCACTGGGAAGCATTGTGCAGCCAGGTGGCTGTTGACAATTAAGAACACCTGAAGTGCGTCTTGGCACACCACAGTGAAATCCTGCCTGAAGCCAATCTGTTGCATGAACTGCCACAAAGCAACTGGAAGACAAAGTCCGTTTCTAGCCTCCTTTCTCCAGTTGGTTCAGGTTTAGTCTTCTCTCCATTATAACAGTCCTGACTGATGTTTCCCGAGCAGAGGGCCCCTCAACCTTACACACCCATGTTTTATCATTTAGCACAAGAGCGACAACTTCTAAACGTTCCCTCAGTCCATTCTGACGCCGTTAAATCATTCAGCTGCATTCTTAGCTGCATGCCTGAGGTATTACAAAAGGTGTATTTAAATAGTGTACAGTATATATGTTTATTCTACTCCGGACTGATCATTTTTAAGTCTGAAAACATGCATTTTGAATATTTTGGAAACGTAGTAAATGTCTGTCCTGGACATGTGATACAGGGGGGGGGGGGGGGGGGGGGGTCAGGAAAGTTGATTTAAGACAACCGGATTCATTTCATATTCCCCGAATTGGCAACAAGGAAACACAGCTACAAAGGTGACTATTGGGGTGCCAAACTGTAATTGCATTCATAACACCTCAAGGCTCCAATACTATGCATATTCTATAAATATAAACTGGTGTGATTAAAACTGTTTTTCACAAATTAGTGGACTCCTGGCGTTTGTCAATTTAATTAAAGCTCAAATATCATAATTGCTCCAAGCATAAGTGAGGACACATTCTGATTAAATCCGATAACACAGTAACAACATCGATAATTGGTTAACGGGTGCATGATCCTAAAAGGTTAGACTTCTTCACAGACACACAAACACACTAAAGAGAACCAAGGACAGGTGGAGACAGGCCCGCTCTGACGCAAACAGACTACGTCCCCTACTACTTGTAAAATCTTGTTTTATTGTATCATAAAACCTCTGAACACCGTTTTAGTGTCTCATTATTTGAATAGATTCATGAGTCAAACTAGACTTTCTGGATCACTGGTACCTGAAGTAATACCGCACCAATCCCTGCAGTTGTTTTTCATCCACAACGCCCACTTGGTCAGAGCTACAGAAAGTTTTGTTGGGAGCTGGGCTCCCAAAATACTCTCTTCAACTCCCAAGAACTCCACAACACTACAGGCCTGTGTTGTTTCCTGCTTTTCAACATGATCCTATGCCCACACACTCCTTCAACAGAGGGACACTTTACCAGCCACACTAACTGGAAAAATACAGGCCGATTATCAGTCGGCCTGGCGTCGTTTTTTTTAAAATGCAGACTGGCGATGATCCAGAGTAAGGCGCTATAGGAACCAATCATTAGGAACAAAGTCTTGTGTTAAGCAGGCTTAAAGTCAAGGTTACAGTAATGCCATATCGGAACTGTGCCGCCCTAAACCTGAGCGGTTTACATATTTTGGTCATATATTTTCATAAGAAAATCACTTCTTTACAGCATGCTCCATTCTCTTAAGAATTTAATCTATCAGGTTGTTTTGTTTCTTCGCCACGCAGCTTCTCTGGCCTACTTATTTAACGCCGTCACAGGCCTTTTGGTTACACTGGGTTTGTATTCCTCATAGAGACGATGTTCGGCCTGATGATTGCTCTCTCTTTTCCCCGCTGCCATACTGATAGTGCTGCCTTTAAAGCGATGTGCACATTCACGTAATGATTGCGCAGAGTGAGTGTAGGGAGCTTTATAAATAACTCTCAAGTACTACTCCGAGGTAGGAGTATTTTTAGTCCTAATCAAACTTTCACTGCGATTCCTGCGAGTGATTTTAAGATGTCTGATAAACACAGGCCCTGGGAGCTGATAGACACGATGCAATTAAAAGAGCAACATCCCCAAAACGTGCAGGCCAGCGTCACATTTCATATGCAGTTTCGGGTTTACTTCACTTAAATTAGAGGAAGCGATTTTTGTCAAGACAAAATATCATTGTTGATAATCAGAACATTGTATCCAAACATGAGAGAAATGTTGAGGTAACGTTGGATGTTGCCTTATAGGTACCTGGTATTAGGATGTCACCTATGGGAAGGCGGCTACAGTGAGGAGACAAGACTGATGGGAGAGAGGGAGGGGGACAATGGGGGGGGGGAAATATTATGGCTTTTAGCCTGCTAAAGTCACAGAGAGACAAACGGTATCAGTTATGAGTTGTTGTGGATTGTTTTTAGTCAGCTTCATGAACATCTTAAAAAAGGTATCTAGTTAAAACAACATCACGTCTTGTTAAATGAGCCAGGTATGAAATAAACAGCTTGTGCCGGCATGCGCATTAACGTGAGTGTGTTCACTGGACGAGTGTGAAAAGGTGGACTCACTGTTGGGTGTCTGGGGTAGACCGTCTGCAACCATGTTATCGGTTTCTATAGAGGGTAAACACAGGATGGGGAGGAGTCAGTGAAAAGATGGATGTGCTAACATTGCTATCTCACATTTAACAATTCAAAAGGCCTGGAAGGATCAAATAAATTAACCGATCCCGAGCCAAAAACAGGACATGCGTGACTCATTTAGAGGAAGTGAATGATTTTTGGACCATACTGTCGAGAGAGGAAAAAGAAACGCAGCGAGCAGCTTATTATTTTACAAAAATAAAGAAAGTGTCTTACCTCGGTGTGCCCTGACGTGTGTCTGAAAGCAGTTATAATACTTGTACTTCTTCCCGCACACCCCACATACATAGGAACCTGCATGGGAATCCAAAAAGGTGTCAGAAAAACAAAGTGACAGTATCATCAGGGGAACACACATTTCATCGTTTGTTTCAAATGTGAGATCACGGTTCTCTCTCGTGTTCTTAATCCCCAACATAACTACTGTGAATATATATATATATATATATATATCTCCCAATTAGTACTCCGAGTACACCCACAGTGTTCTAAGTAAGTGTACCTTATAAACTGGCAACTGAAAGTGCACGTAGTGCATTTGTGTAAAAAGCCCAGCAGACCCAAATATGAGCAAAGTACGGAAAACCTCACCCAAATAGGAAAATAAAAAAAAAAACATTTAGTCATTTACCCCGATGGTACAGATTCTAGCCATGCAGATAGGATTGGTTTAACTCCCCCAAGTACTGAGATATCGGTCTTTCAGATGGAAATATAATATTAAATACAAAATAAAATGAAGGTGAATAGAATTCCAAATGCGCTCACAGGATTGGGAAATTACAGTTTACATATTCAACCACAACAACTGACTGTAGGGGCCATTTCTTCTGTAGAAAGTACTTCCAATAAAAACTGCATACAGGGAAGCCTGTGGATTATCCTGAGTAACAGAGACCTTGCTTCTGAAAAGCTGCTGCCGCTATGAATTTATTTAAAATGTCGTTTCTAAAATGCTACGCAGTCTGTTTTGTGTTGTTTTGTCAGTCGAGGAAGCAAGGTCAGGGTCAAGAGACACCAGACAAGAGTGCAGTCAGGAAACGCATGTATACATCCATATGTATATTCACACACCTATGCATGAGTCTGTGCTCTTCGTTGGAGGAGGAGTACCAAGGGCAAACATACCCTCGGGCTGAGATCTACGGGATCCACCTCCACTTGCTCCTCCATCATTTCCTCCAATGACAACACAGATCTCAGCGGGGTTGGCATCACCCACTTTCCCGTTACTCGTCTCCGAGGTCCCAGGCTCTTTCTTTATTGTGACAGTTAGTGGAGTTGTGCTCTTGGTCTTTGGGACTGGTGAGGGACCATCTGTGGCCGCACTCGCACCGTCCGCCTGCTCCTTCCCAGGATTGGGGGCCTCTTGTGCACTCATGACTCCACCTCCTCTGGGCCTGTGCTTCTTTAGAAGGGGGAACAAACAAGAGAGACAGACAAAGACTTCCCTTTACTGCGCTGTAACGATATACGTTCCTGATTCGGGCAGGACTTCCAGCCCAACATATAGCATCGATGCACAACATCAGCCCTGACGGGTGAGACAGACGTGTTGTTGTGAAACCAAAAAGGTTGTCTAGATACCAGCTTTGCATCTACCCAGGTACCAAGAGAAGAGCAAGCTGCACATCACAAGCCGTAGCCTGCATCCGACAACTACTGAAAGCCTTTGAGACAACCACGCCTCTTTTTTTTAAATACAGTCACGAGATATGCGAGCTCAGAAATGCACAAGAGACACCACCTGTAATGTATCAGTGACAGTGTTATTCTGAGAACAGAATAAACAGACAACATGTTCTTGTTAGAAGTGGCTTAACTGTTCCTAAGTGCCCTTTGAAGGCACGAATTTCACAACTTTGTGGCACCCAAATTGCTCTAATTTCAAAAGTATCCAAATTACACAGCTCGCCACGTCAGGACAAGGCTATGAAAGGCCCTGTCGAGAGAAAGGAGAGCTCAAAACGCAACCAAGCAAAGCCGAGTTATGCCAGGATGGCTGATATTATGGAAAGAGGGGAAATTGGTCTTCTAAAAATAGCACACCGATACAGCAACAACAAGCCTTTCCATCGCCCCATACACCTTTCTTTGGATACGACACACACGGCCGGGAAGCATCAGCAAACACGCCCGTGATCCGGATAATGTTGACACAAAACATTTAAGGTTTTCAGTTCAAATGTCTTACCTTCAATCTGTCCACAAATAAAAAGTTATCTCAGCTCAACCGCAAAGTATGTGCAACACGGAAGGTTGTGCAAGTGGTGCATTTTTTTGGGGATTTGCCTATAAAAAAGGCACAAGCTTGAACACGACTTCATGTGAAGTCGTAATTGTCCTGAGTCATTCAAATCCAGAGCATATTACATGAGCATTCAGTCAACTGTTGTCTCTTTTAATTAACTAAACTGTTTGACCTCCCGGTGGGGATCAGCAACCACACGGCGTGACTCATGTCATGTCATGGCAAAGCAAAGCGTTCACTGGATTAATCCAACAGTCAATCGACAGACAGATGATATAATTCAAACTCATCATTTAAAGAAGTTTTCAAGCAAATAAATATGAATTTTGGAATTTTTTTTTTTTTGATTTGACAACATCACCGTGTACACGCTGGGGAAACAATGCTTCACTGTTCTTTGGTGTTTTATTGACCAAATGCTTCATGGAGAAAATAACCAGCAGAGCATTCTATGATGACGATAATTGTTAGCCCTAATTATATGCAAGCCTTATTGTATGCAAACATTAAAGGTCACTCATATATTCATATGTATATATATATATATATATATATATATTCAGCCTATTTACGGACCAAGGCAACAGCCAATCACGCATGATTATTTATTCATAATGTCTTACTCTGGGTCTCCATACCAGCAGATATAGACACCGCCAGTTCAAAGAGTTCATGTGTTCCTCTTGTGTACCAGATCAGTTCGGGCAGTATTTATGGATGCGTTTCTATCTAAAGCTAGAAATCAGAGAAACTCCTCGACATTGTGACCCTTGTGTTGCCGTAGATGCAGTTGTCCCACTAAATGAAAAGGTACATTTTAAATGCAGGCACTCACAGATATATTTTGGGTCAGCAAAAGTTAGTGGCCCATTTATTGTCCACGCAGCAGTGCCAAATTTTTACATCCCAGTGACGTCATAAAGTGAATGGTCAGCTCTCCATTTCTCCAGCTTTAGGCCTGAACTGTCTGGGTGAACTCTGAGGTAACTCTTCTTTCTCATATATTTTAGATCTTAGGTCTTGTGGAGTTTAGGGTCAGACAAGTGTTCATAAATGTTTTGTTTCTGGTGGATTGACGTGCAAACTGTACTAATATTATTGCAGCATTGCAATTGCAGAACACGTAACAACAAAAGTATATCAAATATATATCTCGAGAAAATGCCGCTTGTTGCATAACGTCATGTAACTTTCAGTAAATATCGAATTCATTCTATGAAACTCAGCGCAGACATGCAGCGCCGTTTATCTACCATACAGTATGCAAGCAAACATGATATAGAAAAGCAATAAAGAGCACCTGCGAGTGAAAGAGGTGGAACTCATGTCACAATTAGGCTTTGCCTTCTGTGTGTGTGTGTGTCTTTGTGTAGCTCCACACCCTCCTCACTCGACCCGTCAGTCACTCCCTCAGCATCAGCCTAACTCCCTTCACCTGCCTCTGATCACTAATCAAGCACTCCCTCCTCATCAGCACAACTCCCCTCACCTGTTCAAGCCACTTTATGAACCCCTGCCTCTCAGTCACTCACTGCCAGATCATTGCCATTTCTACCCGCCTGTTTGGCGCGTCCAGTTCCCGGTTTTCCAGTCTCCCTGCCCTGCCTCGCCCTGTCGGATTTTCCCCTCATTTCTTGTCTTGTGCTCGGACTCCCTGTTGTGTTCTGGTAACGATTCCTATTTTGTTCACTACTCTATTAAAACCTGTTTCTCACTACCTCTGGTCCTGGATTTGAGTCCTCCACCACCACACCCCGTGACACACGAAGCGAGGACATGCTGTAAACTGCAGAACGCAGATAGATTATGGGAATTCATTTTGTTTGCCAAAAGAAACTTCTGAAGTACGGCAGTGGTTTAGGCTCCGCCTTGAACCAGATTCACTCTGCAGGAAAGTTTGCTGAAGGTATACTGGAACATTTTAACTTCGTGAGGCCCTTTTTTTCATTTTACTAGACTTACTCTAAGAGCCATTTTGTTGTTTTTGTTTATTGGGACGCAACAGTCACTACACTTACAGTCTTGACTGAAAACTGCAGTATGCAACCAGCCAGATATGAGTACATTCCACCATGACACGTCTAATCCCCTACGCATACAAACAGGAATGTGTCATCATTGTTCTTTTATGAATGATGGGGTAAAGGCCTTCTGTCAGCTTAACTTCCAGCCAAAACAAATGACGACTGCACAAAAATAGTCACTCTCAACTTAATGAGTTAAGTAGATTTACTCAACTAGTTTGTGGGGGCCCTCGGTTGGCCACCACTGGACTTCGCTAGTAAAGGTATATAAAGTTGTTAAAAACAGCGACACTTTGACGAGCTACTATAGTTCAACACTGATTACACATCGATCAACAGTCACAGAAGGAGCACTTTTAGTTTTAAGACTTCTATTTAGATGATAATACTTTGACTTTGTTATATTGAAGCAAAGGATCCGAGTACTTCTTCCATCGCTACTCATTACTTTCAGCAACCGAGTCGTCCTTATCTACGACAAGTCTGCTTTTGTTTGGAAACGGAACAGCAAAGTCTCTGTTGGCACAAATCTGCTCATAAAACGCGCTAACAAATGGTCCTCAGTGCCCACTAAACACTGGCAGCCTATTCTGTAGCTGACGGGAGTTAGCCGCCGTAAACGAGAATGAAATAATGGCTAAATTAACTGACTTTTGTCACCTTTAACCAAATGAAACAATGGCAAAGACGCACGCACGCATGTCTGAATTAG